>CM064915.1:46861952-48061952 GCA_032727855.1 Quercus ilex subsp. ballota
TTAAAATCTAAAAATTTATTAAAATTTCTGCAATTTGGTGAAGCCACTTGGCGTAACTATAGCGTCTAAGCTCAACTTTTATTATATATAATATAATATAATATGATATATATATATATATATATATATATATTATTTATTTATTTATTTATTTTTTTGGATAGGATGTAGATTAAAATTTTGAATACATAATTGGGCCTCATTTACTTTCACAATAGTTGGACTAGGCCCGGTCCACTCTATGATAAAAAGGGTAAGTCGTACTGCAAATAAAAATATCAATGGCCGACCGCCGACCCAACGGAGTAGCCGACTAGGGAGGGAGTAAAGGAGTGTCTTACTATATACGGAGTAAAAGGTATTAGGGTTTTCAATGAGTCAATCGAAGATGTCGAATTCGGGTTCGAAGTGGAGGTGGGGGCGAAGGTGGAGAAGTTGCAGATTAAGGTTAAGCTCCAATAATAATTTACCTTCATTACCGGAAGAGTTGTTGGAAGAGATCCTGGTAAGGCTTCCAGTTAAATCGCTATTACGTTTCAGGTGCGTTCAAAAGTCATGGTCTACTCTTGTCCAAAACCCAACTTTCATTGCTAGAAACCTCCGCCACCATCAAACCAAAACAAAAAATCCAAATATTTTGGTCGAGAGCATGGACAAAAAGGGGAATTTTAAATACCTCCTGCAATCTCATCCTGATGAAGGAGGAGGAGTCCGCATTGTGGACTTCAAGGGGGACAGCATGGGTCGCTTGTTCACACTTAAACCACTGACCAACATGTTTGCTTGCATCAACGGCATTATTTGCATTGCTGGTGTATTCAGAGGCCACTATGGCTTTGTCTTATGGAATCCAGCTATCAGAAAAGGTAAAGTTGTTTCCTATCCCAACCCTCCTGATTGTCCTGCTCATTTTGTTCGAATACGATCATGTTATGCATTTGGTTTTGATCAAAATTCTAATGACTACAAGGTGGTTCGAGTTGTCGAACATAGGAAGAAATCTGTGGAAAATTCAATCACACGCTACCGCAATTCTTTTTTTGTTTACTCCCTAAGGGCTGATTCCTGGACCCAAATATTTGGCACCCCTGTTCACCATAACAACATTAAGCTGCATTCTCGTTGTAATGAAATATTCTTTAATGGATTTCATCATTGGATCGGTTCCCTCAACAGCGAACCCGGGGATAGTTATGATCATCACATAATTATGTCCTTTGACATGAGCCATGAGGTTTTTCAAATTATAAGGTTTCCAGATATGTTTTTTCCAAATAAAACTCTTGCTGTATTCAATGATTGCCTTGCTTGTATTGTTTATGGTATCAATGAATACATCGATATATGGGTGATGCGTGAATACGGGGTCGAGGATTCTTGGACCAAACAACTTGTTGTAGGACACCTGTTAGGAATTCAGAGGCCTCTACAAATTCTTGGGAATGAGGAGATTCTTCTGGTTGATGAAAAGAAGACATTGGTCTTGTATAACATTGGTTCTCAAGAAATGAAGATTCTTCAACGCACGGGGTATCCAAAAATATTCATGCCAACTCAAGCTTTCGTTTATGTGGAGAGTCTTGTTTCATTCACTGGTGGAGATGTGTTTGAGAGTTAATTTTCCTGAGCTCCTAGTTATTTATATCATTAAATAATTTTTCAGTATGTTCTGTGTGGCTTAGAGAAGATGATATTGCATCTCATATGGATGATGTGTTTGTTAATTTATCTAGAGTGAGTGCTAGTTAAGGGTTTGAGTAGGTTATTCTGCAATAACATCTCAGCTATTATTAGCTTTGTTGTCTATTTGTTCCAGTGAAATTTACAAAGACTCGGTCACTTGAGGGTTTGTATCACTAGGTAACGTGACAAGTTAAAATTTCATATATCTTGATGGAAACCATATTTATTGGAGGTAGATGACTCTATTGCTAGTTTTTGTGAAATTGTTCATGTTCTTTATTTTTTTACATACAAATTTAGATGGATAGGTTTTCATGTTCTGTTATTCATCGTGATGTGCTTCTTTTAGCCAAGCCACAGGTTTGTGTTTTGTTCAACCTTGTTTCCATGTGTTGTTGCAGTAGTTGGAGTTCTTTGTATTTAGGCGGGAGATTCACCTAATAAATTCTGTGGATAGTATACTGTACCAAGAGCATTCTACCACTTTCATGACATTGTTTTTTTCTTCTTCTTAATCCTCTTAACATGATCTCCTTATTATCCTTGTCCATTGCACTCCCAAAACTCCAAGCGCCCAAAATTTGTTTCTTCTTCTCAATCCCCTAAACAGGCGGCATTGAAACACTATTACAGGTTGTCCATTGCTCCCAAGACTTCAAATAAGAAATAACCCACTGCTTTTCTTCCTTTCCATTCTCTTCTTTCTCCTTGGAATCTTATTCGAAACACGAACAACATTTTAGACAATGTTGTATTCTGGAATTTATATTTTAAACTGGCCAACCTACTCTTAGAGTGATCATATCTTTGGGAGTTGTCACCGTAGCTTTTACTCCACACGCTTGACGGCAACTTTAGTGCCGTCAATTAGAATCTCTTCAAAAACTGTGCCAAATCTACCTTCACCGATCTTCTTCTTGAAATTCCTCGTAACGGCGTGCAAATCCTCAATAAAATATCTAGTGGGCATTCCTGGTACATGATCTAAATCATACTCCTCAGCTTCATCGAAATCTTTGCTCTTTCGAAATGAAAAAACCAATATCAAAATTAAGAAAAACAGACCAAACAAAGATGAAATTGATCAAAATAAAATAACTAAATTAAAGTTACAAGAAATGACCAAATTCCAGAGAGAGAGAGAGAGGGCTAAATTATAGTTCTTGTAAAGAAAATGATGGAAAGAAAATGGTAATATGGCCAATATAGTTCAATAGAAGTGTAGCAAGTAGCAAAATAGATATTACACCTCAACTTTTAGATATTATATATTATATAGATATAGATGTATAAAATTAACAAAAATGGTGACATGGATAAGTGTTAGGAGTTATTCATATAACAATAAATTAGGAAGGTTATAGATTTACTTACTCTAGCTTATAAATACTCATTTAACATACTTGTGGCAAGACAAATAAATTGAGTTGCTTTTAAGTGCTTCCAAAATATTAAAGTGTTCAAGAGCTTCTCCTATCTTATCTCTAAAATATTAAAGCGTTCTAGAGTTTCTCCTATCATATCTCTAAACACTTGTGTGCGACTTCAAATTTTAAAAAGTGATATCAAAGTCACAAGTTTGTGGAAAATAAGGTAATAAATAGAGTGCTTCCATTCCAATTTCCTCGCTTACCAAAAATATATTTAGTCAATAAGGCAAAATTGATGAATTCATTATATCAAAGAGGGATTATATAGTGTTTACCACTTAAAAGAGCATTTCAAAATATTTTCTGCACCCTTTTGCCAATGGCACCAATTCCTTTGTAATATTATTTGTTTATAAGACTTCAAAATCAATATTTTGGTGTTTAATGAATACATTTCTTCGTAGATATGTAATACCAATTTATTTCATGGTAATAAACTTTCCTTCTACAATTTTTTTTAATTATTATAAATAATTCGATAGTTACAATAATAAAGGAGGAAAATGAATCCTGGTCCTAACACATTAATCTAAATGAAAATTTGATGGTAAAGAAAACATGACAAGCGATGGGCCTCAAACCACTTAACATCTAGCTCCAACTTGCAAAGACAATGTATCCATTACCAATGATATTACAGTCAGTGGTATTCAGAACAGCATGTTCAAAATTAACACTTGAATATTTTATGAGAAACTGTTTCTTCCGGAATAAACCATACCTCATTGCAATTATTATTTACATCCAAGAAAATGAAGCTGCCAACTAACATAATGAACGATTGGAGGGAAGGGAAAAACAAAAACAAAACAAAAAAACAAAAAAAGACATAAAAAGGCACTCAATCTTGACAGCTCCCTGATGCAATGTAAATCCTTTTATCTTAAGGAGAAGAAGAAACATAATGGCAAAAGTTGAACCAGCAACAATCTTTGACATCCAGATGAATATTTTCTAACGCGGCATAGGTATTGCTATTAACTGGAAGCTCAAGGAAACTTGCCATTCAAAATCTGTTGATTGCATGTAGGCAGTTGACGTTGACAAATTGTTAACTTGACTCCTATTAGTGCAGGAGGACATCCAATCTTTACCACCAACCCAAAAGAGGAAGTAGACTGCAAGATCCAAAGCTCGAAGAGCTTAGGAATTCATGTATACTGTGAAGCTGAAACTAACTCAACTGGTGTTTCATGTATACTGTGAAGCTGAAACTAACTCAACTGGTGTTTCATACAAGCTTCACCTGAAAGAGAGCATGAGTATCAACTTTCCCTGTGTAAATTTACCACATTTATGATGTCTAGTTGAATCAACAACATAGCAATACCCTATCAATATGTTAGCTTGCAAGTAAAATACGAAGTAGAGCCCAGTATGTCATTTTTGCTTAGAAATCATTACATGATTTTCTGTAAGGTAGAATAAAAACCAATACTCGAAGATGAAATATGATCCATGTCTACACACAACATTCAACAATATGCATTAAAAAACATTATTTTCTTTGTTGATGCTCAGCCGTCAAAATCAAACATAGGTGATGACCACACTCATGCACTCGGGTATTGAACCCAGGTTTGTGGTACGCCTCGCATCCAACAGACCCTACCACCAAAACTGTGGGAATCTATGTGATTTGACGTATCCTACTAACAGTAGATAATTAAACGATTAAAAGACTTAACAATAATTTCAGCTACGCTAAGCATCACAGCCAGTGATGACTTCTGTACATCCTAATCATCCAAGACAAGGGTATCAAACTTTGAACCGTCAAGCAGATAACTATCAAAATCAAAACAAAGACTCTTTAAGTAGATAGGACAGGTATCATAGGTTCAAAAAGATTGAATAAAAATAAACAAGATATATTAGAATATTCCTTAGAAATGTTCCTCCATTTGTACACCTCTCCAGAACAGGATTAGATTCGCGCACAGCTAATGCACAATGATTTTCAGATTATATTTGACAAAAACAAGTAAAGGTAGGAACAGCTAGAAGTTTAAAGTACAATGTTTCCAGATCCATTTTTGTGAGAAGGTTACAAGTGACAGAATAAATTTAAAACCATCATTATCAACTAGGTGAATTTGGAGCCACGTACTCGATCACATAAGCAATAATTAAAAGCTAAATGGAAATGAAACATACATGGACAAATTTGCAATGAAAATCATTTAACAAGAATATAGTGAGCGGCTTACTTCGAATACAGGCAATGTGATTGCTAAGGGGGTGTTTGGTTCATCAATTTTCGTAACTCAATTCTTAGTTTCTATAACTCATAACTCAAAAATGGTGGGACCCATAGCAGAAAGGTTGTTTGGCTGCACAATAACTCTGTTTCCATCACTTAATTCTCTGATTTTTGAGTTATGAGTTATGGAAACTGAAAACACATTTTGGCTATTTTCAATTTCCATAACTCATAACTCAATCGCAATATTGTAATTAAACACACATAGGGGACCCACAAACAGTACTCAGCCGCACCTTTTGACTTTTTTTTTTCCTTTCTTCTCCTGGGTTGGCTGTTCAGTTTTTTTTTTTTTTCCCTTCTTTCACTGGTTCAGTCTGTTCTTTTTTTTTTTTCACTGGTTCGGTCTGTTCTGGGTTTTTTTTTTTTTCTTCTTCTTCTTCTTTCACTGGTTCGGTCTTCATGTTCTGGGGTTTTTTTTTTTTTTTTTCAACTGGGTTCGGTGAGTTTGGGTACTGAAAAAAAAAAAAAAAAAATGCTGCACCAGGTGACAGGTATGGGGCCCACAAATAGTGTGAAAAATATTGAGTGATGGGAAGTGAGTGATGGTGCCAAACAAACATGGTATTTTAGAGTGATGAGTGATAAGTGATGAGTAATGAGTGATGAGTGACGGAAATTGAGTGACCAAAAAAATTGATCCAAACATGGCCTAAGGCTCTCAAGCACCATCATCATGTTCATCCTCCTCAATAATCACATACTTGGCAGAAACATTTGTAGTGAGTGGTCCCACACTGTCATCTTCACTGTTTTTACCCTTCTTCAGCTTTTGGTATCTAATAAATAAATAACATAAATTGATCAACAAAGAAGCAGACAAGGATGAATAAGCTAGAATAAAAGGCATGTGATAAGTTCTCATGCTCTAGACATTTTAATTTTCTTTAAAAAAAATAATGATAAAGTTCAGCTCTTCCTACATTTTACAACCTATGGGATTATGTCTATAAATGCTTAGATTTAGATAACGACCAAACATACAGAAACAAAAGTCCACAAGTGAAGAGCCAACATTTTACAACTGGTCAAACCAGAATTTATCACTCCAATCAGAGTGCCACACTGTTGACTCCACGAGTGCATGAGTACTGTGGGATTTGGATTCTTCTATCACTGGCATAAAAATATTTTAAATGTTAAATCCTATAACAAAAATAGTGTCTGATAACATTTTTTTTTAATTAAATGGCAAGTTAGGCATGTACCCAAGGGGTCACAAAGAGTTAAGAGCTCAAGATTCAGGCTTGCTGTGTCAACTTATCAATAACATGGTATTTCCCAAATGACATACCAATCGAACATTTCACTTTGAAATATGCTGCCACTAACTACTCAGATACAGCTCTCTTGAAGAAAGTTTCAACTACTATAATGGAAGAAATATTGCACAGTACATTCTGAAGAAATATTAGGGGCACTCATAAAAGCCCTGCAAATTCTTAAGAGTTTCAAAAACTGTGACAAGCCTCATGTTGAAAAGATATCACATCCCAAAGATAGAGTAAGTTTTATTAGAAGAGTGCAACAACTCCCCAAAGTAGAACATCCTGGTGCACACCTAAGAACGTAGCATCCATTTAGAAACACTTGGGTGGTGGGCTCAATGGACTTAAAAGGATGTGCAATAATCACTAAGGTCCCTAGCTTAATCCACCACACTATCAATCCATGGGTTTTCAGGGTATCGCATGGATAGGGAGTGAAATAGTCTGCTTGAAAGCTAGGACACACTTCCTTATATTGGGGAAAAAACAAATAAATAAATAAAAACCACCCAATTAAGACAAAGGCCTTTTTTTTTTTCTTTTTTTCAGGTTCTACCTAGAGTAAGCCTTTTCTTTTTAAAATAATAATAATAATAATAATATAAAGCTTATGTCATAAACCTTCAGCTATTATTCAAAATCACACGAAAACCATTTTTTCATGAATCTTCCCCTTAATAAGCTGAACAGTTGCTGCTATTGATCAAGCAAACAGATCACTATTTCTGAACAAATGTGTTTTTGCCACTGCTTCTCTAAGCATGAGAACTGTCATAACATGAAAAAAAATGTGGAAGATTGACCGCAGAGATATGGGTTGATTCAACTCAGTGACAATTGAGTCATCCCAGAAGGAAGAATCGAAGGGTTGACAATGTGCAGCAGCGGCATCAGATACAAGTTGATGTCTGCCTAAAGAATGACAATGATAGTTTCAAGGTATTCAGCTCCTTGAGGTCTTATGAGAGGACCCTGTAACCAGTGCTGACTAGAATGCTCAATCCCCTAAAAATATTATAAAGACCAATATTTGATGAATAGGTGTTTGCTTGTTCTCAGGTCTTGAAAGATTCTGGAGACGGATTTGATAATTACAGAAATATTGTGTAGAGGGAACTGGTTCATAAAGGTTTTATATTTGGTGCATGTCAAATTTGCAACTACCCAAGTAAATTCCCAATTGCAAATCTAGTCATCCAAACAAGCACCTTTTAGAATATGAGATAGGAAAGCCCTGCATTTCAATCCTCATCGTTTCAAACAAGCTAGAGTTTTCCGAATCTCTTATCTCAACACACTACAGATGCTACAGGTGCAAAGCAATGAAGCACAAAATTTTGGGGCAAAATGGCCAAATACCATTTTTGGCATAAATTATTAGTGTTCTATCACTGTTTGCGAAATAATAGTGATCTACCACTATTTTGAAGCTCGAGTTTGCTGTGTAACTCGAGTTCCATACAAAATAGCCATCAAGTTTGCCGTGTAACTTGATAGCAATTTTTTATGGAACTCGAGTAACACGGCAAACTCAGTGGCTATTTTGTATGGAACTCGAGTTACACGGCAAACTCGAGTTTCAAAACAATCACTTCATTTGTCAAACAGTGATTAAACACTAGTAATTTTTGCCAAAGATGGTATTCGGCCATTTTAACCCAAAATTCTAACTCTATTCAAGCCTAAGCGTGTAGCACATGGTGAGGCATGATTTCTCTCTTTTAAGAATGAGAAATGCTACGTCCACAACATTTTTACAACACTTTCACAACAAATCATAGGTGGTTACTCATTATTGGTTTGAACCTACTACTGAAATTACTTTTTTGTTCCCACCAATAACAACCCATAACAACCTAACACTTAGGATTTCTTGTGAAAGTGTTGTGTACATAGCAAAGTCAGGGGAGAGCTTGAATAGATAGACAAGGTGGTCCTAAACCTTGCAACCTACCCAGAATATTTCAGGTGACTATAATTTAGCTCGCTCGCTCTCTCTATCTCTCTATATATATACACACACACACATACATATTGAAATGCAAACATGAAATTTAAGCACAGCAATATGGTAAAGTACAAGCAAGACACTTTAGAAATAAACGCTTATAAAAACACAATCCCATTTCCAAATTTCCCAAGGCCACTAGGCATGTCAGAAAATGGAAATTCCAAGAATTTTTTTTTTTTTTTATAATTCCGTAGTTGGAGAAGGGGGATTGAACCGTAGAAAACTCCATTGGAAACTCAAAGGATTTTATTACTATTACCCAACAAATTGGGCAAATTAACAACGATTTAATGATGAAAATCCTAAATTCCAAGAATGAATAAAGAACAATGACAAAATGAACCAAGATAAAAATCCTGACAGTCTTTTGTAGATTATTAGTTTCATTTTGCGATATGAAAAGGGATTTAAAAAAACCTGAAATATTATGATATTTTGCTTGAAACTGAAGACTTACTTGTACCAATTGAATAAACTAACACCAATGATGATTGTGAAAAGGCCAGCACCTTTCAACCAGGTAAATTCATCATGGAAGTAGAAGACTGCAACCTGAATTGCACAAGATCAGAAAATAATGTCAAACAAATAGTACACAAAAGCAGCTTCCAAACCAACGGAGGAAATTCATCAATATCATGCAAATTAACAATGAATTTAATGAAATGTTTTCAATTCAAATCCAAGGTTAGCGGGCCAATAAATAGAGATTCATACCAGTGGAAAACATTAATTGCCATTCACAGGACCACATGACAGTAGTGCTTCATAATTTAAATAGTCGAGAATTAGCAATTACATATGTTTGGAAACAACAGGTTTTTTTTTTTTAAGTAGGAGTCAATGGAGACAGCATCTCAATATACAGAATCACTCAAAAAGTTAATGGAGAACAAGAAATTAATCTCAATGCACCAAGGAACTTCGAATTTCCTGTTTCCCTCTTCATCCACTCTCTATCAAAAGGACTTGTTTCTTACATCAATAAAATAGTTCATTGAGCTTATAATTGATAGGAGAAAATGCTAGCCTTATAAATGAAATGATCAGAAGTTGCTCTTAAATACATTTACTAAACGCTTACATGCAGACTGAAAAGTCCCCACGCCCTTTTGTTAACTTTCTAATTTTGGGAAAATATGAGTGATAGCCTCACCTGAAAGCTATTCTGGTGCGAGGTAACCTCTGGTTCCCTTCATGGTAGTAAGAACCTGACTGAAGTCCCGACCAACAAGCTTTGCAAGGCCAAAATCAGCCACTTTTGGATTATAATCAACATCCAACAAAATGTTTTCAGGCTTGATGTCACAATGTATGATACAGTCTCTGCACTCCTCATGAAGGTAAGCCAATCCTCTAGCAGTCCCTAATGCAATATTATATCTTATCTTCCAATCCAAAATTTGGGAACCCTTTCGAAAAAAATGTGACTCTAGAGAACCTTTTGGCATGTAATCATAGACTATAAACCATTTTGAAGCTTCTGCGCAAAATCCTCAAAGGCGAATAAGAATAGTTTGCTGAATTGTTCCAACTATGCTCACTTCTGCACGAAACTGCTTCTCATCTTGCTTTACACTTCTTTGTTTTTTCACTGCTATGGCAGTTGAATTGGGTAAAGTCCCCTTGAAAACAGAACCAAAACCACCCTCCCCAAGTTTTTGCGAGAGTTCTGTAGGTTTTTTTAATTCATGGTAGTTGAACAGCATCAAGGAATCATCCATTGCCTCAAATGTGCGAGCAGATTGTCACCTCCATATTATTGTTAATACCATACCATAGAGGAGAAAAATTGCTGCAAATGCTCCAACAATAATCCAAATAGTTTTTCTATCTGTCTTCACTTTACTTCCCAAAAGTTCAAATGCTGCAACACGGGCATGGATTTCTCTTCCAATCTTATTTTCAGATGAAAGTTGTTGTAGATTGACCAGTTCTCCTATCCAAATAAAACATCCATTATCATAAGCATAAGCAGTGCATGAACAGTTGCTCAAGCATGCTGATTTGCATTCTTCGATGTTGTTGACTCTTAATGCCACTGAATTCACTGGAAACAGCATGTTGGGAATTAACAAAAATGCATCATTTCCACCGTGATCGCATTGTAATGGGGCTCTCCTCACACAGCCACCTGGTTGATCTTTCAAATTCCATTCATCTAATTTTCTTGGTTCAAATCCTTGTATACAAGCACAAACAGTGGATTTTTGCTCATTGCAGCTACTAAAAGCACCACTGGTAGCATAAACCTCACACTGGTTCTTTGGTTTTATCCAAACCAAATTCCATTGCTGGAGCTCCTTCCACCATACAGATAACGTGAGCTGCACAATTACATCCAGCACAGATCTAGTAAGTGCAAAATCGGATGCAGCAGAATATGTAAAATAGCTCTCATTTTCATTTGAAACAAAGGTAAGATTTTTAACATAACGGTTCAGGTCTATTTCAGGCAGAAGGCTGAAAATCTTCCCTGACCATTCCCCCCTAGTCCAGTACAAATTAGACCTATTCCATTTTAACGAGTAACTTGTACCTTTTGGTTCTAGTTCAGCAGAGAAGAGCCCAGGTGCTGAATTTTCATAACTTCTCCACGAAGTTAGAATTTGACTATCATTAGTAACTTTATCAGTTGGGTGATCAAAACTCTGCCACATTATGCTAGAGGAATCTGAAATTTTTCTTAAGATGAAATTTCCATTGTCAAGAAGCACACCTACAGTAGAATTAGGCAAGCTAGAGGTTGAATTTGTAGACCAAACTCTAATCTTGTTTGATGTGAGTAGGACTAAGTTACCATCCTGAAACCACTGTAATGTTGAAGATGATGGGTCAGAGACAGGTTGATTCCTGTTGGCCACCCAAACCACTGTTTTATTTGGTATTGGTAATCCTTTGTACCATATGCCTATGTAATAGTTGTGAGAGTTACCTGGTGTGAAGAAACCCAGTTCAAAAACTCCACCTTTGGATATTATGGTTTGGTTCCCAGAGAGAGACTCGCCTGGGAAGATGGTATCAGAGCCAGTGGAAAGATTGCCACTAGTGACTGACATAAAGAAAAGTAGAACAATATGAAACAGCCATGGCTTCTTGCTTGTGGCACAAGCCTTGTGCTACTCACTTCTTGCTTCTGGATTCTTGTTAGTGCCATTGTTGATTTTTGTTGTAAAAAAGCCGAATTTTGTTGATGTACGCTCAGATTTTTCTTTTCAACATATATTTTTTCAAAATTGCTGTTTCAAATTTTTATTCATGTAGTCAATACTTTTTTTTTGGCTGAATTTTTAATGTAGTCAATCAATTGCACAAAATAATAGATATCCAGACTAGTTTGATAAATAAGGTCGGTGCCATTGTCTAGTGGGGTACGAGTTTTGCTTGTCCACAAATTAGTGGTGGTTCTCTTAGCTAGCTAGTGCTAGATATCTAATTTGATTTGTTAACCTGAAGAAGACAATTAAGTCTGAACACAGGTTGGAATTCTATAATAACTCACAAGTTAGTCATTGTACATTTACTCCAAAGACAACGGGAAATGACAATATTGATTACATGTCTGATCTTGGAGTTGGTCGGATTAGTTAAAAGAGTTTGAATTGGACAAGTAAGTTGGGAAGATGACAGTGAAAGGCTTTGTTTTTTTTTTTTTTGGCTGTGTCATATTTCAGTTAGTGACAGAAAAGAGAGGGGAATGGAAATAATAATTAAATGTGGCAGAAATCTATGGGAATTGCGGGTAGTGATAAAATATCTATACTACTGTTTATTGGGATTCTTTTGTTTGGACTAGATTTTTTATTTATTCCAAAATACCTCTACATCTCTAGGTTTAAGTAGAAACAAAACTAAAGGATAGTCTGGTAAAAGTACATATCTAACTTGCACTACATCATTGCCTACAAAATAGGAACACTCTTCCACTAACCCACTTCTTCAAAGTAATTATACGTTTATTGTTTTTTTTTATTAAATAGAAAAATAAGTTAAACAACCCATGTTACTGCTAGTTTTTTCCTTAAAAAAAATACCCCATGTTTATCCAAAAACAAAACTAAATATCAAAAAAAAAAAAAAAAAACAAAAATCTAAGGGTGTGATGAGTATTATGTGTAGTGAAATCATTTTTTTCATCACACTCCTAAATTAACCCTTACTCAAAAAATAGAAGAGCTTTTGAGCACGCGCGTAAGGGCGTACTCAGAGGCTAGTAGATGGTAAAGGCCTTTGATCTACTGCAGTTTTGCAGTTGGAACAAAAGATAGGCTCTACAAAGGGGGATTTGAACTTTGATCGCGGAGTTGTGGACAGTTCATAGCCTTTCCTAAGATGTCATTATCTTGTAAAACAAAATTTCTAAGGCAAATCTTATATATTCTTGGTCTAGCAGAAGAGCCAACCTGAGTATAAAACATCAAATTTTATTTATTTACTAATAAAATATTTCAAATTTCAAATTTCAAAGTAGTTTGATGATCTAGCACAAAATTTATTGTATAGATATTTGGTGTTGCATCTAGGAGAATTTAGTATGCTGAGATGTTGGTTGAGGGAGTATTTAGTATTTAAGTAAGGTGGAACATTTGGGATTTATTTTGGCTCACTTGCTGTCCAGTTGCCTTACAATAGATTTGAAGATTTCAGCCAAGCTTACAAACACATTCAATGGACGCAACCAGGCCTATGCGGGAGAGAGAAGTTCAAATAGTGAAAAAGATCAAAGGTAAAAAGTTAAAAATATTTTGATTTAATGATGGGGATTAAAATCAATTTTTTTTTTTTACTTTCAATATTAATCATTAAAAAAATTGTTGCTCAGTGCACCGAATCTCAATCAAGAAGGGGAAACTAGAGGCTTTAATTGGGATTTACCCTTCTCATTATTATTATTCAGATAACTTCTCAATGTCTTCATTGGAAATACCATAAAGTGCTTACTAGCTTAAGCTATGAGACTTTTAGCAGATCTACTCTTATTATTAATGTTGTTATTATTATTATTATTATATTTATCATCTTACAAAAAGTGAAAAAAGAATAATTCCAACCCAAATTTTATATCCCATTGATCCTTTTGTATTTCATTACATGTTGCTCTATTTGTCTACATGAAATTTTATTAACAAAAAAGAATTTAAAATTCTGATACATTCAACAGTTTCATCACATGATCAGGTAGATTTTTATGCAAATCAGACACAGTCTACCCAAATTTACTCGATGGCTAGGCAGTGCCTCGTGTCTGCAATTCTGCAACAGCTTGTAGCTGAGTCCTCGGCCTCTGCTGAGGGAAGCTTATAGCAATCAAAGTCTCCGGTATTACCTATAGATGGGCCAGCCGAGGATGCGAAATGTGAGGATTTGGAGAAATTTGTAGTAGGTGGTGACCCAAAGAAGTTTTTTCAAGTTAGGACTCAGCTACCGCCTCAGGAGAATGAAGAGATGGTAGAGTTTCTCAAGAGGAACGTTGATGTGTTTGCTTAGAATGACTACTAAACTCTAGGGGTGGATCCGAGTTTCATCTACCATCATTTAAACGACAATCCATCTGTCATCCCCATAAAGCAACCACCTCGGCGCTCATCCAAAGATCATTCTAACGCTGTCAAAGACGAGGTGATGAAGCTTAAGCAAGCTAGGGCTATTAAAGAAGTGTTCTACCCTAAATGGTTGGCCAATACTGTGGTTGTGAAGAAGAATAATGGAAAGTGGTGGGTATGTATGGACTTCACAGATCTGAACAAGACCTACCCAAAAGACCCTTTTCCCATGCCTCAGATAGACCAGCTAGTAGATGCCACCGTAGGTCATCCTCGGATGAGTTTTTTGGACGCTTTTCAAGGCTACCACCAGATACCTTTAGCTTTGGATGATCAAGAGAGAACGGCCTTTGTTACTCCTATCGGGAATTACCATTACAAGGTGATGCCCTTTGGTTTGAAGAATGCAAGGGCTACCTACTAGAGGATGATGACAAGGATGTTTGAGCCGCAGTTAGGGAAAAACATTGAAGTCTATATAGATGACATGGTGGTCAAGAGCAAGTTGGAATCTGAGCACGTTAACGACCTCGGGAATACCTTTGAGATCTTGAGGAGACACAAGCTGCGACTTAATACTTCCAAGTGTTCTTTTGGTGTCGGATCAGGGAAGTTCTTGGGCTACATGGTCACACACCGCGGAATTGAAGTCAACCCTGACCATATTAAGGCAATTAATAATTTACAGCCACCTCGGAATCCCAAAAAGGTCCAGAAGCTAACTGGGATGATCGCTGCTCTAAACCGATTCATCTCTCAATCAACAGACAGGTGTAGGCCTTTCTTTCAGTTGTTGAACAAATGGAAGGGATTTGAATGGAACGAGGAGTGTGTCTTGGCCTTCTAGCAGTTGAAAGAGTATCTTTCTCGGTCACCCATCATGTCCAGACCCAAGGTGGATGAGGTCTTGTTTGCCTACATTGTAGTGGCCTCCCATGCGATGAGTTTGGTGCTATCTTTCTCGGCCACCCATCATGTCCAAACCCAAGGTGGATGAAGTCTTGTTTGCCTACATTGTAGTGGCCTCCCATGCGATGAGTTTGGTGCTAATACTGGTTGATAGTGAGTAGAGGCCAGTTTATTATGTGAGCAAGTCACTATATGAGACCGAGGTCCGTTACTTACCACTGGAGAAGGCCATTCTAGCAGTGGTGCATGCTATGCGTAAACTCCCTCACTATTTCCAATCACACACAGTTGTTGTCGTAACCCAGTTCCCGCTCAGATCTCTACTTTGGAGCACTGACTACACGGGAAGAATTGCAAAGTGGGGTACGATCCTAGGTACTTTTGATATCAAATACATGCCTCACACCTCTGTCAAGGGTCAGGTCCTCGCCGACCTGGTAGCTGAGTTTACTGAAACCCTACTAGAAGAGAAAGTAGAGGAGCAAAACATGGATGAAAAATCAGTTGGTGCAATCTCCCTACAATGACCTTTGTCCTGGAAGGTCTACGTTGATGGTGTAGCAAATCATAAAGGATCTGGAGTGGGGCTAGTTCTGGTATCCCCGAAGAGGATTACAATTGAGAAATCCTTAAGATTAGGCTTCTCGACCACGAACAATGAAGCTTTGTATGAAGCTCTGCTGGTAAGGATGACCATGGTTTAGAAAATAGGCGGAAAAGTAGTGAAAATATTCTCTGATTCAAGGCTGGTCGTGGGCCAAGTTCAAGGGGAGTTGGAAGCTAGAGATCTCAAATTGCAGGAATATTTGAATCAGGTTAGACATTTACAATCTGGATTTGAGTCTTTTCATTTGTCACAAATCCCTAGAAGTAGAAATACGCATGCAGACTCTCTTGCCACACTAGCAACCTCCTCGGCACAAAGTTTACCTCAGGTGATCCTTATGTGAACCCACTGAGGTGGAAAGGAATGTGGTTCATGTTCATCAAATAAGGGTGGGGCCTAGTTGGATGGACTCTATTGTCATGTTCCTTAAGGAAGATGTCTTGCCTGAGAGTAAGTCCGAAGCCGACAAGGTACGGAGGAAAGCTCCTCGATTTTGGCTGTCCGATGACCAAAAGTTGTATAAGAGATTCTTTTCGAACACTATGGTTGAGGTTTAAAGGGTGGCGACCGAAGGTGGCTTACCTTCCTAGACATGATATAATAGCATTTTATTCATTGGATTTAGTGAGCCATGATTACCTAAGTGCCACCTAGTCATGAATGAGCACTAAGCCAGTGTTTCACTAGTACTTTATAAGCATTTTTCATTTCAAGAGTCGAAATCAAGATCTAATGCCCACCAAACCATTTGGCAATAAACAATTGAAAACCATCACCTTGGGCAGTAACACTAAGGCATATTAAGTTACTAGCCTCACCACACGCTTTGCGCGTGTGGTGAAGATTTTTCTTCTTTTTTTTTTTTTAGTGTCAAAATTTTTCAAAATAATGAAAGAGAAAGAAGCAACAAAAAATCATATAGAAAAATCAAAATCATATGAGCAATAAAAAGATTTTTGAAAATAAAATAAAAAAACACTAAAAGAATTACCTTGTAGGAAAGGACTACTCCTTCCTCTAAGAGAAAAAAAGAAAGAGATTTTTCTTTTAAAGATTAATAAGAGGAAGAGAGGCATTTACTTATGTTTGATTTTAGTAACTTACTTGACGTTATGAAGGAATAAGGAGAGATGGAAGTGCCTAATTTTAAGGAATATGGATAAATATCTAAAATTTAGGAGTGTTTAAATTAGTACTTTTACATATCTAACCTTATTATTTAAACTTTATAAACATATAAATTTGAAGGTATTTTGGTATGCAAAATGATAAAACTCAAACAACGAATCATGTTATTAGTAGTATAGATTAACTACTCAGGACTACTAACCAGTCTTATTCGCAAAAACAAAAACAAAAACAAAAACAAAAACAAAAACAAAAAAACAAAAAACCAAAAAAAAAAAAAAACAAAAAACAAAACACAAAACACAAAACACTACTACTTACCAGTCATGTATCAAAAAAGACTGCTTATACCAGTCTTTGAGAATGACATATCTCCTGATGAAATGGTTTCAATTGTAATCATATCAAGAGGATGAGTAGTCTAGTCCGAGACATGTCTGATCTTCATTATACAATTTTCATGAAATGACCTAATTCTATATTTTTCTTGTGCATCCAAACCAAAGGCTCGAAAACAACATCAATATCATACTACTAGTAACCTCAGCCAAACCAGATGAATTTGAACCCGGTGATGACTTAAATAATTGATAATGAAATTTATAGAATTCAACAAAGATTTTGAATATTAATTGAACTTGCAAAAGTCAGATACTTGATTATTTATAGTTTAATTTTTTTTTTTTTTAAACGTAAACCTTATAGCAAATGAGAGATTCAATAATTCATAAATTTGAAATATGAAATATAACATTTAAATCTATGTCGTACACATTTCTACCAACATCATTTAAATTAAGTGACATATAAGTTACAGATAGAGAAGTCATGGTGATTGCCATATTAGGGTTCAAACCTACTACAATAGTTTGGAAACTAAATAATTCAATCACCAATTATAAAGATGATGTCATAATTAGGTGCGGTTTGGATACAGATGAAATGGCGTTTGCGTTTTCTATGTTTTTTTTTTTTTTTTTTAGCCGCACTTGTACTGTTCACGGACTCACAAATTTCACTTTTCATCAACTTTTTCATTAAAAATGGGTTTCACAACACTATTTACACATTTAAAAATTATTTTGCTACAGTGTTTTCAGTTTTCAATTTCAGCAAAATAAGTTATATCCAAACGGACCCTTAGTATCATATAAAAATGATGTTGTACTAATAATAATGTGTCACTTCCACATATGAAAAAAGTTAGGCATCTAATATTATTTAGATGCAATTATTTAATGGTCAATGACTCCACACGAAAGGATATTCTCTATTTTATTGAAAATGAAGAGAATTCATTAATTTCATTGTTTAGAGTTTATTAACTAAATCTAATAGTGTATAAAATATTATGTTATTTAAATTTTAAATAATGTAACACTATGTCCGCTTTTCAATTTATAATATTTAATCTTATAAAATAGATTCTCTCCAATTTTTTTAAAATAAAATAGAGAAAAATGTTTTCCTCGGTGGATACTCATATATGGACCAGCTCGTTCCACTTCCACGCGTTTTTGCAAGTGGGAGACCTAGGTAAAGTTGGTAAGAAAAAAGCCCCCAAAAAAAATAACTTTTAAATAGAAAAAAGGTAAAGGTTAGTTAAAAAATGAAATCTTTTGAATGGAAAAGGTAAAAGGGTTAATCAAGTTACTTTTACTTCATGACCCAGGGGCCACGTTAATATTGTGTCCATCTCACAAGTTCGTTCCACACGTTTTTGCATACATGAATCCGAACATGATTGGGTCTCTCCATGGGTTTTGAGTGGAGTTGTGGTGTGTTTTTGTGTTAGAACCTCTTTCCCTCTCTTTTGTGTGTGTGTTTGTTTCTCAAATAAAAAAAAAAATTATACAAGGAAAGGTTCACACTCACATTAAAAAAAAGGTTCACCCTGGTGGGGCAGCAACTTCTGACGTGAAACTGCAGCATATTGGCGTGTAAACGTAACAAATGGATGAGTAGTCTAGACTCTAGAAAGTTCTGGTCTTCATTGTACAAATTTCATTAACATAATCTAGTTCTATATTTTTCTTGCCTCCATCCAAATCCATGGCTCAAATAGAACATCACTATCATCTAACCTCAGTCAATTAAATTAGATGAATTTGTGCCTGGTGAAGTAAATAACTGATAATGAAAAACTGCGGAATTTAACAAAGAATGTGACTTAACTGAACTTGCAAAGTTAGATGTTTGACTAATGATTCTTACAAAAACAATTAAGAATTGTAAAAATTATAGCAAATGAGATCTTTGTTCAATAATTCATAAATTTCAAACTTGAAAATCACCATCAAATGTATGTCGTACACATATTTCTAACAACATCATATAAAGGAATATATATGAAGCTCTGCCATAGTTGGGTTCAAACCTGCTACAACAATTTGGAAATTAGAAAATTCAATAAGCACTAGAAGGAATTTATTACAGAACAGAGATATTACTTCACTCATCATGCAACAAAAATACATATTCTTGTGCATTGTCATCGTGGTCCTGATAGAACTGAATCCGATAAAACTGTCGCACTGCTTATATCCTGATGCATGAGTCTTGCTCTTGTGTTTGGAATAGGTGGATTGCAGAAGTTAAAATCTATGCTCTCTTCAACATCGACAACACCCTCCAAGACCTGAACAACCATTGACATAGAAGGCCTCTTTGTAAAATCATTTTGCAAACACCAAGCAACAACCCTCATCATATCCACAACTTCAGCTCCATGTAATTGCATGTCTTCACTGTACTCATCAACTAGATCCAACAACCGCTTCTCCTGTAACTTTTCACTGAACAGTCCTAGTAAATGCATTGCTTCCTCTGGTTGAGAATTATCAAAATGTCTTCGACCGCACAATATTTCCAATAGCACAACTCCAAAACTATACATATCTACTTTCACGGTAATTATTGAAGACTTGAAGTTAACCATTCGGGAGCCAAATAGCCAGGAGTTCCTCTCATGATTGTTACAACTTGGCTCTGGTCCCAATCAATCAATTTAGACAAACCAAAATCAGCAATTTTTGCATTCAAATTCTCATCTAAGAGGATATTTTCAGGTTTAACGTCTAAGTGAGCTATCTTTCTACTGCATTCTTCATGAAGAAAAGCAAGTCCCTTTGCTATGTCAAGAATGATCTTCTTTCTTTGTTGCCAATCCAAATTAATCTCTTGCGTCTTGTGGAAAATTCATTTATCCAAAGACGTACAAGAAGAGAGTCTACTAGCGAGGGTAAAATGCCCTCACAAAAATTCAAATATCGTCGCAAGAGGTTATTAGCGAGGGTATATGGCCCTTGAAGGCCGTCGTATTTGCTCTTATTGCTAAAAGAGATTTTGCAACCATACCTTAGCAAATAGATAATTTACGAGGACAATCCACCGTCGTTACTAAACTAATCCGCCCTCACAAATATATTACCGAACGACGAGAAAAGTCGACGACTTATTTTTAGCAAGGGGAAGCAGTCGTCGTTAACAACTATTTGTGAGGACCTTTATACCCTCGCAATTAGTTATTTGCACTACAAAAAAACTGTACTATTGCGGCGGGCCAAAATTGCCGCTATAGGTCTTCAATTATATTAAAATGTTAGTCCTTCAACGGCAGTTTATAGGTGATTTTTTTCCCCCCTCCTGGGTTCTAAACCCACATATCTATTACAAATAACCTGTAATAATTTTAGCTCCACTAAAACAATACCACAAATGTCACCAAACTAACATTATATTAACATAGAAATATATTATCAAATACATAACATTGTCTATAACCATTATCAAAGTTCCAAAGTATTTAAACAAATCCTTCAACACTTCCAAAAAAATGCAATAGTTTAAATGTGTTTCTTTGTACACAAAAAGCCATCAAAAAATTATAGCATCTTCAGTATTGTAGCACCATCATTAGTAATTATCACGTCTCTAATATCATCAACGAGCATCTGAAACCATCAGCCAGAAAGCAAATCAAAATTATACCCTTTGCAGAACCACATAGTCCAAATAAACCACCTATAAACGAATGAAATTATAATTAAAAAGAAAGAAAGAAAGAAAAAAATCATAGTAGTGCTTTGAAATCATAGATTGAAAAGTATAATTGTTACCATTCAAGCATTTTCTCAATGGTGATAGCTTGACCAAGTTGAGAGAATATCAAACATGGAAGTAAAAGTGGAAAGACCAACTGCATTACACAAATAGTGGGAACAATGAGTTATGGTGCTCAAATTTGCTGATAGGTAAATCTAAGTTGCAGAATAAGTTAATAATAAGTGAGTATCAGCATGACATATTCAACAAAAACAACAACAACAGCAACAAGAAGCTTTAGTCTCAAAATTTTGGGGTCAATGAGTATTACCCCATTTAAAAGTTTCCTTCCACTAGCAGGTAAAATGTTGACATACTTGGAAGCCATATGGAATCCCAAAAGGCAAATTGTGAAGACCTTTGCTAGTCTAGCCTAGTCACGAAAAATAGAATTTTATAAATGAGCAACTTCAACACACAGAACTCATAATTTTATAATAACATAACCAAAGACTCAAACTAAGAAAATACAAAGGAAGAGATAGATTGCATTAGAACATAATGAAAAGGTAAAGAACCCCTATTCTCCACAAAACCCTAACATTTTGGTATTGGATAGAGGAAAACAGAGCATTTTTCCAAGTCCCCAAAATGGCAAATGGAAAAGAAGACAACGAAAGGTCAAGGATTTTCTTTTTCAATTTTTTTTAAAATACATTAAAGTATTGCAAGCATATGTAACCAAGTGGAGAAAAAAATGAGCATCTTCAATTCTCTTAAGGCATATGTGTACGGTGGAATTCTTAAAACAAAGAACAAGAAGCAACAGGTTGAAAACAGAGAGAGAGAGAGAGAGAGAAGGAAGAAGACCACATCATGAAAAATAGAAGAAAAAGAAGAAACAATGGCATAAATGAGAAAAGAAGGACAATACCTTTCAACTGGCCTTCACGTGGAGATAGCTCCAGACTTACACAAATCAAAAACCCACTTGGTCAAAATGCTGTTTGGAGGAAAGGGGCAAGACCCATAAGAGATTGTGAAAAAAAAAAAATCATCTTTAATCATTCCAATCCTTACTAACAATATAAATACTCAAAAATAATCTTCACTATTATTTTGGTGGATTGATAATAATAGATGGCTTGAGAGAGGGACAAAGGAGAAATAAGAGAAAGCTACTTGTTTATGGGGGTAATTTGATACCCACTTTTGGCAACTATTTGTTTGTCAACAACCTTTTTTTTTTTTTTTTGGTAAACCAAACCACATAATATAAAGAGCCTGCCTACTTCACTTGGACCTTACAACGTGTTATCAGACGTCTATGCATGATCACATTCTCAATCAAAACTGAAAATTAAATAAATAACCTGAATGCTAAGTATCCAAATCCAAACCCAAAATTTCACAATAATCAAAAAAAAAAATCAAATAAATAACTTACCAAGCAAAATCGAAATGGTATCAGTATGAACCCAATTTATTAGAAACTAAGAGAAGGTAGAAAAGGAAATTTGCTCAAGAAAGAATTGTAATAGAAGATCTTTACAACTTAAAAGCATTACAAGCGCTAGATGTTTTGAAGTTTGACCACTTAGTATTAGTTTTTGCAAGCATGATAGGTTTATGAAGTCATAGCTTAAAGTTACACAAGTGAGATTACCTCTATGTACAAAGCAATTGTAGCCTTGTCAGAACCCCTTGGCTCCTTCAGATTGGTAATAGCATCTAATATAAGCTTATCTAACCTGCAACCATACAAAGGAGGTTCCAACAGAAGAAATAAATAATAGTGTTAAGAAAAATAGGATAACCTGGCTCCCATTACAAGTTTTTTATGGCCTATGACACTTGGAGACCCCACCTCATCTTTGGAGGATCTCCACCACCCCCCCCCCCCCAAAAAAACAAAAAATGTGGATGTGCGTGCCAAATGAGGGGCAAATAGGCTGGGCCTCACCTGGGCTCACAACTTATTTGAGGAGTGGGTATAGGATTTCCCACAATGGGTAGTTCACGGCACAGAGACCCAATGAGATCACTTTTCTTACTCTATTTGGCTATCTTTTTCCTCTCGCCCTCTCTCTCTCTCTCTTTCTCTCCAAATTCTCCAACCCCTTCTCCACTCTCCCACCTCTCTTGTTGATAGTACTCTGATTAGTGGGGTGTTATGATTGTTTTTGCAGTTAGTGCAATGTGAGGTCCAATGTCATCAGTTATAAGTGGCTGGTTAGGTGGGAGTGGGGTGTGGCGAATGTGGCTTTGGAACTTGATTCCCACTTCAACGAGTATGACCGGTAGAAATGCCTCAGGGTATTGCCGGTCATGTTCATAGTGGGGTTCTCGGCAACTATCTTGCCTATGTTGTCTAGTAATAGTTTCCCGAGCAAACGTTAAGTGGTAAAACCTGGGCCTACACCCTGTGTGGGCTTTAGGATGGGATCCCGGGAAAGAAGGGGAAAAGGGAACAATGGGACGCATCATTCATGTTTGAACTCAAGGCCCAAATGGGCCTGGTCATCTCGGGGCCGTACATTAGCCCCCTCTTGATTCATGTTCGGCACTCGGGCAGAATCAAGAATCCCGGTGGGCGCATTCGTTAGAGAAGGTTAAGGGGTGGCAGTCAGTGCGGTTTCAGAGACCCATTAATGCGCCATTAAAAGACGTGTTGTTTTGGCTCATTGGGCTCAGCTGTCATCATTACTTGACGGTTCGTGAACCGAAGACGTGCATGTGTCAGTTGGCGCCCGTTTGAATCCCTCGTTAATGGAGCCCCATTATTTTTGTTGGCACCGTTTCCTTCTTCCTTTGTCCTCTATAAATAGTTCATCCCAACTTATTTCTTCATTTTCCAACTCTCCACTTTCTGAATTTTCTCTCTGCCGAGCATTCATCTGTGTACCTAATCGCCTGCCTAGAGCCCTTCCTCCCAACCTAGAACCCACAGTAAGTTCCTTACCTCTTGCTTTTTCTTCAGCATCTTTCTTCGCGTTTCCCCTTTTGATTTTAGATTCTAGGATGGGGTACGCTTTCCTTCTAAACACTGCAGCATCCTTAACCACGTTTAGGCAGAAATTTGACATTCCTAATGATGTGGAGGTGGCGTACTGCCACGAGAGCGAATTCGAACTCCACAGAGGGAATCAAACTGCCTTTTTTCCTCTAATGGCAGTCCTTGAGGGTGGGGTCAGGTTTCCCGTGGACCCCCTCTTATTAGACACACTTCGGTATTACGGGCTGTGCCCCGACCAACTACCTCCCAACTTTTACCGGGTCGTTAGTTGTGTTAGTAGGTTGAACCATACATTCGGTTTACAGTTAAACCATCATGATATAAACCATATGTATAGCTTGTGCGGGAACAAAAACACAAATTACTATTTAAAGATTAGGGACAAGCGGGTATGGCTGATATCATGCCTACCTGACTCAAATAGGAATTCTGCCGGGGAATACGTCCGAGTGCGCGGCAATTGCTTTGCCGGGGATATTCCCCCTCCTCTCACTCGCCGCGAAGTGGGTTCGTATTAACTCCTGACCTTACTGCCTTTGTTTGATAACTGTGCCATTTACCTAAATTCCAATACATCCACATTTATGTTAATCTTTTCTCCGTTCATTTTTCGTTTATTTATTTATTTATTTTTATTACTCATGCTGTCGTTTCTCTTTCTTACAGACGGTAGAGAGTTTGTTCCGGATGTCAGGGTAGTCCACGTAAGAGATTTGAACTTCGTGCTCCGATCCAAGATATTCGTTCACTGGGACGAGCAGCTCCGAGCATCCCACCTCATTCTCGGCGTTGAGCCAGTTTATTCCACCTGGCAACCTTATAAGCAAGCACTCTTGGTGGATAGTCCCCTTCTGTCTTATATCGACGTCCAGCACGCGAACTTTTTGCCGCCGAACCTTACCGTAGGAGAAGCTCGGGATAATGGCCGGCGTTACACTTGCTTGGACGAGTTAGCTCCGATACGCGACGAATCGGCGGAAAGTGTGTCCTGGCACCTCCGAGAACTTGCACACGCTCCGGTTGAGGAAGAGGCTCCCGTTCAAGAGGCCCTTGTTCAAGAAGCCCCGACCCCACCCGAAGGTCCTGCTGTTCCCGAGGATCTCGTATAAGCTGCCGATCAAACTGTTGTTGATATTACCGAGCTCTCCGATACAGAATCCAACCGTAGCGTAGATATGGTGACTAGAAAGACCTTGTCTATTGACCGTTTTGTGCCCAGCGCCCGCCAGAGCCAAACGCCTCCCCCTTCCCCCCCGCCGTAAACTGGACGAACCAGAAAGAGGTCATGTGTAGGCGAGCAGGCCTCCGCTGGGCCAGGAGATACTCCTTCCCGGGTACCCTCACAACCGTCCAAGGGCATCGTCATACAGGAGCCGCTGACTCAAGCCGAGGCGGTCGCGGCCTCCTCCTCCAGGGCAGCTCGGTCGTGGCAGCCCACGTTTCCTTTGACGACGAAGCACTCCTCGTCACCGCCAGTGTTCGGGTTTGGGAGAAAGGTGAAGGGGGCCGTGTTGCCCGGAGTTTAGCGCACGGGCTTCTTCTGCCCGAAGACATTCACGCTTACGAGCAGGGGACGGAGGAGTCCATGGGGAGAAGGCTGCAATGGTTCACTGTCACTGTAATCTTTTACTCGCCGGTTTCTGTATGCTGTTACTACTTATCATTGCTGTTAACACGTACAGGGTATGCGCACTAACATTTGAAATTTTATCAGGCAACCCAGCTGGCCCACGTGGTGGATGGTTGTATGAAGCAACTCTCGGAGGATGCCGACCGGGAGAGGGCGGCCAAGGAGACGGTCACCAGGGTGGCAAAAGAAAAAGCGAAGGCCGTTGATGCTGACGAGAAGGCCAGAGCGCTAGCGGAGAGTAAGTGCGCGGCGCTTCTCGAAAAGCAGAACGAGGCAGATGTCAAATTGGCTAAGGCAGGCCGAGGAGCTAGTCGACATGAGAGCGACGTTGGGAGCTACCGAGGAGAAGTGGTACCAGGAAGGGTTTGCTGATGCGGAAAACTCGGTGGAACCGGTGGTGAACCAAGCTCTGAAGTTGGGCTTTGAAGCTGGCTGGCTGGCAGCCCTGCAGGCTATGGGGGTTCCTGAGGACTCCCCATTTAGGGACCCCGGTCAAATATCCTTCCCAGACCTTGCTCCAGCCGCGCAGAACCCCCCGGCACCTACCGATGCGGGGGATACAACTAGCTTCCGGGAACTGGTGGAACAGATAGACGCTCATGCGGAGGCAAACGACGCGGAAGTCACTAGTGTTCCCCGCCCGACCGATCAGCAACTAACCGAACATGCCTACGAGACGAGAGGAGATTGACTAAGAAGCCGCGCAAGTTTGCTATTGTTTTATTCTAGTTACTATTTTCACTAGGTTTCACTTTCCTTTCTTAAACTGCCCATGTCACCGGGCTGTGGTGACTGAACAATTATTACCCTGCTTTGTTTTGCTTTCTGTATGGTCACCCGGTTTTGGTGACAAGACAACGGTTTTATTTCTTATGTGTTTACGTGGTTTTTGGTGTTTTTCGTTTGCTGAACGTCTGCCTTAAATGTTTTCATAGAGATTTATTCTTCATGATACCTTTCTCGTCGTTTTCCTCTGTTTTTTTTTTTTTTTTTTGCAAAATTAATTTCCTGAACGCCGGATAACTTGCAGAGCGCCGAATACCGAGAGTTTAGACCAAGGACCCTCTCTGTCTGACGGTGAGTGCTGGACCGGGGATGAATTCTGTCCTTAGGAAAATTAGACTAAGCTTTCTTCCTGCCAGGTGATGGATATCGAACCAGGGACAGGTTTCTGTCCTTAAGAGTTTTAGGCTAAGGTTTCCTCCCGCCCGGTGATGGATGTCAAACCGGGGACAGGTTTCTATCCTTAGGAGTTCCAGGCTAAGGTTTCCTCCTACCTAGTGATGGATATCGAACCGGGGACAGGTTTCTGTCCTTAGGAGTTTTAGGCTAAGGTTTCCTCCTGCCCGGTGATGGATATCGAACCGTGGACAGGTTTCTGTCCTTAGGAGTTTTAGGCTAAGGTTTCCTCCTGCCCGATAGTGGATATCGAACCGGGGACAGGTTTCTGTCCTTAGAAATTTCAAGCTAAGGTTTCCTCCTGCCCGGTGATGGATATCGAATCAGGGACAGGTTTCTGTCCTTAGAAATTTTAGGCTAAGGTTTCCTCCTGCCCGGTGATGGATATCGAACCGGGGACAGGTTTCTGTCCTTAGGAGTTTTAGGCTAAGGTTTCCTCCTACCCGGTGATGGATATCAAACCGAGGACAGGTTTCTGTCCTTAGAAATTTCAGGCTAAAGTTTCCTCCTGCCCGGTGATGGATATCGAACCGAGGACAGGTTTCTATCCTTAGAAATTTCAGGCTAAGGTTTCCTCCTGCCCGGTGATGGATATTGAGCCAGGGACAGGTTTCTGTCCTTAGAAATTTCAGGCTAAGGTTTCCTCCTGCTCGGTGATGGATATCGAACCGGGGACAAGTTTCTATCCTTAGAAATTTTAGGCTAAGGTTTCCTCCTGCCCAGTGATGGATGTCGAACCGGGGATAGGTTTCTGTCCTTAGGAGTCTCTTTCGAAGTTTCCGGTTGTTCTGCAATGATGATCGTACTGGGACCAACCGATAAAATCTAGCATGTGTGCACATGTAATTTTTCTGTCGTCATTAGTGATACGTGGGGAAGGCATTGCTTTTAACATACAACATGGCTTACAACGGATCAGTGGTAAAATTTCTTAAGATTATGTACATTCCACGGCCGAGGTAATGGCCTCTCATCCAGGTCCTCTAAGTAATACGCCCCAGCGCCAACGATTGCAGTAACTCGGTAGGGGCCTTCCCATGTCTGGGCTAGCTTCCCGGAGTTCATATCTCGCATGTTCCCCACCGCTTTCCTCAGCACCAAGTCTCCAACACTCAACTCCCTTGTTTTTACGCCTCAGTTGTAAAGCCGAGCAAGCTTTTGCTGATAATCGGCCAATCGTATGGTAGCCGATTCTCGGCACTCTTCTATCCAGTCCAAGCGTCCCCTCATCAGCTCACCATTTCGGGTGTGGTCGAAACCCTCTACTCGTGCGCTGTAAAGGTTTATCTCAGCTGGTATCACTACTTCCCCTCCGTACGTCAAGGAAAACAGAGTCTCACCGGTTGCTCTTCTTGGGGTTGTTCGGTATGCCCACAAAACGCTTGGTAGCTCCTCAGCCCATCTGCCTTTCGCCCCGTCCAGTCTTTTCTTCAACCCACTCAGGATCACTTTGTTGGTGGCTTCGGCTTGACCGTTGCTCTGCGGATAGGCTGGCGTCAAATACCTGTTTTTGATGCTGAGATCACTACAGAAGGCACGAAAAGCTTTGCTATCAAACTGCAGTCTGTTGTCGGATATTAGCGATTCCGGAACCCCAAACCTCGTGACTATGTTCCTCCACACAAACTTCTTGACGTCCACGTCCCGAATATTGGCCAAAGCCTCTACTTCCGCCCACTTTGTGAAGTAATCAACGACCACCAATATAAACCTTCGGTTACCCGTTGCTCGGGGAAAAGGGCCGAGGATGTCCAGCCCCCACTGCGCGAAGGGCCACGGACAACTTACAGGGTTTAGATGCCCTGTTGGCTGATGGATTAATGGGGCGTGTTTTTGACACTGTTCACACTTCCTTACGTACTCGGCAGCATCCTTCTGCATCTGTGGCCACCAAAACCCCAAAGTCATTGCTCGGTGTGCCAATGAACGCTCCCCACATGACTGCCACAAACCCCCTCGTGCAACTCGGCCAGAAGCTCGCCCACCTTCTCTAGGTGCAAGCATAAAAGATACGGCCCCCCAAAAGACCTTTGATATAGCTTGCCGTCTGCTGATAACCAGTATCGAGATGCTGTGCGGCGAACCTTGTTGGCCACTTTTTCGTCGCTCGGGACTCGATCCTCGAAGAGGAAGTCAATGATTTGGTCCATCCAACACGGACCGGGTGTCATAATCGCGGCGACACCAACCTCGGTGACGCCAACGCAATCTGTCATAAAGATACTCGGCTCTGCTATCAGCTCCACTTTAATTAGCCGAGGCACCTCTTCCGTTACTGACAACGCTAACGTGGCCAAGGAGTCAGCATGTCTGTTCTGTGTCCGGCCCACTTGGGACACCTTCACAGTACTAAACTTGTTCATGGCCTCCCTTGCTGATCGTAAGTATGCTTTCATCCGGGGATCCCGAGCTTCAAATGTTCCCTGCACTTGGCTCACAACCAACCGAGAATCCAAGTGTATCTCTACCTTCCTGGCTCCCATCTCCGAGACAACTCTCAATCCGACGAGGAAGGCTTCGTTGTTAGAGGCTCTGAACCCCAGCCTAAAAGAGTGCTCCAACCTTATTCCCTCCGGGGTGATAATAACGATCCCGGCTCCAGCCCTCAAAGCGTTCGATGCGCCATCTACAAATACTTTCCACCGACGAGCTTCCACATGACACGCTATTCCCCCGTCGATCTTGGGAGAAAACTCTGCAACAAAATCTGCGAGGACCTGGCCTTTTACCGAACTCCGTGGTCGATACCGTATATCGAAAGAGCCCAGACGAGTCGCCCATTTTGCTATCCGGCCCGTGAAGTCTGACCTCCTCAACAACGATTGCAGGGGATACTCCATCAGGACATATACTATATGAGCTTGAAAATAATGCGGGAACCTTCTCGTGGCGTGTATCAGGGCCAGCACCAGCTTTTCCAGAGGCAGGTACCTTGTCTCGGCATCAACTAAAGTCTTGCTGATGTAATATACGGGCTGTTAGATTCCTCGGTCACTGAGTAATACGGCACTGACAGCGTGATCGGACACTGACAAGTACATGAGCAAGTCCTCCCCGGGCTTCGAGGCGGTCAACATAGGCGCCTGCACCAAATAGTTCTTCAAATCCTGAAAGGCCTTATCACATTCTTCGTCCCATTAAAACCCTTTCTATTTCTTAAGAAGTTGATAGAACGGTCTGCAGCGATCAGCAAATTTGGAGATGAACCAGTTAAGGGCGACTAGCATCCCTGTCAACACTTGCACCTCCTTCGGATTGCTCGGCGGCATGAGACGCTTCACGGCATCTATCTGGTCTGGATTGACTTCTATTCCTTGGTTAGTGATCAAATATCCTAGAAATTTACCGGCCCCCACTCCAAAAGCACACTTCTCGACATTCAGGCGTAACCTATGTTGCAGAAGTACCTCAAACACCCCCCTGAGGTCTTCCACATGCCGCACCTCCTGCTTGCTTTTCACCACCATGTCGTCAATATACACCTCAACGGTCTGTCCTATCTTATCTCGGAACATTCTCGTCATCATCCGTTGATAGGTGGCCCCGGCATTTTTCAACCCGAAGGGCATCACAGTGTAGTGATAGTTAGCACCCGATGATATGAACGCGGTCTTTTCCTGATCCTCGGGAGCCAACGCAATCTGGTGATACCCCTGAAAAGAGTCCAAAAAACTCATCCTCGTGTGCCCGCACGTGGCATCTACTAACTGGTCGATCTTGGGCACGGTAAACGGGTCTTTCGGACATGCTCGATTCAAATATGTGAAATCCACGCAGACCCTCCACTTGCCATTTTTTTTCCTCACTACCACGGTGTTTGCTAACCATTTCGGGAAATAGATCTCCCTTATTGCCCCAGCCTCCTCCAACCTTCGGACTTCTGCTTTTACCGCTTCAACATGTTCCTTGGCTGACCTTCTCGGCTTCTGCTTCTTAGGAGGGAATGTGGGGTCTACATTAAGTCTGTGAATGATGAATTCGGGATCCACTCCGGGCACATCGTATGGGCTCCAAGCGAACACGTCCGTATTTTGTACGAGGAGTAATAGTATCTCCACCTTATCTTGATCCTTCATGCTTTCTCCTATCTAAAAGTACTTGTCCATGTCCGGCAATACTTTTACCTTGACCATATTCTCGGCACACCCGGTCCCCTTCTCTTGCAAGCTTTGTAATTGCTATAAAGGAATCCCCGGTGACGGGTACTTTTGCTCGGCTTTCTCCCCATGGTCGGTTTGATCTTTCTTCCAACTGACTAGTGCGACTAAACATTGTCTGGCCGCCTGTTGGCTTCCTCATACCACGGCGATACCTTGATCGGTGGGGAACTTGACTTTTATGTGCAGGGTGGATGGGACAACCCCCATGTATTGCCGTGTATGGGGAGAAGGAAGCAACTACTATGAACGTCACCACTACCTCCTTGCCTTCCATATTCATGGGCAGAGAGATCTATCCCTCGGGAACTACCACTTTCTCGTCGAACCCCACTAAGGGTGTGATGTACTTTGAAAGATCCTCGTTCCTTAACCCGAGCCCCTTGAAGAGGTCCGGGTACATAACCTCAGCCCCGCTTCCCTGGTCTATCATTATTCTCTTCACAACGAAGCCGCCTATCCTAGCCGTGACTATCAATGCGTCGTATTGCGGCTGAATTGTTCCTTCCAAATCACTATTGTCGAAAGCGATCGGCTCTCGGGTGGGTCTTATCTTTTTTGCGGGCCGCGGCATGCCCGAACTTCCTTCCACTGATGCTACTGTCAACACCTCTTTCCCCCTTGCCGTAGTGAGGCCCCTCAGGGCAACGTGGATAACATCAATTACCCCAAGAGGGGGTGGAAGAGGATTCCCTTTCTGTGGGGCGCCCTGCCCTACTTCTCGATTCCCAGCATCCGTCACAAACTTCTTTAGATGCCCAGCCTTGGCCAGCTGCCCGAGATGATCCCTCAATACTCGGCATTGCTCGGTGGTATGTCCCCTGTCTTTATGGTAGGTGCAGTATAGGTTCTAATTCCTCCTAGAGGGGTCGCCACCCATCCGGTTTGGCCACCTGAAATATGGCTCGTGTTTAATCTTGTCCACAATTTTGTGCACGGGCTCCTTGAACGTCACGTTCACCTCCTCTACCAGTGCTTCTAGTTCTTGAATTCTCAAATTCCCCTGTGCTTCTAGTTCTTGAATTGCACAAGATCAGAAAATAATGTCAAACAAATAGTACACAAAAGCAGCTTCCAAACCAACGGAGGAAATTCATCAATATCATGCAAATTAACAATGAATTTAATGAAATGTTTTCAATTCAAATCCAAGGTTAGCGGGCCAATAAATAGAGATTAATACCAGTGGAAAACATTAATTGCCAATCACAGGACCACATGACAGTAGTGCTTCATAATTCAAATAGTCGAGAATTAGCAATTACATATGTTTGGAAACAACAGGTTTTTTTTTTTTAAGTAGGAGTCAATGGAGACAGCATCTCAATATACAGAATCACTCAAAAAGTTAATGGAGAACAAGAAATTAATCTCAATGCACCAAGGAACTTCGAATTTCCTGTTTCCCTCTTCATCCACTCTCTATCAAAAGGACTTGTTTCTTACATCAATAAAATAGTTCATTGAGCTTATAATTGATAGGAGAAAATGCTAGCCTTATAAATGAAATGATCAGAAGTTGCTCTTAAATACATTTACTAAACGCTTACATGCAGACTGAAAAGTCCCCACGCCTTTTGTTAACTTTCTAATTTTGGGAAAATATGAGTGATAGCCTCACCTGAAAGCTATTCTGGTGCGAGGTAACCTCTGGTTCCCTTCATGGTAGTAAGAACCTGACTGAAGTCCCGACCAACAAGCTTTGCAAGGCCAAAATCAGCCACTTTTGGATTATAATCAACTCCAACAAAATGTTTTCAGGCTTGATGTCACAATGTATGATACAGTCTCTGCACTCCTCATGAAGGTAAGCCAATCCTCTAGCAGTCCCTAATGCAATATTATATCTTATCTTCCAATCCAAAATTTGGGAACCCTTTCGAAAAAAATGTGACTCTAGAGAACCTTTTGGCATGTAATCATAGACTATAAACCATTTTGAAGCTTCTGCGCAAAATCCTCAAAGGTGAATAAGAATAGTTTGCTGAATTGTTCCAACTATGCTCACTTCTGCACGAAACTGCTTCTCATCTTGCTTTACACTTCTTTGTTTTTTCACTGCTATGGCAGTTGAATTGGGTAAAGTCCCCTTGAAAACAGAACCAAAACCACCCTCCCCAAGTTTTTACGAGAGTTCTGTAGGTTTTTTTAATTCATGGTAGTTGAACAGCATCAAGGAATCATCCATTGCCTCAAATGTGCGAGCAGATTGTCACCTCCATATTATTGTTAATACCATACCATAGAGGAGAAAAATTGCTGCAAATGCTCCAACAATAATCCAAATAGTTTTTCTATATGTCTTCACTTTACTTCCCAAAAGTTCAAATGCTGCAACACAGGCATGGATTTCTCTTCCAGTCTTATTTTCAGATGAAAGTTGTTGTAGATTGACCAGTTCTCCTATCCAAATAAAACATCCATTATCATAAGCATAAGCAGTGCATGAACAGTTGCTCAAGCATGCTGATTTGCATTCTTCGATGTTGTTGACTCTTAATGCCACTGAATTCACTGGAAACAGCATGTTGGGAATTAACAAAAATGCATCATTTCCACCGTGATCGCATTGTAATGGGGCTTTCCTCACACAGCCACCTAATTGATCTTTCAAATTCCATTCATCTAATTTTCTTGGTTCAAATCCTTGTATACAAGCACAAACAGTGGATTTTTGCTCATTGCAGCTACTAAAAGCACCACAGGTAGCATAAACCTCACACTGGTTCTTTGGTTTTGTCCAAACCAAATTCCATTGTTGGAGCTCCTTCCACCACACAGATAACGTGAGTTGCACAATTACATCCAGCACAGATCTAGTAAGTGCAAAATCGGATGCAGCAGAATATATAAAATAGCTCTCATTTTCATTTGAAACAAAGGTAAGATTTTTAAGATAACGATTTAGGTCTATTTCAGGCAGAAGGCTGAAAATCTTCCCTGACCATTCCCCACTAGTCCAGTTAGACCTATTCCATTTGAACGAGTAACTTGATGAGGCGTAAGCTCGTCAGTCAATCGTCAGATGGAAGCAACCTCCAGCCTACAAAGGTAGTCACCGGTGTGGTGCCTGCCACAGTGCCTTCGATGCTAAAGTTAGTATCAATTGCTATTTGATAATGAACAATATAGAAAATAATAGAGCAAAAGAGATCTCTCAGTGTGTATGTACCTTATCATTGGCAATGTGTGGGCTTTTTATACTCTTTCATGGCCTCTAGCCGTTGGAGTAGTTATGGAGATCTTAATGCTCCTTTTGGTAACATTTGGGGGTAGTTAATGTGGCATCAATGTGCTCCAACGGTCCGTACAGTTGGCCTTCTAACCATTCTGGGCTTAATTGGCTGCATTGAATGACCTGAATGTCTTCGTCAGTAACGTGAATGATCATTTTGTCACTCCTGAAGGTGTCTTCGTCCATGAATGGTGTCGTCAGTGTGGGACAGACTCGTCAGTCCCGTCAGTTGCCCCCAGATTCTATGTTCGTCATGTCCTTGACGATTATAGAATTTGAAGGGTCACATATTGCAGGTGACTCTTGGGGTTCTGCTCCGTATTAAGTGCGAAGTGACAGCGCTCCACAGAACGTGGCATATGTGGCAGATGCTGACTGGTGGAGTTAATGCCCGAGTAAATGGGACTGTTGGGCTTCCCGCTGGTTTTTCAGTTTCCAAGGCCTTAGTTTTTAAACTTCCTTTCTTCTTCACTTTTCCTTTTCACTTTTCTCAAGAACTCCCATTTATCTCTCTGGGCATCTTCTCCGCCAGCCTTCTTCGGCAACTTTCTTCTCAACCGGTGCGTCATGTGGTGGCGGTTCTCTTTTTTGAGGTGTGCTTCCTACTCCTTTCTTCTCATATTTTGTCTATTCATACGGTGGTGGGTCTCTGATTTTTCCCATCTTTTTTTTTTTTTTTTTTTTTTTTTTTGTGTTTTGCTCGCCGGGTTTTGGGATTTTTAGGCCTTTTTTGTGTTTTTTTGGTTTACTTATGGTTGGTAGTTCCGAGGTTAGGATAGCTTGCCCCTCCATCTCGTTTCTTTTTGCTCGATTAGGGGGTTTGTTGGGAAATTTTCCACACCTTGAAAATTTTGTTTACGAAGGTAGTTGCCTAGCTGTGGTGTTGGCTGACCTCTTGCCTTTGCTTCGTCAGTCAATAGATTGGTTTGATAATTTGGTGAGAGAGGGTAGAATGGCGTCTGAGGTCAGATCCAGTGAGCTCGAAACTGGGTTATCGTCTAGCGGTAACCCAGTGGAGGAAGACACAGCCGTCTCCACGCCTCGAGAAGTTAGGGCCTTTTATGCTCTAAAGGAGGAGTGTGGTTTGGACGCTGACGTGCTAGGTAGGTTCAAGGACAGGTTTCAGTTCCCAGAACGAGTTAGGGTTCGTCTGCCTAGCGAGGCAGACCGGGCCTGTCACTTCTTTCCTGGGGAGATTTGTTTCTACGAATCTGCCTTCGTCTGTGGATTGAGGTTTCCCGTCCATCCTTTTTTGATGGAACTCTTGGACCATTTAGGTATTGCCCCCGGGCAACTTATGCCGAATTCGTGGCGAATTTTGGTTAGCTGTATGGTGATCTGGTTGGCCGCTAATGACGGGGATATGCTCAGGGTGGACGAGCTTGTCCATTTGTACCGTTTAAAAGCATCAAAGGAGTATGGGTATTACGAATTGGTGCCCTGGGAGAGAAGAACCAGGATCGTCAAGGGTTTACCGTCGTCCTTTAAGTACTGGAAGTCCAGATTTTTCTTTGTGTCTAAGGATGACTTTGAGACTGCCTCTGGAGAGGTTTGGGGTGATATCCCGAGGTTACGTCGTCGGTGGGAAACCCCGACTTTAGGTGCGTCGATATCCATCTTCGTCCTTTGAATTTTGTTGTGTTTTCTTCCATGGCTATTGACCCCTTCTCTTTTTTTTTCTTTTTTTTTTTTTTGCACAGTTAAGAGACGACCCAAGCTCAAGAGCAAGTATAGAGAACGGGTACAGAAGGCGATTGATTACACACTGACGATTGAAAGCTAGGACGAGCTTGTCAACCCCAGAACACTAGCCTTCTACTGCCTCGGACCGGATCCCTCTGCCATCATCCTTCGTAACCTTGATATTGAAGGAAAAAAGAGTAAGTGTTATATTCGTTGGTACTCACCTTTTTTCTTCCCCTTGATTTTTCTTCATACTAGTGTCTTCTCTTCGCAGAAATGACGACCAAATTCAATAAGGGCATGTACGCGAAAATGAGGTCTAAGAAGGATGAGCCTCTGTCGAATTTGGGAGCGAGGACAGTGCGCGTCATTGGAAGGGGGAGTCATGCTGCTCCAACCTCCATCGTTCGTCCAATTGTTCCCGCAAGTGAGACGACAAGGACGGCTTCTCCTACAGCTTCCGTGGAGGAGATAGGTGGCACTCCCGTCTCTAAAAGGCTGCGGTTGTCTGAAAAGGAGAAGGAGAAAGCTGCCGCTCGCCCGTCCACCCTTTGGACTGACGAGAAGATGGCTGTGGAGCGAGCCCATGAGGTAGTGATGTCTGCAGATTTGAGGGCTTTGACTGGCGTCCCTATCAACGAGGTCGCGGCGCGTCATGTCCACAAGCTCGTTCAGGTGTTAAGAGAGAGTCTGCATCTTTCTTCTGAGTATTTTACTCAGGAGGCTAAGGTGGCGTCTATGACGTCTAGGATGGAGGTCTTGGAGGCGAAGAACTCGTCGCTGAAGAAAGACCTTATTGCTTCCATGGGTGAGAACAACACTCTGAAGGAGCAGGTCAAGAAGCTGAACGATGACCTCCGGGTTGAGCGCCAGTTGACTAAGAAGAAGGACGAGCAACTCCTTGGGGTCAGGGAAAGTCTTAAGACCATAGCTGCCAGGTCCGTTGAAGCCTTTCAAACTACTGACGAGTACAATACTGTGCTCTTTAGTTGGTATTTTAAGGGTTTCGAGCTTCTGAGGAGATATCTCGTGAAGCACCCTTCGGGGGTGAATATGGAGGAGCTAGACCTGGAGGAGGTGGATCAAGAAATTGCTGCAGATGAGGCTGCCCGTCCTTCTGCTTCCGAGCCTGAAGTTTCCGTGGATGCTCCTGCTGACGATGCTCCTGCTAATGAGGCTCCTGCCGGCGCAGCTCCTGCTGACGATGATGCTGCCTGAACTTAATACTTAGAAAAATTTTTTGTCTTTCTTTTTTGGATACCCACCGTGTTTTGGGGGTTTTTTTTTTTTTTTTTTTAAATTTTCAAACAATTAATCTATTTTAAGAACAACATTTTTAGCCCAGTGTTTATGGGTCTTTGATTGTAGAAACACCTGTAATTTGCCCGTTGTTTTTGGGCTTTTAACTTAATTTTCATCTGCGTACTTACTTGTGCTTGTGTTTGCCTGGTCGTCGTTTGCAATATGCTCGTCTAGGTAGGGTCAATCCCTTAACCTTGTAGGTATCGTCATTGTTAGTAACTTACATCCGTTCTATGTGGAATCCTGTTACTTAGCCTTTTTTGGCTTTACTTGAACCATTTTTATAGTCGTCAGTAACTTACATCCGTCAAGGCGGAATCTTGTTACTTAGCCATTTTTGGCTTTTAGTGACTTACACCCGTTTTTAGGGATCTTCGTCATCGTCAGTAACTTACATCCGTCAAGGCGGAATCTTGTTACTTAGCCGTTTTTGGCTTTTTGTGACTTACACCCATTTTTAGGGATCTTCGTCATCGTCAATAACTCACATCCGTCAAGGCGAAATCTTGTTACTTAGCCGTTTTTGGCTTTTAGTGACTTACACCCGTTTTTAGGGATCTTCGTCATTGTCAGTAACTTACATCCGTCAAGGCAGAATCTTGTTACTTAGCCGTTTTTGGCTTTTTGTGACTTACACCCATTTTTAGGGATCTTCGTCATCGTCAGTAACTCACATCCGTCAAGGCGGAATCTTGTTACTTAGCCGTTTTTGGCTTTTAGTGACTTACACCCGTTTTTAGGGATCTTCGTCATCGTCAATAACTTACATCCGTCAAGGCGGAATCTTGTTACTTAGCCGTTTTTGGCTTTTTGTGACTTACACCCATTTTTAGGGATCTTCGTCATCGTCAGTAACTCACATCCGTCAAGGCGGAATCTTGTTACTTAGCCATTTTTGGCTTTTAGTGACTTATACTCAAATAGACCTGCTCACAGAGAAACATTAGCTGGATAACATCTTTATTAATTTAGGTAATGAATACATTTCAATGTAACTTCTATTGATGGTATTTCTTCAAGTGTTCAATGTTCCATGGTCTCGGGAGTCTTTGTCCGTCCAGGGTTTCCAGGTGGTAGCTACCTTGCCTGGAGTAATGGACGACTCGGTAAGGTCCTTCCCATGTGGGGCCGAGCTTCCCTTGAGTAGGGTCTTTGGTTGCTGGGGTTACTTTGCGCAGGACGAGGTCCCCAATGTCAAGTCACCTGAGTTTCACCCTTCTGTTGTAATAGTTCGTCATCTTTTTCTGGTAGTCCGTTACTCTACTGCAAGCTTTGTCTCTTACTTCATCTAGACAGTTCAGGTTGAATTGTAGACGATCATTATTGGCTTCCTCGTCGAACATCTCTCGCCTGGTGCTGGTTACTCCTACTTCGACCGGGATCACTGCTTTAGTTCCATAAGTAAGCCTGAAGGGGGTCTCTCCCGTCGGGGTTTTTGCTGTCGTTCTGTAGGCCCACAAGACATTGGGAAATTCTTCTGGCCAGGCACCCTTCGCATCGTCCAGCTTAGTTTTTATGATCTTGAGCAGCGTACGGTTTGTCACCTCCATCTGTCCGTTCGCCTGCGGATGTCCTGGCGATGAAAACTGGTTCTTGATTCCCAATCCTGAGCAGAAATCTTTGAAGCCTTGGCAGTCGAATTGTCGTCCGTTATCTGATATGATCGCCCTTGGAATCCCGAACCTGCAAACTATATTCTTCCACACGAAGCTTCGAATTTTTGCTTCGGTGATGGTCGCCAGTGGCTCTGCTTCAACCCATTTAATGAAATAATCAATAGCAACTAGTAAGAATTTTACCTGACCTTTGCCTAGGGGTAGTGGGCCAACGATGTCGATTCCCCATTGTGCAAATGGCCAGGGGGATGTTATCGTCGTTAGTCTTTCTGTCGGAAGTCGTTGGACATTCCCGAACCGCTGGCATTTGTCACATCTCTTGACGAACTGTATTGCGTCCGCCTGCATAGTAGGCCAGAAGTAACCTGTTGAAAGACTTTTGCTTACCAGGGATCTAGGGCCAGCATGGTCTCCACAGATTCCTTCGTGTATCTCTTCTAGGATGTACTTAGCCTCCTCTTCACTAACACACTTCAAGTAGGGCATGGAGAAGCCTCTCTTGTAGAGGGTATCGTTGAGAACTGTAAATCTGGCTGCCCTCTTTTTAATCTTTCTAGCTTCGTCTATATTCGGAGGAAGGTGCCCGTCCTGGAGGAAGGATATGATGGGCGTCATCCAGCTATCTTTGTTCTGGATTGAGAACGTTGGAACTTCTTCGATGCTGGGGCATTTCTGGATTTCCATCTTCAGGTCCACGTTCGTTGATCCATCTCCTGACGAGGCTATCTTCGAGACCTCGTCTGCCTCCATATTCTGGCTCCTCGGTATCTGTACGAACTCCACTTCATCGAACTCCTGAGTTAAACGCTTCGTCAGCTTGAGATACTTCTGCATTCTTTCTTCCTTTGCTTCATACTCTCCCCGGACCTGCCCTATCACCAGTTTTGAATCGTTTTGGACTAATAGGTTCTTAGCCCCGAGCTCCTTTCCGAGTCTCAATCCCGTCAGAATCCCTTCATATTCTGCCTCGTTATTGGTGGCCGGGAATTTTAGCTGAACACCGTACTTCAGCACTCCTCCTTTTGGGGTGACTATGACGACCCCTACTCCCCCCTGATTTCGAGCTGACGAACCGTCGGTCTGTATCGTCCATCTTTCGGCCTCGCTGGCGCGATTATCTTCATTCGGGGAAGTGAACTCGGCGATGAAATCTACCAGGGCTTGTGCTTTAATGGCTGTCCTGGGATGGTACTCGATGTCAAATTGGCTAAGTTCAATTGCCCATTGGACCATTCTTCCTGCTGCTTCAGGCTTGTTCATGGATTTTTTGATAGGTTGGTCCGTCATCACCAGGATGGGGTTTGCTTGAAAATATTGTCTCAGTTTTCGGGAGGCCACAATCAATGCAAATGCAATCTTCTCAATCTTTGAATACCTGGACTCAGCCCCTTGGAAGGCTTGGCTGACATAATAAACCGGAAGCTACTTCTTGCCTTCTTCTCTGATCAGGGCTCCACTGACGGCCGTATCTGATACTGCTAAATACATATATAAATTCTCACTTTCTTTGGATGGGCTTAGGAGGGGTGGATTACTCAGGTAGCGTTTGAGCTCCTGGAAGGCTGCTTCGCTTTCGTCCGTCCAAGCAAAAGCTTGTTTTAAGGTTTTGAAGAAAGGCAGGCACTTGTCCGTAGCCCTAGAGACGAACCTATTAAGGGCTGCAATCCTTCCAGTAAGCTTCTGGACTTCTTTGACGGTCTTGGGTGATGCCATGTTGATTATGGCTTGCACCTTCTCCGGGTTTGCCTCTTTCCCTTCTGGGACACCATGAATCCCAGGAATTTGCTTGAAGCTACACCAAAAATGCACTGACTAGGATTCAGCTTCATTTGGTATTGCCTGAGGGTAGCAAATGTCTCCTCGAGGTCGTCCAGATGAGCCAGTTCTTCTTTACTCTTGACGAGCATATCATCCACATATACTTCCATATTCCTGCCTATTTGCTTGTTGAACATTCTATTCACCAATCTCTGATATGTAGCACCTGTATTTTTCAATCCAAAGGGCATTACCTTATAGCAATACAGCCCCTGGCTTGTGATGAAAGCAGTCCTCTCTTGATCTTCGTCAGCCATTCTTATCTGGTTGTATCCCGAGAAGGCGTCCATGAATGTCAACAACTTATGTCCAGTAGTAGAGTCCACAAGCTGGTCAATCCTTGGAAGATGGAAACTATCCTTCGGGCATGTTTTATTCAAGTCCGTGAAGTCCACACACATTCTCCATTTTCCATTCGCCTTTTTAACGAGGACGACGTTTGCAAGCCAATCAGGGTAGTAGAACTCCCGGATGAATCCCGCCTTCAGTAGTTTATTTACCTCGTCTGTGACTGCCTGATCTCGTTCTGGAGCAAACACCCTTTTCTTCTGCTTGACGGGCTTCTTCTCGGGATCCACGTCCAGCTTGTGCTGGATGATTTCTGTGGATATACCCGGCATGTCCTCATGACTCCATGCGAAGATATCTTGGTTTTCTTTTAGGAACTGGACTAGCCTTGACTTCATCTCGAGGCTTAGTGTCGTCCCTATCCTCGTCGTCTTGGCGTCCTCTTCTTCGTCCAGCTTCACTGTTTCTAAAGCTTCTATTTTTTCTTCTTCTTTCTCTTCAATCGTCCAAGTATGGTTTTCTTTTGCGGCCAAGACGGCCTGGTAGCATTCTCTGGCTAAGACCTGATCTCCTTTTACTTCTCCAACCCCGTTGTCCGCTGGGAACTTTACCTTCAGGCAGTAGGTGGACGTGGCTGCCTTCCATTTGTTGAGCATGGGTCTTCCAATGATCACATTGTAAGACGAGGGGCAGTCTACCACTAAAAAGTCTATCTGGCGAGTCAATTGCTTCGGGTAGGTCCCCACTGTTACTGTCAACGTCACTATGCCCTTGGGATATACTCTGTCTCCACTGAAGCTGACGAGAGGGGTGTCAAACGGACGCAGTTTCTTTGGATCTAACTTGAGCTGCTGAAATGCTGGGAGGTAGATGATATCTGCTGAGTTACCGTTGTCTACGAGGATCCTTTTGGTGTTGAATCCTTCTATGGTCAGCATTACGACTAACGGGTCATTGTGGGGCAGCTTTACTCCTCTGGCATCTACTTCATTAAAAGACATATCTTGATCTGTCCGTCGCTGCTTGGACGGAGGTATCATGTAGACACTGTTCACTTGCCTTTAATGGGCTTTCCTAAGGGACTTGAACGACCCTCCGGTGATGGGTCCTCCTGTGATCGTCTGTATCTCCCCGATCACGTTCTGAGGTGGTTGGGATTGACGGCTACCGTCCCTAGACGAGGATTCGTGCTAGTTCTTATTTCCGTCTTGAAATTTATTGTATTCTCCCTTCTTCACAAACTTCTGTAATTTCCCCTTTCGTATCAACTCCTCTATCTGTTCCTTCAAGTCCCGACAGTCTTCGGTATAGTGGCCATGATCCTTGTGAAATCGGCAATACTTATTCTTGTCGCGGACGTTAGGAGACGAATGCAATGGCCGTGGCCACTTAAGGTAATGTTCGTCCTTAATCTGCGTTAAGATTTTGTCAACAGGCATAACAAGGGGAGTAAGTTTTACCATCCTTGGATTTTTATCGTCTCTCCTTCTGTTACCGTCATTGGTCCGACGATCAGGGCGCTCCCTCTTTTGTCCCCTACGTTCGTCATCATTCCTTCCTCTGTCTCCTGGCTTTTCTGTATCTTTTATGGCTGCTAGTGCGTCTTCAGCATTCATGTATTTCTGTGCTTTTATGAGCATTTCTGCCATTGTTCTTGGAGGGTTCTTTGCGAGTGAAGCCACGAGGTCCCTGGACTTTAGACCCGCTTTGAAAGTCGTCAGCTGCACCTTATCGTCTACTTCGTCCACCTCTAGGGTTTCCCTAGTGAAGCGCTTAACATATGACCGCAGGGTTTCTTTTTCTCCTTGCCTGATGGTAAGCAAATAATCCGCTGGCCTCTTGGGACGCTGTCCTCCAATGAAGTGCCGTAAGAAGGCGTTACTCAATTGGTCAAAATTGTCAATGGACGACGTTGGCAGCTTGGTGAACCATTCCCTTGCAGTTCCTTTAAAGGTAGTAGGGAAGGAACGACACATTATCTCGTCAGGGGGCTGCTAGAGCCCTAGAGTCGTTTTGAAGGTGTTGAGGTGATCTTGTGGGTCCTTGAGCCCGTCAAACGGTTCCAGTTGTGGCAGCCTGAACTTCGACGGTACTGGGCATCCCAAGACCGCGACTGTGAAAGGCGAATCTGTTGCCCTTACCAACCTGCCCACACTCTGGTCTGTTTTCTCCCTGATGGCATTTTTCAATTCATCCATCTCTTTCCTCATTTCCTGAAGAAGATCTGAATTTTGATCTCCTGGAGTAGTAGGCCTTGGATGACCACTCCTCTTGTTACTGCTTCCCTCGTCTTCCATGTTGTTTTTGGATCGATTCTCCTCCTGTTGAATCTGTAATTTCATCTCCTGATTTTGCTTAGTGAGTTCCTCGACAACGGCTGTGAGAGCTTGAACCTGCTGGGCTAAGGCCGCAGAATCTTGGTAGGATTCCATCTGAAAACAATAGTTGATTGGAAACTATTTTCTCGAATCAGAGCACGAAAATGTCGTCCCCACAGACGGCGCCAAACTGATGAGGCGTAAGCTCGTCAGTCAATCGTCAGATGGAAGCAACCTCCAGCCTACAAAGGTGGTCACCGGTGTGGTGCCTGTCACAGCGCCTCCGATGCTAAAGTTAGTATCAATTGCTATTTGATAATGAACAATATAGAAAATAATATAGCAAAAGAGATCTCTCAGTGTGTATGTACCTTATCATTGGCAATGTGTGGGCTTTTTATACTCTTTCATGGCCTCTAGCCATTGGAGTAGTTATGGAGATCTTAATGCTCCTTTTGGTAACGTTTGGGGGCAGTTAATGTGGCATCAATGTGCTCCAACGGTCCGTACAGTTGGCCTTCTAACCGTTCTGGGCTTAATTGGTTGCATTGAATGACCTGAATGTCTTCATCAGTAACGTGAATGATCATTTTGTCACTCCTGAAGGTGTCTTCGTCCATGAATGGTGTCGTCAGTGTGGGACGGACTCGTCAGTCCCGTCATAACTTGTACCTTTTGGTTCTAGTTCAACAGAGAAGAGTCCAGGTGCTTGATTTTCATAACTTCTCCACGAAGTTAGAATTTGACTATCATTAGTAACTTTATTATATCCAAACTTGGCACCAGGCAGCCATGTATCAGTTGGGTGATCAAAACTCTGCCACATTATGCTAGAGGAATCTGAAATTTTTTTTAAGATGAAATTTCCATTGTCAAGAAGCACACCTGCAGTAGAATTAGGCAAGCTAGAGGTTGAATTTGTAGACCAAACTCTAATCTTGTTTGATGTGAGTAGGACTAAGTTACCATCCTGAAACCACTGTAATGTTGAAGATGATGGGTCAGAGACAGGTTGATTCCTGTTGGCCACCCAAACCACTGTTTTATTTGGTATTGGTAATCCTTTGTACCATATGCCTATGTAATAGTTGTGAGAGTTACCTGGTGTGAAGAAACCCAGTTCAAAAACTCCACCTTTGGATATTATGGTTTGGTTCCCAGAGAGAGACTCGCCTGGGAAGATGGTATCAGAGCCAGTGGAAAGATTGCCACTAGTGACTGACATAAAGAAAAGTAGAACAATATGAAACAGCCATGGCTTCTTGCTTGTGCTACTCACTTCTTGCTTCTGGATTCTTGTTAGTGCTATTGTTGATTTTTGTTGTAAAAAAGCCGAATTTTGTTGAAGTAGGCTCAGATTTTTCTTTTCAATATATATTTTTTCAAAATTGCTGTTTCAAATTTTTATTCATGTAGTCAATACTTTTTTTTTTGGCTGAATTTTTAATGTAGTCAATCAATTGCACAAAATAATAGATATCCAGACTAGTTTGATAAATAAGGTCGGTGCCATTGTCTAGTGGGGTACGAGTTTTGCTTGTCCACAAATTAGTGGTGGTTCTCTTAGCCAGCTAGTGCTAGATATCTAATTTGATTTGTTAACCTGAAGAAGACAATTAAGTCTGAACACAGGTTGGAATTCTATAATAACTCATAAGTTAGTCATTGTACATTTACTCCAAAGACAACGAGAAATGACAATATTGATTACATGTCTGATCTTGGAGTTGGTCGGATTAGTAAAAAGAGTTTGAATTGGACAAGTAAGTTGGGGAGATGACAGTGAAAGGCTTTGTTTTTTTTTTTTTTGGCTGTGTCATTTTTCAGTTAGTGACAGAAAAGAGAGGGGAATGGAAATAATAAATGTGGCAGAAATCTATGGGAATTGGGGGTAGGTATAAAATATATGTACTACTATTTAAGGGGATTCTTTTGTTTGGACCAGATTTTTTTTTATTTCAAAATACCCCTACATCCCTAGGTTTAAATAGAGACAAAACTAAAGGATAATCTGGTAAAAATACATGTCTAACTTGAACTACAACATTGCTTACAAAATAAGAACACTCTTCCACTAACCCACTTCTTCAAAGTAATTATACGTTTATTGTTTTTTTTTTTTTAATAGAAAAATAAGTTAAACAACCCATGTTGCTGCTAGTTTTTTCCTTAAAAAAAAATACCCCATGTTTATCCAAAAACAAAACTAAATATCAAAAAAAAAAATTCTAGTGGTGTGATGAGTATTATGTGTGGTGAAATCATTTTTTCATCACACTCCTAAATTTTTTTATGATTTAAAAATATAGTAATCCCAAATTATAATAAATGCTCTAAATTAACCCTTACCCAAAAAATAAACGACCCTTTGAGCACGCGCGTGAGCACGTACTCAAAGGCTAGTAGATGCCTTTGATCTACTACAGTTTTGCAGTTGGAACAAAAGATAGGCTACAAAGGGGGATTTGAACTTTGATCGTGGAGTTGTGGACAGTTTATAGCCTTTCCTAAGATGTCATTATCTTATAAAACAAAATTTCTAAGGCAAATCTTATATATTCTTGGTCTAGCAGAAGAGCCAACCTGAGTATAAAACATCAAATTTTATTTATTTACTAATAGAATATTTCAAATTTCAAATTTCAAAGTAGTTTGATGATCTGGCACAAAATTTATTGTATAGATATTTGGTGTTGCATCTAGGAGAAGCCGAGATATATATATATATATATATATATATATATATGCCGAGATGTTGGTTGAGGGAGTATTTCGTATTGAAGTAAGGTGGAACATTTGGGATTTATTTTGGCTCACTTGCTGTCCAGTTGCCTTACAATAGATTTGAAGATTTCAGCCAAGCTTACAAACACATTCAATGGACGCAACCAGGCCTATGCGAGAGAGAGAAGTTCAAAAAGTGAAAAAGATCAAAGGTAAAAAGTTAAAAATATTTTGATTTAATGACAGGGATTAAAATCAAATTTTTTTTACTTTCAATATTAATCATTAAAAAAATTGTTGCTCAGTGCACTGAATCTCAATCAAGAAGGGGAAACTAGAGGCCTTTTTTTTTTTTTTTTTTTTTTTTTTTTGAGGGGGGGAAACTAGAGGCTTTAATTGGGATTTACCCTTCTCATTATTATTATTCGGAAAACTTCTCAATGTCTTCATTGGAAATACCATAAGTTGCTTACTAGCTAAGCTATGAGGCTTTGAACAGATCTACTCTTATTATTAATGTTTTTATTGTTATTATTATTATATCTATCATCCTACAACAAGTGAAAAAAAATAATTCCAACCCAAATTTTATATCCCATTGATCCTTTTGTATTTCATTTCATGTTGCTCTATTTGTCTACATGAAATTTTATTCATCTTTACCATGCTATTGAAAGGATGCCATGTCTTTAAAATTAACCCCAAATTTTGTGTATTTCCAACGGGAAACAATCAACATGCCTGTCCGCGTTATGGAGTGCAAGTGCAACAATTTACAAAAGTAATAATAAATGAAGATGCAAGCAAAGGTGCTAAAAAAGAAAGAAAGAAAGATAATACATTATTTTCATCCTCATCCGCACGCAAATGCAGAGAGTATACACGATACTTCAAACCAGGAGTTATGTGTGATATTTTCCTTCCCATTTTAAGGGGGCCAGTTCAACTATAAAATAAACTAAATTTGAATTGCTCAAAACAAATAGCAGATGAACTGTTAGCAAACAGCATTTCAGATTCATTTTATATTTTCTCTCTCTATCTTTTACCTATTAAGGGATTGAAGTAACTGGAGTCCCCCATTAGTAAATCAAGCATATCATCAGTAGTTAAAAAAGTTGTTCCACCAAGAAGCAATTCGATTTCAGGCCTTCCACTCTCAGATAAAGCCTCCTGAGCTCCACGTACCTTGTGACACAGAAAGAGGACAATGTCATGTTTCTTCTTAAGGTAATGAGGTTTCATGTTTTTAATAAGTAGACAAGAATCGTTTCAAAAATACATTAAAAATCTTTTCAAGGGGAAAGTTTAACATAACCTCCATTCCATATGAGCCTCATTTGGGAAGGAAGTAAAAAATTATTTGTAATTGGATTGTTATTCAAATGCTTTAAGTATAGCAATAAATTGTTGGGGAAGGCAGAAGAAAAAGTTAACGAGCTCAAGAAATTCAGACCTCGAGACCATTGATGCCCCCAATAACAAAAACCAGAATGACGTTTTGGTCAGCAAGACTTGGTTTTGCCTGCAGAACTCAAAAAAGGCAATCTTAGCTTATTTGAACTATTGAAGCAAAATTCACATAATGAGTCACGGGGACCAAAACTTACCTGCCCAAGGCCAAATCTTCCAAACCCACTTTTGAAAAGTCGTCCAACAGTAGAGGAATGATACTCCAATCCAGGTACATCATACTTGCCCAACACCCTTGTTAGAAGTTTATGAAATAATCCTTTACTTGTATAGGGATCTCCACTGAAATTACTTTCTAAAGACAACATCCCATCCTTCAATGGTAAGTTCCTCCTCTTCAAGCTAGAAAATTTATGAAGAAATTTGAAAAGGTTATCCACCCCATCACGCAACTCCAACTTCAGCTGCATGTCGCCATACACTTGCTCTTTGTTATTATAATTATCAGCATCTTCATCGCCCCAGCTAGCCCATTGATCACCGTCATAATCATCAATTTCTAATTGATTTGAAGACACTTCTTTGGTTTTCTCTGATCTCATCCTGTTTAGGTTGGCTTCAAGGTCTTCCCTTAGACCATGCAAAAATTCTGGTTTTGCTATTGATGGGTTTTCAAGAATAGCATCCACAATTGCCTCTTTCAACAGATGCTCCTCTTGCCAAGAAAAAGGACCATCTGACCCGGATGTTGGGAAATTCTCACCAGCCAATATATATCCAGTAATTGTAAGCAGTAAAGCATCTTGAAAAGTGTAAGGTTGAAATTTATCAACCATCTTGTTGGCTTTATTCCGTGCCAATTTGCTTGTAATTTAGCACTTAGTAACTATGTATTTAGGTGGGATTCATGTAAGGGTAGTGTGTGAAGAGAATGTGAAGAAAAGCTCAAGTATGTGCAAAGAAGCAGAGTTTTTTGGCTAGGACTCGCAACTGGAAAGCCGCCAACTGCAGGCACGTGAGAAGCACACAGGGGAGCTGAAGGGTCGCGCCAACTGTCGCACTACAAAACAAAAGTCCCAGGCTGGCCAGGCAGTTACTTCGTGACTTGAACTCGCGACTTGGACAAGCCACGAGACCAAGTCGCCAACCAGCCATGTTTGGTAAAAACTAACTCTTCGTATTCCAAACACTCACCACTATATATAGACCCTTATACCCACAAAATGAAGAGAGCTTCCAGAGAGAATTTTGTGAGAGAAATCCTAGAGTAAAACAAGATTGCCTCATCCCCAATCTTCATCTAAGAGACTCTATAAATTCCTCTACTCTCTTCCTCTCCATTGACACATCCTTGAGAGGTCATTGACCAAATCCTTTTCTTACCACACCCACGTCTGTGAGAAGGTTCATTTTGTGCTAAGGGAAGCAGTTTGGAAGGAACCAATGTTTATTGGTTGATGCTATGGTTTAGTAGCGGAATCCAGAAAGCTAAAGAAGAAATAGGTTCGGCGTAACCTCGTTGGAGCAAAAAACTTGGTGGGCTTAGGTACTTGGGTAGATTAGGCTTAGAGGGTCTTCTGCTGTTCATGTATCCCAACTACATTCTTTAGTGGATTATTTACCGCTTGGAGGGCGGCGGAGAGGTTTTACGCCAAGGACTTCGGTTTCCTCTTCGATAACACATCGTGTGTTGTCCGTGTGTTTGCATATTCCTTCTCTTTATCCTCGCCTTATATTTACTACTGTGGATGTGTTTATATTTGGTTTAGATTGTTTATCAATTCTTTTATAAGTTTGTTATCATTTTCCGCACATACATTGTTTGATTTAAAGCTTGAATTGGTAATTTTGTAATTGGGGGTCTAAACGTTCAAGGGTGTTTTATACACATATTGAGTTTTCAAAAAGAAAGTACTCCATGTGAAGGCTCTGTTTTGCCATTCTTCTGTCCATGTGATCCCACCAAAGCACTCTTATTGACAAGATCACCAATTTGAGCAGCAAGACTCTGGGTTGTGTCTCCGGCGCTAGCAGTCAATATTTTTTCCGCACTGATAAATGCATCCCATGTGGCACAATGTGATTCATCAAGGGCAACTAATGTAGCTGCAGCTAACTGAATGATTCCTTTGTTTCTCATCAGAGATGGCTAACTATTAGCCAATGCTTTGATCATAGGTTGCAACTCAGACTTTGTAACATAGCCAGGACGAGATTTCACATTCACGGTTATATTTTCCCAACGCAGAGTTTCTTGGAGCCACTTCTTTACCAGAATGCCCCCATCCTTGGTCCTCCTATCCTTTATAGCTTCCAAGTATGGTGTTCCACGAAAATTTTCAGTGGAGACAAAGGACCCACTAAATAGCTCAATCTCAGAGTGAAGGGGCCTTTTATCGTTAACTTTGTTGCTGAGATTAGTTAAATCTACAATTTGAGAAGCAAAGTTACTAGAATCTCATGTACATAGAAAAGCTTCGATGCTTTCTAGAAGCCGAAAATTATCTATTTTACAATCTTCTTTGCTTAAAATCTTTTGAAGTGGGATCTGAACATCAAGAGGAGTGCGTTGCAGTTTAGAAGGACCATGTTTGAGTTGGGTTTGAGAGCCTTTAGTTTGGGTATATGATGTTGCTCGTTCCCTATGAGGCAAAGATGAGAGAACATGTGATCAACAAGTGAGTCCCCATGGCAGCAAGGGGTTAGAAGATCAAGTGTGCGGTCAATGAGTAATAGACCTGCCAGGGAAATTTCACTAAAGCATAAAAACGAAAATGAATATTCATTCCAATGGCAAGACTAACAATTAGCATAACTAGAATTGATACATACTTTGGTTGAGATCCATAGTTTAAGTAGAAAACACCAACCAAAAAATTGAAACAAACATCTCAGAGACTTAGACTAAATACGATATTAAAATAAAAAACTAAAAATTTTGAAGAGAAGTAGAGAACAGAGGCGGTGAGAGCTTGGGCTAGCGATGAGATTGAGAGTGAGTGAGAGCTTGACCGGCAGTGGTGAATGCTTGGATCGACGGTGAGAGGCTGAGAGCTTGGGTCGGTGGTGCTTAGGCGGTGGTGCTTGAGAGGGAGTGAGATTAAGAGTGACGAGACCGTGTCCGTGTCCGTCTGAACTGTGTGAGATTGAGAGTGAGTGAGGCACTAAGGTCTGAGGCAACTGTGTGTGGTTATGTTTTGTGTTTGTGTGAGCTGAAGAAATGAGTTAGGGACCTTACGGTTTATAACTATATATATATAAGGGTATTTAAGTAATTTCATATGTAACCGGGTTTGGTTCGGGCTGGGTTTTAATAAAACCCGAACCTAATCTGGACCTGCTTCGGGTTTTTAAAAAGAAACCCATACCCGACTCTATTCTTTATTGAGCCGAGTAAAACCCAACCCATCAAGGTCGGGTCGGGTCAGGTACCCACAGGTCAGGCATAAATTGCACTACCTAGGGGGGGAAGGGTCGAGGTTCAAGTCTTTAGGAGAGAGTTTCACACACATTTACACTTAGATTAAGCTAGAGTAGAATTTCTATCTTGTATCAAAAAAAAAAAAAAAATGCTTCTCATATGAGAAAGAGAAACTCTACCAACATTTTGCCAAAATATAAAGTCATTTTTAAGTCCAAAAGAGCACTCTTGATAGTGGCAACCGGTGAAGGCTGTTCTGCCTCTATCGGTTTGAGAGGGACAAAGTGGAAGAGTGATAGTTGTCGTCAAAGGAAGTGAGTTGGCAGTGGTCAACCAAGACAGGTAGTGTTGATGGCATTAGAGCTCTTGATAGTGGCAATCGACGAAGGTTGGTGGTGGTGGCAGCGGTACTGGGAATACGATGGTTTTATTTATTTTTTTGGTAATTGAAATTATGAAAGGCATAAATTTAGAATTTAATTAAATAGGTGGACATGTGACAAGTTTTTATTTGTGGTGTATAAAGCAGAGCAGAAATAATGGTACAGAAGATTTGGAATTATTCATGGCACGGTTTGGTGTGGTTTTTAGCCCTTTTTAGCATTATACTCTACAGTGTGATACGATGCGGTTTGGTCGGTTTTATATTTTTCAAAATTTTGGGCTGGATTGGCTAGCATGAAACTAATTTTTTCTTTGTTTTGGGCCAAATTATAAATTATTGGGCTAATTTTTATTTATTTTGGGCAGGCTTTTCCTAATCAACATCTATTGGGTAGGTTTAGGCCAACCCAAGGCTTTGTTTTTGTTTTGTTTTTATTTTTCCTTGTAAAAAAAATGGTGCTTAACAATGACTTGGCAATATGACACCGAGTCACAAACTCACTAGCTTTTAAAACAAAACAAAAACTTGTAAGACAAAACAAGCTTTACAAACACCAATTACTATTTTACTATTAATAATTATGACAATATGACAGAAATTAAAAAAACAAATTTGTATAACAAAAAAAGTAAGACAAATATATACAAAACAAAAGTAACACTAATGTTGGCTGTTTCATATTTTAGATTATATATATATATATATATATATGTATATGTATGTGTGTGTGATGATGTTTGAAATCAGTAGGCTGTATGTCACGCCCCAAATCCAGAAGGGTCCAAAGCATGAGAAAAACATCATAAAGGTACCTGTAGATTTTTCTTTTTTGACAATTTAATCCAAATAATTCATATCAAGTACTCACATCAAGAATTATCATAATAATTCCATTAAAGATACTCCCAAAATAAGTCAGAGCTCTATGCAATAATTACAAGGACCATTGGCCACAAAAGAATGTAGGTTTGAATAAATACAATTACATATCATCAATTCATCCCATCAGTGGGAATAAAAGTCATCACCACTATTCAATACAAAAAAATGAGTCAAGCCCACTTTATAGGATGTTCATCATCTAAATATCACCATCGATCACAAAAGTCCAGCCTCTATCAGTAGTTAGTCTAACTACTACTAGCCATAAAAACCTGTCTAAAAATGATCGTTGCTTACTTTGAAAAAGTTTATAAATGAATGGAATGAGATAGAGCCTAATAACTAGCATAATTAATGAGGGTGAGGGAAATGCAAGTTTCATGATGATGAACAATTTACAAAGCATGTTTTAGTTTGGGAAATTTCTATTTGAATACAGCAAGATCATTTTTAATAATAATATAACAAGAATGATTAAATACTGAAATACAACTTCTTAAAATAAATACTATGAAACTATATACTATAATCTGTGAGAACAAACAATATAATTTTCAAAGTCATAAGAACTAACATATGGTAAATTATCACCAAGATACCACACTACCACATAAACCGGTCAAGAGATCCACCCATTCACAATTGGCATGATATTGTCTTCTTTGGTATGTAGTCTCTTGGCCCCATGGGCAGCAACCTCACCTATACTCTCAAGATTTTGTCTCTCTCCCCATGGGTAGCAGGAAGAGCGCATTAAATAATACCTTTTTTGCATGTGGTCTTTTGGTCTTATGGGCAGCAGTCTCATCCACACACATAGGGACAGAACTAGGATTCGAAGTCGAGGGGGGCCAACCATGAATAAATTTTTGAATATATATAGACAAAGAATCAACAAAAGAAAAGACATAAAATAATTGTTTCTCAGTACATTTAAACTAAATTATCTATTAAAATGGAATTCGATTATTGTTTTAATTTCCAATAAATCATATATGATGGATTTTGTACAAAATTTAGTTGCAATCTCTCTTTTAATGTTCAAAATTATAGTCCCTTAGAAAATCTTCTTTCATAATAAAAAAATTCTTTATGAAAAATTTTGGTTGAGGATTTTCATAAATTGAGATATCTTCATTAAAGGTAGGTAATATTGCATCACTAGCAATGACTTCTAAAATATTTGTATTTATTTTTGGAAAACTAATTAGTTGCAAAAGGCAAAATAACTTTATAAACTATCACCACATGACTATACGCACAGGTGATACACAATGTTAACTTACAACTGATAACAAAAAAAAAATTCTAATAAACAGTCTATAATAACTAAAAATCATACTAGGAAAAAAAGAAGAAGTTAAAAGCATATAAAACCGTTAACCAACTGTGTAATACCGTGAAAGATGCCTATCAAATGGAAGCTTCCTTAAAGCAGTGGTTGTCAACGACTCCATAACCTCCAGGCCACCTAATTTTAAAAAGGAAAAAAAAAATTTCCAAAGACACGCAGTATTATTATAGGCATTGCAATCACAATTAAAACAAAGTAGCAAATCTAGCTGAAGCTGGAAAAACCATGAAAGATTATGGTTGGAAGAGAAGCTGAAAGATGTTTGACACTCCCTCCAAATGCTCCTTAAAAATCCGGTCGAATGCATGGCAAAGTTCCAAGATAGTGTACAAATGGTCCTAAAACATCATACCTCAGTTAAGGAGAGCACAAATAGCATCTTCTTTACACACACACAAAAAAAATTAAATAATAATTTACAACAGCTTCAAGCCACTCACCCCAGCATCAACGGCAATAGGTCTACCATGATGATCCATCTCCGACTCAAGTTCCTCAATGCTTTTATTAATTAGAGATGTTATACTCGAAATCTGAGCCCAAATTACACACTTCAAGTGCTAGAATCAAGATCACAACATCAGTTTAATATCCTATACAAACATCATCTTAATTTGCAAGAAAGATGCACAAGAAAAAACCTTTGAGAGAAGTTTTGCAAGACACTCTGAACCCATTTTACTGGCTAAGTGTCCAGAGTCAGGACTGGTTGCAAAGTACTCCCACTCCTTGCACCTCGCAACTAATATGTCAACATTTTTATTGATGTCAGCCTTGGAACGGTTAACAATTCCAACCCAAGGATGATGCAAACGATACGATCTTCCTTCTACCCAAGGATGATGCCATTTTTTTTTACTATTTAGCTCATTTTTGCAACTATTCATGAGTTCCATTACACTTTTTGATAGTATTCATAGGTTTCAGTGTACTATTTCAGCTAGTGTTTAGCTTTATCTACAGTACTTTCAGCAAAAAGTTTTTAGTTTTAGCTAAATAAATTATTCTCAAGCAGACACTAAGGTTACGTTTGGGATTAGAGTTTAAAGTCAGTTTATTTTACTATTCAGCTTATTTTTGCTACTATTCATGAGTCCCACTACACTTTTTGGTACTATTCATGAGTCCCACTCAAGAGCGACTCAACATAATTTGGGACCTAAGGTGAAAAATTTATGCTTCATTTTATATGTAAATATTAATTAAACAAAACTATTTAACTTTAATCAAATCAAGGTTAATTTGGTACGTTAAATGCATAATTTGATGAATGATACCAACTAAACTAATGTTAATTTCATATAGAGAATTGAATATCATAGTTGAACTATAAATATTAATAAAATAAAAAAATAGAAATATACTACGATTAAAAAAGATACTTTATTTTAGATATATGACGATGCATAGTTAAGTAAAGTTGTAATCTAATTTTTAATTTTATATCTTATTTTTGAGAGAGAGAGAGAGAGAGAGAGAGAGAGAGATGTAGATATTATTTGGTGTGTGGTTTTGTAGGATATCAGTTTACAAAAATTAGAGTCTCAACTCTCAAACTATTAGGGGAGATTATCTATAATTGATGATTTAACACATTTGCAGCTATTTTTTTTTTGAAACATTTTAGGGTTTAATTGGCTTAGGGTTCAATCGGTCTCATACTTTTAGAGTCTTAATAGAAATGAAAAGGAAAAATGCACTAAAACCAATATTAAATGTTCAAAATATAATGTGACATTAACTCTCAATGATGAACTTCATCAATTTAACTAATGAATGTTTGAATCATTTTTTTGTAATTAATAACATAGCAATTTGTAAGTCGTAAGTTAATAGTAAAATTTGTAATATCCTTAACATCACTAATAAAAGAAAATGCACAACCTTTAAAATATATATATAATTTTATAAAAATTTGGCCTTTAACCATGGGAAGTGGGGTCTTTTTCCCTAAGGGGAATTTTTATTTGATGGGGCCTTAGGCCTAGGCCTAAATTACCTAAGCCTTGGGCCGGCCCTAGTCCCACTGAACTATTTCTGCTAGCTAATTTTTACCTTAATTTATTTACAATACTTTCAACAAAAAGTTAGTTAAATAAGCTGTTCTCAAATAGACCCTAAGTCTACCAAAACAACATCATATTGGAAAGTTTAAATAAATAAACTAAAACCAACAAGAGATTGGAACTAGACAATAAGACTAGCACCTATATGGGAGGAGGTGCTCGTTGAGCTAGAGTTCATTGGTTGAAAACAGATTAAAGTTAAAGGGTAGAAATGGAGAAAAACAATGAAATATAGAGGATTGAATTTTTTTTTTTTTTTTTTTAAAGGTCAAATTTAAATTGTGTAATTTGTAGTTTTGCCTATAACAATCATGTTTTCAAATGAGCCTATCAATATGGCACTAAGTGTTCCTTAAGATGTGCCTAAGAAATCAGCAAAATATGCTAAGTGTCCTCTGGGATTCATTAATATCTCAAAAACTACTTTCACTGATTCCCATGAAGTTCCATTGTTCATGATGTCACGGAAAAATTAGACCTCAATATATGAAGCACCATATTCTCATATTTAATAAAATTGACTTTGTTAAATTGGAGGGAAAAGGGGGGAATTGTTACCGGCTAGGGTTCTTAAAAGAATTAAAAGAGTAGAGTAAACCGTGGCAGTGAAAAGATCACCAAAATGAAAGGGTCTTCCACTCATTAGTCATTACACATTGATGTAAGCTTTTTGAGGGGGGAAAGTCCCATTACCTTCTCAATATAAGTTCGAACCATATTTTCAATATCTTCAACAATACTTTCAGGTTGTCCCTCTGGAAAGAGGAAAAAAAGGAACAACTATCTTAGTTAATGAATGGAAAATAATCATTATATAATCTAGAAGTTTAATCAAGTACAGAACATACCAACAGCAACTTTCGCTAAACCCGGTAGATCAATCAGGGATAAGTTGACAACTGCCAAATGAAGGAAAACAAGAATAAGCGTTAAAAAAATATATTAAAACATGGGGAATAGAATTATATCAACTATTTATTCAAACTTCATGCCATGCAACATTACCCAGTATAAGACATTAGGAGCAAATGAAATTTAAGTGCAAGCAAGGAACACATCAAATAAGTGAAAATAATGTCCCGGGTATTATAACCAATAGCTATTCTTTAGAGATCACACACAATACTCAGGATTGCACCAATGCAAATCTTTAGAAATCACACACACTCCTCAAAACCCACAGAAACCAATTTATTGTCTATCTTTCTTTCCCGGGACCGGTTGGATCTTGGACACGTGTCCAAATCCTACCGTGTCCAGTGATAATTTTCACTGGACACAAGCCTTGCCCTTCTTTCCCATCTAATTTTTTTTTTTTTTCTTCCTTTCCTTTAATAAATGCAAAATGCACCATGCACATGGGAGCCAATGACGAAGAAACCATTAAATGATTTTGTTAAATGATATCTAATCTGCAAAGAGAAGCTAAATAGTGAGATTTCACAATTCAAACTACTGCTAATTAAACATCCTTACTCAAGTGACAAATACATATATACAATGTTTTCTTCTCAAGCAACTATTGCAGAGACTAGTTGTTTTTCATGCATAAGATAATATTTATACACATTAGTGCATTTTGCATCAGCTTTTTGAATGTTAGGGAGAAGTAAACATCTAATTTTTCAGTCAAACTATAACTTCTTTTCAGTTTAAAATTATGCCAAGGCAATTAACTAATATTGAAGGAAAAAAAATACTGGCTGTGCTTAAAATTGCAAACAATTGGTATTACACAAGCATCATAAAATGTCATGCATACAAACAAATTAAGATTATGATATGCAAAAATAAACTGTCTCAACCCGTCAGTTCCCCGCGGCTTAGACTGACGGGTTCAGCCAACTTGAAAAGCTGAAGGCCTCGAATTAACCGACGGTGACTCGAAACTCACGGGCCACCCGCAAATCGTAGCAATGACGCTGACGCCAATATGGCTGCCGACATTAAGGCAAGCTGACGGTCTTAAGGCCGACGGCTTTCGTAGAACCATGACTTGGCCACCACGCGAGTAAATAAGGAAATTACTTGTATTCCACATATTAGAGTCCTATAAGGAAAGGATTCCGTAATCTACGTTCACAAGGATTCCTATATGGAAAAGACTTCTACTCCAAGAAAGAATGGTCAACCCCTTACTACTATAAAAGCCCCAATACCCTCACAAATCGAGGTACGCATAATTAACCCCTCTCTAGCACTCTAGAGTTTAAACAAGTCCAAACTTGACCTTCGGAGGGTATTTGGCCGGCACCACACCGGTGCTCTCTGTTAGGTCTTCTCCTTTTTTTGTTGTGCAAGTGTAGTTTCGAGCGTACAAGCATTGTGCAACTCACTGGTGAGATTTTCGGCATCATCAGTTGGCGCCGTCTGTGGGAATCCGCTGTAAGCCATACTATCGTTTCCCGGACTAAAGAGTTGCATGGTACTCACTCGCTCAATGGCAACTACTAACGACGTTCAAGAAGAGGAGCAACCCACGACTGCCCTCGAGAGACAAGTACGGACTCTTGGTGCCGCCGTGGAGCGCCTCACCAAACAAAACCACGACTTGGAGGAGCAGCTGCGCCAGAAGAATGCAGCACTGAACGACCAACAAGAGGATCAAGAGGGGAACAGCACTCCAAAGAAAAATCAGGAGAAACTTGAAGGCAGCCACGCCCCAAGCAAACCAGAAAGGCAGAACTTGAGCATGCCATCCCTCACGGATGCAACTCCACCGCATATTATTGCAGAGATGCAGGCGATAAGGGAACAGATGGAGGTTATGATGAACGCACTTAAGGGACAAGTGTCCAGCGATCTTGACGATCTAGTCAACCGCACCGACTCGCCCTTCACTATGGCCGTGAACTCTTTCCCCTTACCCTACAAATTTCGCATGCCGCATATCGACAGCTATGACGGAGTGAAGGATCCTCTGGACCATCTAGAAACCTTCAAGACCCTAATGCATCTTCAGGGGGTGGCAGACGAGATCATGTGCAGGGCCTTCCCCACAACACTCAAAGGCCCCGCGAGGGTATGGTTCAGCCGACTGACGCCCAACTCCATCAACACCTTCAAGGAACTAAGCCCTCAGTTCACCACACACTTCATTGGGGGCCACAGGTATAAGAAGTCCACGGCATGCTTAATGAGTATTAAGCAACGAGAGGACGAGACGCTGAGATCCTACATAACACGCTTCAATAAGGAAGCGCTATCAATTGACGAGGCCGACGACAATATACTTGTAGCAGCCTTCACAAATGGGTTGCGAAAGGGTAAGTTTTTGTTCTCCCTATACAAAAACGACCCGAAGACCATGTCGGAAGTACTCTACCGGGCCACTAAGTATATGAATGCTGAGGACGCGCTGCAGGCCCGAGAAGAGAAACCAAGAAAAAGGGAGAGGCAGGAAGATGCACGATAAGATCAAGGGCGGAAGAGGCCGAGAACAGGAGATCGAAGGGACGAGAGGCATCCTAAACCTCCGGGAGGAAGGTTCACAAGCTTCACCCCGCTAACCACCCCGATAGATCAAGTCCTAATGCAAATCAAGGACGAAGGGGCTCTGACCTTCCCCGAAAAGCTGAAGGGAGATCCTAGCAGGCGTTCTAGAGATAAATACTGCCGCTTCCACCGAGATCACGGCCATGACACAGCCGATTGTTACCACTTGAAGCAGCAGATTGAGGCCCTCATAAGACAAGGGAAATTGCAGAAGTTTGTGAGCAAGGAAAGAACGGATCCACCACCTCAGGAACAGCCCCCCAACGAGATAATGACCGCCCTAGACCGCCCATTGGCGACATCAGGATGATTGTAGGAGGGATGGCTAACGGGTCATCCAAAAAGGCTCGGAAGACGTACCTCAGGATGGTCCAAAATGTCCAGCTGATGGGCTCAGTACCAAAAGTAGCACGGAGAGAGAGCCCCATCGTCGGGTTCTCTGAAGAAGATGCGCGACGTCTTCACCATCCGCACGACGACGCGCTTGTTATTAGTTTGCAAGTGGGAGACTACAACTTGCACCGGGTGTTGATCGACAATGGGAGCTCGGCAGACATCCTGTACTATCCAGCATTCCAGCAGATGGGAATCAGCAGAGAACAATTGATTCCGACGAATTCCCCACTCGTCGGTTTTGGAGGAACGAGGGTGTTTCCCCTAGGCACGGTCACATTGTCTGTAACAGCAGGCAACTATCCTGAGCAGATCACAAAGCACGTGACGTTCCTCGTGGTCGACTATTCGTCCACCTACAATGCTATTTTAGGGCGACCCACCCTCAATTCATGGAAGGCGGCAACCTCGACTTATCACTTGATGATCAAGTTCCCTACCGAATACGAGATAGGGGAACTACGTGGAAATCAGGTGGCCGCACGCGAATGCTACGTGGCTATGATGGAAATGGATGATCAACTCCAAGCCATGAGCATAGAAGAGCATCGAAGTACGGCGGAGCCCGCCGAGAAGCTTGAAGAAATATCCCTTGACGACTCCAGGCCTGACCAAACAACAAAGATTGGGACCCTTGCGTGTCCCATGGTCCGACAAGCACTTACAGCCTTCCTCAGAGAAAATCGGGACGTATTCGCCTGGAGTCACGAGGACATGCAAGGAATAGACCCTTCAGTCATGGTACATAAGCTGAATGTGTCACCCTCCTTTCCACCCGTCCGGCAAAAGAAGCAGGTGTTTGCCCCCGAACGGGATCGAGCCCTAACTGAAGAAGTCCATAAGCTACAGGAAGCAAATTTTATTAGAGAAGTTTACTACCCCGACTGGCTAGCCAACGTAGTGATGGTTAAGAAAACTAGCGGGAAGTGGAGGATGTGTGTAAACTTCACCGATCTAAACAGAGCGTGCCCCAAAGACAGCTATCCCCTCCCGAGGGTCGACACTTTAGTAGATTCTACAGCTCAACACCAGCTGTTATGTTTTATGGACGCTTTCTCCGGTTATAACCAAATTAAGATGCACGAAGCCGATCAAGAAAAAACTTCGTTCGTGACCAGCCAAGGCCTTTTCTGTTACAAGGTAATGTCGTTTGGTCTAAAAAATGCGGGCGCAACATATCAGAGGCTTATGAACAAAATGTTCGCGCCACAAATCGGGAGAAATGTCCAAGTCTACGTAGATGATATGCTGGTGAAAAGCCGAAGGGAGGAAGATCACTTAAAAGACCTCAGGGAAACATTCGACACTCTTCGCTCTTACAAAATGAAGCTGAATCCAGGAAAGTGCGCCTTCAGGGTGACAGCAGGAAAATTTCTAGGATTCATGATTTCCCAAAGGGGCATCGAAGCCAATCCGGACAAAATTCGAGCTATAATAGAGATGACACCACCAAAGAATGTGAAGGAAGTACAAAGCCTTAACGGCAAGATAGCAGCACTAAATAGGTTCGTCTCGAGGGCAACTGACAAGTGCTTACCCTTCTTCCGCACACTGAAGAGATCTTTTGCGTGGACTGCCGAGTGTCAACAAGCGTTCGAGGAATTGAAAATTTATCTCTCTTCCCCCCCATTACTGAGTCCCTCGCAATCGGGTGAAGAACGTTTTCTCTATCTCGCCGTCTCCTCAGCTGCCATCAGCGCCGCCTTGATCAGGGAAGAAGAGAGAGTGCAGAAACCGGTATACTACACCAGTCGGGCGCTACGCAGAGCCGAAGAAAGATATCCGCCCATGGAAAAACTCGCATTTGCGCTGGTTATAGCAGCACGCAAAGTAAAGCCATACTTTCAAGCCCACACAATGATCGTCCTAACTGACAAGCCTTTGCGACGAGCAATGAGCAACCCTGAAGCTGCTGGGCGATTGGCGCTGTGGGCAATAGAATTAAGCAAGTTTGACATACAATATCGCCCGCGAACCGCCATTAAAGGACAGGTCGTTGCAGATTTCATAGCCGAGTTTACAAATGGCGAGGACAAGGGGGCAGAAGAATCTCCCCGATGGAGCATACATGTAGACGGGTCCTCCGCCAGGCAGGTCGGGGGAGCCGGCGTCGTACTACGCTCACCCAAAGGAGACATGATCGAGTGTATGATCCACCTCGAGTTCCCTGCCACCAACAACGAAGCGGAGTACGAAGCTCTGATAGCAGGGCTTGACCTCGCCAAAGCTGCAGGAGCCGAAAGAGTGATCATTCACTGCGACTCTCAAGTCGTGGTGAACCAGACAAATGGGGAATATGAGTGTAAAGGTGAAAGGATGAGAAAATATCTGGACCAGGCGATGTGGAGGGTCAGCGAGCTGAAGGCCGAAATTACACAGATTCTCCGAGAAGAAAATGAGCAAGCTGATCGCCTAGCCAAAGCCGCTTCAGCTGAACATATGGCCACCTTTGGTAACGTACTCTCTTTCGTTCAGCTCTCTCCACATATAAATTCTGTCGATGTACAGGAGCTCGGTTCCGAAAGCAATTGGACTACACCATTAGTTTCCTACTTGAAGAACAGCGTATTACCGGACGGAAAGGAGGCTGCGAGAAAGCTGAAGGTCCAAGCAGCGAGGTTCGTCCTGATAAGAGACGTCTTGTACAAAAGAGGCTTCTCCCTCCCCTACCTGCGATGCTTGGGTCCTGAAGAAGCAGATTACGTCATGAGGGAAGTGCACGAAGGAATCTGTGGAAACCACTCAGGGTCGAGGTCATTAATACACAAGCTAGTTCGAACGGGGTATTTTTGGCCAACTATGCAGAAGGATGCCGAGGCCTATGTAAAGAAATGCGACAAGTGCCAAAGGTTCAGCAATGTCGTCAGACAACCACCAGAAGAGCTTACCCCGATGACGGCACCGTGGCCGTTCGCTCAATGGGGACTGGACATCATGGGACCGTTTCCTACGGCGATACGACAACTGAAGTTTCTAGTAGTAGGCATCAACTACTTTACGAAATGGGTAGAAGCTGAAGCCTTGGCCACCATTATAGAGAAAAACATACGCAATTTCGTCTGGAGATGCATCATATGCAGATTTGGCATCCCTAGAGTCTTAGTCTCGGACAACGGGAAGCAATTCGACAACAATGCCTTCTGTGATTTCTGCTCGCAATTAGGGATACGGAACCACTACTCCTCCCCCGCCCACCCTCAAGCCAACGGACAGGTCGAAGTCACGAACCGATCCTTGCTGAAAATTATCAAGACTCGGCTCGAGGGGGCAAAAGGTATATGGGCTGAAGAGTTGCCAAGCATACTTTGGGCCTACAGGACGACGGCAAGGACACCAACACAGGAAACACCATTCCGGCTAACATACGGGAACGAAGCTGTCATCCCAGCCGAAGTTGGCCTCACAAGCTACAGGGTGCACAACCATGACGAAGGGAAAAATGACGAAGCCTTACGTCTACAGCTCGATCTAGTGGACGAAGTCAGGACTGCGGCAGAGCAAAGGCTTGCACGATACCAGGACCGCATGGCCAAGCACTACAACTCCCGGGTCAAACACAGAGACTTCCAGGTGGGAGACCTCGTTCTGAGGAAAGTCATGGGCGCAGCAAGAGACCCAACCCAAGGAAAACTCGGCCCTAATTGGGAAGGACCTTACCGAGTCACGGCGTGGCTGAGGAAGGGTACCTACCATCTAGAGACACTGGACGGACGGAAGTTACCGCATCCTTGGAATGCTGAACACCTGCGAAAGTACTACCAGTAGAGGCGATGACGTAAAAGAAAAACACCCCTCCTTTTTATTCTTATTTACTGTTTACTTTAAGTATTCGCTACAATAAGCCCAACGGGCATGTTTTTTGTTTTTTGCTTTGGTTTTTGCTACAATAAGCCCAAAATGGCAGGATTTTGGAACTACTTTTTATATAGATGCAATGCAATAAGAAGAATTTATTCAGGACTACTGAAGTTTCTACTTGCAAAATTTAAATTCACAAAAGACCGACGAAATGGCCAAGTCCACAAGATGGACAAGGCAATAAGGCTGACGGTCTAAAAAATGACCAAGTCCACAAAGTGGACGAGCCAAATAGCTGACGGTCTAAAAATGACCAAGTCCACAAAGTGGACGAGCCAAATAGTTGACGGTCTAAAAATGACCAAGTCCACAAAGTGGACGAGCCAAATAGCTGACGGTCTAAAAATGACCAGGTTCACAAAGAGGACAAGCCAAATAGCTGACGGTCTAAAAATGACCAGGTCCACAAAGAGGACGAGCCAAATAGTTGACGGTCTAAAAATGGCCAAGTCCACAAGATGGACAAAGCAATAAGGCTGACGGTCTAAAAATGACCAAATCCACAAAGTGGACGAGCCAAATAGTTGGCGGTCTAAAAATGACCAAGTCCACAAAGTGGACGAGCCAAAAAGCCGACGGTCTAAAAATGACCAAGCCCACAAGATGGACAAAACAATAAAATTGACGGTCTAAATAAAATACTGACGAAATGACTAAATCAACAATAAACTCAGCTATTAAAGCTGACGACACTATTTAAGTCCACAAGTGGACGACTCTATAAGGCTGACGGTGTAAAAGGACTGAAGCTGTCAGTCTACAAGTAGACGAATCTGTAAGGCTAACGGCCTAAGAAGACTGACAAGTTGCCCATCCACAAAGTGGACGAGCCAAAATAGGTGACGGTCTATTAAAAGACGGCCAAATCTGACGACTTCACTAAGCCAACGGCCCTAGCACTACGGTCGAAGCTAAAGCTGACGGATAAACAGATCTAAGGGCGCATAAAAAGTGAGTAGGCTGACGACCCCAACCTAAGACGGGGAAGTAGCCTTAACATCTACAAAAGCAAGAAAGAGAGGCGCAAGATACAGAACAAAAGCGACGGGCGCCAATAACCTGAATAATAGTGTAACACTTACAAACAAAAAAGCCCAAAAAACATGGGCATTTAATAACACTGTTTACAAAATAAATGAAAAAAAAAGAGACGTCAAATACAAGGGGGCGTCAATCTACTTTTTTTTGAACAGAAGGATCTTCTCCGTCAAGCAGCACCACAGGAGGGGTCGGGGCAGTTGTTGGAAGGTTCGCAGCAGGTTGGGCCAAAACAACTCCACCACCTCCATGTGAAGGAGAATCCACTAAGTCGTCAGCCCCAGTAGTGACGGCCTCATTAGCAGGCGTCATAGGCTGGGCGTCATCTAGGGTGATACCAGATAAGTCCAACTCAGGGAAAGCAGACGCCACTTGTCTGAGGCAATCATCAAATCCTGTGCCATAGTATCCAGCACAGGAATCAATGAAAGAATCTGACGCCTTGAATTTCTCGACCGCGTCAGCCCCTGTAGTCTCCATCTGTGCACGAAGAGTCGTCAGCTCCTTCTCTAGCTCACCCTTCTAACAATCCGCCTCCTCCAGCTTCTCCCTCGCTTCCTTCAGCTCGACGTTAAGGACACGCATTGTCTCCTTATACTGAGCCTGCTGGTCTCGCATATTGGCATTGTGTTTATTGACGCGAGTGACGACACCCTCCTTAGCCACGCACCGGTCCTGAAGCGCCTTTACGCGAACCAAGGCCTAGAAAGGGATACAACCGTCAGTTATTAAAATAGAAAAAAGATGAGGAAAGAACCATTTAGGAGAGACGGCTTACCCGAGTGAGGTCAAACAAAGCTGACGACCCCAACTCATCCGTCGCCAACAAATCACAAGGATCTATGTCCGTCGGCTTTATAAGTGACTCCACAGCCTCAACAGCAAAATCCTTGTGAGTTAGCTGGCAACGGGGCCCCTTCAGGACGGGACCAGAAGAAGTCATCATACCTTTCCCGGCCCCATGACTCGACTTAGGAGACGGCTTCGCTGGGGGTTCATTCCTAGAAGCAACGGCTGCCTTCTTAGGTGGACGGCTATTATCCCCGTCAGATTTCCTCTTGGAAGAACCCTTGTTTACGATCTTGGGGGTCGATGAGGATACCGTCTCCCCCTTTGCTTTCTTCTCTTCTTTCAGACGGGCAGCAGCAGCCTTTATCCGTTGCTTAGCTACATCCATTTCTGCGAAAGAAATACATAAGCGAAACCGACGGCAATACAAAAATAGTTTCGAAAATAACGCGGTCTACTCACGATGACGGGAGAATCATTCTAGCCTGCGAGCCTCAAGTGTCGGTTCGGGGCCCTCGCAGTAAGCGTGAAGATAATCAAGGGTAATTAAGTCTCGACACGACCACTCCTCTAGGGGAATCTCCAAAACCCGACGGATAAAGTCTTCCTGCTCGCCGGTTATGGAGGGGCGAATGAGGGCTGAAAAGTACAAGTGAATTGACGGCGTTAGAACCATTGAAAAACAAAAATTATTACTTACTTAAGTTGACGGGTTAAAAGCTAACGGCTAAAAACCTGACTCCCTTACAAACACCCAAGTATTGTCAAAATAGCCGTGGGGTATCGTCTCCCATTCTTCCTGATGGCACACCCAGTCCGTCCCTTCAACGAAAAAGAACCTGCTCTTCCAGGCTCTATTCGAATCCGGCATCTCAGACACCAACCTCAAATCTTTCTCCCTGACAGCAAAGTGGTACATCCCTTTGGAAGAAGAAAGGTGCCGAGGTCTATAACAATAAAAGAATTCATCCAAGGAAAGCTGACGGTTCCCTCCACTTAGATGACCCCACAGTATCTCGGCACCTATAAAAATCCTCCACGAATTTGGAGCAATTTGGCTGACGGATAAGCCGAGAAAGTCAGCCAACTGACGGTGTAAGGCCGTCAGGGGCAGTCTAAGACCGGCGGCAAACATGGCGTCATACATACCAACGTCTGCAGTTCTTCCCGTATAACATTTTTCACCATCCCTAGGCAGACGGATAGGAATATGGTCGGGGATTTAGAAACGAGTTCGTAACTCGTTGAAAATTTTGAGAGTCATCTTTGGGAGGAACTTATCTACAGCCCACTCCTTGGGAAGGATGAAGGGACGGTTACCCCCTGGACTTCCAGAAGTCCCTTCACAAGACCCCTCGTCGCCCTCATCCCCGTCACTACTTCTCTCTCCTACTTCGGCTTCACTCTCCTCACCTACTACCTCCTCATGACCTCCGTCTCCATGACTTCCTACCTCCTCGATGGGAGTTTGGGCTGACGTCTCCCTCTCTGACAACCAGGATAAATTCCCGGACTCATTACCTGAACCAAAAACCTCGTCGTAGCTCGCTCCCTCGCGGACCGACGATCGGTCACTCGACATCCTACCTACAAGTGACGGGCGTAATCTAAGAACCTAGGAGGACGACCTTGCTTCAAAGAAATCAAAAGAAATAAAGTGTGTACAGAAGGGAAAAGGAGGAACTTACAAGTGCGACGGCTGAAGAAGCGACGGTAGAAGCTCAGGCGAACGGTAAGGAAGTACTGACGGAGGATGACCGACGAATTTGTTCTCCAGAAATCAGGGAAAGCGAAATAGGAGAAATGAGAGAAGGTGGGACATGTATATATAAGGGAAATGCACGGAAGACGATGCGACGCCCTCGTTTGGACGCGGAGCCAACCCAAGCACGCCACGTGTCCGAGCATTTAATGTTGACTGCTCAAGGTGTCAGCTTTGGAATATTTTCTCTCTCCTGGTTAAAGCAACAGATAGTAACGAATGAATACTCCATAACCCGTCAGTTATAACTAACAGAGATATGGAGTAGGGGGCAACTGATATGCAAAAATAAACTGTCTCAACCCGTCAGTTTCCCACGGCTTAGACTGACGGGTTCAGCCAACTTGAAAAGCTGAAGGCCTCGAATTAACCGACGGTGACTCGAAGCTCACGGGCCACCCGCAAATCATAGCAATGACGCTGACGCCAATATGGCTGCCGACATTAAGGAAAGCTGACGGTCTTAAGGCCGACGGCTTTCGTAGAACCATGACTTGGCCACCACGCGAGTAAATAAGGAAATTACTTGTATTCCACATATTAGAGTCCTATAAGGAAAGGATTCCGTAATCTACGTTCACAAGGATTCCTATATGGAAAAGACTTCTACTCCAAGAAAGAATGGTCAACCCCTTACTACTATAAAAGCTCCAATACTCTCACAAATCGAGGTACGCATAATTAACCCCTCTCTAGCACTCTAGAGTTGAAACAAGTCCTAACTTGACCTTCGGAGGGTATTTGGCCGGCACCACACCGGTGCTCTCTGTTAGGTCTTCTCCTTTTTTTGTTGTGCAGGTGTAGTTTCGAGCGTACAAGCATTGTGTAACTCACTGGTGAGATTTTCGGCATCATCAGATTATATTGCAAAAAGCATGGCTTTTCCAGATGAAGCAAAACATATTCTGCAGAAGTATATCTAGCACCGATGATTATGATGTAGGACCATTAAGAAATTCAATACTATACTAGGTTTCTTGATAAATTCTTGAATAAGGATCGATGTTTAAGAGTTTAGGTTAGAAAAGAATGGATGTTGACAACTGTTTGGGGGCTGAAACAGGGAATAAACAATAAAAATAACATAAATAAAACACTACGAATCACGCCTAGGTCTTCCTAAGCATCACACCTAGGGTTTCTTGGCATCACACAAACAAAGCTTAAAATAAGATGCTGAATTTTGTTAATCAATCATTATATTTTGAAATAGCACGACTACAAAAAGGCTATTGTTATCCTTTTCCTAGTAGAACTTCAACTCTAAATAACCAATTCCTAGAATAAATAAGAATATTAATAATAATTAAATAAAAGACTTAATAATACGTAAACATAAAATAAGACTCCTTTGGTATGGCCAAGGATAGCACATTCCAGATTTCTAGAAATTACCAAATTACCTTTATTCTAATAGAACTTAATTAACACTGATCCAGCAGCTTCTCAACCTAAAAAACGCAATATTAATGACTAAAATAACTTATCAAAGATGCTAAGAAGGTCCAACATCAAAACTAGACCACAATTCTTGAATCTTTGTATATTTAATCTTCTTTTTCCTTAAGCCCTTTCTTGTCCTCCTCATATTAATACAACATAGCATAACTTGCCACAAATGACAAATGAAAATCATATATGCAGTCTGAACGGAGCAATAATTGCAACTAAAACTCCCAAGGACATTTTAAAAAGAAAGTAAACCAAAATAACGTGTCTAATAAATTTGAAACAAAAGTAATAAGAAGAAATCTTTTTGTCTAAGAGCAGGAGAAATCTGTTTTGAAATTTGGAGCACAGATATTGAGATGAATAGGAACAGGATAAATTTGTTTTGTCTTCCCGGTTATTCTATCAGTCTCATCCTGAATCTCCTTGTAAACAAGGACTGTACGGAAAACTCAGAAGGCAAAATATCAGGTCCAACCTCATTTTCCTCTTAGATATAGAAGGCAATAAACAATGTCAAAGAAATCTTTATATATTGAAGAATGTTGATACTAGCAAGTCAAGGAGGAGAAGTCTAAACTCATGCCAATCCCCACATAAGGCAAAAGTAAATTTGAATAGGCAATCAAGTTGGAAATAATTCTGGAAATCCTTACAAAATAATGTGCTTTAAACTATAAAAGTTTTTTTTATTGGTAATTTACAAGCACCTAGTGGGTTTTGAACCCATGACCTCATCGTCCACTCATTTTTATGGGAGATGGAAATGCCGTTTAAGCTAGAGCACATTGGCATGATTTAAAATATTAAATTAAGCATTAGACAAAGCCTGAAAAACTTTATAAATAAAAAAAAGTTTATCTAGTCTGGTCACAAATTATGGGACCAAATATCTACAACGTCCTTAAGGAAGAAACTATGATTAAAGCCCAACATTGTGATAAAAAAAAAAAAATTCCTTTTTTGATGAATTACTTATCCATCCCATTTTCTAAAGTCTTTTCAATCTCAAGGAATAAAAGACACAACCAGATATAAATTATAATTGCTGGAATAGACTAGATTACCCTTTGCCTCTAGGCATGGCTTATGAAAGGTAAGCAAATTTTGACCGACAGCATCTTTATAAAATCTTAAAACAGAGTACTTAGTCTACCACGGAACACATGGAAAGCAGTGCTTCAATATTTAGCATGCAACACAACCATTGACTAGGTATAAGTAGAATACCAAACCAGCTCCAATTTTGGGTAATTACCCAAAATTGGAGCTGAATCCCACAAAACCTTATTCAAAAGATAAATTTCCTCTGTAAAAATACCCTTGGCAACCTGTGTTGGACCACTATTTTTCTCTCTTTCTTTTTAAAGAAAATCACATTCCTTGATTCGGGAGTCACTTGACAGCTTCAGCATAAAGTAACCCCATATTAACAGAGGCAAGCATAACAGCTGGACAATAATTTCTAGAGTAAGAAAGTCCAGCTCAGACTACAGTTCCTTTCACAACAAACAGGTCAGAGTAAACCCATTGAAAAATAAAACATGTTCATTCTATCTAAGTCGCTAATAAAAAGTTGAGCTTCAAATAGAGGCTTTTAAGTTTTAACCCAGTTGATAGTAGGCAGGGTAATCCTAAATTCCCATAAACAGGACATGTCAATAATGCTTTAAAAGCTTCAAATAGCTGCTAGAGATTTATTAGTTATAGGCAAAAAAATTTAGTTGAATCTCATAAAACTTCACTAATTCCAGCTAGAATTCAACAAAATTTCCAAATTCACTAATGAAGACCAAATGCTTATTTTTCATAAAGGCGCTAATACTAAGAGTGTGTTTAGATACCACTTATTTGCTTAAAACTGAAAACACGGTAACAAAATAATTTTTAAATGTGTGAATAGTACTATGAGACCCAAATTTATATTGAAATTTGTGTTTGGATAACTTTTGTGAGCCCGTGAACGGTGTCATGGGACCCACATAATTTCAGCAAAATGCACAAACGCTGGCTTGGAACGCTTCCCAAACGCACACATCCTATCCAAAAAAATTTAAAAAAATAATAATAATCTATATTTATATAATGTATATTAAGAGAATTCAGAAAGATAGTTATTACTTTAAATGAATGGGTTTTGGGCCTTGAACAATCCGTTCAAGTCTCACGTACTTGAATTCATTACTTGTGAAACCCAAATTGACTAAGTATAAATCAAAGCTTAGGTTCTTTATTTATTTATTTTTTTAATCCCTTTAGCCTTATTGTCGTCATTACACAAAGCACACCTCAATCTATTAGAGCATCTCAATCCAATAGGTTTTCTAAAACCAATTTTGGAGACTAAACACACAAAAAACAGCATCTCTAACTCTACAGTTTTTTTTAGAGTTGCTGCAAGAGCTCTCGTGAAGAAGAGAGCACTGTAGTAATTACTATAGCAACTCTGGACATTATTATCCCCTAAAATAATCACCCAGTTGAATAAAAAATGATTTTTCCTCTTTCCTCCATTTTACTTTCTTCCTCACTCTCTTTCTCTCTTCTTTATCTCAATGGCGACAAAACGCAAAACACAATCCAAACACAAAAACAATTTTTCTCATAAACCAAATGAAATCAGAACAATAAAAGAAAAAAAAAAAAAAAAAAAAAGAGAGAGAGAGAGAGTGGGAGACCCATCTGGTTTTTGTTCTCCATCAGCTCTCTCTCTCAAATGAGATTTTTCATATTGTGAACTTTGGTCTGTGATGGTCTGTAGAGTTATAAAATTATGCAAGAGGTATGTGGTGAGAAATTAACTATGTACTGTCACGAGTACAAGAAGTAGAAAAACAAGAACAAAAGTGAAGTGTTCTGGAGTGAAGTAGAAAAATAAAAACAAAAGTGAAAAAGTTGAAGATAAATAGGAGAGTGGGTATACATGTGTGGAGGAGAAAAAAGAAGAAGAAACAACGTATGGATGAAAAATAAAACAAAAAAAAAAAAAAATCAAAATTGAGAAATATTATCACAATATTTTTGCAATAAATTTTAAGTGACGGGTTGTTATTATCTAATATTGGTGAGTAAAAAAATAATTTCAGTAGTGGATTCAAATTAAAACTAGTAATAACTTACCACATATAATTCTTTTGTGAAATTATTATAAAAATATTGTAAACTTAACACTTTTCATTAAAATTAGATGATCTTCTAACTCAATATATCGTTGTAACAAGTGCTGCCTGATATTTGTTAAAAAACATTATTGAAAAATTTAAAAATATTACTGTTGGAAGGTTAAAAAATATAGAATGAAAATTAAAAAAAATTAAAGAAATAACGAAGAAATAATATATTAATAGCATAGTAAAAAGATAGAAAATTGATTAAAAGTGTATTTTAAAAAGTAAATAAGGAAATCATAAAAGTTACTGTTAATTAGAGAGACCGGAGGAGATCTTTTAGCAAGAGAAGGTGAAAGATTAAAGATAGAGAGAGAATTTTGACGCAGAGAAAGTTTAGGAGTCTGGAGTGATTTTCTAGAGAGAGAAGATGAGTTCATTTGAAAAAGTGAAAGTTTTCATTTGCGGGAGGGAGAGAGAGAGAGAGATTTCAAGTTTATTAGCAAGGAAAAGTAAAAGATTTGAGCTGAATTTTTGGTCTGATTGGTTTATGGTTTGAAATGAGTGCAGAGTTCAGGAAAATCATTGGTGTTGGAGAGAATTGTAGGGCTTGACTTTCTTCCAAGAGGATCAGGTTAGTTCTTTTATGGATTGTCAGTCGTGTTTCAAAAAAATAATAATAATAATAATAATAATTTTAATCGTTTATACATATATTTTTTTTAATTTCCTTTTTTCTTATTTTGCTAATTGTGATGAATTTGTGGTATTTGGACTTGCTTTGACTGTTGCAGGGATTGGCACAGGCGGCCTTTGGTGTTGCAGCTTCACAAGACGGATGAAGGAACGCAAGAGTATGTCGACTTCCTTCACATCATGAGGAGGAAATTCTCTGATTTTGGTATGTGATCTTTTTCCTCTTTTAGTGAATTACTTGTTTCATATGTGCGATGTCGATTTCAGTTTTGTAAAAATAAGCCGTAGTTGCTCGAAATAAGCTACAAATGGTTCTGTTTTAACTCTTAGCTTCATGGAGGCAGAGTTACATAATGAATATTAATTGGTTTCAGTTTTCATGGGCCATAACTATGTTCCATATTATGCGAGAGATGATGATGAGACATAGTAGATAGTTATAGTTAAACTTTTGAATACATAATTGGGCCTCCATTTACTTACACAATAGTTAGACTCGGCCCGGTCCACTCTATGATAAAAAGGGTAAGTCCTACTGCAAATAAAAATAATATAGCAATGGCCGACCCAACGGACTAGCCGACTAGGGAGGGAGTAAAGGAGTGTCTTACTATATACGGAGTAAAAGGTATTAGGGATTTCAAAATTGGGGTTTTCAATGAGTCAATCGAAAATGTCGAATTCGAGTTCGAAGTGGAGGTGGGGGCGAAGGTGGAGAAGTTGCAGATTAAGGTTAAGCTCCAATAATAAATTACCTTCATTACCGGAAGAGTTGTTGGAAGAGATCCTGGTAAGGCTTCCAGTTAAATCGCTATTGCGTTTCAGGTGCGTTCAAAAGTCATGGTCTACTCTTGTCCAAAACCCAACTTTCATTGCCAAACACCTCCGCCACCATCAAACCAAAACAAAAAATCCAAGTATTTTGGTCCAGGGCCTCGACAAAATTGAGGAACTTCAATACCTCCTGCAATCTCATCCTGATGAAGGAGGAGGAGTCCGCATTTTGGACTTCAAGGGGGACAGCATGGGTCGCTTGCTCACAGTTCCTGCCAAGATGTTTGCTTGCATCAACGGCATTATTTGCATTGCTGGTGTATTCAGAGGCCACTATGGCTTTGTCTTATGGAATCCAGCTATCAGAAAAGGTAAAGTTATTCCCTGTCCCCAATCTCCTGATTGTCCTGCTCATTTTGCTCTATCAGGAATATATAATGCATTTGGTTTTGATCAAAATTCTAATGACTACAAGGTGGTTCGAGTCTTCGAACATAAGAAGAAATCTGCGGAAAATTCAATCACACGCTACTGCAATTCTTTTTATGTTTACTCCCTAAGGGCTGAGTCCTGGACCCAAATATTTGGCACCCCTATTCATCATAACAACATTAAGCTGCATTCTTGTTGTAATGAAATATACTTTAATGGAGTTCATCATTGGATTGGTTTCCTCAACAGCGAACCCGGGGATAGTTATGATCATCACATAATTATATCCTTTGACATGAGCCATGAGGTTTTTCAAATTATAAGGTTTCCAGATATGTTTTTTCCAAATAAAACTCTTGCTGTATTCAATGATTGCCTTGCTTGTATTGTTTATGGTATCAGTGAATACATCGATATATGGGTGATGCGTGAATATGGGGTCGAGGATTCTTGGACCAAACAACTTGTTTTAGGACACCTGTTAGGAATTCAGAGGCCACTACAACTTCTTGGGAATGAGGAGATTCTTCTGGTTGATGAAAATAAGGCATTGGTCTTGTATAACATTGGTTCTCAAGAAATTAAGATTCTTCAACGCACGGGGTATCCAAAAATATTCATGCCAAGGCAAGCTATTGTTTATGTGGAGAGTCTTGTTTCATTCACTGGTGGAAATGTGTTTGAGAGTTAATTTCCCTGAGCTCCTAGTTATTTATATCATTAAATAATTTTTCAGTAAGTTCTGTGTGGCTTAGAGAGGATGATATTGCATCTCATATGGATGATGTTTTTGTTAATTTATTTAGAGTGAGTGATAGTTAAGGGTTTTTTTTTTTTTTTTTTTTGAGAGTGAACTAGTTAAGGGTTTGAGTAGGTTATTCTGCAATAACGTCTCAGCTATTGTTAGCTTTGTTGTCTATTGGTTCCCGTGAAATTTACAAAGACTTGGTCACTTGAGAGTTTGTATCACTAGGCAATGTGACAAATTAAAATTTCATATATATTGATGGAAACCATATTTATTGGAGGTAGATGACTCTATTGCTAGTTTTTGTGAAATTGTTCGTGTTCTTTATTTTTTTACATACAAATTTTGATGGATAGGTTTTCATGTTCTGTTATTCATCGTGATGTGCTTCTTTTAGCCAAGCCACAGGTTTGTGTTTTGTTCAACCTTGTTTCCATGTGTTGTTGCAGCAGTTGGAGTTTTTGTATTTAGGCGGTAGATTCACCTAATAAATTTTGTGGATGGTATACTGCACCAAGAGCATTCTGCCACTTTCATGACATTGTTTTTTTCTTCTTCTTAATCCTCTTAACATGATCTCCTTATTATCCTTGTCCATTGCACTCCCAAAACTCCAAGCGCCCAAAATTTGTTTCTTCTTCTCAATCCCCTAAACAGGAGGCATTGAAACACTATTACAGGTTGTCCATTGCTCCCAAGACTTCAAATAAGAAATAACCCACTGCTTTCCTTCCTTTCCATTCTCTTCTTCCTCCTTGGAATCTTATTCCAAACACAAACAACCTTTTAGACAATGTCGTATTCTGGAATTCATATTTTAAACTGGCCAACCTACTCTTAGAGTGATCATATCTTTGGGAGTTGTCACCTTAGCTTTTACTCCACACGCTTGACGGCAACTTTAGTGCCGTCAATTAGAATCTCTTCAAAAACTGTGCCAAATTTACCTTCACTGAGCTCCTTCTTGTTAGAGCATTAGCATTGGAGAATGCTAATCCTATATCTAAGGTGTTTTTAGAATTTTAACCCTTAAAAACTGCTGCATCAGGAAATGCTAAAGGCAAGAATTGCAAATTTTTTGCAATTCTTGCTACAGTGCAATTCTACATTTAGAATTGCACTGTAGCACAATTCTAAACCAAATAAATACTTTTTTATTCATCTCTCTTCAGTCCTCTCTCCCTTTCACTCCCACTCTGTCTCTCCGTCTCCCACTCCATCTCTCTGTCTCTCTTTCTCTCATCTCACATCTCTCTTTCTCGTTCAAGGCTTGCACCGGAGATGGTGGGTTTGGATCGGCGTGGTGGTGGGTTGGGTGTGCTGGAGATGGCTCGTGGTGGTGGTGGGTTTGGATCGGCGTGGATCGGCGGGCTGGGTGTGGGTTGATGGTGGGTTTGGATTGGCGGGCTGGGTGTGGGTTGATGGTGGGTTTGGATCGGCGTGGATCGGCTCTGATGGGTTTGACAAAGGTTTGAATCGGAGAGGGTGTGGGTTGTTGGAGATGGCTCCGATGGGTTTGACAGAGGTTGAATCGGAGAGGGTGGGTTGCTGTGTCATGCTTGGTCGGCGAGGTTTGGGTCGTGCTCAGTCGGCGGGGTCTAGGTTCTGCGTTTTGGTTGGCGTGGGTCGGAGTGGGTTTTTTTTTTTTTTTTTTTTTTTATTTGGGTTTTTGTTCCGGTGGGATTTTGGTGGGCAGTGGGCAGTGGTGGCGTGGTGGGCGTGGTGGAGGCGCGGTGGTGGTGACTGGGCAGTGGAGGAGCGGTGTAGAGGTTGAGGGAAGGTGGATTTCAAATAGGTGGATTTTTGAATGGGTTTGCTCCGGTGGGTTTCAAATTGGTGATTGTTGTTGATGGGTTTGCTCCGGTGGTTGTTGATGGGTTGAGGTGCCGTGGCTATGGTTGTTGATAGTTTGTGTGTTGCTAAAGGTTGAGGGAGAAGAAGGAGAGGAAAAAAAAACGGTTGGGAAGCGCAGGAAAAAAAAAAAACAGTTATAAAGAAATAATAAAGAAAGTTAAAAAAATAATATTTTAATAAAAATAGAGTTTTGGGATGTGAAAGTATTGTAAAATTAGATGGTATAATAGAATTGTAGGATTTTAGAATTGTAAAATAGGATAGCATTAGCATTTTCCAATGCTAATGCTCTAATAGAATATCTTGTGGGCATTCCTGGTACATGATCTAAATCATGCTCCTCAGCTTCATCAAAATCTTTGCTCTTCTGAACTGAAAAAATCTAGATCAAAATTAAGAAAAACCGACCAAACAAAGATGCAATTGATCCTAGTACTATTACAATCCCATTTCTGTTTTTTGCCTGCTCTGCACTTGGGACATTCTGCACCTTGATGTATGCATAAACCCATAATAATCACTAATATTGAACATTGTTATCGCATTTATAAGTGAAAAAACTTGGGATTTTAAAGAGCGAGCCCCGAAAGAGTAATTTCAATAAGGGTTTTGTATGAAAATAGCAGCTTTGCAGGAACAATTTTTTTAAGTATGCTTGTTTGTAAAACTCTAAATTTACGTTTTGGAGTTCTGCAGCTTCTCTTATTTCAGTAAAGTACAGTTCTCAAGCTCCAAAAATTGCCAATTAGCACCGATTTGCAAATCCAAGCTGCCGATTAGCACCACCTGATTACACCGCCACTCGACCCACACCGGCCCACGCCCATGCTAGAAAACCCTTGTTGGATCCTGGACTTTATAGTCAACAAGATTTACCACACCACGCCATCAGACATAGAAGAAAGGAGAGAAAATAGAAGAGGGAGTAAGCCAGAGAGAAAGAGAAAAAAGAAATAAAAATGAAAATTTTATGTTTACAATTGAGCTACAGTGCCATCGGAAATTTATGATGGCACTATAGTTCTATTGCAAACTTTTTACAATTACAAGACCGAATAATGGGTCATTTTGGGCTTTGATGCTAAAATATACCAACATATGGCATTTGAGAGACCGGATACTAATGCTTTAAGGAAAGTAATAAAAGGGACGAATCACCACCGCGCATCCTTGGCTTGGTAGTTACTCCACAAGTATAAGTGCTTGTGGAGTGTGTGGAGTAATAGCAGTGACGGGCCTAGGATTTCAAGTTAGGAGGGGTGGAGTATGATTGTATGAGTAAGAAAAAAAAGTCATAAAATTTCAAGTAAGCATCTATTTAGTATTGACAAATTATCCACAAAGACAAATACACAAAATCATTCTTTCGTAAAACATTATAATGCAAGCATCTACTAACGAAATCAAAGACATAAAACACCATTGTTTCTTATTACATTAAAGCATTTGCATAAACTCATGCAAAAATTTATGTCTATTTAGCATAATAGCCTAATTTTTTTATCTATACTATTAATAATAGGATTCCCTATTTGGGTTTTAACATTTTGCGTACTAAAATACTCTTACACAAATTCTTAAACTCTCTAAAATACCCCCATCTTTTAGTTAAATAATTTTAAATTAAAAAACACAAATTGGTTAAAAGAGTAATTTATTTTTCCTAAGTTTTAGGCTTTTTTTTCCTTCATCTTCTCCATTCAACCTAAAACTTAGGAGTTAGGATACCATCTCTATCTCATTTTTAAACATTATTCCATATTGCCTTATCTCTTTCTTTAAAAAAAAAAAAAATTCAAGTGGTTATTTATATATCACTTTTAAACATTATAACACTAAACCAAAAAAACAAATAAATAAATAACATTATTGCACACACAAAGCGCGTGTGATGAGTCTAGTTTTTATACTCACTTTTCAAAATACGTCATATCAGATTATTTATTTTACACTACATTTTATCATAATATTATTTCCTTATCAATTTGTTATTATTATCTCAAATCATCTCTCTCTTCCACAGCCAAAAACCATGATCCTCAATCTAATTAATTTCTAAAATATTCATTTGCATAGCTATAGTAATTGTATAAATTTGTCCAATTAACTCTAAAATACACCCACATCAGTCTATGTATCATTGTACAAAAATACATTTGTGCTATAGCAATTGTGTAAATTTGCAAAAATACATTTGTGCTACAGTAATTGTATAAATTCACACAGTTACTATAGCACAAATGTATTTTTGTACAATGATACATAGATTGATGTAGGTGTATTTTGAGATTCGTAGGACAAATTTGGGACCTTTTGTTATTTTACAACTGATACAAATGCTATTGCAATGAAATTAATGTAAAATTGTAGGGGAAGAGGTCCAAAATTTTTGAAAGAGGGGCCCAAATATAGAATTGTAAAAAAATACCTATATATATAAATATTATATTATTTTTTTCATAAGACTATGGGGCCCGAGGGCCCTTGGGCCCCCGCCTAGTTTCTTCCTTGGGTAAGAGTCGGGATTCAACTCTCTAGAAATGAGTTTCACATACATTCAACCCAAAAGACCAAAGCTATGGCGATTCTTGGTAAACATTCAACAACGAAGGGCCGTGTTTTAAGCACCCATACGCCATATGGTTTTTACTTTTTTTGCCTTTTTCTTATGAGTTAAGTTTATTCATTTACATTCCCTAAAAAAACGATTTTCATTTACATTAATTTTTTTATAATTTAATAATTGAGGGAGAGAGGATTTGAACTTTGAAACATAGAAATGTTCATTGGAAAATTTAGAAAATATCAATTAAGACTTTTTGTTGAGAGATGAATATCAATTAAGACCTAAATCAACAAAATGTTATAAATTTCAAATCCTATGTTATCAAGTACTTCTTCCATAATTCATTTATTGGGTTAATTGTACCACAAAAAAATTCGGATCGGGTTTGAGATCAACTCGTCACTTGACTTGATCAATTCAGGTAGATGGATCTCTAACTTCTTGTTCACAGAGTGGTTGATCATAACTAGATTTATCGACTTAATTGTAGGTTGCAAGGGTCTGTTTCATTGGATTTGAAGGAAAACATCAAAGAAAAAGAGAAATCAAACACTAGGGAAAGAAATTGAATCGATTCACAAACCCAAAGAACACATTAAATTAACAAGTAAGAGATGAGACCACAAACACACACACACACACAAATCAAAGTTATGAGATTGAAACAAAGAAAGAGGGAGAAATGAGACTGAGGTTGAGATGGAGATGGAGAAAGAGATGTGACTCATCCCATTATGGTGAGTTAGTGAAGATGGCGAGTTGGTGATGGTTGACGATAAAGAGTTGGCAACAGTGGTGATCTAAAGATTGAGGTGCGCATTGTTTAATAACGACAATCAAAAGCTCGAAGGCTAAAGGGATTTTTTTTTTCTTTAAATCCTAAGCTTTGATTTATGCTTATTCAATTTGGGTTTCACAAGTAATGAACGGATTATTCAAAGTCAAAGACCCATTCATTTAATGCAATAACTAACTTTCAAAATCTTCTTAATATACAAAGAGATATATATATATAGATATATATAGATTAATTTTTTTAAAATTTTTTTTGGATAGGATATAGATTAAATTTTTGAAATCATAATTGGGCCTCCATTTACTTTCACAATAGTTGGACTCGGCCGGTCCACTCTATTCATTTAATGCAATAACTAACTTTCAAAATCTTCTCAATATACAGAGAGAGAGAGAGATATATATATATATATATACTAGTTATAGGCCCGTGCGTTGCACGGTTTTATGAAAAAGCTTATCAATAAATATATAAATAATTATATATTTTAATAGATTTAATAAAGATAAAAGAAAATAATTATCAAGTATAAATAATTATCTCACTAAAATAAGGGGTAAGATTTCTTCCTAAAACTAAATTAAATTGATAATTCCAAATTGAATTTTAAATTGATAATTATTTTTAAAAAAAAGTACTAAACAATTGACAAATCCAAAATTAATATAATCTTGATAGTATTATAAATTAAAATTAAAGTTGATAATTCAAGAATACACGTGTAGAACATCTTGATAATTTGATGTAACATAAAAATTAAATAAGAAAATTGTTAAAATTAATCTGTTAATTCTAACCATATTTAATCATTAATTCTAAGACCCTAACCCTAAGCATATAAATTAGATCAAATCTAAGAAAATTGGTTTCAACAAAAGGCAACCAATAAACAAAACCTAATCAATTTAATAAAAACAAAGAAGGAGTCTTTAGAAACTTGACAATGTTTTCGAATGTTTTGAATTCATTAATTAAAATCACCTGAAGACAAAAAACCAATAATAACACTAAAGAAAATTAACAAAATGAAAATAATAATAATAAAAGAAGAAAGAATGCATACCTGCATTGTCATGGAATTTAGGCATTCACATATTGAAATAAGCTTCACTCCAAAAAGGATATATAGGGTTATATATATTGGTAGAGTTCCGTTTGAAATATAATTCATTTAAATCTTATTGAAATTAAAGATATCTAATCAATGTGTTTGTTTTTATCCCATAAAATTGGAATTAAAAAAAGGTCATATGAATAGAATGAAAAAAAGAAAAAAGAAAAAAAGAGAGTTGGTTCAACATAACGAAACATATAAAAAATTAAAAATAATTAAAAATAAAAAATAAAAAAAAGAGAAAGAGAACGTGGTTGATGGCTATAAGGAATTTTGATATATATGTGTGTGTATGTGTGTGTGTATATATATATATATATATTTAATTGTTATCAACATAGAAATTATCAAATTAATGGAGATATATACTGTTTTTTAGAATAGATAGAGATTATCAAATTATTGGAGATATATATTGTTTCTTGGGATAGATTTATATTAATCACATCTTGAAGAATTTGGATTGTGCTTATCCCTTAATAATCAAGTTTTGTAGCTTGATATTCTGATAAAATAATATTAAAATTTTGAAAATTTAGATGATAAATATTATCTAAATTAATTTTTTGTATGTTAAATATTATCCCCCAATTTAAGAAATATATCCTAACAAATAAAAAAAATAATGCTAATTAGATGATAAATATTATCTAAATTAAATTTTTGTATGTTAAATATTATCCCTTAATTTAAGAAATATATCCTAAAAAATAAAAAAATAATGTTAATCTAATTTTTTTTAATGATAAGAATGAATTAGAGTCTTGGTAGTATAATATTCCTTTTTAGTTATCTAAAAATCTAAAAATTTAATAAAATTTCTGTAATTTGGTGAATCATAAGTAATGAACCATACGAATAAAACCACATTAATTTATAATATGATATGATATAGATTATTAGATTACAAAACAACATAAATCTAGCAATTTTTTTTTCTGTAATTAATCTAAAATTGTCGCATCTAATTCTAAAAAATAATATAATAATAATAAACCCATAAATGAAAGACCTTTTGTTACATAACTTCTACAGACTCATAGAAATAGCTCTCTTTTCATCTAATAAGAAAGTAAAAAATACACATGAAGCAAAAAGGGGGGGAAAAACCCAGAGAATAAAACCTACATAACCATTCTAAAATCACAGTTTCCTTGACATGACAACCCTCTACAAATTGAATCTCACTGCATCAAAACGACCGTCGTCGTTTTCTATTAGAAACTTTACCGCAAACAGTGTTGCTGGGATTCACAAAAGTTATATATATTATATATAATAAAAAGGCAACAAATACACAAAATCTATTCAATTTTATAAAAGAAAATTTGATGAAAGAAAAAAAAAATTACCTGCAAGGTTGTAGGTAGGGCAAAGAAGAGAAAGGAAGAATATAGCAAATAATTATAAAGTACGTAGTAGAAATAATGAAACACCCAAAAATTTTGTGTATATATAGGGAGAATTTTAGATTGTGAAGAAGATAATATGAACAAAAAGAAGTAGTTCAGGTGAAACTCAAATATTTTTTTTTTTTACTTTATTATTAGGAAAAAGATGACATAAGATGCAAATTTATCCATCAAAAAAAAGAAAAAAAAAAACGTAGGAAAAAAAAAATGCAAGTTCTATCTTTTTTTCCTTTTACGTTTTTTAAAGAAACGTAGGAAAAAAAATTCAAATTCGATCTCTTTTTTCTTTTACGTTTTTTTATCTCTCTTTTTATTTAAATTCTATCCTTAAGTAATTTTATTATATTGATTTTAGGTTTTGTTGATAACATTTTATATAAACAAAACAGTTATAATTGTAAATCAAATACTACTTTTTTTTATTACTTGATTTGTCATATTTATCTAAAAAATATGTATATATCTATTCTTAAAATCTAAAAATTTATTAAAATTTCTGTAATTTGATGAAACCACTTGGCGCAACCACAGCGTCTAAGCCCAACTTTTATTATATATATAGATATAGATATATAGATAAGATTAATTTTCTTTAATTTTTTGTTTTTTGGATAGTATATAGATTAAAATTGTGAATACATAATTGGGCCTCATTTACTTTCACAATAGTTGGACTCGGCCCGGTCCACTCTATGATAAAAAGGGTAAGTCGTACTGCAAATAAAAATATCAATGGCCGACCGCCGACCCAACGGAGTAGCCGACTAGGGAGGGAGTAAAGGAGTGTCTTACTATATACGGAGTAAAAGGTATTAGGGTTTTCAATGAGTCAATTGAAAATGTCGAATTCGAGTTCGAAGTGGAGGTGGGGGCGAAGGTGGAGAAGTTGCAGATTAAGGTTAAGCTCCAATAATAAATTACCTTCATTACCGGAAGAGTTGTTGGAAGAGATCCTGGTAAGGCTTCCAGTTAAATCGCTATTGCGTTTCAGGTGCGTTCAAAAGTCATGGTCTACTCTTGTCCAAAACCCAACTTTCATTGCCAAACACCTCCGCCACCATCAAACCAAAACAAAAAATCCAAGTATTTTGGTCCAGGGCCTCGACAAAATTGAGGAACTTCAATACCTCCTGCAATCTCATCCTGATGAAGGAGGAGGAGTCCGCATTTTGGACTTCAAGGGGGACAGCATGGGTCGCTTGCTCACAGTTCCTGCCAAGATGTTTGCTTGCATCAACGGCATTATTTGCATTGCTGGTGTATTCAGAGGCCACTATGGCTTTGTCTTATGGAATCCAGCTATCAGAAAAGGTAAAGTTATTCCCTGTCCCCAATCTCCTGATTGTCCTGCTCATTTTGCTCTATCAGGAATATATAATGCATTTGGTTTTGATCAAAATTCTAATGACTACAAGGTGGTTCGAGTCTTCGAACATAAGAAGAAATCTGCGGAAAATTCAATCACACGCTACTGCAATTCTTTTTATGTTTACTCCCTAAGGGCTGAGTCCTGGACCCAAATATTTGGCACCCCTATTCATCATAACAACATTAAGCTGCATTCTTGTTGTAATGAAATATACTTTAATGGAGTTCATCATTGGATCGGTTTCCTCAACAGCGAACCCGGGGATAGTTATGATCATCACATAATTATATCCTTTGACATGAGCCATGAGGTTTTTCAAATTATAAGGTTTCCAGATATGTTTTTTCCAAATAAAACTCTTGCTGTATTCAATGATTGCCTTGCTTGTATTGTTTATGGTATCAGTGAATACATCGATATATGGGTGATGCGTGAATATGGGGTCGAGGATTCTTGGACCAAACAACTTGTTTTAGGACACCTGTTAGGAATTCAGAGGCCACTACAACTTCTTGGGAATGAGGAGATTCTTCTGGTTGATGAAAATAAGGCATTGGTCTTGTATAACATTGGTTCTCAAGAAATTAAGATTCTTCAACGCACGGGGTATCCAAAAATATTCATGCCAAGGCAAGCTATTGTTTATGTCGAGAGTCTTGTTTCATTCACGGGTGGAAATGTGTTTGAGAGTTAATTTCCCTGAGCTCCTAGTTATTTATATCATTAAATAATTTTTCAGTAAGTTCTGTGTGGCTTAGAGAGGATGACATTGCATCTCATATGGATGATGTTTTTGTTAATTTATTTAGAGTGAGTGCTAGTTAAGGGTTTGAGTAGGTTATTCTGCAATAACATCTCAGCTATTGTTAGCTTTGTTGTCTATTGGTTCCCGTGAAATTTACAAAGACTTGGTCACTTGAGGGTTTGTATCACTAGGCAATGTGACAAATTAAAATTTCATACATATTGATGGAAACCATATGTATTGGAGGTAGATGACTCTATTGCTAGTTTTTGTGAAATTGTTCATGTTCTTTATTTTTTTACATACAAATTTTGATGGATAGGTTTTCATGTTCTGTTATTCATCGTGATGTGCTTCTTTTAGCCAAGCCACAGGTTTGTGTTTTGTTCAACCTTGTTTCCATGTGTTGTTGCTGCAGTTGGAGTTCTTTGTATTTAGGTGGGAGATTCACCTAATAAATTCTGTGGATGTTATACTGTACCAAGAGCATTCTACCGCTTTCATGACATTGTTTTTTTCTTCTTATTAACCCTCTTAACATGATCTCCTTATTATCCTTGTCCACTGCACTCCCAAAACTCCAAACGCCCAAAATTTGTTTCTTCTTCTCAGTCCCCTAAACATGAGGCATTGAAACACTATTACAGGTTGTCCATTGCTCCCAAGACTTCAAATAAGAAATAACCCACTGCTTTCCTTCCTTTCCATTCTTTTCTTTGTCCTTGGAATCTTATTCCAAACACAAACAACATTTTAGACAATGTCGTGTTCTGGAATTTATATTTTAAACTGACCAACCTACTCTTAGTGTGATCATATCTTTGGGAGTTGTCACCATAGCTTTACTCCAAACGCTTGGCAGCAACTTTAGTGCCGTCAATTAGAATCCCTACAAAAATTGTGCCAAATCCACCTTCACCGAGCTTCTTCTTGTAATAGAATATCTTGTGGGCATTCGTGGTACATGATCTAAATCATACTCCTCAGCCTCATCAAAATCTTTGCTCTTCTGAACTGAAAAAACCAAGATCAAAATTAAGAAAAACAGACCAAACAAAGATGCAATTGATCCTACTACTATTACAATCCCATTTCTGTTTTTTGCCTGCTCTGCACTTGGGACATTCTGCACCTTGATGTATGCATAAACCCATAATAATCACTAATATTGAACATTGTTATCGCATTTATAAGTGAAAAAACTTGGGATTTTAAAGAGTGAGCCCCGAAAGAGTAATTTCGATAAGGGTTTTGTATGAAAATAGCAGCTTTGCAGGAACAATTTTTTTAAGTATGCTTGTTTGCAAAACTCTAAATTTACGTTTTGGAGTTCTGCAGCTTCTCTTATTTCAGTAGAGTTCTCAAGCTCCAAAAATTGCCAATTTGGGGGAGATTCACAAGAGAGGGGAGTAACTAAGGAGCATCCATTGTCAAGCTCCCTGTCATTCACTTGCTTAAAATAGTCTGTCCCATATTCGGGTACAGGACAGCTATACTGCCCATTTGTACAAATTCCTTAAGTACTGCAAACCATAGGGTAACCACATTTATCTGTGTTGAGAAGATCAGCCACTTCCACTGGAGATCATCTTGGTTCCACTCATACAATCTCTAGTGTCCATCAGGCCCAAATCTCATGTACTGCAATGATAATGCTGATGGAATTTTTAATTGATTATTATTTGGATATGATTCTACGGGATCTGTGAAGAAAGCGAAGCTTCCATTCTGAAATTGAATATAACTTGTATTAGGTAAATTGAAAGAAAAATATTGTTCCGAAGCGGTAGACTCTATGAAAGCGAACAAACCCTCCCCAGAGAGGTAAAGCGAAAACAATCTGATATTTTGCCGGAACACTAGAGTTGAGTATATGCCCTACCATCAATTTTTGCCCAGGAAGCAGCGAGTCAGTTGGGTGATGGAAAGACTGCCTAATTGTTTTGTTATTTTGATTCAAGAGCATGAGGTTACCCATGTCAGATAAGTTCAGGCTAGCAACTGATTTTGCGCCAATGTTTGTGTACCACACTGTAGTTCGATTGGCATCTTGTAACACCAAACCTCTTTCTGAACTGAGCCGCAAAGTCGCATTAACGCTAATCGGATTCTTCTGGTTAGCAGACCATACTTCTTGTGGAGCAACATCCTCGTGAATGTTGCCGTCAATATAAATAAATAACAAAAATGGTAAAGAGATAGCCGTTGCAGATTTCATTACAAACGAAGCCACAAGCAAATACTGGGCCTGAGAATCCACTGTTAAGGATGATTCTCACAGTTGAATTGGACAGAAACAGGAGTGGAGAGAGTGTTGGTCCATGAAGTAGAGGGGTTTGCATTAAGATAACCGTGTGGTGGCCAAAAAAACCGGCGAGTCGATTGGGTGATAAAAAGAACGCCAAATTGTGGCATTAGTTTTTGTCCAAGAGCACGAGGTTACCCGTGTTGGTTAAATTTAGGGCAGCCACAGATTTGTTGACCAAGCTGTAGTTCCGTCAGAATCTCTGAACACCAAACCACTTTCTGAATAGTACTCATTCCAGTATTAAGCTCTCTTGACACTACGGATATATCACTATTTTATAATTAGGTGTAATATATAAAGGGAAATGTTATGTTCACAATATTTTTACAATATTTTCACAATAAGTTTTAAGTGATAAGTTGTAATAGGGTTGTTATTAGTGGGATAAAAGAGTTATTTTAATGGCAGGTTCAAATTTGAACCAATAACAACTAATCACCTATAATTTATTGTAAAAATGTTATAAAAATGTTGTAAAGGTAGCACTTCTCATACATAAATAGCAACAATTGTTTGAAATTTTGTCTATTCTTTTTTAAATAATTTTACAATTATTTTTTATCTTTTATTCTCTGCAAATATATTTTTAGGGTGTTTGATTTTTTTTAGATGAATCATATTCTTTCAACTTCTATTGTAATTTATTATATTTACCTAATAAACAACTAAACTTTATAAGTTTCAAATTTCTCATCGTTTAATGAATAAAAAGGAGATTATCATTATAATCAAAACTCATCACAAAATTACAATATTAACTTAACCAAAATTAAAATGAAAACAACTTAATAAAAGATAGACTTTATAATAATTTATTACTTAAACAATTGGTAGGAACATTCAAATTCATAACTATGTAGATTATGTTTTGATATAAACTCAAATTGAAATTTCCAAAAAAAGCTAATTATTAACCCAAATCAAAATCCAATCAAAGCTATAAGAGAGTAGAAAGAAGACTTTGTGATAGGGAATTAAAAAAACACAGTACCAAGACACATTTTAAAATAAAATAACTAAATTAAAGTTAAAAGAAATGACCAAATTCCAGAGAGAGAGTACTCAGAGTTCCTGTATGGGAAAAAATAAATTAAACGGAAGAAATGATACTCAATCTATACAAAATAAAATAAGTAGAAAAAGAGTCAAAATATAAGAGAAAATGATAAAGGACGTGTAACGGTAAAATAAAGAGCAGCGGAAACTGGAAAGATAAAGAAACAAAGAAAGAGATGGAGAAAGTGTAACAATAGGTGTAGACTAAAAGGGAAAAGAGTCTTTTTTTTTTTTTTTTAATGATGGAAAGAAAATGGTGATATGACCAATAAAATTCAATAGAAGCGTAGTAAATAGCAAAAATAAATATTACGCTTTAACTTTTAGATATTATATATTAGGATAAATTCCAATAAACTATCTTAAAGTTTGGGCTAATACCAACTAGGTTCAAAACTTTTAAAAAATGACCAACTTAATCCTTGAAAGACAATTTAGTCCCTAACTCCGTTTATCACCGTTACTTTATTCACATTCTATTATCACTCCTCTTTCTTATCTCAGATTCAAACCCCTCTCTTCAATGTTGATGTCTTGGTACTTCATCTTGGCTTCAACTCAAATCAAAGATGCAGCATTTGAGTGTAAACAGTAGGAAGCCAAGTGGGTCTATGGAGGAATTTCTTGGTGTCTTACTCACCAATTCTTGACTGTTTTGGCTGTCCGTGTCAATAATTGCACCTCCAATAAATTGATCAACAAGAATCTTACAAGCTCTTTCAAGCATGGCCATATATCTACACAACAATGGTAGAATGATTAGCAAGCTAGATCGCAGACCCAGATCTCTACTCTAATGAATTCTTACTCTAAGTTTAACATATTTGTGTGCACAAGGAATTCTTTGAGCTTTGTCCAAGGCAATAAAATGCTGGAAAAACTTGTTATAGATCCACAAAATAAAGTCAATGAAAGAATTAAAACTCACTAGCGTTCATTTGTTACAGATAAAAGAGTAGACAAATAATATACAACACACCTTACCAGAAGCCATTAGATGATGAGTCTTTTATGAGCAAGAGAGAAGCAGAAGCCTCAAGCTCCAGCAATATTAAGAATGGCAGTGGGTGTGTGCGGAAGGAGAGAATATAGTGAAGAGAGGGATCTGAGACAAGAAAGAGGGGAGAGAAAAGAATGTGAGAATAAAGTAACGGTGATCAACGGAGTTAGGGACTAAAGTGTCTTTGAGGACCAAGTTGGTCATTTTTTAAGTCTTAAACCTAGTTAGTATTAGCCCAAACCTCAGAATAGTTTATTGGAATTTATACCCTATATATTATATAGATATAGATATATAAAATTAACAAAACTGGTGTCATGGATAAGTGTTAGGAGTTATGCATATAACAATTAATTAGGAAGGTTATAGATTTACTTACTCTAGTTTATAAATACTCATTTAATATACTTGTGGCAAGACAAATAAATTGAGTTGTAAATTGAGTTGCTCTTAGGTGCTTCCAAAATATTAAAGTGTTGGAGAGTTTCTCCTATCTTATCTCTAAAATATTAAAGTGCTCTAGAGTTTCTCCTATCTTATCTCCAAATACTTGTGTGTGACTTTAAATTTTAAGATGTGATATCAAAGTCACAAGTTTGTGGAAAATGAGGTAATAAATGGAGTGCTTCCAATCCAATTTCCTTGCTTACCAAAAATATATTTAGTCAATAAGGCAAAATTGATGAATTCATTATATCAAACAAGGATTATATAGTGTTTACCACTTAAAAAGAGCATTTCAAAATATTTTCTGCACCCTATTGCCAATGGCACCTATATAATTATCAACCCATTATTGGGAAGCCCATGGATTATAGGTTGCATAAAAGTCCTTCATCAAGCCCAGTTCATGATGCTCAATTGAGATAATTGTAAGCTGTTTCATTCTCGGGATCTGATGTAGCTAGAGGCCCACTCCAGGGTATCTCAGTAACGCCTTAGGGGAGGTCGCCGCCGAGCAGCATCCAATGTCTATTGCAAGTCCCAAGACTGATTCACCTATTTCCAAAGTGAGGCCCCTTTTTTGTCAAGAATAATTCTAAAAGGCCCCACCTACATGGAAAATCATTGAAAGTGATCATTACTAACCCACTCAGGAAGCCTATATATGGTGGGAAAATGAAGGAGAAAGGGTTAGACACTTGAGGGAGAGGAACTAGAGAATTAGAGTAAGAGAGAAACCAAGAGCAAGCTTGCTCAAGAGGACCAGTTAATTGCACTTTAGGTAAGGACTTTCGCCCTTAGGAGCTTCCCATTGTAGGATATCCTTATACCCATAACAATAAATAGATTGTGAACCCAGTTAGGTAATGAGCCCATTAACTGAGCTGTGCGCTCCACAGCACCAATTCCTTCGTAATATTATTTGTTTATAAGACTTCAAAATCAATATTTTGGTGTTTAATGAATACCTTTCTTCATAGATATGTAATACCAATTTGCTTCACGGTAACAAACTTTTCCTTCTACAATTTTTTATTATTATAAATAATTCGATAGTTACAATAATGAAGGAGGAAAATGAATCCTGGTTCTAACACATTAATCTAAATGAAAATTTGATGGTAAAGAAAACATGAGGACAAGTGATGGGCCTCAAACAAAAGCCACTTAACCTCTAGCTCCAGCTTGCAAAGACAATGTATCCATTACCAATGATATTACAGTCAATGGTATTAAGAACAGCATGTTAAAAATTAACACTTGAATATTTTATGAAAAACTGTTTCTTCCTGAATAAACCATACCTCATTGCAATTATTATTTACATCCAACAAAATGAAGCCGCCAACTAACATAATGAACAATTGGAGGAAGGGAAAAAAAAAATGGCACTCAATCTTGACAGCTTCCTATTGCAATGCAAATCCTTTTACCTTAAGGAGAAGAAGAAACATAATGCCAAAAGCTGAACCAGCAACAATCTTTGACATCCAGATGAATATTTTCTAACGCGGCATAAGTAATGCTATTAACTGGAAGCTCAAGGAAACTTGCCATTCAAAATTTGTTGATTGCATGTAGGCAGTTGACGTTGACAAATTGTTAACTTGACTCCTATTAGTGCAGGAGGACATCCAATCTTTACCACCAACCCAAAAGAGGAAGTACAGACTACAAAATCCAAAGCTCGAAGAGCATAGGAATTCATATATACTGTGAAGCTGAAACTAACTAAACTGGTGTTTCATACAAGCTTCACCTGAAAGAGAGCATGAGTATCAACTTTCCCTGTGTAAATTTACCACATTTATGATGTCTAGTTGTATCAATGACATAGCAATACCCTATCAATACGTAAGATTGCAAGTAAAATACGAAGTAGAGCCCAGTATGTCATTTTTGCTTAGAAATCATTACATGATTTTCTGTAAGGTAGAATAAAAACCAATACTCGAAGATGAAATATGATCCATGTCCACACACAACATTCAACAATATGCATTAAAAAACATTATTTTCTTTTTTGATGCTCAGCCGTCAAAATCAAACATAAGTGATGACCACACTCATGCACTCAGATATTGAACCCAGGTTTGTGGTATGCCTCGCATCCAACAGACCCTACCACCAAAACTGTGGGAATCTTTAATATGATTTGATGTATCCTACTAACAGTGGATAATGAAACAATTAAAAGACTTAACAATAATTTCAGCTATGCTAAGCATCACAGCCAGTGATGACTTCTGTACATCCTAATCATCCAAGACAAGGGTATCAAACTTTGAGCCGTCAAGCAGATAACTATCAAAATCAAAACAAAGACTGTTTAGATAGGACAGGTATCATAGGTTCAAAAAGATTGAATAAAAATAAACAAGATATATTAGAATATTCCTTAGAAAAGTTCCTCCATTTGTACACCTCTCCAGAACACGATTAGATTCGCCCACAGCTAATGCACAATGATTTTCAGATTATATTTGACAAAAAAAAGTAAAGGTAGGAACAGCTAGAAGGTTACAAGTGAAAGAATAAATTTAAAACCATCATTATCAACTTGGTGAATTTGGCGCACGTACTCGATCCATAAGCAATTAAAAGCTAAATGGAAATGAAACATACATGGACAAATTTGCAATGAAAATCATTTAACAAGAATATAGTGAGCGGCTTACTTTGAATACAGGCAATGTGATTGCTAAGGCTCTCAAGCACCATCATCATGTTCATCCTCCTCAATAATCACATACTTGGCAGAAACATTTGTAGTGAGTGGTCCCACACTATCATCTTCACTGTTTTTACCCTTCTTCAACTTTTGGTATCTAATAAATAAATAACATAAATTGATCAACAAAGAAGCAGACAAGGATGAATAAGCTAGAATAAAAGGCATGTGATAAGTTCTCATGCTCTAGACATTTTAATTTTCTTTATAAAAAAAATGATAAAGTTCAGCTCTTCCTACATTTTACAACCTATGGGATTATGTCTGTAAATGCTTAGATTTAGATAACGACCAAACATACAGAAACAAAAGTCCACAAGTGAAGAGCCAACATTTTACAATTGGCTGGCCAAACCAGAATTTATCACTCCAATCAGAGTGCCACTCATGACGCCACGAGTGCATAGTACTGTGGGATTTGGATTCTTCTATCACTGGCATAAAAATATTTTAAATGTTAAATCCTATAACAAAACTAGTTTGATAACATTTTTTTTTTTTAATTAAATGGCAAGTTACGCATGTACCCAAGGAGTCTTGAACAAACAGTTAAGAGCTCAAGATTCAGGCTTGCTGTGTCAACTTATCAATAACATGGTATTTCCCAAATGACATACCAATCGAACATTTCACTTTTAAATATGCTACCAATAACTACTCACATACAGCTCTCTTGAAGAAAGTTTCAACTACTATAATGGAAGAAATATTGCACAGTACATTCTGAAGAAATATTAGGGGCACTCATAAAAGCCCTGCAAATTCATAAGAGTTTCAGAAACTGTGACAAGCCTCATATTGAAAAGATATCACATCCCAAAGATAGAGTAAGTTTTATTAGAAGAGAGCAACAACTAGAGCATCCTGGTGCACACCTAAGAACATAGCATCCTTTTAGAAACACTTGGGTGGTGGGCTCAATGGACTTAAAAGGATGTGCAGTAATCACTAAGGTCCCAAGCTTAATCCACCACACTTTCAATCCATGGGTTTTCAGGGTATCGCATGGATAGGGAGTGAAATAGTCTGCCTAAAAGCTAGGACACACTTCGTTATATTGGGGAAAAAATAAATAAATAAATAAAAACCACCCAATTAAGACAAAGGCCTTTTTTTCTTTTTTCAAGTTCTACCTAGAGTAAGCTTTTTCTTTTTAAAAAATAATAATAATAATATAAAGCTTATGTCATAAACCTTCAGCTATTATTCAAAATCACATGAAAACCATTTTTTCATGAATCTTCCCCTTAATAAGCTGAACAGTTGCTGCTATTGATCAAGCAAACAGATCACAATTTCTGAACAAATGTGTATTTGCCACTGCTTCACTAAGCATGAGAACCGTCATAACATGAAAAAAATGTGGAAGATTGACCGCAAAGATATGGGTTGATTCGACTTAGCGACAATTGAGTCATCCCAGAAGGAAGAATCCAAGGGTTGACAATGTGCAGCTGCGGCATCAGATACAAGTTGATGTCTGCCTAAAGAATGACAATGATAGTTTCAAGGTATTCAGCTCCTTAACGTCTTACGAGAAGACCCTGTAGCCAGTGCTGACTAGAATTCTCAATCCCCTAAAAAGATTATAAAGACCTATATTTGATGAATAGGTATTTGCTTGTTCTCAGGTCTTGAAAGATTCTGGAGATGGATTTGATAATTGCAGAAATATTGTGTAGAGGGAACTGGTTCATAAAGGTTTTATATTTGGTGCATGTCAAATTTGCAACTACCCATGTAAATTCCCAATTGCAAACCTAGTCATCCAAACAAGACCTTTTAGAATATGGGATAGTAAAGCCCTGCATTTCAAGCAAGCTAGAGTTTTCCGAATCTCTTATCGCAACACACTACAGATGCTACAGGTGCAAAGCAATGAAGCACAAAATTCTGGGGCAAAATGGCCAAATACCATTTTTGGCAGAAATTTTTAGTGTTATATCACTGTTTTCAAAATAATTATTGATCTACCACTGTTTTGAAACTCGAGTTTGCCGTGTAACTTGAGTTCCAAAAACTCGAGTTCCACACAAAATAGCCATCAAGTTTGCCTTGTAACTTGATAGCAATTTTTTATAGAACTCGAGTTATACGGCAAACTTGAGTTTCAAAACAGTGGTGGATCACTTTATTTCACAAACAGTGGTTAAACACTAATAATTTCTGCCAAAGATGGTATTTGGCCATTTTAACCCAAAATTCTAACTCTATTCAAGCCTAAGCATGTAGCACATGGTGAGACATGATTTCTCTCCTTTAAGAAAGAGAGATGCTACGTCCACAACATTTTCACAACACTTTCACAACAAATCATAGATGATTACTTGTTATTGGTTTGAACCTACTACTGAAATTATTTTTTTGCCCCACAAATAACAACCCATAACAACCTAACACTTAGAATTTCTTGTGAAAGTGTTGTGTACATAACAAAGTCAGGGGAGGCTGAATAAATAGACAAGGTGGTCCTAAACCTTGCAACCTACCCAGAATATTTCAGGCGACTAAAATTTAGCTCTCTCTCTCTCTCTCTCTCTCTCTCTCTCTATATATATATATATATATATATACACACACACACATTGAAATGCAAACATGAAATTTAAGCACAGCAATATGGTAAAGTACAAGCAAGACACTTTAGAAATGAACGCTTATAAAAACACAATCCCATTTCCAAATTTCCCAAGGCCACTAAGCATGTCAGAAAATGGAAATTCAAAGAATTTTTTTTTTTATAATTCCATAGTTGGAGAAGGGGGATTGAACCCTAGAAAACTCCATTGGAAACTCAAAGGATTTTATTACTATTACCCAAAAAATTGGGCAAATTAACAACAATTTAATGTTGAAAATCCTAAATTCCAAGAATGAATAAAGAACAACAATGACAAAATGAACCAAGATAAAAATCTTGACAGTCTTTTGTAGATTATTAATTTCATTTTTGCGATATGAAAAGGGATTAAAAAAAACCTGAAATATTATGATATTTTGCTTGAAACTGAAGACTTACTTGTACCAATTGAATAAACTAACACCAATCATGATTGTGAAAAGGCCAGCACCTTTCAACCAGGTAAATTCATCATGGAAGTAGAAGACTGCAACCTGAATTGCACAAGATCAGAAAATAATGTCAAACAAATAGTACACAACAGCAGCTTCCAAACCAGCAGAGGAAATTCATCAATATCATGCAAATTAACAATGAATTTAATGAAATGTTTTCAATTCAAATCCAAGGTTAGTGGGCCAATAAGTAGAGATTAATACCAGTGGAAAACATTAATTGCCATTCACAGGACCACATGACAGTAGTGCTTCATAATTTAAATAGTCAAGAATTAGCAATTACATATGTTTGGAAACAACAGGCTTTTTTTTTTTTTTTTTTTTTTTAATTAATTAATTTATTTTTTTAAGTGGGAGTCCATGGAGACAGCATCTCAATATACAGAATCACTCAAAAAGTTTATGGAGAATAAGAAATTAATATATCCAATTAATGCACCAAGGAACTTCGAATTTCCTGTTTCCTTATTCATCCACTCTCTATCAAAAGTACTTATTTCTTACATCAATAAAATATTTCATTGAGCTTATAATTGATAGGAGAAAATGCTAGCCTTATAAATGAAATGATCAGAAGTTGCTTTTAAATACACTTACTAAACGCTTACATGCATTCAAAGGAACTTCTTGTGGGGTTCATCAGTTGAGTGTTTCAAACATCCATTGGTGGCTTGGGAAAAGGTTTGCTTATCGCGTGAGTTGGGTGGTTTGGGAATTCAGAAGTTGGCGCCTTTTAATCAAGCCCTATTAGGGAAATGGCTTTGGAGGTATGGCCATGAAACCTCACATCTGTGGCAAAGGGTCATTGCCATGAAATATGGGGAAGGAAAAGGGGGTTGGAGCACTAGAGCTTGTAGTAGGGCTCATGGTTGTGGGTTATGGCGGAATATTAGTGAAGGCTAGGAAACTTTCGCTAAGCATTTCTCTTTTGTGGTGGGGGACGGTTCTCGTACTCTCTTTTGGCATGATAAGTGGATCGATGATGTTCCTCTCAAAATTCTTTATACTCAGTTATTTTTGTGTTCAGCTACTAAGGAGGCTTGTATTTCTGAGATGTTAAGCCCTCCAGTGGGTGATAATGACAGAGTGTGGAGTTTAAGATTTCATAGGGAATTCAATGATTAGGAGTTAGCGGCTTCCTACTCCTTTCTTCATTTCATCCAATCTCGAATTCCTAGGGGTGGAGGGTGTGACAGACTTTGTTGGGACCTTAATGGCAGTGGGAAGTTTGATACTCGATCCTTTTATCATAAGATTCGAAATGCAGCTCCTTCCATTTTCCCTTGGAAGGGTATTTGGAAAGTTAAAGTTCCTAAAAGAGTGGCTTTTTTTACGTGGACAGCAACCCATGGTCAGATTCTAACTTTGAATAATCTTATGCTTCGTGGTCGCCCTTTGGCGAACCATTGTTGTTTGTGTTGTAACGATGCGGAATCTGTGGATCACCTTTTACTTTTCTGTCCGATAGCTCATTCTTTGTGGATGTATATGATTCGGTTGTTTGGGATCGAATGGGTCATGCCAGGTTCAGTTGTGGACTTATTATTTTGCTGGTATCATTGGCTTGGGAAGTATAGCTCTGATATTTGGGATTTGGTTCCAAGTTGTTTAATGTGGACTATTTGGACTGAACGGAATAGGTGGTCTTTTGAGGATGAGGGGAAAACTGTGGTTCAGTTATTTGAGTATTGCCAGCGGACCCTCTTTGATTGGTCTCGATGTTGGGGTTATTTGGATTGTTCTACCCTTTTGGATTTTCTTTCATCTATTAGAATAGATTAGGGGCTGCTTCTGTCTTTTTGTTTCTTTTTTTCCTTTGTTCATTACCGTGAACTCATTATGTTTCTCTTGCTATTCTTTTATCAATAATATTCTCTTCTTACTTATCAAAAAAAAAAAAAAAAAAAAAACTTTCTAATTTTGGGAAAATATTAGTAATTGCACAACCTATCCCCTTACTGCTTCTATTCCCTAAGAGCTTGTTCTCTCTCTTCCCAAAATGCAGACACAAAATTGACACTGTAACCACATCTGCATCTTTCAGGAAACATGTCTCTTCTCCAGGAAAGGATTGGAAAAAGCACTTTGTTATCTACATCTGGAACCATCACCGTACTGTGTAGAATGTCAAAACTTATATTGTCCACCATGCAGATTGAAACATTTGGAAATATTTGTTCCCTTGGATACACAGTTCACAGATTATATCTTATAAACCATGCCTTCCCTAGCAGTCTTCTTTATCAACTTTTGCAGGCAGGAAAGGCCCAACTCTAACAGCCAAGCTTTCCAAAATCACATGGATTTTTTAAATGATAAGGCGAGTGAGAAGAGTGCAGAAACATTAGGTTAGACATGGACAATAATCAGGTGAGTGAGAAGGTGGGAAAGAGAGGAAATCAGAAGTGCTTTTGAAGATGTGACAGAACTCACTAAGTAAACATGGATACACTGCTTATATACCCAACTGATAGGTTTGCTATAGCAGTGTCACGTGTATAAATCAGCTGTAAAAGGCACAAACTCCATCAAAGTTTTTCACTTTAGGATTTACAACTATTTCTAGCTCTGTTCCATCAAATAGTCATACGTTTGAGAATACAGACAGATCAATGACTCAACATTGTTGATAAACACTTTATTTGATTGGTCTTGAGTATTGGGTCTTACAAATTGTAATACGTTAATAAATTTCATGGATCCACCTTTTTTTTGTGTATAAGTTTTTGCAATTCTTTAGGTTAATGGTCACCATCATGTGCCTGAAGTAATCTTTTCTTCTAAATTTTTTCTTACTTATTAAGAAAATAAAAAAAAATAAAAAAAACCAAGCTCCACTTAGCAATTATGAAATCAATGATGAAAATTTATTACAAAAAATTGCCAGAATGCAATTATGTAGAAGGAAAGGTTACTCATTCCTAATTATAAAGAAAATCCTGCTAGCACATGAATGAATGAATTAGTAGTTGTTATACAAAGAGAAAATTAACAGCTGAATATCCTAAAAGAATGCGGAGTTGTGGACCAATTCAAAAACATATTTTGTGCATGGAAACAGAAATTTACAACATGACAATGGGGAAGTCTAGACTGTTGGACAGAACCACAAATTTAGAGTTTGCACTAGGTCAATTTAACAAACAGACAAAAATGAGCAGTTCATACCACTATAGTGACAGCCTCCTTGACAACACCTGCTATTGTTACCGTGACAGCACTAGTTACTGAGACAAGAATGTATTCTGTCAATACCTGCAGCAACATGAACATCCTAAGTATTTATAAGCAATAACTCAAATTTATAGATATATGACTTAAAGGCATGCTAACTACAACAGCAACATGAGAAGTTAAACAACTGAACTGGACTACATTTAAGTTGAAGTCAGTTAAAATCCATCTCCATCAACCCCCAACCCACTCCCACACCCACCCCCCCCCCCCCCCCCACCAAAAAAAAAAAAAAAAAGCAAAAAGGAAACCTAAAGAAAAAATTGTTTTTAAAAAATAAAAAAAGTTCAACCTAAATTCTTACCATAAAAAAGGCAAGTGTTCCACCAAAAAGCATCAACAAGCAACTTCGAGTGACATGCCATGGACTATTGAAGTAGTTGCTCCCTATGATTTCATGCCAAGGATCCAATATAAGAGAAAAAAAGGCAGTTGCCAATGCCATCACTGGAGTCACATAGCTCATCAAGGTAAGGGGATTTTTCAAACCTGAAACAATTAAATAGAACCATCTTAGGACAATTTCGGAAAACTGAACAGCAATTTTTTACTCTAAATATCAAAATAAGGCATAACGGCATTTATAATAACATACTTGACCATCTTTAAGGGATTCATTGGGTAAAAAATATAGTTTTTTTCATATCCTAGGGAAGAAAGAACAAAATTCTCTGAAATGTGACAAATTCTTGTGCTAAGCCTTCCAGAACCAGAGAGTGTTTTTTCTTTTCTTCTTCTTAGTAAAGTTTCTGTGTGTGCATGTGGAGGGGGTGGCATATTTAGAATAATAGATTTTTTATTGCAAGTTACACGCTCCATAGGTCTTGATTCTTGAACCCAAAACCTCACCCATACAAGTGAAGGAGTATTAACAACATTGGAGGGGTAATAAATATTAATAGTTAAACCATAAATAGGGGCAATTTTAAATTTTGGGGGGCATCATAAACCCTTCCAAGCTTCTTCGAAGCTTTACCCCTATGCAAATCATCTCACAACACATTCTCATGAATAAATTTTTTTTTTTTGATAAGTAAGAAATGTGTATATTCAAAAAACTGCTAAATGCAAAGTAGCACAAAGCATATCAAAGAGTACAAAAAAAGAGAGAAAAACAAAAACATAAAAGAAGCACTAATTACAAATAAAGAGAGGGCTAAGGAACAAAGGGAGAAAATCACTAGATGTGAGTCCCCAAGCCCTAGACCAATAAAAAAGAGAACCAAAAAAGAGAGCAAGCAGCTGATCATCAGATCTATCCAAGTTCTCAAAAGTCCGCCGATTGCAGTCCCTCCAAATACACCACATCAAACACAACGGAACTAAATTCCAAATGTGAGATTAATGCTTCCCCAACCATTCCACCAACCGAATAGAAAATCTGTCACCAAACGTGTGGGAACCCAAGAAATCCCAAAAGTACTAAACACAAAGCTCCACAACCGATAAATCTTTCCACAATGTAACAACAAATGATCCACAACAACGACCCCTAATGCACTAGTCAACGAAATCAAAGCCCCCAACCCGCAAGGTATCTCCCATGAGAATCCTATCCCATGCAGCTATCCAAACAAAGAAAGAGATACGCTGGGGTGCCTTAACCTTCCAAATACATTTCCATAGAAAAACAACGAAAGAAGAACTATGTAACTTATGATAAAACGAACGGATATTAAAATCCCCGTTCTTTGTCAACTTCCATCTCATACGATCACCATCTATCATTGAAGGTAAATTGGATGCCAAAAATCAAAAGAAATCATCCACCACATCCGCCTCCCAATCATTAGGACCCCGAATGAAACGAACATCACAAGTTCTCCTATCCCGCTCTCCTTGGCATATCAAAGATGAGTCTACAGAAGCCGCTTTGTTAGCAGCAATATTGTACAAGACCAGAAAAGCCAAATGGAGAGGAAGATCCCCACACCACCGATCTGTCCAAAATTTCACTCTATTCCCCACCCCAACTTTAAACTGGATGTTTTTGCTAAAAACATCCCAACCCATCCAAATACTTCTCCACAAACCACACCCATGAACACCCTTTCCTAGCTTGGAGGTCCACCCACACCCCCCCCCCCCCCCCCAAAAATTCTTCCCCAAATTTCAAAACTACAACCCTCCTCCAAAGCCAAGTCTGCTCGACCCCAAAACGCCAAAGCCACTTTCCTAGTAGGGCTTTATTGAAAGTGGTCAATTTCCTAATTCCTAAACTACCATTGGCAATAGGCATACACACCTTATCCCATCCCAACAAATGTGTCTTAGAATCACGTCACAAAAAAATCTCTTTGCAACTTCTCAATTTTATTAGCCACATGTGTAGGAACGGTGAAAAGAGATAAAAAAAAAATAAGTAGGGATGCTAGATAACGTACTTTTAAGCAAAGTCAATCTACCACCTTTCGACAAATACAGCTTCTTCCACCCAGTTAACTTCCGTTCAATTTTTTCCAATATAGGGTTCCAAATAGAAAGGGACTTATGAGATGCCCTCATGAATAACTCCAACATTAACAATTAATATATCTCATCTCTACAAATACAACAAAGCCTCTGTCCCTGAACTTTGGGATCAGCTATAAGGGTATGTTCGGTTAGGATGATTTTGAGGAGGATGGAAAAAAAAAGTGGAAAATATGAGAGAAAATGGGTGGGAGGGGTGTTTGGTTGGGAGGGGGAGGGGGAGGAGGAGAGAAAATTGGTGGGCCCCAGCTGTTTTCTCTCTGGGCCCACCAAAACTTAATCTCTCCAAAAATGGAGAGAAAATTCAAGATAAAATGGGGAAGTGTGTTTTGGACAAAATTGTCATTCCCCCAACAACCAGCAACTAGCAATTTTTTTGCTTATTTGTTTTTGTCCGTTTCTTCTATTATCATCGTTAGCTGGTCTTGGTTTTTTTTTTTCCACTTTTTTTCTTTTTCTTCCTTTTGCTTTTATCCGTTTCTTACATTCTTTTTTTTTTTTTTTTTTGGCTCACATCTGTTTTGGATCCTTTGGCTCTTGGTCTTTCAAAAAGTAAAAAATAAATTTGAAGTGTCCATACATAATTTTTTAATTAAAAAGTGTATTACCTATTGTTTTATTTAATAGGGACATTATAGTAAATTTATACCAACTTCATTTTCCATCTCTCCACTTTTTCATCCTCCCAACCAAACACATATGAGAGAAAACTAAATCTCTTTTATCCTCCAATTTTCTATCCCTTTCCCATTTTCTATTCTTCCACTTTTCCACCCACCCAACCAAATGGACCCTAAAAGACTAACTAGGATCAAACACATATATTCTTCTTCACCAAACTATCCTATCCAAAATCATAAATCTCTCTTCCTCAATAAACATATCTCATCACTACAAATATAGAGTATAAATTTAGTATTTTCTTGTTGCCGCAAAAAGATCAACTTCTATTTCTGGCAGACACCATAAACCCTGAAGGCTGAAATGCATATCTCTGGACAGGAAAGGTATATATAAAGCAAGACAAATTGCAGTACTTTGACGATTACTTAAAGCACAGGCTGTACAAAATCAAACTTTCATATTCTAAAATATGCTCAGCTATGATTTCTATGATCTTCTATAAGCAGAAAAACTACACTTCTTATTCGTCGAAAATTCTTTATCTATCCTTTTCACAAGTGAGGACTTTTGATACTCAGTCAATTTATAAAATAAAAATAAAATAAAGAATCACTTGACAAAGGAACTCAATAAAGTAGTACACACCAAGTTGACAGGTGCACCAACAATGTACATTAAGCAATACCAAAAATGAAAAATGAAAAATGAAATAACCGGGGGTTCCTCATATTCAAACACAAGACCTTTTACACAGACCACGCCCTAACACCATAGAATTTACAGCTAGAGAGAGAAGAATAAAAAAACCATTGTGACAAGCAACTCTAGAGTGGCCAGGTTCTTTATTTATATATGAATATGAAAAGTATAAGATTGCCCTTTCTTACACATAATATTCTTAAAAGTTGTAACTCTAGAAGATGAGTCACGGTTATAGGTTCAAAATAAAACTCTAATGATGTCACCTAAGTGATAACTGATGATTCTAGTCCAAACGCAGTCATATGAAAACACGGGTTAATCTAATAACATCAAACTTTGCTAAAATTTAAATTCCAAAAAAGGCAATATACAGCACTTACCATAAGCTTCTTTCTTTATATTGATTTTGGTGTCGAATCGAACGAATAGAATGCAAAATAAGATTCCAAGACAACAAGAAGAATTAAGAACACAGTTATTAAAATAAATAAAAAATCAAAACTTTGGATAATGGAAAAAATAATCAAAATCCATATATCACGCAAATAGAAAGTAACTAAAAAACCTACACAAGACCTACCTGCAGAAGAATTTGAGTCATGGCCCAGCGGAAGCCAGACATTACAGCAGCAAGCATAACCAAGATGAAACCCAAAAACTCAAATTCTGTCTCTTTCGCAACTGCCATATAGTCCATATGGAAAACACAGAAATATTAACACTGAATATTTTTAATTTTTTCTTTTTTGCTACCTGATAAAAATCAAAACAAGTAAACAGGGGCGTACAAGAATAATATCTAATGTAAAGACCTAAAATTAACAAGAGATATAAATCAAAAAACAAAGAATACCGCCTAAAAAGTCATCCAATCATATATTGGAGAATCACTAATGTAAGAAAACTGCACCAAATAGATCATAGCAGAAGTCAACCATGGTAAGGGCTGTTGCATTGCAGCAAAAAATAGGGGTATATCATACAATCAAATTTTCTTTTCGTGAAGTTTAAGTTGAGAATCCTCAGATCCTAAAACGCCTTTATATGTTCAAACGTTATCCCTATATTTGAATGAAGGGAGAGAGGAGAGAGGAAGGGCAGACAAAATATACTAATTTTGGAAACAAATGCATTTGCAAGAAATCATTGCATGTGAAGTATAAAATTTGATAAGGACCTTGGACAAAACATGAATTTATATTAACAGTAGAAAGAATATGGAATGGAAAAAGCCTTAGGATTATTGGATGCATATTTTGGCTATCCAGGCATGGTAAACAAGTCTAATGATACTTATACGAAGAAACTAGAACAATGCAGCTGACATAAAATCCTTATGTTTTGGGCATATCACATCTTTGTGACTGAATTTCCCCCCATTAACAAAAACAAGGAAACATTCCTGTACTAGCCAGCAAATATAAGGAGAGAAATTGAGATAGGGGCAAGGATGAATGAGATAAAAAGGAAACAGGAAAGAGTGAGAAAGGGAGGGGTTCAAGAAAGAAAGAAGGCTTTTAATAATTTTTATTTCCTTGCTTAAATCATCTTCAGGATCTATTCACACTTTGAACCAATACACCGAATATTATTCCATGTTATCCATTTGGGATCCATTCTCATATAAGCCTGTAAGGGCTTGTGACTTGGTGGGTCCACTTGTTGCATCACTCAAGCAGCCAGGGACCACTATAGATTATCACTACTTTCACAAACTCACATCCTCACAAATAACGGGTTATATATCCTAACACTGGTGGTGCTATCTGTGCTACAGACAAAATGCAGGCATATTCAACTGAGCAATTAGAGAATAACACAACTACAGACGGAGTTTGATACCTGTTAAAAGTATTCCAACTGAGATAATTAAAATGATGCCTGAGAGTTTAATGCTTGGAGACTCCAACCTTCCAAATAAATTTCAGCATTAAATGTAAATAATAGGTAACCCAAAAAAACATACACATCAAAACACACAATGAATAGATATCTAGATTATAATTTGCAAGAAATTCATAAAAGTCAAAGCAGTATGAAATAAAATTACAAAAAAATGAACATCACAAAATAGTCATTTTACTGAGAGAGAAGAAAATAATGGATGGATAGACTTCTAAAAATTTGAAAAAAGCACCTATACATGAACTTTTCTATTTGAATCTGCATTTGCATAATCGTGACCTGAAGCTCAGAACATGAACATGAAATATTGCATGAAAATTGGAGATTTAAAAACTCAAAAGGCTTTCTATCACCTTATAACGCAAGATCTTAAACTCAATTTAAGAAAACTTCATTCTATCAACTTATGCACAACCACATGAATCTTTATTGCCATTCAACCCTACCCAGGGTTTATAGACCATCAAAAAACACCACCCAGGGTAACATTGTCTGCCAATTCCTAGACCGTTATTCTTTTCCACAGCCTGGCACCCTCAGCAAGTATCCTTTGGAGTCTTCCACTTGTCCATGTTGCACAATCAAACATAATTGGCTCCTTACTATTGTGATCACTAATCTTTTTTGCACATAATTATACCACCTACCCGGCTCTTTCATCTTATCCTCAAGTTGTGCAATGCTCACAATGTAAAAGCTCTTGGCTGCCCACCACATTCAAGCACCAATATAATGTAGAACTTTCAAGTATAGCAGATAAAATTGGAAGAAAAAATTTTATTTCAAATCTGAGAACTCTAATTGCCCCTTTAACATTGGAATGGAAAAAAATTTTAAATCATACAGAGCTTCTTTAACCATAATTAAAACATTATGTGAGTGCATCAAAAACCAAAGCAGAGATATCATGCACACAGACAGGAGCAAACAAGAACACTCAGATACGTAACATTATTCACAATTGCGCAAGGCTGCCTAGCTTACAAGTTACAGCACAACAATTACTGCATTCTAACTTTATGAGATTAATCTCAAGGTCATAGACTCAGCGCTGAAACAACTCAGAATTTATAATCCAATATTAACCAGCACAACCAACACCCTTAGAATTCATGATCCATTTTGTACTAACCCACGAAACCAAAATCCTCATAAAAGCACCATCTAAAAAAAGCTCAAGGTGTTAAATCCAAAGGTCACGTATACATGACAACCATAAGGGGAAAAAAATCCAAAGAAATTAAAATGAGATATGCAAAACACTCAATAGCATTTGAAGAGAGGTACTAGGCATGCTTTTGATGGATTGTTGATATGGTGTTAAATCTCTTTGCAGTGTGTTCCCCTACCTAGACAACTGTAATCATGGGATCAAGATGCATGGACTGAGGAACCAAACTAATAAGACAGGGCTTGGTCACTAGCATGGGTTCAGTGTCAAGAACAAAAAACCAAACTTGAGAGTTAATGAAGAAATCAGGAAGTGAAACCTTGGAGCAGTAACACATACTCACCAAAGAAAAAATAGACAATCCCAATTTCTTGTAGAAAAAGGGGCTAATATTCACATAATGCAGGTGGAGAACAGGAGGGGTAGATCCTATGTTTGATTTGATAAAACTTCCTTGTGTTTTCATATTTGAATCCAATTAAATGGCCAACGTCTTTTTTAGGGCAAAATATAAAAAGAACCCTTGGGGTTTGTGTCATTTAAACACTCCCGTTTTACTATTGATTTAATTTTAAACCCCCAAGGTAACTGACCCTTCTGTTCCAATTCCGTCAAATTTATTTTTAATAAAATTAACTAAAAAAACTATTTAAAACGTTTTCTTTCTATTATCTTTGTTGTTTTCTTCTTTTTTCCCTTACTGTTTCTTCTTCATTTTCGCAGTCCTCTATATCTCATTCCTCCTTCTCCTCTGTCAATCTTTTTTTTTTATTAAGTTACGAAATATTTTATTAAAAAAACACATACCAAGTACACCGGGGAAATATTTTATTAAAAAAACACATACCAAGTACACCGGGGATATGCTCAGAGGGAAGTACAATCAACCCCTCAAATTACAATGCTCAAACATGCATAAAAGAGTAAACCAAGGAAAAATAATGAAAAGCAACACTCTAGTCTAACAAAGTACGAAAGAAAAAGGATTTAAATTCAAGGATAGACCATTCACATCCCTCAAAATTTCTAGCATTCCGTTTTTGCCAAAGACATCACATGATGCAATATGGCACAGTCTTCCCAATAGCCATGTTTGTATGCCTGCCAAAAGAACCCCACCAAGCTGCGAACTTGTCAAAAACCCTCTTTGGCATAACCCATTGGAGTCCAAATATCCAGAACACCATTGTCCACAATGAAGATGAAGATGATCCAGACTCCTCACACCTTTTACACATGCAACATCATTCCAAGACAATATTACCTCTCTTTCGGAGATTGTCAGTGGATAAAAAAAGGGCTGGTACAATGAGATTCTCCTCTGTCAATCTTTATCGTTCTTGAAAACCGATGGAGCCAATTTTAGAATGGGGTGTTAGAATAAGGAGTGGCAATTCAAACCTTGCATCACGGCGACATTCGGTGGCTCACAATGCATTAGAGCTTGAGGATAGATTTTCAATTGGCAAGGTTCAAAGATGGAGTAAACTCAGCCAAGGGTGTAACCAGAGGTGTGATTTCAGGATGGGCTTTCAAGTGGAACTCAATCAGCCACAACCTGCCTCAATTGTGTCACTTATCAACACAACCACAAACATGCATTGAGTTTCTTTTTTGTTTGATTAGTGGATGTTGGATACAATGATGATGTTTTTGTGATCTAATTTTGGTAGTATTGTAAACAGAATTCAGATTTGGATGAATTGTATACTTAAAATTGAAGTTTGAATGAGTTACTCACTAGTGAAAATGTCTGAACAGGAAATTTCTGTGCATCTTTTCCCTTTGTTCGAATTTTCTTTATGAATTTGAGATTTTGAGTTTCTTTGGTGGTGATGGGTTCTGATTTGGATGTGGAACTTTTTTCTTTTTTCAATTTAATAGTTACAACAGGATGGGGAGATTTGAACTCTGGATGTCATGGACACACCAAAAGATGCCAACCATAAGCTACAAGGCTCTTAGCAAATGGGGCAAATAATTGCAAATTTTCATGTAGTACTATTAATGAGTTAAAGCAGGCAAACTTTTCTGTATGGTTGCTGAGAAAGTTCAGGAAATGAAAAATGATTTTATTTATGATTTTCTGAATTTTCTCAACCAAATGGAGCAAATAATTGCAAATTTTTGTGTAGTACTATTAATGAGCTAAATTTCTATTGATTTTTGGGACTCTAAGGTGAGCAGAAATGTCTATTGGAGCTATTGTACCACCTTCATTATGAGTCTGAAGAGCATGGAGCTGAACTTAACTGAGACTTATTATTCAAGAGGGAATCTGGGTTTGAAGAGATGGGACCCCAAGGGGGGAGTGCTGCTTACTAGAGGTACTACAATTCACCAATTTGGAGGCGGTGTGGGTTTGGGGGTAATTGGTCACAGTGTGGATGACGATGTGGGTGGTTGTGTTGTGAGGAGAAATAATTAGAATAAGAAAGAAAAAGAAAAAGAATTTTTTTCAGAAAAATTTTAATTAAATTTTATTACAACAATCAATTTGGTCAATTGATATGTCAGGGGTTTAAATTTTAAATTGAGAGTACAAGGATTGTTTGTGAAAATTACTCACAAGCCACAAGGGGTCGCTTTTGCATTTTTACCTTATTATTATTACTCTCTCTCAAAACATGTGGGCATCAAGTGTCATTTTGAAAAATAAATGTAGACATTTCTATATATTCATTGTTTCTATTATTAAAAGTTATAACAGTGCTCAAAAGAGTTTTAAAGTAGTTTATTGACTCTTTTTTTTTTTTGGGGGGGGGGGGGGGGGGGTGTGGTTGGGGGAGTGGGGGGGAAAGCAATGCAAACAAAAAATTTGGACTTTCAAAGAAAAAGAGAGAACATTGAGTTAAGAGAGAGTAGACAAAACAAGAGAGACTCTAATCGCAACTCTAATTTCAAAGTAAAATTATTATCCAATCATAAAGTTTGAGTTTACAATGTTCAACCTTGGCTATTTTTACACTTAAGTAGTTGGTTATGCTAACATGATGACATCATCCCTAAATAATAACAAGCCCTCAACAAACTATAGCTAGCACACGTGTAAAAACAATTAATCACGTGTGTCAATCATAACAGACTATAGCTAGCATATGAATAACACGCTTAAAACAGTTGGTCACATGTCTAACTAACTTCTACAACAACTATCCACATGTCTAAAAACCATTTAATCACATCTTTTTTTTTTGAATAAATGGCAGAACCATTTAATCACATCTTGAAAAGAGGGTTCTTTGCTGAATATTTTATTCAACCACATTAGAATGCTTTTATGGAGTAGTTGGCCACTTCATCATGCCTATGCCATGTGGAATAGTCATGTTGAAATACTCTACATGGGGAGCTCTTTAGCAAAATTTCCAAAGAGGTGACAAATATTGCTAAAAAGCTTTAAGCCCCTTAAAGATCTTTTTTCCCTCTCTAAAGGCAATGCCAAATGGGGCCAAATTGTTCAGGAAACTAAAAGATCAGCTTGTAGAACAACAGAAAATGACACATCAACTCTTAATAACAGAAAAAAATACACAATATTCACATAGGTTATTCATATGAAAAAGAGACAGGTAATACAGCTTAATTGACAAGAGATTCACCTGAAAGCAAATGCAAATAATAGGAGAAATATAGGAGAAGCAGATTTACACTGCACAAACAAAAGAAGTATGTTTGCTTAGAACCTTAAAAAATGGTAAAATGTGGATTTAGTAAGCATATAGAGAAACTTTATTGAGATGATAACTATCCCATGATGCTGTAGTACAGTAGAAGATAACTAACCATTGTGGCAAATGTGACAGATACAAATACAAGGGATGCATTGCTCAGGTTAATGTCCATTGCTGATCCAAGAGCTGTTGGTACAACTGTGAAAGGCAAAGTCCATCTGTAGCATTAGTTGATAGAAAAGTTAATTTAACAAGCAATTACAGAAATTTTGCATCAAGAAACATATATAAATTAAATAATAGTAATTAGAGGAAATAAACATATGGGCATACAAGATGTAATATATCATCAACCAAGAAACTAAATCACATGCAACGTCTGAGATAAACATAAAATATTTTACTGATTTCTTCAGCAAAATTCACTTGAAGATAATATCTATCTCCTCTTTGAGAATTAGAATTAAACCACTCATCAAGCAAAAGAAAGTAATGTGCTATTAACAGCTTGCCTGTACATTCATAAAAATCAATTTACACTTCTCTACTAAGAAAGGGAGAATTTGAGTAAGCTTCACCCAAATGGCGATTTACTGCAAAATATAAGAGATTCAATCATGTTCATGTTCTTCTTCTGATTTGCAGAGCATGCATACCTAACAATATGGATAACAGGGATCAGTTAAAACACACACACACACATATCCAGATTAAACTTTCACAGTGTGTACTTGGATTCATAGAACTTTGTCAAAATTTGAATCACTTCTCGTCTGGTTATTGGATAACGAGGGAAGTGAAGAGAGATGAAATGATGTACGACCTCAATAATTTAGTAAACAATTGGAAGGATTTGGTGAAAATGGAAGGAAGTGTTCAAATATATGATGAAGCCATGGAAGATTAATTTGCTATTACTTTGCAAATTTTCCTATTCAAGAATTATTTTATCGGGTCCACGTATGAGTCTTTTAGGATTAAAACAGTTTTTAATTTGGATTTTATTTTATTAGTTAAAGTCAATTTTATACTCAGGCAAATCTGCAATTTATATAATTCCTGCAAATTACAGGTATTTTGGTAATTTAGTTGAGTCTAAGATCTTCTAAGGTATTCTAAGTATCTTAGGTTTATTTTCTTTGGGTCCAAGTTAAGTACTTATCTTTATAGTAGTCCTAATACTAGTAGGAATCAAATTACTACGAGTACAAGTAAGTCTTTATATATATTGTGCTCAATGTATTCAAAGGTGATAGAATGAGTTGATTATTCATAAAAAATAAAAATGAATGAGTTGATTAATAAAATTTAGTGTTTTCAGCAATAGGCACGTTCGCCTTTGTTGGTTCACAGATACCATTCACACAGCCCCTAAACAGCACTATTTTCTCTCAAATTACCACGTTCAAAATGTAGACAAATTTCCTAATTTTCCCTACATCAGTATACTTATTAAAAAAAAAAAAAAAAGGAATTGTTCAAGGACAACATTTAAATCATATTGTACAATCATTATAACAAAACTCAATGGCCCTTAATATTTTCTAACAAAAATCTCTTCTAATCCTTCCATTATCAAACAAAAATTAGAACTACAAACTTGACTTCACTTCAAATGTCTCATCTTATCAATTCTTTATCTCTAACTAAAATTGACAAACACAATTGGGTAATTGAAAGGGAGGGAACTTCTTGTTATATGTTTTCAAGGCCTACTTTTCTGCTTTTTTTTTCCTCTCCTTCTGTTTCATTCCTCTCAACCAAACAAACAGGACAGACAGTTTCCTTTCTCTCACCTACAATTTTTTTTTCTTTTGCTACCAGTTAGCTCATCTTTCTTTTCCTTCTCTCCTAGCAAGGGGAGCATCAATGATCTTCATCTCTTCATCAAAATCAGGGCTTCTTCATCTTTGTCTCATCATATTAATACAAGAAGAAACAGGCCCCATGCATAATTCTATTGTCGCACAAACTCCAGCACTAAGACCTTAATTTGACAATAGAAACTCTGTTGACTAAACTGCTCATTCCATATTCCATACTCAGAACACATTAAGGTAGCTTGCATTAAGGATTCTCTTCAAATTATATCACCCAACCAAGTAGCTTGCATTAAACTTTTTAAAGAATGGGAAAGTCCTTTGATGCAAACTATTGGTCATATTGCCTACAAAATATCCAAGCAAGTACTTGGAACGCATTAAGGTAGATTATCTATAAGTGTAGCGAGGATTCTTTTTAAATTATATCACCCAGCCAGGTAGCTTGCATTATACTTTTTAAGGAATTGACAAGTTCTTCGATGCTAACTATTGATCATGTTGCCAACAAAATATCAAAGCAATCAAGTTACTGACAAAAGATTGCAGGATTCTCACAACTAATAAAAAAAACGCATGGTACATACAAGTATTTTCATTATCCTCAGTTTCCTTCACTTAATATGCACATAGGCTTTCTGCATAATTTGTATGTTCAATCACAAGACTAACTTCTTACTTTTACCAATAACTTTTAAGTTTTTATATCAGAAAATAAATTTCTTATAGATTTCAGATGGCAAGAGGATACAAGAAAGACAAATATCAATAAACACACTGCTCCAGCGCATTAAACAGTACCTGAATCTCATATGTTCCAAGTACACAACTACATCTGAGTTATATATAATATAGAATTCTATTTTGTTAGATACAATAACACATTTAGGATGAAGCAAACAAGAAAAGAGGAGAATCCCGATTCAATTAAAATTTGTTCCAAACAACCACAATTTTTTTTTGGAAGTACTATTAACCACAAAGTATTCGAAACCCAAAACCAACCATCATTTCAAACCAAAAGATTTCAGCACTAGCTTGGTTGGAAAAAATAAACAGAATAATTAATCAGTTTTTAGGCAGCAAATTGACATAATAAATTTAAGTGGAAAAATTTACCTCTCAAAAAGTAATCCCTCCATGACATAGCAACACTAGGTTCAAACCTATGAGACCAAAACCATGTGATGGCCCATGACAGAACAGCTTGCATTGTAAAATGGACAGTATTCATCAATAAAGGAGCTGGGAACTTTCCCAAATCTTCTCCTAACAGGCTTTTGTTATATCTAATCAAAAGAGCACATAATAAGAACCAAAGAAATTTCGATTGCATCAATGAGGAAACTAAATGAAACACCATGCATTGAATAAATGAATGAGCATAGAAGGAACTTACATGGTCAATAATAGACTGAAAGTGTACCACACAAGTATGAAAAACAATGTCTTCAACACATTGGCAACAGAAATAGGATCCTTTGAATATGGTGCCATTGATTCATGATTACCGATTGACATAGAGACATCGGCACCATTGCTCTCCCTTGCAGACCCATTTTCAATATTGAAAGGCACATACTTCTCATTTTCATTCCTCCCAACACGAATGGAAGCATCATCCATATTATTACTACCATTCAAGTACATTCTTCTATCCTTAAACTTATGATAGTCCTCCCTACCCAAAAACCCGTTTTCTATCTCCCCCTGTTGAAGCAAAGGCAACTCAAAATCAGAGTCTTCTTCTACACATTCATCAGCATTTTCTAATTGATGATTTAAACAGACCCTCCCATCCTCATCACACCAGCCTGAGAATGAGGGCTCCCTGCGAAGACCTCTACCCTGGTTGCCACTCTGAGTGTCGTTGACTCCCGTGTACCCAGTGCTTTCTGTATCCAAATCACGCTCGACCATCTCCTTTCCTATCCTAACTTAAACCCATCCATACACTCCAACTTCAGTTTCCATCAAATCAGATAGCAAGATTATCCAACACAACAAACATTATAAGCATACAATTTTCAGATTGATCTTAACCTCAAGACTCCTTGAAGCTTCTCCAGACGAACTACAAATCAATTAAGTTATATTGATTCTCGCGAGTCAAGACCTCAAATAGCCAGTCTGATATATTCAAATCACTCTGAAATCTCCAAAGCTACCTGCTCAGATGAAAACTCCCGTCAAAAATAGCCATAGAAAAATTCCCCAAAAATCCAAATTCAACCAAAATCAATAATGCTCAATCAGGTTAACAATACAGAATGTAAATTTACAAAAGAACAAACATCTATCCTACTAGGCATTGTTGCCATTCCCCAATCAAATGCACATACATGAAGAAAAAGAATTACAAACCCAACTAATAAATACCATAAATTTGTCTGCTTTGAGCTAAGCTGAGCTATCTTTTTCAATGCTTTCTTGGAAACTAAACAGCTAAAATCATAAAAGCATCAAAACCCACATTTCATTAATTAATTCCAGGGTTTTCTTAGCAACCAAACAGGAAATTTCCGAATAGAATAAAATAAACGTCACAGGTCTCCATTACAAGATTCAGATCAATTCCAAGACTTGGGAAAAACAGAAAAATCAAAGAAACATTCATTATCTGAAATCAAAAATAAAAGAAAGTAGCTAACGATTGTCAAAAACCCAACAATGCTTAACATTGATGATTATATTCTGACCTGAAAATTGTTATAGAGATTGCTAGAAACAGAGAGAGATATCTCTGTGTCTATAAAGAACAAAGAAAGAGAGAGAAAGAGAGATCCGATCTGGGAATAGTGTTTGTAATAACAAGTAATAATAATAATAATAAAAAATAAACGTATTGTAAATTGAAAGCAATGATTAAATTATAGTATTGGAATTGTAGGTGCAAAGTCAGCAGATGAGTTTGGTCGTTTTTTAGGTTTGGGTGTTATTATTGTTTGTGGGCAATGGTTGAATTTCAAAGAGAAAAAACTCCTTTACATGGGAGGGTTGTTGATATATATATATATATATATATATATATATATTAAAATTCATAAATATGGGTCCCTCTATTGCTTTACTTCTAAGATTATAATATTTATGAAAAATGATATCTCCACAATATTTATAGATCTATCTTTAATTTTACTTACCTTTTTTTTTCCTGTTGCACCATTTAGTGGAATTTATAGTAGGCCTATAAAATGTTAGGATTATTTAATTTATTATTCTTTAGCAGCTTATGGCAAATTAAAATTGGTTAAACAATTTTTTTTTTTAAACTAGGATATGTTGCCTGCAATACCCAAGTGTTAAATGACTATGTGACTACCATATATAGTATTATATAATAAAATTTGGATTTTAGATTTTTTTTTTTGATAAATGGAGTTGTAGTTGCATTAAATGATTTTGTGACTACCATCCACTTGTATCAAATAGATACTTTCTAAGAAAACCCGGTAGTTGAGTTAACTAAAACCTACACATATTGATAATGATTATTTGTTTTTTAGTTCATTCATTAATTATTAAGATATTTTATAATGAAATTCTATCTAAAATTATTTATTATTGGTAAAATTCTATTACTAAATCTTAAAAAATTTGAATGCTACCCTAATTAAAATTTTATTTTCAAAAGTTTCAAGAAATTTAATATAATTTATTATTTATTGTGCTTATCCCCTATAACTCAACATATTTGTTCCATCCTAAAATTAATGGGATTTTATCATATGACTCCTTAATTTATATTAAGTGAAACTGAAAAAAGTCATAAAAAAGTGACATGTTTATCTCTAGAAGAAAAAAGAAAATTACAGTGCTTTAAAAAAAAAAATTATTAGTAAAAAAAGTGTTGAAGTGTTGGCTCTACTCTTTTGCATCGTACCGAAACAGTACGAGCAAAATTGCATCTTCCCATCAAGATTGTTAGTAATTTTGGTTCATGGTTCCACAACGAAATTCTCAAGTTTATTCTTCTCAAAAAAAAAAAAAAAATTCTCAACTTTATTGAAAAAATTAGTATAAAAAAAATGACTTTGGACGTTTCAACTTTCAAATTTTCATCTTCTCAAAAAAATAAAGAAACTTTCAAAATTTCACAAAAATACTATGATATCATTGATACGTAATAAATGACACAAAGTTGTGTGATAAAAGTGTGACAAAATACATCAAAGATGTTTAGCACAAAATTCAATAAAACACGGCTCGTGTAAACTTTTCACTTCCATAAAATAATTAAAGTCAATTTGGACGGCAAAACTACGAATGTAGGCAAAGCTTTAGCAAAAAAATATAAAAAAACGAACGTAGGCAAAGCTAATGATTCGTTTTAGTTTTTTTCTCTTTGTAAACGCTTTGCGGTATTTGGGTACTTGTGATTGTTTTGGGATTTCCTATTGTGCTTGTGTATCCATGCAGATATCAATTGGCTAATCATATTTAAAATTGGGCTTAAATTAGTAATAAGCTTGAAATTGATATAAACCGTAATTTTAGGGGCTAAATGGGTAAATTTCCAAAATTCATAATAAAAGACATTTTGAGTTTATTTGAGATTTGGGTTTGTAAGTGTGCTTTTATCCATTATTGTAAGCTCCTTATTTTGTTAGTGAAACTTTTTCTTTGAAGTTGTCCATGGACATAGTTTAAGGTTGAACCATGTAATTTTTGGTGTTCTCATGTGATTGTGTGTCCTATTTCTATTTCACATTAATTCACCATAATTAACTGCATTCAAAATAAATAAATATTAAAGCTTCCATTATCTCAGCAATCTCCTAATTAGAAAAATGACCAAAGCAATGGAAGGCAAGTAAAGGTAAATGCTTGGACATGAAGTAACTTTCATATAACTAAAGAAGGAAGGAAATTTTGCAAATGTGCAAATCCTATAACTTTTATCATATACATATAGAAATTTAACAGAAATGACCAATCTCTCGTAACATCAGAAACTAACAGGTATACATCTGATGTGCACCGCAACAATGAGCTAAAGTGCTCAACTAGTGGCATGCCTACAACTACATAAGAAAAGTAAGTGAACCTATCAGTTAAAATGGTATACACAAGCAGTTGAAATATCAGGTGGAAGAAGAATCAACAAGATGATTATACAGCTGGAGTCAGATATCCCATTTGTTCTGTAAGGTTGCCTACATTATTCGAGTAGAACCAAACTTTTTTGTGATCAGCTGCATTGTTATTCCTCATTCTGCCATCAGTATCCCTTCTCTCTGACTCTATTTCCTGCCTATAAGATGAATCGGGTCGTTCTGTCAAGAATTGTTCCCAGAAGACGTCATTCGGATGAGTTGGCAATTCTACCCTTTCTTTTAAGGTCTCAACCGCTTGAGCCCTAGCAGGCTTCAAATTTATATCAATCCCTGAAGAGTTAGGCATCATGTCAACCCCAAGATATATAGATGATAAGGGAGGGCTGTCCACATGATTCATTGACTCAACCAGCTCTGGGGATGCTCTGGAATGAGTATCTGCTGAATTGGGTGAGGAATATGCATGTGACATAGGTGAGCAAGGCTGGTTATTCACATCAGTATCATGTATTTCTGTGACAGTAATAGGAGAGGGCTGAGAGAATGCACCAATATCATACTTTTCTTCACTTAAAGCTCCACCAACTTCATGCAGAAAATTTTCCCAAAAATTTAATGATGAGTCTAACTTCTCAATCAGCTCCAAATTTAATGTTGGAGCAGATATTGCATCCAGTTCTTCTTTCTGGAAAGTTTGGAAATTTAAACTCCACTTCTCTTTCACTTCTCTTTCATGAAAGTGATTAGGCATCGATAACCTTCTCTTTTTGCTATGAATTTCTGATTTTTGCATAAGTATAGATGCGAAACCCGGTTTCTTCAGAAGTTGAGCAATAAAGGCCATCAATTGGTTCTGTCTATGTTCCATATTCCACAATTTCTCACCAAAAGACTGCATTTGAAGTTCAAACATCTCATTGTCACTTTGATGCCTCTGTAGCTCCAACTGAAGCAAGCCATTGTTGTGTTTCAGTCTATTAATTTCCACCTCAAATTCCTGTTTTTCTGTTTCAGTTAATGGGGCTGAAACATGATCTTGGTTTTGCATGGAATGACTATGAACTGGCTTGCGTCGATGAATATTCTTCAAAAGATGTCTTTGTCCTCTTAGAAACTCCTCATTTGCAAACTCCCATTGGTCAGGATCAATCTTTCTAAATCCCTGGTAATACACAAGAGAAGCTTGAATTTAAATATAGAAAACTGCACCTTAACCACACAAAACAATTGCACAAAAAAGGAATATTGAAATAGATCATATATCAAGTAAACATAAAACTGTCCAATCTTAAAATTGGAGACAAGAACATGCCGCTAAGCTACTGCTGGATCAGCAGTTCAAAAATACTAGTTGAAAAGCTTTATAGATAATCTAAAATGTGTAAATCCATGCATATGTATATGCATATCGTGTACCTCACAAAATCTTTTAGGCAGCTTGTATTCATAAAAAGACTTTCACTCATTTCAACAATACACATTAAACAACAAGAACATTAGCTACTGCATTGAATTCTCAGGCAACAGGTTAACTGTATCACCATTACTGATTCAGGTAGGCATTGACTTCTGTCAGCACTGCAGTAGCATTTCTGAATCCATGACATTTAAACCTTATTACCTGTTTTTTAAACAGCTAAGTTTAGCCAATTTTTGATAGTATCCAATTCAATGTGTAGGACCATCAGAGGATAGCTACCACAAGCCAAACAAAATCTTGTGGTCCATGAGCACAGAGACAGCTTCTCCCTTCTTACTGTTAAAAAATCATAAGCACTTGGCTTCCAACAACCCCTCTCAAGGAGATCCACTAGCATAAAAATCTCCTGGCTAGCCCCTAAAAACTCTGTTATGAGAAGTATGCTCTACCAGTCTATCAGAAAGCTTCAATCTGCCACCTCCACAACTTCAGCAATGCCTGCCCAAATGTGTGGGATGGATTATGAAAACCCACCAGAGATAGCAGACCTCAGCCTCAAACATGTTTTCATGACAGCATTGAGCATACTTTCATCCCCAATATGACTATGAGAAGCCAACCATTAATTTCAACTGGCTGAACAGTGAAATTTGGACCTTTGAAATACACCCATCTCCACTGAGATGCCTGAGTTTCTGATCCACTGTGATAGCAAGCTACAAGATAAAAGGGATTTCCAGGCACATTACTAGAGAAGTAGACCAGCCAATGGCAAGTTTCCAACCTATCTCCCCACAAGATCCCTGATACTTTCTTAAACACTAAAAGCTGAATAATGGCTGGAAATCAGCTAATTAACGTCTTCCCTCCTCTTCAAGTAATCTGTATTATGCAATCCATATTTCACTAACCTCATTGATAACAAAAGGAACCATAGAATTTGCAAGCATACAAAAGTCTTCAATTAAATCTATTCACAATTGATCCGAAAGGAAAACAATTGTCGAACCAGAGGTATGACATTCCATTCCTGATCTACCAAGGAAATATCCCTTTGCTTTCTCAATTATCTTCAGAAGCTTTTTCAAAAATCGACTTCTGTCATTTAATATATTCAGACTAAATATATTGCAATTCTTCCTTTTCCAAGTACAACTTTAAGTGATCCTTGAAAAAAGGAGCTTATACTACTAGTAACTAATGATGCTTCACAGTAGCTGTGATGTTCATGTCCTGAAAACGTATAAATTCTTTCTACTAACAACATTCCCTATAGTTCTATATACACTCATAATTGTAAGTTAAAAATGTTCTCACTGAACAAGCTAAATCTTTCTGCACATGACAAGAACTCCCCTAGCCACCTCCTTTCTTGACATGATTATAAGTTAAAGTCTAAAAATCAAGGCAATTTCACTTTCAAAAGCAATAGAAGTTCTGTTACAATACTTCTATGCAAGGATGCTTATATGCAGACAACTATAGGCCACAAACTTAAAGTGGGGCACTCATAGTGAGCAAGAAAAACTCAAAATAAGAGGAAAAATGTGGGGTGGGGGGAGGGGTAAGGGGGGAACATAGACATCATAATATAATGAATATGAAGCAATTCTAATATGCTTAAATTGAATTCAGAGATGAGTGTAAAATTTCCAATAAATCATATGCAGGGACCTGAATCGTGAAGAACAAATCTCTGTTGAAAAATTAATGAGTTTACACGTACATTGAAATTAGCACAAAAGTTTTAACACTAGTAAAATTCAGGAAAAAAACCAAGAAATGAAATCATTTCCAAACAGAAACAAAACAACAACTTTGCAATTGCATATCCACATGAATTTAAGCAAGAATTCTAAAGGAAAACATTCAAATTGAAGAAAAACCAATTGTCTTACAGATGTACTTATATATATTAGCAATAAATTCAAAACACAAATACAGAAATCAAACTATAATTGGAAGTTGAAACCAGTCATTTCCGCAAAAGCTAGAGTCATCAGATTTAAATAAACCCATCGCTTCCATAAGAAAGAGTATTGGACTTACATATGTGTTAAGTTGCCTGACAAAACTTGAAAAATTGTTGTGCTTGAAATACTTGGGAAGCAAATCTGAAGCGAATTCTGGGGGATCCCACACAATAAAACTACAACCACTTTCACTCCATGACACCACGGAATTCGTTATTGGATCATCCACCAGCTCATATGTTTTTATAAGAAAAGGCGCTGGGGCACTCGAGCTACCCTGTGACCCATCCATACTAGCTTCCACTGTTGTACAAAACTTAAAACCAAAGTCTGTCTACAAATATCTCCAAGCTCACACAAAGGACAATATCCAAATAAGATTAGCAATTGGATCAAATTTACGCCAACTCAGTCAAAGTAAAAGTGGCTCTGAGAAAAAGGCGATGTTTAAAAAAAAAAAAATTCAAGAACACAGAATATGGAACCATCTCATAGCACCATATCAAAGTCCAAGATTGAAAACTGCATCAAATGCCTTGTGTACCTCAAGAACTAAACAGTATGAACTTAAAACTACAAAACCCAAAATCCCAAGAATTGACTTGCCTCAAAATGGATCACTAATATGCTGGTTTTGGAGGCGAAGACAAAAAGTGAAATAAACAAATAAGAGTTGAAAAGATTCAGGAAACAATTGAGCCCTTTATGTGAAACGTTCTGAAAAATCTGAAAGCAGAACTTGGAGAAAAAGCAACGTGGAAAAAAAAGAGTCTTTAGACTTTACCTAAACAAGGAGAAGAGAGGACTGATGAAAGTGACAGGATGGAAAAAAATAATGTTAAGAGCTTTGAAATTGTATCCCTGGTTGATTATTCCAAGCACTGCCCTTTGAAAATTTTGGTCTTGCTCGTGCATGGTCAGTGGGGTTGTTTGTTTTTAATAAGTTTTTGTTTTTTCCTTAATTTGCAGAGGTATTTCTTTCTAATGACATGGTCGTGGAAATTGGAATTGTCTTTAAAAGTGACAGGGAGAGACGGCAGGTTGGAGTGCTTCCACTAGTCGGTGATGAGCCATAAATAATTGGTAGACTGATAATAGAAAAAGGATATGATGAGGCCATTTTCATCTTGCAACTCGATTGTGTGAGGTCATCAGTTTGTTTCTTCCGTTTGTTTGTTTGAGTTTTTATTTTTTTTTCTTTTTTGGTTAAAACAGATCCCGAGAAATTTAAACTATAAATATCTTAAAAATATTAGAAGATGCCAACCAATAAAACTCCTAGCAGAACTCTTCAGTTTTATGCAAATTTTGTCCAAAAAAAAAAAATGAGGCAAAAGATTTCTATTTATTATCCTATAGAATGTTTTTGATGGCACACAAAGAAACACAAATATTTTATCCTATTTTTTCTGGTCTACTTTTTGTTTTTTTAGGAACTTTTCTATTTTATTTTATATTCCATGTAAACCTTTTTCTTTTTCTTTTTCTTTTTTTTGTTTTCTTTCTCTTCACGAAAAAATTTGGCCCAACTGTAATTTAGACAAGTTTGACCAGTAGCTGTAATCTTTTTTTTTTTTTTTTTTTTGAGAAACAACTGTAATCGTATTCAATTGTATTAGACTGAAATTTTGACCAGAGAAATGAAAATGGACGTACAAAATGCTATGATACCGAATTTTTATACACTAAAATTAGTTTGCATGCTATACATGCGGTAAAAATGAAGAGAGCTCACAGGAAGATCAATGAGAGCAACCTTATAATAGACGCACTTATTGTATGCATAATTACCGTTGACCGCCGCCACGGCCTTTAAAGTTTCAACTTTCAACTTTCAAATTTCGACAGCGAGTGGATAATTGATTGGCCTACCAAAGCGCATAGGCCAAATAATCACAATACCCAAAAAAATCATCAGAAATTAGTGACTAAGAGGACAATTCCGTACCGCGCGTATTCGTTGCACTGGTACTTGGACTGGTACAAAAACACATTAGAAAGGTATCCCTTCAAATATCCGGGTGTGCCAGTCTTTTTCGGTAATACCGGCAAATTCTGGTGGAATTCAACGATATCTTTGTTTGGAGCCGATACAATGAGCTTCTGTCATAATTTATGGTGCTTACAGTTTCTTCTTTTCAGCCAATCTCCTATTCTTTTTTTATTTTTTATGAACATCTCCTATTCTTTTCAGCTTGCCGGTTTTATCTTGTTGCTCGTTTCCACTTCAATCTTGTAGCTCTATTCTTCGTCTCCTACAACTCCTGTTCTAGGCTTCCAACTTTGTTTTCTTTGTCTGTTTTTATTTATTTCTTAAAATTTTGGAATGGGTCACTCAAAATAGGTTAGAGACTTCAACTTACTACTAGAATAACTTCCTAAGTTAAACCTCTTTTAAACAATAGATTTTTTAATAAGATCTAATGATGAATAAAACATCCCTTGCCACGTCATCAATAGTATTAATTAGGCCAAAATGACAAAATATTCATTTCGCTCAAAAATTCGAGCAAAATGCTCATATTCTAAAACTATCTAGCAAAATGCCCATATTTTGAAACTCGATTTTCTAAAAATCGAGTTTGAGAGAAAACAAATCCACTACAGAAGTGGAGGAATGATGTAGACAGAGCTCCATTAATAATACAGTAAGACCACTACGAGAAGAGAGTGGGGAAGGAGGATGTAGATAGGTGGATCTACCTATATCTAATATAGATATATATATATATATATAAAATCTGATTTTCTTCTCTTTTTTTCGAGTATGCTATTTAATTATTTGTTCAAAATATAATATGAGTTGATCCTATATGATTTAACCTAGTACGTGGTGATTATTGGGTAAAGAAAGAAAGAAAAAAAAATACATGAAGGAAGAAATTTTGAAAATTAAATTTGAGCGGTATAGTTCTTAGAGATATATTAGGCTTGTGGAAATGCATGGAAGTTTAGAATAGAGTGAAATTTTAGATATATTAGGTTCGTGTGGAAATGCATGGAAGTTTGAATGGAATGGAATGGAATTTTGCAATCACCGGTATTGTTGACTTAACTTTAGGGTTGATTTGGATGGAATGAAAGGATGGAAAAAAAAAAAGATATTAACAAATGCAAGAAAAACATAAAAGTAGAGGATGGAAAGATTTTAGCTTTTTACAATTTGTGTCGGGTATAGAGTATAGACAAGTGAAGTAATAGAAAGTAATTTTTTTTTTTTTAAATTTAGTTGAGAAGAAAAAAATGAGCTATAAAAAATATAATTTTACAAATTTACTATTACACTCTTATTACATAAAATCTATTTTTTCAATAGTACGCACAGAGTAAGTTATTTTTTCAATTATCATGTAAGAGAAAAAAATGTCATCAATTAAATTATAGTAAAAATGATGTGGGGGTAAGAGCTCAAATTTGTATATTGGGCCTTGAGCCCTATTCGAGGATTTGGACATGTCCGAGGAGGAGTAAATGATTAAGAGAGGCCCCAGAATGGAAGATCACGCAAGGGAAGGATGGAGGAATACAGTCCGAGGAGGTTATCCTTCTCAGGTCGGATGAATATTGGTCAAGCAAGTACCTGGACGGCTAAAATGACCTTCCAGGAAGTGCCAACGATAAGGATGAACTTCAAGCACATACAAAGATGATAAGAATACATAAATATCTAAAAGAAAAGCTGCTACCACCGCATTAAATGTACTGCAGCAACTTTTCTGGCTGCATTTATGTGGAGAAGACTCCTGAACAGTGCAGTCTCAACCACCACCATTCACAAACGGCCAAAGAAGATGACTGATGGGACATATACTCAAGTGAAAGCTCAGATGATTAACAAGTGTACGATCAAGATGATCTAAGAAGAAACTATATAATGCAAAAGACCTCCCATAAGAGGGGGATCGGAAAAAATAGAAAAGAGAAAGAAAAGAAGGAATTACTGTAGCATTAAGAGTTGTATTATCTTTCAGAACTATTGTAACAATTCATAATCTATCTCCTCGGACAACCTTTTCATCAAGCTTTACGCGTAGTTCACACTTGTTCATCGTTGAAATACTTCCTAGCCGTTATTGCAAATCACTAAAACCTAACTCTTTGGCTTATTCTCTACAAATTTATTGTATTGGGCTCAATAACCATCGTCCAAATTATTTTTGGGCCTGGGCCAAAAATCTGTAACCTTACAATTGGCACCGTCTGTGGGAAGAGCTTGAGTGATAGTGAGGACAACAGTTAACTATGGCAGAACCGGGCCCACAACAAGCAGAGTCAAGGGGCTCTAAGCGCGATGACCTTTTCCTCAACCTTGAGCGGAGAGGTGACCGCGAAGGGAGTGTCCACACCACACACCCTGACCGAAGTCAACTTCAAAAGGGGGACCATATCTCCCATGCAAATGACAACAAGAACATGCAACTGAAGATTGAGCGGCTAAAAAGGGAGTTACGCCACGCAAAAATGAGAAAGGCTTCTTCGGATTCGGACTTCTCTTCTGATGACGAAAGAGACGCTGATTACAGGCGAAGGTCTCGAACCCCAGCCAATGAGTTCTTCACCTATGAAGAAGAACATCATCGTCAACAGCGAGTTCGAAGCCCATCACGTCGAGGCGTAGGAAACGACGCTATAAATAGGGCCCTGAACCAAATCTCTAGATCACCTTTCACATGTAACATTGAAGATGCAAGACTCCCTCGGCGATTCCATCAGCCAACGTTCACCATCTATAATGGACGAACAGAACCTGTGGAGCACGTGAGTCATTTCAACCAGAGGATGGCTGTCCATTCCAGAGATGAAACCCTGATGTGCAAAGTTTTCCCTTCCAGTCTAGGACCAGTCGCCATGAGATGGTTTGACAGCTTGAAAGCGGATTCTATAAGTTCTTTCCAAGAGCTCACTCATGCATTCAGCTCCCATTTTGTCACATGTCGCAGGGTTCCTCGATCATTGGCTTCCCTACTATCCTTAAGCATGCGAGAGGGAGAAACTCTGAAAACATACTCAGATAGGTATTGGGAGATGTTCAACGAAATAGATGGAGACTTTAACGAAGTAGCCATCAACTCCTTTAAACTCGGTCTCCCAACTGAACACGGTCTGAGGAAATCTCTGACTGGCAAGTCAGTCACCAGTGTGCGCTAACTAATGGACATGATTGATAAGTATAAAAGGGTCGAGGAAGACTAGCAGCAAGGTAAGGGAAAGGATAAGGTTATCTCTCAAGAGAGGAGGGATTTCAAGTCGGATCGGCACAGCAACAACAGGCCACGGAGGGATTTGGTCAGACAATCAAGGTCAGAAAATTTTCAGACAGTTAATGCCATGTTCCGAGAACCGGTGCACCTAGTCCTGGAGAAGATTAAGAATGAACCCTTCTTCAAACGGCCAAATAAAATGGTGGGAAACCCTGAAAAGCGCAACCACAACCTCTATTGCCAATACCATCAGGACCATGGGCAAACCACTGAGGATTGCAGGAGTCTATGGGACTACCTGGACCAACTCATTAGTGAGGGCAAGTTAAAGCAATTCTTGCACCATGCCCATGGTCAGGGGAGCCAGGCAAGCGTAGGATCCCGGAGAGACGATTCCTCAAGACCCCATTGGGTACGATAATTGTTATCTTTGCTGCACCAGGAAGAACTGGGTCTTACCCGTCCAGAATAATGTCTGTGGCCCGGCTATCCGCCGAAGATGTTAGCCGAGGGCCGAAGAGGGATAGAATGGAAATTCAACCAGTGTTGGGCTTCTCGGACGAAGACAAAATCGGAACTATCCAACCCCACGATGATGCTTTGGTCATCACCCTCAGGATAGGGGGGTATGATGTGAAGAGGGTGATAATGGACCCAAGTAGTGGTGCTGAAATAATGTACCCTGACCTTTATAAAGGGCTGAACTTAACACCCGAGGATCTGACGTCCTATAGCTCCCCCTTGGTGAGTTTCAAGGGGAAGATGGTCATCCCGAAGGGCCAAATCAGGCTACCTGTGCAAGCTGGCCTTGAAGTAGTGGAAGTAGATTTTATCATGGTGGACGCTTACTCACCTTACACCGCAATCGTGGACAGACCTTGGCTTCGTACACTAGGAGCTGTTTCTTTTACTCTTCATCAGAAGGTTAAATATCTGTACGAAGGACAAGTTAAGGAGATTTCGGGAGACCAATCGGTGGCCAAACAATGCTTGGTGGCCGCAATCAGGCATAAACCTGAAGCCGAGTCCTCGGCACATAGTGAAAGGGACTTATAACAGTTAAAATCCTCGGTGCTAACTACCGAGGACTTAGTCGAGGGAGCAGAATGTGAAAGCTTAACAAAGGTCCTTATTGGTGATGATCCAAAGAAGTTCTTTCAAGTCGGATCCCAGCTGCCTCCTCAGGAGAAGGAAGAGCTGATAGAATTCCTCAGAACAAACATTGACGTGTTCGCATGGGATTCCATTGAAGCCCCGGGAGTGAATCCGGAGTTCATTTGCCATTATCTAAATGTTAACCCAGCTATCATTCCTAAAAAGCAGCCGCTCCGACGCCCATCTAAGGAGCATGCAAATGCTGTCAGAGAAGAAGTGATGAAACTCAAACGGGCTGGAGCAATCAAAGAAGTTTTCTACCCTAAATGGTTAGCTAACACTGTGGTGGTGAAAAAGAAGAGCGGAAAATGGCAAGTGTGCGTGGACTTCACGGATCTAAATAAATCTTGTCCAAAAGATCCATTCCCTATGCCCAAAATAGATCAGTTAATGGATGTGACTATTAGCCATCCTCGAATGAGCTTCTTGGATGCCTTTCAAGGGTACCACCAAATACCACTGGCACTAGACGACCAGGAAAAGACTGCTTTTGTTACCCCCATTGGGAACTACCACTATAAGGTGATGTCGTTCGGTTTAAATAATGCGGGATCTACCTACCAAAGGATGATGACAAGAATGTTTGAGTCACAATTGGGCAAAAGCGTTGAAGTCTATATAGATGACATAGTGGTAAAATGCAAGGTCATATCCGAGCATATAAGAGATCTCGGTAATGTTTTTGAAGTCTTTGAGAAACATAAGTTGCACCTAAATGCTTCCAAGTGCTCATTTGGTGTGGGATTAGGCAAGTTCCTGGGCTACATGGTGACCCACAGGAGAATTGAAGTAAACCCCGACCAGATCAAAGCAATCAACAATCTGCAACCTCCTCGAAATCCCAAGGAAGTCCAGAAACTGACCAAAATGACTGCGGCTCTGAACCGTTTCATTTCCCGATCGGCAGATAGATGCTGACCATTCTTCTAGCTATTGAATAAATGGAAGGGATTTGAATAGACCTAGGAGTGCACCTCTGCCTTCCAGCAACTCAAAGATTACCTCTCTCGGCCTCTAATTATGTCCAGTCCTCAAGCAGATGAAGTTCTTTTTGCTTATATCGCTGTGGTTCCTCATGCTATAAGCCTGGTGTTGATACGATTAGACTGTGGCGTATAGTGGCCAGTGTATTATGTGAGCAAGTCACTCCACGAAGCCGAGGTTCGATATCTACCCTTGGAGAAAGCCATCCTGGCGGTAGTGCACAGTACAAGAAAGTTGCCTAATTATTTCCAAGCATATACAATTGTCGTCCTCACCCAACTTCCACTTAAAACCATACTTCGGAGTGCAGATTACACGGGGAGGATTGCGAAATGGGGCACGATTCTAGGGGCTTTCGATATTAAGTACATGCCCCGTACCTCAATCAAGGGCCAAGTCCTCGCTAATTTGATGGCCGAATTCGCGAAACCCTCATTAGAAGTAACATCAGCACAAAACATGGACTAAAAATCGGTTGGCTTGATCTCCCAACAAGGTCCCTTATCTTGGGAGGTGTATGTCGATGGTGCAGCAAATCATAAGAGCTCTGGAATAGGGCTAGTGCTAGTATCCCCTGAGAAGATCACTATCGAAAAGTCGTTGAGGCTGGATTTCTCAGCTACGAACAACGAAGCCGAGTATGAAGCTCTACAGGTGGGTATGACCATGGTTCGAAAAATAGGCAGAAAGTTAGTAGTGATGTTCTCAGACTCGAGGTTAATCGTCGGCCAAGTGCAAGGGGAGTTCAAGGCGAAAGATGAAAGGATGCAGGGATACTTAAGGCAAGTTAGACACCTACAATCAGAGTTCGAATCTTTCAACTTGTTGCACATCCCTAGAAGCGGTAACGCTCACACTGACTCCCTAGCTACGCTCGCTACCTCCTCGACGCAAAGCCTTCCCCGGGTTATCCTGATAGAACATTTATGCCGACCAATAGAAGCAAGAGTGGAGACAGTCTGAGTTCTTCAAGTCAGAGCAGGACCTAGTTAGATGGACTCGGTGGTGCTATTTTTGAAGGAAGACATACTGCCTGAAGAAAAGTCAGAGGCTGACAAGATACGAAGAAAAGCCGCACGATTCTAGCTGTCAGAGGACCAGAAGTTATATAAACGCTCATTCTCAGGACCGTAATTATTATGTGTGCATCCTGAAGCAACTGAGACACTCCTCGAGGAGTTACATGAGGGAATTTGCAAAAGTCATACAGGAGGTAGATCCCTGGTGCACAGAGCGATCACTCAAGGTTATTGGTGGCCAAATATGCAGAGGAAACCCAAGAATATGTGAGAATGTGCGATCAATGCCAGAGGTTCGCACCAAACATACACTAGCCAGGGGGAGTCCTTAATCCACTGTCCAGCCCATGGCCATTCGCTCAATGGGGCTTAGACATCATGGGTCCTTTCCCCAAGGCAGCAGGAAACAAGAGGTATCTGCTGGTCAGCACAGACTATTTCACCAAATGGGTCGAAGCTGAGTCCCTAGCAAACATAAGAGATGTAGATGCCAAAAGATTTGTCTGGAAAAACATTGTTACTCGATTTGGGGTCCCTAATACCCTCATCTCGGACAATGGCCTTTAGTTTGACAGCAAAGCGTTCAGAAGATATTGCTGTGAGCTGGGAATTACAAACAGATATTCTACCCCTGCCTATCCCCAAGGGAATGAACAAGCAGAGGCTGTTAACAAGGTCATAGTGAATGGGCTAAAGAAGAGGCTTGACAATGTAAAGGGCAAATGGGCAGAAGAATTGCCACATGTCCTTTGGACGTATCAAACCACTCCTCGTAGGTCTACGAGGGAAACACCATTCCCAATGACTTATGGGGCTGACGCTGTCATTCCCTTGGAAACTGGTTTCCCAACCTTAAGAACTAGCTCATTCAATTCAAGTAAGAACAATGATTCGCTGGAGAAAAGCTTAGACTTGATTGAATAAAAGAGGGAGAATGCAATGGTCCAATTAGCATACTATCAGCACAAGCTCAAACGGGGTTATGACGCCAACGCGAAGCTGAGACCATTGGCACCTGGTGATTTAGTACTCAAAAAAGTTTTGGGCACTGCAAAGAACCTAGCATGGGAAAACTAGGAACCAATTGGGAAGGACCGTACCGTATTACCTCAGTGGCTGGCATTGAGGCCTATTTTCTAGAAGATTTGGATGAGCATGTAATACCACGACCGTGGAATGTAAACAATCTGAAAAGGTATTATTATTAATCAGTATATATTTAGCGCATAAATTCCCTGTACCTTCCTCCATAAAGTCTTTCATAAGTGTTTAAACTTAAATCCAATCATGCTTAAAGTCCTCGAACCAGATGATATGGGTTAGTTAACACTCCATTGCAATTCATAAGTGTTTAAACTTAAACTCAATCATGCATGTAGTCCTCGGACCAAATGATATGAGTTAGTTAACACTCCATAAAGTCTTTCATAAGTGTTTAAACTTAAATTCAATCATGCCTGAAGTCCTCGGACCAGATAATATGGGTTAGTTAACACTCCATTGCAATTCCTAAGTGTTTAAACTTAAACTCAATCATGCATGTAGTCCTCGGACCAAATGATATGAGTTATTTAACATTCTATAAAGTCTTTCATAAGTGTTTAAACTTAAATTCAATCATGCCTGAAGTCCCCAGACCAGATGATATGGATTAGTTAACACTCTATTGCAATTCATAAGTGTTTAAACTTAAATCCAATCATGCCTGAAGTCCTCGGACCAGATGATATGGGTTAGTTAACACTCCATTACAATGCATAAGTGTTTAAACTTAAATCCAATCATGCCTGAAGTTCTCAGACCAGATGATATGGGTTAGTTAACACTCCATTACAATTCTCATAAGTGTTTAAACTTAAATCCAATCATGCCTGAAGTCCTCGTACCAGATAATATGGGTTGGTTAACACCCCACTACAGTTCTCATAAGTGTTTAAACTCAATCATGCCTGAAGTCCTCAGACCAGATGATGTGAGTTGACACCTCTTTACCAACCTTACAGATAAGCGTTAAATATCGTTCTTTGTAAGTATTAAATAAAGCCCAATTCAGGTAAAGTCACTAAACCCCAAAACATGCCTAAAGCTTTAACCAAGTAAAGTTTTGAATGATTTACTTTAGTATTAAAGAATGCAAAAGGAACCTTCCTCTTCCATGGTTTACTAAGTTTATCATTAATTCTTGCATGAACCATTTTCTGCGGGTGCTTAGTTAATTTGTTAGCATCATTAGCAAGGTGTTATTGGTTCTGCTCAAATGGGAGTAACAACAAAGCAATATTACTTACAATAACAATAAGCCTTAAAGTGTGTACGAAGAGGGTATAGAAAATAAAAGAAGAACTTTTTCATTGATTAGAAAGAAAGTATTTTACATTCCCTTACCAAAAAAAAAAAAAAAAAAACGCCTTAAGTAATATCTAAGTATTTCCTTTGGAGGCCGATGGATCAGCGGTCTGACTGGGCAAGGAGGCAGCAGCATCTTGAGCTTGATCCTTGTCTTTATCCTGAGGATCCTTGGCTTCCTATCCTTGGCCACCAGAAGGAAGGGATTGGTCCACTAATGGCTGCCTGGGCGCTTCTAGGGCTCGATCGGAGTGAGAAGAGTTAGGACCTGGGAGTTCACGAATGTCAGGATCATAGTAAATGCTCTCATGTTGCCTCAAGACAAAATCCGCAGGGACCCCAGCAACATCCATGGCTTTACCCCATGAGATATCGCAGTAGTCCCGGTAGACCATAGAGAGCTCCTCTGTGAGCCTGGTCTGAGTCTCCTCCACCCCAAGCTTATATGCAGCTTGTTTCTCAGTTTCGACTGCCTCCTTGGCCAGTTGGGCAGCCTCTCTGACGCTTTGAAGCTCGGCGCGAAGGTCTTTCACAAACTACCTCTCTGTAGCAAGATTGATTTCTGTTAGGTGCAGCTACTTGCGTTGGTCTTCGACCTGCCTCTCCACAATCTTGAGGCCAGCATTAGCATTGTCCCTTTGCTGAATAGCCTTTTTTAGCTTCTCAGAAAGCATAGCTTGATCCTCCTTGAGGCTACCCAAGGTTTTCTCTACCTCAGACCGATGAGAGGCCTCTGCCTTTGCCTCGTTACGGGCATCCTTGACCCATTCTTCGGCCACGTAAATTTGTTGAGTAATCTGCGCAACAGAAGTAAAAAAAAAAAAAAAAAATTCAATGCAAGACGAAGCAGAAGAATGAGTAAAAACGATCAAATATTTACTTAGAAAGGTGGATTGAATTGCTTACCATAGCTAAATCCCTCTTGAGGGATAAAAAAAGCTCTTGCTGGTTGAAACGCCTATATGCGTCCATGTCCTTCGGCAAGAGAAGGGGCTGCTCCAGGGCCTCAGCGATGTGGCCTGCTTGCCCTCCTTGGTAACTTCTGATAGAAGTATCCCAAGTGAGGGGAGCACCGTCTATCTCCAACTTAGGTGCCCATATGCGCGGTGGCTGGCACACGTCAGCCGCGAGAAGATCCTCTCGACTTTCAGCAGAAGAAGACCTCTTGCTACGTTGGTCTCTGACCACTTTCTGCTACTTGTTTCCCTTTGAGGAGCACACCTCACCGTCCTCAAGTTCTGCATTTGTCCTTTTCTTCTTCGGTTCAGGGAAGGGTTTTGGGCCGAGATTAGTAGGGAGCTGAGGAGGGGGTGGGGGTGGGGGAAGATTGGTTGTGGGTTGGGACTTTTTGGCTTCTTTTGGTTCAAAAACTGTGTTCCTTGCCTTCAGAAGATCCCTTAGACTCCTGCTGCCCATATTCAAAGCCATTACTTCTTCCTCTTCCGAGGAGTCGTTCGGAAGGGTAGTTATTAAAATGGGGGCGCGAACGCTAGACTGCCTGTTAGTCTTATCCTCAGCGTCCAAGAGGTGAATCACCTAAACCTCTCTAGGCTCTTCTTCAAAATGAAAGTTATCAATTTGCTCCTCTAGTGAAGTTGAGGAAGCAACTCCTTCTATCGCAGCTACCTCAATGGGAACCTGCTGAACTGGAGGGGCGTGTAGAGGAACACCCTGTGGGACCGGATGTTCTACTGGTGGAAGGTCGTGTGGGGCTAAGAAATTAGGCTGAGAGACGTCTATCCGAGCTAATCGATAATCATTCGCTCTGATAGCATTACCGACCTCTTGAAACTGGTTGGAAAGAGGTTTGAAATCCAAAATTAGGTGGACGACCCGAAGTTACCCGTCTTCACTTACAAAAATCTAGGATCTAAGTAGGTAGTTGAGGGCTGCTACGTTGGTCAAGCTGAGCCGAGGAGCAACGTGCCTCTTATCTGTCAAATACCACAAAAAAGTTAAGCATAGTCAGAAACGTAAAATCCATTGTTTTAATAGAAAAGGGAACCTACAAACAAATAATAAAACATTAAAACACAGAAGTGGAGCAAGGTCGAGGTCGAGAAGCATAAATCTAATGTTAGTGAACCTAAATCTAAGATATCCCACTTGGCTCTCTTGGTTGGGTTGGGTAATGAAGACCGTCATACCACGCTCCCGAAGCAATCAGGTAGTCGTCTTTCATTCCCTTGTTAGATCTGGGAAGGCAGGAAATGAGCCTGACGACATCGGACCAGGATTTCAGGTAAAATCCCACTCCTTTTTGTTTATGGCACTCGTACATGTGGACCACATCGTGCCAAGTGAGCCCCAGTCTCTGATGCTGATTCAAAGCATTAATACTGCCTAGGATCCTAAAGAGATTGGGTGCGCACTAATAAGGACAGATCCTATGGTTGCGGAGATATTCTCTGGTAATCTCACCCATGGGGAGGGTCATTCCTCCTTCTATAAATGCTATAACGGGAATTACGACCTCTCCCACTTCTCGGTCAATTGCTACTTCTTCCAGGGAACAGTACCGTAGGGCGACCTCCTGTGGTATGTTATAGTTTTCTTTAAATACCTCTATTTTGGCAGGGCTGTCCACTAAATACTTAAATCTACCCACCCCAGACAAGTTAGAAAGGAAAGTGCTCTCAATAATAACAGAGGAAATTAGAGTTTGTTGGCCGAGGAGGAAAAGAAAGATTCAAAGAAGTCAGAACTTACACGAACTAAGATGAAGGACGATCCTTGAAATCTTTAGAAAGATTCTTAAAATGTTTTTAAAGAAATGAGAGTTCGATGAGTTAACAGGGTTTGTGAGACGATTTGAGGCTTGAGTTCGCTAGGAAGTTGAATTCGCTGGAGAGTGGGGGAAATGATCAAGTAAGGGGAAAATGACCTCCCTTGAGGCTTTATATAGGGGGCAGAAAGTGGGTGAGAGTTATCCCGCCCAAACCCTGAGGAAAAATATCATATGTTGGATCAATGTCTCACCGTAGGATGCCAGAGATATAGTGTCGCCTGGAGTAATTAATGACGCTTCAAGAATGCTGAAGCGTCAATAGCAATGATGAAGCGCCTAAAACTGTGCTCCCACACGTGTAATCTTAGGTATTTTTACATTTATTTTTTTTAATCCCTCGTTTCTAAAGGCAAATCAAAATCCAACTTTTTCTCCTCGGATGCGAGGGAAAAATTAAAATTTTGAGGGGCTATTGTGGGGGTAAGAGCCCAAATTTGTATATTGGGCCTTGGGCCCTATTCGAGGATTTGGACACGTCCGAGGAGGAGTAAATGATTAGGAGAGGCCCCGGAATGGAGGATCACGCAAGGGAAGGATGGAGGAATACAGTCCTAGGAGGTTATCCTTCTCAGGTCGGATGAATATTGGTCAAGCAAGTACCTGGACGGCTAAAATGACATTTTAGGAAGTGCCAACGATAAGGATGAACTTCAGGCACGTACAAAGATGATAAGAATACAGAAATATCTAAAAGAAAAGCTGCTACCACCGCATTAAATGTACTGCATCAACTTTTCTGGCCGCATTTATGCAGAGAAGACCCCTGAACAGTGCAGTCTCAACCACCACCATTCACAGACAGCCAAAGAAGGTAACTGATGGGACATATACTCAAGTGAAGGCTCAGATGATTAACAAGTGTACAATCAAGATGATCTAAGAAGAAACTATATAATGTAAAAGACCTCCCATTAGAGGGGGATCGGAAAAAATAGAAAAGAGAAAGAAAAGAAAGAATTACTGTAGCATTAAGAGCTGTATTATCTTTTAGAACTATTGTAACAATTCATAATCTATCTCCTCGGACAACCTTTTCATCAAGCTTTACGCGTAGTTCACACTTGTTCATCGTTGAAATACTTTCTAGTCGTTATTGCAAATCACTAAAACCTAGCTCTTTGGCCCATTCTCTATAAATTTCTTGTATTGGGCTCACTAAACCATCGTCCAAATCATTTTTGGGCCTAGGCCAAAAATCTGTGACCTTACAAATGATATCTTATAAGAATCAACACATCTCAATTATTATATTATTATATTATATATTTATTTACCCATCCAATTTATATATAAGAAAAAAAATTAATGTGGTTAATTGAATTGTTAAATTTTTTTTCTTGAATAGTTGAATGAGTTAAATTGACACATCTCAATTATTATATTATTTTAGTTTCTGTCTCTATTCATTCATGTTATATCCACAAAATAAAATTAATGTGACTAACTAAAAATTATTATGCATCTATTTCTTTAATATAGAAAGTGAAGAAAAGAAGAAGATACTAATTGATAAAGGTAGAGAGAAAGTGGGTTGTGTGACCCAAAATGACTCACCCAGTTTTCTCATCATATTGGAGAAATCAATTTTTGCAAGCCCTAGTGAAAAGCACCCTGGCTTCCATTTTTCATTCCTCCATTTCCTATTTGAACCAAATAATGGAAAATGCTATTTTTCCACACACTTTTTAGTCTAGTCAAAGAAATCCTAAATCTGATAGTAGAAAGAAATTAACTCTTAAATTAAGATTTAGTCAAGCCTGGTTTTTGTTTTGTTTTATAAAAGTTGTGGACCTCACCAGTGTGATAGTTAACATTTTTAGTGAGAAATCATCTCTTAGGCACTATTTTATAAGAAGTTAAAGGTTGGTGTTTTTTTTTTTTAATGGGATAAATATTAGTTTTGAGTATTGAGAAAGTATTAAGAATTTGGTTGAAATACAGTTTATTCTTTTAAATTTGATTAAGTTTGGTGTTCATATCTCTAATTTAAAATTGATAAGTTTATACTAGAAAAATAAAAAGGGTATCAATTTCGTACCTTTCTCCTTCTCTTGTTAAATTTATTCCAAGTTATATTTCTTTTATTGATAATCAATTCCAAGTTATCTTCTTAACATAATTTGTTAAAACTTTTGTCTGTCACATGCATTTTCTTTTGCCACGTGCACTTTGAGTTAAATTTTAATTTGTTAATGTGATTTAAAAACATGTACCTTATTCTTTCGAGATCAGATCTTAATGTTTTTTCTACCCTAAAAATTTGTACATGTAGATTACATGCTTCAAGAAACAAGTGAAAGTATAAAATAAGAATCTCAATACAGTTTGTCGATGATCATTACAATTTGCCATATTTTTAATATTTTATTAAATAAATAAATAAATAATGAGAAAAACAAACAATTTTCCATAACAATCAAAGGCTTTAATTTTTCTTCCAAAAAAAAAGGCTTTAATTTTTTTTTTTTTGGCCATAAGGTCGGTTTATTTATTTATTTTGATAGGAAATTACAGCAGCATTTCATTAAAAGAAGTCGAAAATACATCCTGTGCGATAGAAGTTTCTAAGAAACTGGGGGTTTCTCAGCCCATGTCACAAAATCATCAACAAACGTAGCATGATGAGCTAATATACATATATTAGCTCATCATGAAGTCAACTTTTTTTTTTCTTTTTTTGGATCATCAAGTCAACTTATTATTAGAAGTAACTAAAAGTTTAAAACAAAACTTATTACCATTTTATTTATTTATTTTGGTTAAAAGGAAGCTTCATTAACAAAACTAACCGGCCTCAAAAACAGAGGATACAAAGCGATCGTACAACATTCCAGCTGAATCAAGGCTGAGCAGGAGAGTTACATCAGAAGGGGGGCAAGAAAAATGATAAAATCTTGACTAAGGAGAGCACCTCGCCTAGCAAGGGCGTCGGCACATTTATTCGCCTCTCTATAACAATGTCTAATCCTAACTTGGGGAATATCTTTCAAAAACTTCCTACAATCAGCCACCAAAACATCAATACCATTAGGATGATCTAGTTCCTTCTTCATAAGATCCACAACCAATTTTGAGTCAAGCTCAATTTCAACTGCTAGAAGTTTAAGAGTAATACACAAACTCATAACCTTTATAGATTTTATACTTTACTATTATGTAGAGAGTAGTCTAGTATTGCACTAGTTTTGCCTATGAGCAATACAATTCGCGAGAGCAAACAATGGCGCAGCCTTCACTGAATCAAACCCAGAGAGCGAATCCTGAGCTTCCTTGTTCAGTTTTTCAGCAAACTCCCTAGACTTGTCGATCCCCATTAGCTTCGGATATGTAATCTTATCTGCAACCAAGTCTTTGCCCGCAGTCTTCCCCAACTCTTGGGCGGACTTTGTCACATCAAGAATGTCATCCACCACCTGGAACAGCAACCCAATATACCTCGCAAACCTCCTCAACTTCTCAATCTCCTCATTAGACCCACCTCCCAAAATAGCTCCCACTGCTACTGTCCCTTCAAACAATGCTGCAGTCTTATGCAGATGAATGAACTCAAGCTGTTCCAATCCAATATCAGAGACTGAGAGACCCTCTGAACTTATATCTGCTACTTGCCCAGCAGCGAGTCCTTCGTGTCCTACTGACTTGGCCAACACCTTAATCGCATGAACTACCCTTGTGGGAGGCACATCCATTGTGGAAACTGATGTTATGTGATCGAACGCCAAGGCTAGAAGTGCATCGCCGGTTAGAACAGCAACAGCTTCACCGAAAACTTTGTGACTCGAGGGCCTTCCTCGTCGGAGGTCATCATTGTCCATGCAAGGAAGGTCGTCGTGGATCAATGACATGGTGTGTATCATCTCGATAGCACAGGCAGCGGGCATGGCTATGGACTCGGTGCCGCCTACGAGTTCACAGGCAGCAATGCAGAGGACAGGGCGGACTCGCTTGCCACCGGCAAGAAGGGAGTAGCGCATGGCTTCTTGGATCTTATTGTGATGACCTTTGAATGGAATGGCTGCGTCGAGGGCTTGGTTGATGGAAATGGCTTTCTGGACCATGTAGGATTCGAAGTTGAAAGTGGGTTTTGACTCATGTTCATGTCCTTTGAGAGTAATTTCCTTGGAAAGGACCATTGCACAGCTCATTTTTCTTTCTGGAAGTTTTGAGGGAGAGTGAGAGGGTGGCTATCGCAGTCCGCAAAATAAAGATAAGAACGAGTTAGAGAAACTCTATCGAGTGCTAGCTAGCTTATAATTTGTACATCATATATTGGAGTGACAACTATATATATGCTAACACATATGTACGCGTGCAGTGAAATTTCCTAAGAATGATTATATTTGTGACTTTTGACTTAAAAAGTATTCACTCATTACACACCTTTTTCTCCAAAAAAAGGAAAAAAAATCTTCCACATCTACCATCCCTAGGAATCTTTGATTCTTTGCAATAGAAAATTCTACCGGGTTATATATAGTCTTCTAGAGGGAGTACTTGGGAGGACTTGGACTTCCAAGTCATAATTATTGGAATAAGAGCATTCACAAATCACAATTGAGCAGCTCATTTGTAGAATTGAAATCGTGTTTTAAAATAAGATTTTTAAAAACACGATTTCTAAATAACATGAATAATATTGAATTTCTACCTTAAAGATGAATGTTTAATATCCAAATTTATATGTGGATGTGGATTGAAAAAGTGTTTTAAAACACGATTTCGGTATAAAATAAATATTATTTAAATTTTTGCTTTAGAGAGATCTTTAAGTTTTGGATGTGTAATATCTAAATTGATTAATAGAATCAAAATAGTATTTCCAAGACATAATTTGAAAACAGTACGTACATTGAGTTGAGATTATCCCATGAGATATTCTTAGTGGCAAGCTCCCACAATATATCCCTACATTTTAGCAAAAAAAGAAGAAGATCGAATATATCCCTATATCTGTAAAATGGAGACCCATTAGTAACCTGTATTTCCTGCCCTTTCTCACTTAGAAACAAAAACAAGGTCAAAAGTGAAAATTCCATCCTGCCTAGCTAATACCAACACCGAGAGAGCTAATAAAGTTGAACACTTATCATACATGGTCACGCATTTAGATAGTAACATGGATTTTTATACAGTCAGGATTTCAGACAACAATGAATAGATCACAGTACTGAAGAAAGCAACTAAATTAATACATAAGAGGTTAACAATGCATCAAATTGATGATATTAAGGGTTTGTTTGAGATCCGCTTATTTTGCTGAAACTGAAATTTTTTTGTTAAAAGTACTATAAAAAAAAGTAAAAGTTAACTAGAATAATACAGTGAGACCTATGAATAGTATCAAAAAGTGCAGTGGGGCCCATGAATAGTAGCAAAAATAAGCTGAATAGTAAAATAAGTTGACAAAAATAAGTGTTGCCAAATGCATACTAAGAGCAATTACATCAGCTGGTGGATAGTTTTGCAAAATAGAAAAAGGTAGTCCTTTTACACATTTTGGCTCAAAAAACACCCATATCAGTGGGTGTAAAATTGTGCATTTATGCACAATTGCTACAGTAACCGTGCATATATGCACGGTTACTATAGCGCTTTCATTTATTATTTTATTAGTTTTTTCTCTCTCATTCTCTCTGTATCTCTAGTTGCTCTCGCTCTCACTCTCACTACTGCCGATCATCAGAGAACGCCACACATGCATCAACAGAGAACGCCACACATTCATCAACAGAGAACACCACATCAAAAAATTTCTTCCAAAATCAAGTAAAACAAGAAATTAGTATTACAAGTTGCCGAGAAAAACACAGAGAAAACAAGAAATAAAGAAAATTAACCAAACACAAAAAAAAATCAACAGATCTTTGGTTGCCGATCGTCTTTCCTTCTATTTCTACTCTTTTCCACCACTTTCTCACCAACCAAACAAGAAATAAAGAAAATTAACAACAAAAAAGGCTGGGTCTGGGTCGACGAACCAAACAACAAGACTAATCCAAGAAGTGAGCCATTTCGATTAATGGACTGCCGGAACCGGACGCTGACAACAACAACGGAGCTCGCACTCCGACGAATGAAAACCAAGGAAGTCGATACCGTACCGATACCGGCCGTACCGGCCGGTACGTACCGTACCGGTTGCATACCGGTATCGAAATATTAACGTTTCGTACCGGTTTAAATACCGGCCGTACCGGCCATATACCGGCCATACCGGCCAATTTCGGGCAATACCGGCTGGTACCGGGCGTACCGGTCGGTACAGAAAAAAAGTTTTTTTTTTTGTTTTTTTTTTTTAAGTTTTGTAATTTTTGAATTTTTGTTAGGGTAGAATGATAAATTATTTGCATTAACTTATTAGTATTATTTGTTTTCTTAGTATGCAATGGTAACTTTTAAGCTTTCTATTTTTTATATTGTGTGTTTTTTTTTCTTTTAATTAATACTACAGTCTAAAATTATGAATAATTAGTTTTGAATTGAGGAAATATTTTATGGTAAAATTTTATATTTATTATAATATATATACACACACATACATACATATATATATATATATATATATATTTTTTTTTTTTTTTATTTATTTAAAAATACAAAAAAAAGAGGTAAACCCGAAACGGTACAACGGTATTGACCGGTATCCGAAATATACCGTACCGCTGGGCAAACCGGTACAGCCTCCGGTACGGTATTAACTCCCTTGATGAAAACAACTGCTACTTTTCTTTGTGTGTTGGGTCTAGGTCTGGGTCTGTGAGAGAGTGTTGGATCTAGGTCTGTGAGGGAGTGTTGGTCTGTGAGAGAGAGGGGCAGTGAGGGAGAGTAATAAAAAATTGTAAAAAAATGAATATTTTATTGAATAAATGTGTAGAATAGATAACCTGATGTGGGTGTTTTGTAAAAATGAGCGTGTAAAATAGAAAAAGTAGGTTTTAAGTGTAAAATAGACGAAATTTTATACACAAACTGATGTAATTGCTCTAAGTTCAAAATAATAACACAAAGGCATCCACACGCGCGGAATGTAATCACAAATTGCTAATTCAGCTTGAAAACTTGTTTTGCCCACTTCAAAAATACTTTTTTTTTTTTTGGTTAAGAAGGGAATTTTATTTATATAAAAAAAGTTAGTACATCAGATTTGTCCAAGAGACAACTGTAAAAGGTGTCCAGTTACGGGAACTAAAGGGCACTCACGTGGAGTCCCAATACACAAAAAGTCTCATACATATTTACAGAACACAAAAGATGGACAATCAGTAAACGTTTTCAAAATGCTAGCTTGCATCCTCCCCCTCTTCGCGAGACCATCCACTACAGAGTTTGCCTCATAGTATATGTGATGTAGATGGATCATCCTGCATTCCTTGTTGAGGAGCATCCTGCAGTAAAAAATTATGGGAAACAATTCCAGAGCCCAGTTCCTAGAAGAAGTTAGACATGTAAGAACAAAAGTGGAATCAACATTAACATTTAAAAATTTAATACCCATGTCCTGAGTAGTAATTAAACCCTGTCTAACAGCCCACAATTCAGCCTTATTATTATAAGCAATCCCGATGTGACAAGAAAAACCTACCACCTATTTTCCCAAGTGATCACGGATAACCACCACCACCACCACCCCCCCCCCCCCCCCCCCCCCTCTTTCCTGCAATATCGGGGTTCACTTCAAAAATACCACTCACACTCTTGTATACAAATTTTCCACCTTCATTTGCCACAAACCAAAGTGAACGCCTACCGTCAACACTTATGCAGTCAAATAAGGAGTATAGGAATTTGCAAACACCTCTTGGTAATGGTCCCTCACCCCATACTTCATACTCAGGTACAGATTCAAGATTTCGAATTAAGGAGGGCCGGTGTATAAGCAAAAAACAAAATCGTGAAATTTCAAATAAGTATCTATTTAATATTAACAAACTATCAACAAAGAAAAATACACAAAATTTTTGTTTCGTAATACATTATAATGTAATCATCTACTAATAAAGACAAAAACACAAAACTTCATTGTTTCTTATTACATTAGAGCATTTGCATTAACTTATGCAAAAATTTCTATCTATTTTAGCATAATAATCTTTTTATTTATTTATATACTCACTATTATTTATTTTACACTACATTTCATCATAATACTACTTTCTTATCAATTTTTTTTTTATTATCTCAAATCATCTCTCTCTTCCTCAACTGAAAACCATTGTTCTCAATCTAAATAATCTCTAAAACATTCATTTGCATAGCAACAATAATTGTGTAAATTTTCTCAATCAACCAAAAATACACTCACATTAGTATATGTATCATCGTAAAAAAATACATTTGTACTATGGTTATTGTGTAAATTTGCAAAAATTCATTTGTGCTACAATAATTGTGTAAATTTGCATAGTTACTATAGTACATATGTATTTTTGCGTAATAATACATAGACTGATGTAAGTATATTTTGGGGTTGATTGAACAAATTTGGGGCCTTATGTTATTTTACATCTAATGCAGACGCTATTACAATAAAATCAATGTAAAATTATGGGGGCACAAATATAAAATTGTAAAAAATCTCTCTCTCTCTCTCTCTCTCTCTCTCTATATATATATATAGGGCAAGACTTAGGTATAGTACTTAAATACTATTCTTTAGGTTTCCCTCTTAAAATTCTGCTATGTGAATTTTTTTCTTATAAGACAGAAGTATATTTTTTAGTTAGGTAGTCACATGGCCGAATTTTAAGAGGGGGAACCTAAGAAACAACACATAAGGTACTGTACTTAAGTTTTGTTCATATATATATATATATATATATATTTATTTATTATAAGAGCTCGTTTGTTACCGTTGTTTAAACAACAGTTTTCAGTGTTTAAACAATATTACACGTATTTTCATACACTTTTTCACTCCAAAAAATACAAACAACATTACTAGAACAACATTACCAAACGGGCTCTAAATTTCTTAAGAACTAAGGGGGCCGGGCTCTCTTGGCCCCACCTAGTTCCTTCCCTGTTCATACTGTACACAAAACCTGTAGACTCAATGTTTCGTATTCATATAACTCAAATTTATACAAAAATACAAAGCCAACATTTGTAAAACATTAAAAAATACTGTTAAACTAAAATCTTTCAATAAACAAACAAACAGCAAATAATTTTTCCGTAAATGAAGAACTTATCTGATGACTTCTATAACCTATAATCCTAAGTTCCAATTTACATTTGGGTATCCATGACAAATTTTCACAATTTTCATATCATGAATATTGATATATGGGAACTTCTACAGCTTAAGGTCTTGGAAATGGCTGAAATCAACACTTCAAATCTGAATAAAATAAACACACCAAAATATTTGTTTCTAGCTTACCGATTATGGCCATACAAACTTAATAAACACATATGGGGAAATCATATAGTTGTCTAACTATCAGTTTATGATCATATCATCAATGATAACAGGGGAACCTGTAACTAAAAGTGCATTACAATATTCAGATTTCAGTAAAGCCTTTTTATTTTCAAAATTTCATCTGGATATAGTGCAGTATAGTGGGAAGAAAAGGGGAAAATGAAACCTTATTGATGTAGAACAGACCGCCATGGCCTTTCTGGACTCTCACGCGCGTTTGAAAACAGCGCACAAGGCAAAAAGACACCAGTAAAAATCATGGGCCTCGAAGTCAAAATCACATGAAATTTGGCAGACTGAAGTGAAACAGCCTTCTGAGCAATAGTCATCACTTTGCCACAAGGTACCCCTGAAAATGGCGAATTCCTTCTTTTAGGCCTAAAAAACTGCGATTTTGCCGTTTATAGTAATTTTGATCTCCTTAATAACTTTTTGCTCAAAAGTCATAACAAAGTTCCGCTTGTTTTGAGACGATCCTTAAGATCAATAGTTTATGATTTTGCATTTATCTCAATTTTTCCATTTTTGGTAAATTTTGATATTTTGTCACCTAATTGCGTAATTAGTGCGAATTAGGGTTTCAGACGTTTTTCTCAGTATTTATATGTTTTGTAGCCGTCAGAGGCAAATTAGAATATTATCAATAAACACAAACTTTTTTCAAATTTTTTTCTCTAGTGGATTCTAGTTTATCTCCTTGTGAGTTCAGGTAAACCCTCATGGATTCAATGTTTACCATCAGAAGCTAATAGTTTAGTTTCTGTTTTATCAAGAGATCATCGTATGTGCTTTCTTCAAGCTTCTACGACATCACTTTCTCATTTTCAGAAGGACAGTAATGGGAAAGGCTAGGCTCTTTCAATTTCACAAGTTCAACTCCAATGTGGTGCAGAGCTGACGTAGAACAGACAAATAGGCTCCCCAGTGCAGCGAGAGTGCTTGAAATCATGGTGCAAACTAAGAGGTTCTAATAGAAATCATTGAAGCAACTATGTTAGAATTGCACATAATTTGAAGAGTTGAAGAGAAAGGTCTTTTGATCAAAATTTGTCGCTACTATGTACGGCAGATGTGTCACAACGTCAACCAAGTTGACGTGCAATTGTATTGGAAAAAAAACAACCAATCTAGAAAGCATTATATTAAATATGTAACTAAAAAAATTATATACTTTCTTCATATATAGCAATATCAGGTCAGCACTCAAGAAATAATTTCGAAGTAACTTCGCATGAAGAATGGAGGTGGTCCTCTCAATTTATCTCATAATGACCAAATGAAACAATCAAAAAAAAAAAAAAAATTGTCGATAGTATTTAGAATTTTAGACAATTTGACAAAAGAGGGTGACAAGTTCAATGATTGAGATCATCCCTCTAGATAAATTTGACTAATTTCAGGTTGTTGCCTAGAAATTGGATAAATATCCTTATCACAAGAAAAATAGCATGGCCTGGTTATCAAAGGTTTTAAGTAAGTTTGTGGCCGAGACTTTATATTAGAATCTCATCCCCTACCTTTTTTGTGTGTGTTTGTTTCTCACAAAAAAGAAAAAAAAAAAAAAAAAGAGTAATGCTATGGACACATAAAAATGCATAACTTTATATTACAACTCGCCACGTGACGAGTTATGAGTGGTGGAAGTGTGTCCCCACATGGCCCAGCGTCACAAATCCACCGATCACAACTCATCACATGGCGAGTTGTTGCAAAAAATTATGTATTTTTATGTGTCCATAGCATTACTCAAAAAATAAAAAAGTGGCATTTTACTGCTGACGAATAAATCCTATGTTAAAAAGAAATAAAGTCATTCATTGGTACTTGAATTTTGAATAAAACCCATGTACTGCAAATGTTTTGTCCCTGAATCAAGTTCCAATGAGGCCAAGGGAAGAAATTTTGATGTCATTGATAGCTACCACCCACGCTCTATGGGAAGAAAATTTCACAAGTCCTAAAAACAAAAATGTTTTATATATACATTTCACAAGGCCTAAAAACAAAAATGTTTTATGTATATATAATTCAGTTGTTTACAACAAGTATGGAGGAGGATTTGAATCTTAATTATCTTCCTACAGAGGCCTAGCACAATATACTATATAAGAAACTCACCTTGCAAAACAAGAGTATAAATGTCATTGAAATATGGATGGCACCCCCATATTATCACCAATCTATCAAGAAAATGGAAAATTCCTGAATAAACAATTGTATTTCAAACCCCACATCTCCTTCCTCATTATCTACTCTCTTTTTCTTTTTTTTTGATAAGTATAATTTTATTGATATGAGACTACGTACTTCATGCAAATAGATACGAAATAGTCTAAAGAATAACACTATCTATCTACCTTTCGTCCCCCATTATCTACATTTATGTTTCTGTTTTAAACTACCAAATAGGTATTTTATGTTGCTAGTAGCATAAACAGTAACATTGTTTTTTTTTTTTTGGAGAAAAAGTAACACTCTGTTGAGTGTTGGCTATTGCAGCAGCATTGCATACTAATAGGGTGGAAATGGATAAATGTTACTTCTTAAAACTAGAAATATATTCAGTGTTATAATATAGGAATTTGTATAAGTATTGCAATTTGCAGCCTTCAATCCAATCAAGTAACTGGTAGACATGATGATACAGTGTTGTGTAACCTGAAAAAATTTCTCAAGAATATATGCGGGATAAGATCCCTTCTATTAAATCCTCATATTTCCTCAAAAAAAAAAAAAAAAGGTCATAAAACACGTGGTAATTAAAAATCCAATATTAAACCTAATCCAAGTCAAGGCCCAAGCCCAATTATACTTGGAATGAAGTAAAATATTTTACTTGTATTACATATCCAGTAACCATAATTTAGTGAATGGTTAGTCTAGGAATAGTTTCCCATTAATACCCTAAATTGGGTTCATTTAATACATAATTTAGTATCGTAAAATTATAGTCATCAAAGACTTTCCTTCATGAATTAAGTTGTTAAGAGCTCTCTCTCTCTCTCTCATAGCTTTGACTATTAGGTGTTCGTAAGCAACCCTATCTTCCTTGGCATTCTTTTGGTTGCTTTTGCATTCTCTGACCTACAATCGTCGCCACCATCAAAACTCTTTGGTGTCCTTTCTTGTATATGTGCCTTATGTTACATCCCTGGTTGTTACTCTTTAAAACATAGTTTGTCATATTATTTTTTATGTTAATTCATTCTTTTATTCCTAAGTCTTAATTCTTTTTTGGAAAATGCTAACATATGTCCTTAGGGCATTAATTAATAATTTATTTAAATAAAATTTTATGTGAAAAGGAAAAAAAAACAATTAATATTTTGACAATTTTTTTTTATTTTCTATAAAAATATTATCAAAACTTTCATAAAGACCAGTTCTTAAGGGTAGCCGTTAGCATATGACCCTTCTTTCTTTATTTAACGATTAAGCTAAATTATATACTCTTGGATGAAAATGACGAAGCAAGTTGGCAGTCTTTTGATCACCCAACCGACTCACTGGTTTGTTGGCAAACTTTGGGCGCAGGGCAGAAACTCACTAGTGAAGGATGATTATTTGCACTCTCTGTCACTGATAAAGAGATGTTATTATCCTTCGATTCTAATCCTCCAATAACCTATTACTCAGGTTCTTCTATTTCTTTCAGTTCTGACATTAACACGTCAGTTTCTTTAGAAGTTAATAATGGAGGGTTACATTTCTCTCCATTTTTATATCCGTATGTATATGAAGACCATTCATTGCAGTATGTCAGATTAGGGGCTGATGGACATTTGAGAGGGTATGCGTGGCAAAAACAGAGTTCGGAATAGAAGGAAGTTGATTCTCTCAGAGAATATATTGATTACTGCGATTACCCAATGGCATGTGGCAATTATGGTATTTGTAGAAATGCCTAGTTGTCCTGTTCCTGAATCAAAAAATAGGACAAACTATTTCAAGCGAACCAATGACAGTCTGCCTGACCGTGGGTTCTCCCTAGTTACTCCCTTGTCTTGTGATGCTACCCAAAATCAATTTGTTTTAGAGGTCCAGAACGTAAGCAGGCATGCTTTGTAAATTGTTCATGTCAAGCTGAAAATACATATTTAGAAGGTTGTAAGCAGGCATGCTTTGTAAATTGTTCATGTCAAGCTGCTTCTTTACAATACCACAGTTGGAGTTCCTTAACAGGGGATTGTCATTTACTATCGGGAATTTTATCACTGAGGAGCGGTGACAGAAACAGTAGTGAATCTATTCTTGCATCTTCCATATACACCAAAGTGCAGAATCTCCCAAGGGTAACGGGGAAAGAAAAGAAATCGGTTTGTAATAATATTGGGATCCAGCATTGCATCTTTGTTTGGTCTGTTTTTTTTAATTGGAATCTTAGTTCTTTTGTTTAGGAAGAATAATGATTCTGACGAAGCTGAGAAGTATTATTTAGATCATGTACTAGGAATACCCACAAGATATTCATTTGAGAATTTGCAAGCCATGACAAAGAATTTCAATAAGAAGCTTGGTGGAGGTGGGTTTGGCACAGTTTTTGAAGGGGCTCTAATTGATGGCACTAAAATTGTTGTGAAGCATCTTAATGGTATTAATCAAATCAAGAAATCATTTTTAGCTGAGGTTGAGACAATTGGCAGTATTCATCATTTCAACTTGGTAAAATTGATTGGGTTTTGTGCTCAAAGATCTCATAGACTTCTTGTTTATGAGTACATGTCTAATGGGTCTTTGGATAAATGGATTTTCCATAAAACCCATTAGCTTAATTTGGATTGGCATAGGAAGAAGAAGATCATTCTTGACATAGCAAAGGGACTCACCTATCTCCATGAAGATTGCAATAAAAAGATTGCCCATTTAGATGTGAAACCTAAAAATATTCTCCTAGATGAGAATTTTAATGCAAAAGTTGCTAATTTTGGTTTGTCTAAATTGATTGATCGTGACCAGAGCCGAGTTGTAACAATCATGAGAGGAACTCCTGGCTATTTAGCTCTAGAATGGTTAAGCTCAGTAATTACAAAGAAAGTAGATGTGTATAGTTTTGGAGTAGTGTTGTTGGAAATGTTGAGTGGACGGAGACATTTTGATCGTTTTCAGCTTGAGGAAGCAATGCATTTACAGGGACTTTTCATGGAAAAGTTACTGAAGAAGCAGTTGTTGGACCTGGTTGATAAGTACCATGAAGATATGCAATTACATGGGTCAGAAGTTGTGGATATGATGAGGGTTGCTGCTTGGTGTTCGCAAAGTGATTATTCAAAGAGGCCTTCAATGTCAATGGCTGTTTAGGTCTTGGAGGGTGTCGGAGATGTTGAAGAAAACATTGATTATAACTTCTGCAATCCACCTATTCCAAACACAAGAGCAAGAGTCATGCATCCGAAAGTAAATGTTGGTGGTGCAACTACTTTATTGGATTCAGTTCTATCAGAACCACGGTGACAATTGACAAGAACATTTATGTTTTTGCATGAAGAGTGAGAGGTAATCTCAGTTCTATAATAAGTTCCTTCCCGTAGTGATTGAATTTTCTAGTTTTCCAAATTGTTGTAGCGGCTTTGAACTCATGCCTGGCAATCGCCAATACTTCTCAATCTGTAACATGTTTGTCACTCAATTTATTTGATGTTGCTAGATACCATACATTTGAAGGTTATATTTATCATTATTGAATAAATCTCTCATTTGCTATAATTTGTTTGTTTTTTAATTTTAAATTTAAAGAATCATTAGTTAAGTATATCTAACTTTCACAAGTTTTGTAGTTTTTTGTTATCAGTTTTTAACTTCACTAGGCTCAAATTCATCTGGTTTGGATGAGCTTAGGATCATTAGTTAAGTATATCTAACTTTCACAAGTTTTGTAGTTTTTTGTTATCAGTTTTTAACTTCACTAGGCTCAAATTCATCTGGTTTGGATGAGCTTAGGATGATAGAGATGTTCTTTTTGAGACTTTGGTTTGGATGAGCCAAGAAAAATCTATAATTAGTTTACATTTCATTGCTCATATAAGATTTACATTGTAGACTAAATAGATGAGTACAATTATGTACAATTTACATAAACATTAGATGTTAATCAATAATCTTCCTTTCATGAAATTCGCACAGTGAGGATAGAGGACCAGTCCTCTCTCAGACTACCCATACTCTGGGTAAAATTACATTTCAAAATCAAACCTTTTCATCAGGAGCCTGGAGGTCAAACTCAAGACTAGTAAGTAGGCAATATGGTGTAGTCTTCACTCCACGTCAGAATTTGTATACAAGACTAATGAAGCAGAGAGGATCATGTTTAATACCTCATTCCCCTGCAGTTTCCCTCCTGCACAAACGTGTGGACTGGTCTGTAGAGCCAGGAAGACCGTGTGAGGGGCATAAAATCTCATCGGATCTTCCCCTTTATTTCTTAAATAAACTGGTCAAACTTTAGACACATTGGAATCCTATATTATATGACTATGCAAGGTCAAGTACATATACATTATTTTCTCAAAAAAAAGTACATATACATTTTATCAAAAAAAAAAAAAAAAGTACATATACATTATACATTCTTTACTTTCCCTTAGTTAAATAGCTTCTTCCACTATAAACACGTGCCATTGGAAATCATGGTACCTTTAAAGTTTAACTTACTCTCTTACGTAAGTTTGAATTGATACTAAACCTCATTCTTTACTTTTAATAAAATTAAAAAAATAAAAACTGTTACTATGGTATAAACTATAAACTATTAAGCGGTATCACACCTATCAACTAATAATCAATATCCGCATGGTCTTATTTGTTACTAACAGTATGTCCGGAGGTATGAGCATCGTCTTCAAATCAATGGGATGAAATTAACTATTATACATGTTGATAGGAAAAAAAAATTAAATGAATAAATATTTCCTTGCTGGAAACTAAGGAAGTATATTCAAATTGAATCTATTAGGTATAATTGTGTAGGGTGAAGGCTTAGGTCTAGTGCATTGGACCCGTTGAAATGGTGACACGTTTAAAAGTAGACACATGTCATTATTTAAACGGATCCAGTACAACTGGGCACTGGATCCAAACCCTTACAATTTGGAATGTTCTTACTTTTTATACACAGATTTACCTATATATTTTGCATTTAAACTCAACTAATTTGTTCAATATACAACATCTCTTTTCCATTCTTTTTTGTTTTTGTTTTTCCATATTCGGTAGAATAAAGGAACTCTTTTTACAGTAATCTGCGGAAGGAAGAACTTGGTGGGCTTCATATTAGCATAGTACAAAAGACACTAATTAATCTTGCTATAGAATATGAGCCTCTGTCACTGTGCTTGCATTAATACGAGACACCATGCTTAATCACCTACTAAATGTCAAACCAACATAGAAAGGAGCTGCACCTATTTAAAAAGCATTAGAAACTTAAAAGGTGACATTAAATTTTTGCATATTTCATCTACATATTAAACAGTGCCTATGCAATTGTTCTTATGTATGTACAACATCGCTTCAGTAAATTTTCAAGTTTTTGTGGTATCTTTTAACAATTTACTTCCTTACACAGATTTCAGCTACTTGAGCTTTCTCTTGCTTCATTACGCAATCTTGCATATAAGTTGAGGAAGTCCCACAGCTTTTGTGAAGGAAAACGCATTAATATATACTTACTAGTCTCCGTTTGAAATGACTCACACAAATTATTTTGCTAATATAAAAATTGTCTGCATAAAACCTAGTCTTCAAAATTAGCCTCATCAAACTACCTTTAGTAAGACTGCTGATGAGCACACTGACTTGTTCAAACTTCAAACTTGGGGGAAATGTTTGAGAATCAATCAAAGATACCTCTTTTATGGAACACTTCTGTAGAAGCCTAGAACTGGCAACCTCAACAAAAGTCTTTTAATCAATCATAACATTTATATTTTATTATTACACTATTCTTAGGCACAATATATGACTTTTTCTACAACATAATGTATACTTTTTCTTTGGAACTTCATAATAATGCATACAAGACAGTCTAGGGGACCCGATGGTTTGGCCTTGAGTTAGTTTATTGGCTTGGCTTGAGGCAGGTTTATCTGGTACATTACTTGAAGACTGGTCGTATTTCCAAATGCATAAGGTCTCCTAGTAATGTACCAGATAAACCTGCCTCAAGCCAAGCCGATAAGCTAACTCAAGGCCAAACCATCGGGTCCCCTAGACTGTCTTGTACTTTATTTTATCTTAATGAAGTTCAGTATATAACCTGAAATCTTATTAAAAATATATATATATATATATATATATATTTAACCTGAATAATGTTAGAGACAAAATTGTTCATATTAATATTTTTTCTACAACCATTGTCATGATCTACGTTATGAAAAACAAGGTACAAAATGACTTATCTTTGTAGCATTATTTAATTCCAACTGACATTGGACAATGGACTCTTGTGATATCTTTATCTTGAGCTCATTTGCTCTTCATAGATAGCAATGGTTGTCAGCTTAAATCTTAACATCCTTTGTCTTCTGCTTTCTTCTTCGCTTCTAATCAATGCCCAGATTGTTGAGATTCCAGTTGCCAATCTATCCACAACGTGGATCAATAGCCCATTAGACATCCTGAATAGTTCGAATTGGGATGGTCTGAGGACCGTCCTTCTCAGGGGAAGCTTTGGACCTCGCTTTGTCTGTGGCTTCCTCTGCCAATTCCGGAATGGTACTTGCTTTTTTAGTGTCTCTATATTCCAAGCCCGCACAGGTGTCAACCCTCCTTTCATAGAATTCCCAGAAGCAGTGTGGACTGCGAACAGGAACACACCTGTCAAAATTAATGCGACACTGCAACTCTCTCAAGATGGAGACTTGATCCTAAGAGACGCTGATGGCACTTATGTTTGGTCTACAAATACAACCGGTATGTCTGTTTCAGGTTTAAACTTAACTGAGGAGGGAAACCTCGTGCTCTTTAGCGAAAACAATGCTGTGGTCTGAGAGTCTTTTGATCATCCAACAGATTCTTTACTTCCTGGGCAGAGGATGGTGTCTGGCCAGAAACTAATAGCAACTGAATCAGCATCGAATTTGACTGAGGTTTTGTTATCTCTTGCTTATAAAAATGAAGGTTTGGTTGCCTATGTGGTTTCCAATCCCCCCCAAATCTATTATCAATCCCTGAGTATTGTAAACAGTGCTATATATATGAATGGAAGTTTTGCAGAGTTTAATTTTGCTCCTGTATCTTCAGCTCAATTCATAAGGTTTGATTCTGATGGGCATTTGAGGGTTTATGAGTGGGGAGGGTCAAGTTGGAAACAGGTTTCTGATCTACTTCTTTATTTAGGAGCATGTGGCTATCCATTTGTTTGTGGAAATTATGGTATATGTTCAAATGGGCAGTGCAGTTGTCCTGGAGCAGATGATACAACAAATTTGTTCAGACAAGTCGATGGTAGGCAACCCAATCTTGGGTGTACAGCGATAACACCCATTTCTTGCAATTCTTCTAAGTCTCAGAGCTTTCTCGAGGTCAAGGACCTCTATTACTTTGCTTACAGATTCAGCATTGACATTAACAATACAGATATGGAGACTTGCAAACAGGCCTGTTTGAAGAACTGTTTATGCAAACTCGCTCTATTTCGATATAAATCGAATGCATCAAGTGGTGATTGCGTTTTATTGTCTGATGTGTTTTCGATCATCAACAATGAACAAATGAATTATAACTATAACACTTCTGCATTATTTAAAGTGCAGAACACTACAAAGGATTCCTCAACCATTTCTCCCAAAAATAGAACAAATCAAGTTGCAATCATAGTGGGATCAACTTTAGGAGCTGTCTTTGCTGTCTCACTGACAGTCGGCATCTTCTTCTTTCTTCGATATACAAAGGATTACAAAGAAATTGAGGAAGATTATCTTGACCAATTACCGGGGATGCCTACTAGATTCTCTTATGAGGACTTGAAAAGTGCGACCGAGAATTTTAGCAGCAAGCTGGGGGAAGGAGGATTTGGTTCAGTCTTTCAAGGGACCCTACCAAGTGGCATAAAAGTAGCTGTGAAATGTCTTACTGGTTTTGGTCAAGAGAAGAAGTCATTTTTTGCAGAAGTTGAGTCCATAGGCAGCATTCATCATGTCCATTTGGTAAGATTAATTGGATTCTGTGCTGAAACATCGCACAGGCTATTAGTTTATGAGTACATGTGCAATGGATCCCTAGAAAAATGGATCTTCCACAAAGATCAAGAGCCTCCTCTTGATTGGCAAACCAGAAGGAACATTGTCCTCAACGTAGCCAAGGGACTAGCCTATCTTCATGAAGAATGCAGGCAGAAAATAATTCACTTAGATATCAAGCCCCAAAACATCCTTTTAGATGAAAATTTAAATGCAAAAGTTTCAGATTTTGGGCTGTCAAAGTTAATTGAGAGAGACCAGAGCCAAGTTGTAACAACCATGCGAGGAACACCAGGCTATATGGCTCCTGAGTGGTTGAACTCAGGAATCACTGAAAAGGTAGCTGTGTATAGCTTTGGCGTTGTGGTCATGGAAGTATGCTGTGGGCGGAAAAACATGGACTAGTCTCAGCCAGAGGAGGATATGCACTTACTAAGCCTTTTCAAGAGAAAAGCAGAGGAAGGACAACTTTTGGATATGGTTGATAAGTCTAGTGAGGATTTGCAGTTATATGGAGAAGAGGTAGTGAATATGTTAAGGGTCGCTGCCTGGTGTCTACAAAGTCATTTTATTAGGAGGCCACCCATGTCAGTAGTTGTTAAGGTATTGGAAGGTGTGATGCATGTGGAAGATAACTTGGATTATAACTTTTCAAGTCCACCAGCATTGAGAGAAAAAACAGCAGCTGTTCACAATGAGGGGGCTCTTGAGGCTGCAACTCCATTACTGCCAGAGGAATTATCAGGACCGAGATAAAGCAAAGGGGTTCTACAAGTAATTCATGAATGACTTATGTAATTCTGGATGTAATTGTGATTGTGCTGGTACGCCTTTTTCTTTGTTTGGGTTGATTTATTTTTCTTCATTTTTTATTTTCTTCCTCTTGTTTTTCAAACTACAAATTATCCTCGTATATGATCATTTCACCTTCACCATGTTCATCAACGGACGTGTTTTCTTTCTTCTTTCTATGGGAAAAATGTTCATACACCCCCTCAACTTTTATATTGGCCAATTTACTCCTTAAACTATTCACAACTGCCAAATTAATACTCTAATTAGTCTTGCGTTAAAACACTAACAGAATAAAAGCATGTGAGATTCACGTCTTTTAAAAACAAAATTAATCACCCAAAGCTCCCAAACCCAGCCAAAAGAAGAGAGAAGAGAAATAAGTCCGGGAGAGATAGAGAATCTACACTGTTCAGAGCCACTGCAGAGCTTCTCCCCGCCCTTGTCCAGGCGGCACCTTCGTGGTTCCACTGCACCATTCAATCTTGGTTTTTTTTTTTTTTTTTTTCCTTTCATTCATTCCCTGAGTTTAAATCCACAACAAACATTTTTTTTTTTTTTTAATCTCCATGTGCGAATATCTATAATAGAAATTCTTGGTTTGGTTTAATTTTTGGGTTGGGTCTCGGTGAGTTTGGTTTGGTTTTGTTTGTTTGATTTTTTTAGTATGATATAGAGCTGTTACTTTTGAGTATGCTATAGAGCTGTTTGATTAAGTGCCTGAGAGATATACAATTGTTTGATTAAATGTTTGAGAGGGGGAGAGATATGGCTACGCTTTTTATTGGCTATATGGTTTGGTGCAAAGATGATACTGGAGAAAGGATATAATGGGGGTTGGGTGGGGTTGTTGCAGCTGCTTCTTTTTGCATTATATAATGATTCAAGTAATGTTTCTTAGGAAATGTAAAATATTTGATATTTTATTTCTATTTCAAGATAAATCTTATGAGATTTGATGAAAGGTAGATTGGCAAACTTGTATATTTTACTGAACTACTTTTGCAGAAGGTATCGCAATTCTTGAGTCGTGCTGCACGCCTTAATGAAGCCTTTTCAGTTGTGAGGCAGGTCCCCTTTATTCGACCTTCACTTCCAACCCCTGGTGTGGCTCCATGGCCTGTAATGAGTTTGAGATAAATTCTTATGAAATAGATAGGGGAAAAAAGTTGTGTCCACCAGTTAATATCTAAGATTTAAATGTTGCTTTGTATGAAACTGTGTGAACCACCTTTTCCTTTATGTATGAACTCTGAAGTTGTTAAAGACAGCCTTGCAGCAATTCATGTACAACTGCAGAATATTATGTCCTTGTGTACAAAGCTTTCTTTTTCTTTTACAGTATCTGAAACCAAGAATGTTCGTCATATTATTTGGTAATTGATGCATAACAAAACGCCAGCCAAAGTCTTTGAGTTTATACAATTATGTTGTTTCGGCAGGAAATATGATCGTGTGTCTTTTATACTTAACAACGAGAAAAACATGATTTTCAAATTTGTTTTCCTTTATACCTAACTTCTTAGTCAAATTGGTTTATAGGATGACTCTCTCTCTCTCTCTCTCTCAAATTGTCAAATACTGTTTCAAAACCGGGCCAGAAAGCTCATGTGGTGAAGGGAAAATGATAAAATAAAATAAAAAGAGAAACTTAAGAAAACAATAGTGTGCCATCTAGGATGGGAAGATAACTATGTTACTATTGCAATGCATAAGAGGATTTCGTTTTAAGTTTGAGTGTTAATGTTGGATGTCACTTGAAGTGACTATTTATGTATGAGTACTAAAAAAAATGGTTTGTGACATAATAAGAATGGAACTAGTATTTTGCTTCCACACCTTTGTACTCAATTTGATTAATTTTTATTTATTGTTTTTAGTGATTAAGGCTCTGTTTGGATACCGTTTATTTTGCTGAAAACTGAAAATACTGTAGCAAAATAATTTTTAAATGTGTAAATAGTGCCGTGAGACACATTTTTAATGAAAAAGTTGCTAAAAAAAGAAGTTTGTGGGTCCCATGAACAATGCACGGGACTAACTGACAGACCAATTCCCACGGTTAAAGAGGTGGTGGGTTCCGTGCACAGTGCACGGGACCCACTGACAAACACTTCACGTGAAATGCGCATGACAAAAAAAAAAAAAAAAACGCAGACGCGCAGGAAATAAACCCAATCCAAACATATACTAAAGATATTGTTGTAACTATGACAAAGGGTAAGGTTTATGTAGTTCTCATTTTGGCTTAAATTTTGCCTTAAATGGGATTATTCTAAGGTACACCTTTTGTTTTTGCATTGGAATAAAGGATGATGAAGTCCTCGTCTGAATTGAACTTTATGTAATAACTCTAAGGCTCTTTAATTTCTTTATTAAAAAAAAAAAACTTTTAATTTTTTACATCCCTACAAAAGTATACCGGCTCCATCAATATTCTTAAAAGTCTCAATGTGCCATGAATTAAAATATCAAATGAGTGTTTACAAATAGTATATTGTTTGTCAAAAAATAACATTTAATGAATCAATAATTACACTTTTCCAGCAATATTGAAAAACAAATGTATACCAACTCCATTAGTATTCTTAAAAGGATCTCAATATGCCATGAATTGAAATATCAAATGAGTGTTTACAAATAGTATATTGTTTGCCAAAAAATAACACTCAATGAATTAATAATTACACTTTTCTAGCAATATTGAAAAACAAAAGTACACCGACTCCATTAGTATTTTTAAAAGGATCTCAATATGCCACGAATTAAAATATCAAATGAGTGTTTACAAATATTATATTGTTTGCCAAAAAATAACCCTCAATGAATCAATAATTACACTTTTCCAACAATATTGAAAAACAAAAGTATACCAGCTCCATCAATATTTTGAAAAGGTTGTGTATCACTAAACAAAATATTGAACTAAAAAATTATTTATCTTCTTGCTACTACTAGACCTTAGCTTTTCCCTTATCCTTCTTACTTCCACTAGTGTTGTCATTCTTTGTACGACTTTGACTTGATTGTTGAGTACCCATATTTGATTGCTGAGTACCCTATATAATATACAACCATCCAACAAACATTGTAGAAACCAGGTCCAAGAGCTTTTATTATTAATTTCAACAATAGCATAAGCGATTGGGAAGATATTATCATTCCCATCTTTCCCAATAGCAACCAGCAACTGTCCCTCTGCTGCCCCCTTCAAATGACAACCATCTATCCTAATAAGTGGCCTACAACCTACTAAGAATCCCCTTTTTCAAGCATCAAGACAAACATACATCCCCTTAAACAAATTACTCACAATTTGTATCTTCACTGTGCTACCTACATTCCACTTCCTAATAGCAGCTACATAGTTCCAAAGTCTCTCATACTGCTTCTCCTCAACACCATGTATCATCTTGAAGGTCATTATCCAAAGTCACATCAACTTCATAGTCCCTAAACACTGCATCCTTCAATGCATTTGTTGTCCAAATATGATCATCCCTAAAAAATGGTAAATATTTATTGGCCAACCACCTTTAAGAAATCTTACTATTCTTATAATCTTTGCCACACGTATGTATGCTCTTAAAAATTTTGATTTGAAAGGCATCTCCCATTTGTGTTTGGGATGCATGTATCTTCCAACCACATTTTTTTTACATACAGCTGTCACTCTCCACTTATCATTGTGCTTATATTCAAAATCATGTTTTCCTCTAATACACCACTTTCTTAGTGCCTCCTTGAAGACTACATGTGATGCAAATTTGAGATCCTTCTCAAGATGTACATTCTTCATGCCAATGCAAATTTGGGTGATTAATTTTGTTTTTAAAAGACATGTGAATTTCACATGCTTTTATTCTATTAGTGTTTTAACGTGAGACTAACTGGAGTATTGATTTGGCAGTTATAAATAGTCTAAGGAGTAAATTGGCCAATATAAAAGTTGAAAGGGTCTTTTGACCAGTAGTTGAAAGTTTGGGAGGGTAAATAGGCATTTTTCCCTCTTTCTATTTAAATATCAGTTATCCTTATTCCAGATGCTACTTGGTTCAATAGTCAAGGCACATGCTCAAGGACGAAGGCATTAATTGACCCGGGGCCGGGGGGCGGGGGGGGGGGGGGGGGGGCAATGGCCCCCCCAATTTAAAAAAAATATATATTAGTATATATATATATATATATGCATTAAATTTAGCAATTTTGTTCTGTAAAATTACATTTTGCCTCTTTAACAATATCTTTGATTCTTTTTAGAGTAATGTTACAGTTACAAACTTATCTACAACATTTTTATATACAGTTGAGGTACAAATTCTTATTGGTTCGCATTTGAGCCTATCACTTATATCACTTATTCACTTTCCTCATTTTAAAGGCCATTAAAAAATTTATAGATCTAAAATTTAAAACAACATATACTAGCCCAAAAACATTTGTGCAACAACAAAAATCACTAATAGCAAAGCTAAAAAAAATTAAGTCCAATTAACAAATTTTACTCAAACAAACAACTGGCCCTTTAAAAAGTTTTAAATAAAATAATTTTGCCTTTACCCAATAGGTGCACACATCAAAAACTCATTAAAAAAAAAAAAAAAAAAACTCAGTGGCTAAGAAGCCGCTGAGAGGTCAGAGTCACCTCCCTTAACTCAAAGTCCTGGTGCACATGCTAGAAATTATGCATAAGACAAAAACAAAATAAATAGGTGTCAATTCTATAAGGGAACCGAATGATACAATTCATAGTGGAAATTTTCATTGCATTTTTTTTCCCCTTTTTAATTAAGTTAACTTCGTAGAATAGCTCAACTTTGGACTTTTTCCCCTCATAAAATTGAAGACTCTTTTATTAGTTTAGATTACGAATCAAATGGTTTAAATATTTGCTTTGTTTCAAAACTAGGTTTCATTTTTTTTTTATCGAAGTCCAAACTAGGTTTTATATTTAATATTATATAACTAAATTTAATAACAAGCACCCGCCTTGTAGTTTTTCATAAAAATTGCATATGTTTTGTAATTACTTACATCATTATTAACATAGTAACATTAGCCAATGTCAATAGAAGCACCGTACGTGTTGAATATAACCTAGAAATTGAAAGAGTAAATTGAGAAAAAGCTTGATTAAATTGACAGCAACCAAAAAAACAAAAGTATTCGAATGAATGTAGTTTGAAATTTTAAGTTCATTCTTGGAGAATCTCTATTCGAGGGGGAAATGCTCGGTTGAAGGTCATGTAATAGGAGTTTTCTGTCGTGTTTAAAGTCTTAAGAGGTGGAAGTGAAGGAATTGGAGATCTGAATGAAAGGAAAGTGAGTCAGTCTTACACTTATATGCCCAACAATCTTATCCACAAATATGAGTTATATTATACTAATCACCTACTCTTATCATTATTATCTAAAGTAGAACTTCTTGCGTTACAAAGGTGTCACGTCACTAACGCTTGAAATTCAGCACCGATCAAATGGTACTAGCAGTAGTTTTGGGCTTTTGTTTAGATATTGGTGCTAAACTCAGTGACAGGAGGAAAATAATAGAGATGAAAGTATAAAGATTTTTTTTTTTTTTTGGGATCTGTATAACGAATTTGATCATGTTTGACTCGAGAATCAATTCTATAGGTATTGATGTGTAAAAGTAAAACCATATAAGGACGTTTACCAAAATAAAACCATATAATATAAGGACTGCGTTTATAAAAACATGTATATAAGTGTGGTACAAATAATATTATATGTGCTGTATTCTAAAATATATATATATATATATACACAAAATATCACTTATGTATGAGCTATATAAAGAAAAAATAATAAGGGATAATTACACTTTGCCCACCTGTGATTTGCCTCTAATTCAATGTGCCCACTTGTTGTTTAAATTTTGACATTTTGCTCACCTGTGATTCTGAACGTAAGCGCTCCGTAACTCACCTCAATGTTTTCCATTACTCTAACACCAAATAAGTAAAAAACACATCCCAAAACGGATCAAAACTCACTCTCACTCCCAAAACTCACTCACTCCCATCCAACTTAACGAAGATCCTACACAATGCAATGCGCTTCGCTTGAGACTCTAGACCGAGAATCATATGGGCTGTTAAATGACATGATTAGCAAATGTTATGTGTTATACTATGTTGTGTATGTTAGAGTGGATGCGAGGGTGAAGCATAGAATAGGAACATCAAGAACACGAGAGTTACGTGATTCAGCCTTGTCGGCCTATATCCACGGAGGAATCCCTTAAGGGCTACATCTTTATTGTATAAGAGTGTAGTACAATAACCTATGTTACAATGAATCCTAACATGAGTATATATAGGCGACTAAACCCTAAACTACTAGTACAAGTAGGAGTGGGCTTAAACCTATTACATTGGGCTAATATGACTAATATATATCTCTAACATGGGCTTTGATCGTGCAAGTAACCCGAGGAAGAAGGAGCTTTGATTCTGGGTTCATCTGAAGCTTGGGTGAGTTCAGGTGAGTTCATTGTGCAGTAAATTTTTTGTATTTGATCCGTTTGTTTTCTCTTGATTCTGGGTTCATCTAAAGCTTCAAGTTTTGGTTCTAAATTTCCAATTTTGACTTTTTTTTTTTTAATAAATGTGGAAAAAAATTATCTTGGTTGGTAAGTGAAATAAGTGAAACCCCATTTACATGTAACTTTCTGAGAATCATGGTTTTGAATGAATAGTTATTGTTTTCAGTGTTCAAGAATGAATCCAGAGATATAATGGGCCATGATTTGATGGGTATTTTGCTGAATTAGTTTTTGATTTTTACCTTACTTGCTGCAGATAACAGATGCTATTGTTGCAGCTTACATATTGAATGCTACTCTTGTTGTTCCCCAACTGGATCAGAAATCTTTTTGGAAGGATACCAGGTTTGTTGTAATGTTTGATAAGTAAATTAGAATTAGTTTCAAGCCCAATGTTTGATAAGTAAATTAGAAAATATATATAGGCTATCAAACTCATTTAATATGGTGTTTGCTGCAGTGAGTTTGCTGAAATCTTTGATGCGGACCAATTTATCTCCTTTCTTTCAAAAGATGTTAAAATCATTAAAGAGATTCCGCCAAACGGAGGGAAAGTCTTGAGTCCATATACCATGCGTGTTCCAAGGAAGAGTAATCCAAAATGCTACCAGAGCCGTGTTCTACCTGTTCTTGTAAAAAAGCATGTAAGTGTTCAATTCTTTATGGAAAGTAGTGAATCTTATAATCAATTCGTTGAATGCCATGGACATAGTTTAAGGCTGTTAAATTTTCATATTTGATATTTCTATTCCTTTAACAAGAACAATAGATATTGTTATTAAAAAAAAGAAGCAGAATCAAATCTTGAAGCTCACCCAAGCAACGGATGAACCCAGAATCAAGAGAAAACAAATGGATGAACCCAGAGAAAAACCAAAACTTAAAACTCACCCAAGCAACAAATGAATCCATAATCAAGAGAAAACAAACGGATCAAATATAAAAAATTTACTGCACAATGAACTCACCCGAACTCACCCAAGCTTCAGATGAACCCAGAACCAAAACTCCTTCTTCCTTGAGTTACTTGCACGATCAAAGCCCAAATGATTCTCGGTCTAGAGTCTCAAGCGAAGTGCATTGCATTGTGTATGATCTTCGTTGGGTTGGATGGGAGTGAGTGAGTTTTGGGAGTGAGAATGAGTTTTGATCTGTTTTGAGATGTGTTTTTTACTTATTTGGTGTTAGAGTAACGGAAAACATTGAGGTGGGTTACGGAGTGCTCATGGTCAGAATCACAAGTGGGCAAAGTGTCAAAATTTAAACCACGGGTGGGCACATAGAATTAGAAGCAAACTACAGGTGGGCAAAGTGTAATTATCCCAACTAATAATATATGTGTAATACAAGAAAAGAATAGTGGGCCTAGAGCCTGTTGGGCTTCTACATTAACATCTCCACTCAAACTTAAGGAGAAAGAGAGGACAAATTTAGTTTGGATACTAACTGGAAAGCATCTTGTATGGTATGACTTAGTAAAGATTTGAGTAAGCAGGGGTGACCCAAGAGATTTTGGCGCCTAAGGGTGTGTTAGAATCGAGATATTTTATATATTTAAATTAATCAAATAATATTTTTTTACATAAAATCTATTCATCTAATTTATTTAGATGCAAAAGTTTTTAGTCTTTTAATTCATATATTCATTTTTGAGATTTTCACTTTTTTTAATTATTATATTGTATTCATTGCTAATAACAAATTATCTAGAGAACTCTTTTGAGACTTGATTAATTTTTTACAAAACTTATATATATATATATATATATTTGTTAACAACTAGTATATATAAAGCTACAATGATTAAAATAAAAAAATAAAAACAAAGAAATGAGTAAACAATTAAGTAATGCTTCATCCACAATATTTTAACAACAAATTTTAGGTGATAATTTATTATATTAGTTCTAATTTGAATCTACTACTGACATCACTTTTTTACCTATCAGTAACAGATTGTCATCCTAAGATTAGCATAGCAAAAAATTTAAATTAGAGATTGTGGTGATCCCATGTGTGAATTAACATGTTAATTTAGGAATATTGTGAAATTATTGTGACATTTTGTTGAGTCCATTTACTAATTTATTTATTTTATATCTATTGGCTAATATTTGAGGTCTAATTAATACTCTTGTAAGTATAGAAATATTTTTGTTGATTAAAATTTGGGAGTCTTATTTCACTTGAGGGCATTACGTGATCGCCTAGTTGTCCTAATGGTAGGATCGGCCCAGTCTGCAAGTTGATATTAAGAGGAAACATAGATAAGTTGGAAAGAACCCTAAAGGAGGTAATGCCAAACAAAATGACATTTGATTTCAATATGCTTAGAGCATCTGTAGCCCAAATGGTATATTGTATATGTTGATATATTTTACCATCACAGCTTTAAAATGTTGCTTCAGCCCGACTTGCAAAATGTGCCAATTGTAAAAAATTTTACAATGCTACTACAGTACCATCCTATTTCTACAATGGTATTGTAGCAAGGTTGTATAATTAAAAATTATTACTATTTTATCTCTGATTCTTCTCTCTCTTCCTTTCTCATTCTTTCATTTCCCTCTCTCTCTTGTCTTATTCTCTCTTGTTTGTTCTCTCCTCTTCAAACCCAAAACCATGGTGGACATGATCGCCATCACCAAGCCACCATGGTTTGACCCACTGTCATAAGCCCCACCACAAGCCACCGTCAAGGCCACTGCAAGCCACCTAACCAAACCTCTTTCTTCTCTCTCATCCCCTCTCTCTCTCACCATTGCTGCCAACCCCAAGCTTCTCGTCTTCTCTGTGGATAGTGGTGGATCGTCTTCTCTGAGTTTTGGGTTGGGTTTTTTTTTTTTTTTTTTTGCTATGACTAGTGCTTAAAGGAATTGGGTATGGAATTTTGCTATTGTTTGATTTGATTTTGGGATGGATATTTTTTTGTGGGTTCATGGTAGTGGAGTTGGGGGTTGTCGTGGTTTGGTTTGATTTTTATTTTTATTTTGTGGTTTGTCGTGGTTGTTGGAGTTTGTGGCTGGGGTTTCAAGAAAACAACAATTTGGGTATGTTCTTTGTGACGGTGGTGGTAGCAAGTGGTTGCAGAGGTGATTTGGGTTTTGGGTTTTTGTTTTTATTTGAGTTTTGAGATATATTATTTTAATGTGTTGTATTATAAAATAAAAGTTGGGATACTAAAGTATTGTAAAATGGTATTGTATAATTTATAAAGTAACTTTTTGAGATAGTAAAATAGAATAGGATGGCATTTTGGGCTGCGGATGCTCTTGGTTTATTGCGGAAGATATCAATACGAACAATTTGAATGTCACCTCGATGGTCAATTAAAGTAGATTGGAGTGACAAAAGAAATGGGCACACCAAACAAAACCAAGAAAGTTTAGGATCTGTTTGGTAATGTTATTCTAATAACGTTGTTTAAGTACTGTGGAAATATGTGTAGGTAAAAAAGTGTTGCAAAAATACGTGTTATATTGTTTAAACAATGAAAATTGTTGTTCAAATAACGTTACCAAACAGGCCCTTAGTTGCAATGTGGCTTACTCATGGCTAACAACCCATGTGATGCGTGGACATTGATGATGCCAAAATCGTCAGTTGGATCACTCATCCAATCCGGAGCTTTAGACTATCTTGTAGGACCTACAAGATAGAGAAAAGATAGATCGAATAGACCACCGGGTTGAGCCCGGTGGGGGAGCCTCCGATGCTTAAGTTAGTATCAACCCATATTTTTCATATTTAGATAGTGTTTTGTAGTAGCTTTTGACGTACCTTTACTGGTGAGACAGATTATCCCTTTTATAGGTGACTTAGGTAGTTGTTGTACATAAATTAGGATGATTATTACCTTGATTGTAACATTCTTTATCTTAATGAGAGTTTAAGACGTGTTATGGTCGTTATTGAATGTGTTGAGCGGTTATCTTTGATGGCCTACTAATGATGCAAGATTGTCTACATTAATGGATGACCTAATGATTTTTCTAGACTCATCAGACATATTGGCAAAATCTTTTACCAGCAGGTGATGGCACGCGGGAGGTCAAATGGGCGTGATTCCAAAGATGTTGTGCATATCGGAGAAGTCACAAGCAGTGGGTAGACATTGAGGAAGACAAGACTGCATGAGACACCCATGACACTAAATGGTCATAGAAAAAGCTCTTATTCCAAATGTATTGGTGTGTAAAACTATACAAGTGATTACCTGAGCATGAGTGTTATGTGTGTAGTATTAGGGGGAAAAAAAAAACAGTGGACCTAGAGTTTGGTGGACTTGTACACTAACAAAAATCAATTATGTAATTGATAAATAATAAAAAAATACCAATGTTGAATAAATAGAATTCAAAATGACTTAGTTTTGAAGAGAAGATGAAAACTACATTGTTATGGGCATTAAAAAAAAAAAAAAAAAAAAAAACCTTAAAAGATTAGAAATTATGAGCAATTATTGGTATTTTATACTCATGTAATCAACAGGAATAGACGTGAATACCACGTTAAAGACAAAGTCACTGAAATCAAAAATTTGAAACTGTGGGTATCAGAAACACAATAACCAACAAAGCAGATAGAGGTTTTGAATCAATGCAACTAATTTCTAACTAAAAAGAGATATAAATCCACAAATCACCACGTGGCAAATTGTAACACAAAATTATGCATTTTTATGTGTCCATAGTATTACTCAAAAAATAAAAAAGGACACTTTACTGCTGACGAATAAATTCTATGTAAAAAAGAAATAAAGTCATTCATTTGAACTTGGATTTTGAATAAAACCCATGTACAGCAAATGTTCTGTCCCTGAATCAAGTTCCCACGAGGCCAAGGGAAGAAATTTTGATGTCATTGATAGCTACAACCCATGCTCTATGGGAAGAAAATTTCACAAGGCCTAAACAAAAAATGTTATATATATATATATATATATATTTCACAAGGCCTAAAAAAAAAATGTTTTTATTTTTTATTTTTTATATATATAATTCATTTGTTTCAACGAGTACGGAGGAGGATTTGAATCTTAATTGTCTTCCTATGGAGGTCTAGCACAATATACTATATAAGAAACTCACCTTACAAAACAAGAGTATAAATTAATGTCACTGAAATATGGATGGTACCCCCATATTATCATCAATCTATCAAGAAAATGAAAAATTCCTGAATAAACAATCGTATTTCAAACCTTGCATCTCCTCCCTCATTATCTACTTTTTTTTTTTTTTTTATAAGTATAATTTTATTGATATGAGACTACGTACTTCATGCAAATAGATACAAAATAGTCTAAAGAATAACAATATCTACCTCTCCTCCCCAATTATCTACATTTACGTTTCTGTTTTAAACCACCAAATAGGTATTTTATATTGCTGGTAGCATAAACAGTAACACTCGTCGTTGTTGTTGTTGTTTTTTTTTTTTTTTTTTTTTTTTGAGTAAAAAGTAACACTCTGTTGAGTGTTGACTATTGCAGCAGCATTGCATACTAATAGGGTGGAAATGAATAAATGTCACTACTTAAAACTGGAAATATCTTCAGTTTTATAATATAGGAATTTGTATAAGTATTGCAATTTGCAGCCTTCAATCCAATCAAGTAACAACAGGTAGACATGATACAGTATTGTGTAACCTAAAAAAAATTCTTAAGAATATGTGCAGGATAAGATCCCTTCTATTAATTCCTCAAATTTTCTCAAAAAAAAAAATAAATAAATAAAGTCATAAAACACATGGTAATTAAAAATCCAATTAATGTTAAAGATATTAAACCCAATCCAAGTCAAGGCCCAAGCCCAATTATACTTGGAACGCAAGTAAAATATTTTACTTGTATTACATATCCAGTAACCATAATTTAGTGAATGGTTATTCTAGGAATAATTTTCTATTAATACCCTAAATTGGGTTCATTTAATACATTATTTAGTATCGTAAAAGTGTAGTCATCAAAGACTTTCCTTCATGAATTAAGTTGTTAAGAGCTCTCTCTCTCTCTCTCATAGCTTTGACTATTAGGTGTTAGTAAGCAAGCCCATCTTCCTTGGCATTCTTTTGGTTGCCTTTGCATTCTTTGACCTACAATTGTCGCCACCATCAAAACTCTTTGGTGTTCTTTGTTGTATATGTGCTTCATGTTACATCCCTAGTTGTTACTCTTTAAAACATAGTTTGTCATATTATTTTTTATGTGAATTCATTCTTTTATTTCTAAGTCTTAATTGTTTTTTTAGTTAACGATTAAGCTAAATTATTATAAATTACATTTTCTAAATTAGATAGATTTTCAGTTTAGTCATTCATTAAAAAATATTGTATTAGTGAAAGAGGCATAAAAGAATCTATTTATTCAAAACGGAAACAAAATAATAAGAAAAAACTAATAAATATAATAATTTTTTTTTCTAAAGCAATTTTAGTATGTTTAGATCACATCTCGCCCTATTCTCATTTCATTTCATCCAAACAACCGTTAAGAGATATTTTTCTTTAATTTTCAATACTTTCAAAAAGTCAAAAAAAAAAATTCAAGAAAAGTAACCACCCATTATCCGGGAAAAAAAAATCTGACTATATACTGATTTTTTTGGTTCTCAGTACACGTGGCATCTTCCGAAACATATTTTTCCCAGGATTCACATTAGGTGCACCTGGTGTGCAAGACCTCTATTTTTCCCACAATTTTTTTTTTTTTTTTTTACTTTTTAACTTTAACATTTTAATTATTTTTTAATATATTTTATTTAATGACTGAGATTAAAAATTACTTTTCCAACTTTCAATTTTAATTATCGATTAAGTATTGCACCGGTGTAATACCTAGATGTGTATCCTTTTTCCCACACCCACTATTGATTGATTCATAAAAAGATGATAATAGATCTTCTTTTTGCTCCAAAAATATCACCCGTGTCAGTGACCCGTGACAAGGTTAAAAACTTGATCCACCTCTAACAAAACGTCCACTGGTTTAATTTTGTTTGCACCAAAATGGAGATCCAAGCGGCCAGACGTAGAATCAACTTGATTGCAGCCCACTTCTCACCTACTGATGATATCTCTGTCACCAATGTCCTCCCAATGGTATATTTCTTGTTATATTCTCGCTTTTTAGTGTTTTGAGACTAAGTGAGACTGTGGTTAGTGATCACTGTAATTGTTGATATGAGATTATAATTTAGTCATAATCTTGCATTGGGTTCAAAATTTTTTTTTTTTTCTTGGGTGTGTTTTATTTTTAGAAGTACATTAAGCAAAAGAAATCAGTTTATGCAATGTTAACAACTAGATCCATTTATCTGCTTAGAATACTTAATAGCAGATTTGAGTTTAAGGTTTATTTTGTAGGCTTCATAAGTTCATCAATAGTGCTAACCATAAGTACTATAAAGTGGTTTGGTTAATACTATGAACTCTACTCCTGTCTGCTCTAATCATGAAACATCTTATGAGTTTAAGTTTCCAATTATGGAAATTAAAAAAGAAAAGAAAAAGAGGACATCTGATATAAGAGTAAAAATCTTGCTTTCTTCAATTTTGTTCCATTATCTAACCAAAAAAACTGCTTAATTCTTCTTTTTAAGAAGAATAGTTTTAATAAGGAACAACATATTGGGAGGTTGAACTTTTGCCCTGCAATGGAGGATTCATTATAAGAAAGATGGTTCCAAGCAGAATATTCAAGTTCTCACAGTATAAAAAGTTTATTAATAGCTGATCCCAACTGAACATACCCTTATAGCTGATCCCAAAGTTCAGGGACAGAGGCTTTGTTGTATTTGTAGAGATGAGATATATTAATTGTTAATGTTGGAGTTATTCATGAGGGTGTCTCACAAGTCCCTTTCTATTTGGAACCCTATATTGGAAAAAATTGAACGGAAGTTAGCCGGGTGGAAGAAGCTGTATTTGTTGAAAGGTGTTAGACTGACTTTGCTTAAAAGTAAGTTATCTAGCATCCCTACTTTTTTTTTTTTTTATCTCTTTTCACCGTTCCTACACGTGTGGCTAACAAAATTGAGAAGTTGCAAAGGGATTTTTTTGTGGGGTGATTCTAAGACACATATGTTGGGATGGGATAAGGTGTGTATGCCTATTGCCATTGGCGGTTTAGGAATTAGGAAATTGATCTTTTTCAATAAAGCCCTATTAGGAAAGTGGTTTTGGCGTTTCGAGGTCGAGGAGACTCAGCTTTGGAGGAGGGTTGTAGCTTTGAAATTTGGGGAAGAATTGGGGGGGGGGGGGGGGGGGGGGAGGGGACCCCCAAGCTGGGAAGGGGTGTTCATGGGTGTGGTTTGTGAAGAAGTATTCAGATGGGTTGGGATGTTTTTAGCAAAAACATCCAGTTTAAGGTTGGGGTGGGGAATAGAGTGAAATTTTGGACAAGTCGGTGGTGTGGGGATCTTTCTCTCCATTTGGCTTTTTCAGTCTTGTACAATATTGCTGCTAACCAAGCGACTTCTGTAGACTCATCTTTGATATGCCAAGGAGTGTGGGATAGGAGAACTTGGGATGTTCGTTTCATTCAGGGTCCTAATGATTGGGAGGCGGACGTGGTGGATGATTTCTTTTGATTTTTGGCATCCAATTTACCTTCAACGATAGATGGTGATCGTATGAGATGGAAGTTGACAAAGAACGGGGATTTTAATATCCATTCGTTTATCATAAGTTACATGGTTCTTCTTTTGTTGTTTTCCCATGGAAAGGTATTTGGAAAATTAAGCCACCCCGGCGTATCTCTTTCTTTGTTTGGATAGCCGCATGGGATAGGATTCTCATGGGAGATAACTTGTGTGTTGGGGGCTTTGATTTTGTTGACTAGTGCATTATGTGTCGTTGTTGTGGATCATTTGTTGTTACATTGTGGAAAGATTTATCGGTTGTGGAGCTTTGTGTTTAGTACTTTTGGGATTTCGTGGGTTCCCTCACATTCGGTGACAGATTTTCTATGGGGTTGGTGGAATGGTTGGGGAAGCATTCATCTCACATTTGGAATTTAGTTCCGCTGTGTTTGATGTGGTGTATTTGGAGGGAACGCAATCGGCGGACTTTTGAGGACTTGGATAGATTCGATGACCAGTTGCTTGCTCTCTTTTTTTGTTCCCTTTTTTATTGGTCTTGGGGACTCACATCTATTTATTCTCTCTCTTTGTTCCTTAGCCCTCTCTTTATTTGTAATTAGTGCTTTTATGTTTTTGTTTTTCTCTCTTTTTATGTACTCTTTGATATGCTTTGTGCTACTTTGCATTTAACAGTTTTTTGAATATACATATTTCTTATCAAAAAAAGAAAGTTATTCATGAGAATGTGTGTGAGATGCTTTGCATAGGGGTAAACCTTCGAAGAAGCTTGGAAGGGTCTATGTTGGCCCCTAAATTTTAAAATTGCCCCTAGTTATGGTTTAACCATTAATATTTATTACCCCTCCAATGTTGTTAATACTCCTTCACTTGTATGGGTGAGGTTTTGGGTTCAAGAATCAAGACCTATGGAGTGTGTAACTTACAATAAAAAAATCTGTTATTCTAAATATGCCACCCCCTTCACATGCACACACACAAACTTAACTAAGAAGAAGAAAAGAAAAAACACTCTCTGGTTCTGGTAGGCTTAGCACAAAAATTTGTGTCACATTTCAGAGAATTTTGTTCTTTCTTCCCTAGGATATGAAAAACACTATATTTTTTTAATCTATGAATCCCTTAAAGATGGTCAAGTCTGTTATTATAAATGCTGTTATGTCTTATTTTGATATTTAGAGTTAAAAAATTGCTGTTCGGTTTTCCGAAATTGTCCGAAGATGGTTCTATTTAATTGTTTCAGGTTTGAAAAATCCTCTTACCTTGATGAGCTATGTGACTCCAGTGATGGCATTGGCAACTGCCTTTTTTTCTCTTATATTGGATCCTTGGCATGAAATCATAGGGAGCAACTACTTCAATAGTCCATGGCATGTCACTCGAAGTTGCTTGTTGATGCTTTTTGGTGGAACACTTGCCTTTTTTATGGTAAGAATTTAGGTTTAACTTTTTTTATTTTTTAAAAACAATTTTTTTTTTAGGTTTTCTTTTTGGTTTTTTTTTTTTTTTTTTTTGGGGGGGGGGGGGGGGGTGTTGGGGGGTGATGGAGTTGGATTTTAACTGACTTCAACTTAAATGTAGTCCAGTTCAATTGTTTAACTTCTCATGTTGCTGTTGTAGTTAGCATGCCTTTTAAGTCATATATCAATAAATTTGAGTTTTTGCTTATAAATACTTAGGATGTTCATGTTGCTGCAGGTATTGACAGAATACATTCTTGTCTCAGTAACTAGTGCTGTCACAGTAACAATAGCAGGTGTTGTCAAGGAGGCTGTCACTATAGTGGTATGAACTGCTCATTTTTGTCTGTTTATTAAATTGACCTAGTGCAAACTCTAAATTTGTGGTTCTGTCCTACAGTCTAGACTTCCGCATTGTCATGTTGTAAATTTCTGTTTCCGTGCATAAAATATGTTTTTGAATTGGTCCACAACTCCACATTCTTTTAGGATATTCAGCTGTTAATTTTCTCTTTGTATAACAACTACTAATTCATTCATGCATGTGCTAGCAGGGTTTTCTTTATAATTAGGAATGAGTAACCTTTCCTTTTACATAATTGCATGCTGGCAATTTTTTGTAATAAATTTTCATCATTGATTTCATAATTGTGAAGTGGAGCTTGGTTTTTTATTTTATTTTATTTTCTTGATAAGTAAGAAAAAATTTAGAAGAAAAGATTACTTTAGGCACATGATGGTGACCATTAACCTAAAGAATTGCAAAAACTTATACACAAAAAAGAAGTGAATCCATGAAATTTATTAATGTATTACAATTTGTAAGACCCAATACTCAAGACCAATCAATAAAGTGTGTATCAACTATGTTGAGTCATTGATCTGTTTGTATTCTCAAACGTATGACTATTTGATGGAACAGAGTTAGAAATAGTTGTAAAACCTAAAGTGAAAAACTTTGATGGAGTTTGTGCTTTTTACAGCTGATTTATACACGTGACATTGTGATGCGGGAGATGCAAGAAGATTATTATTTAGTGTTATTTATGTTTGCAAATCAATTGTATTTTTATGTTTTAGGTCCTATTAGTTTATTGGTCTATTAGTATTTTAATTTGGAAGCAAGGTTATTTTTGTAATAAGGCAATTAGGGTTTCCTAGCCAATTAGAACTAAGGTTTAACAATCCTTTATAAACAACTTATTGTACTCCTTGAGGAGGTAGTTGATATTTTGATGAATGAAAAAAATGGCCGTTTGGTCTCTTTTGGTCTGGTGCTAACTCTAGGTTCACCCTAGGTGTTGACTCCTAGTGGTTTCCCCGCTTGGTGCTGACTCCAAGAAAGGCTTAGGTGCTGACTCTTAGGTCATATCCCTTTGTTTTATTGTTGTTTCAATTTTGTTTTGGTTGTCCTGCGTCATACTGCTATAGCAAACCTACCAGTTTGGTATATAAGTAGTGTACCCATGTTTACTTAGTGAGTTCTGTCACATCTTCAAAAGAACTTCTGATTTCCTCTCTTTACCACCTTCTCACTCACCTGATTATTGTCCACATCTAACCTAATGTTTCTGCACTCTTCTCACTCGCCTTATCATTTAAATGTCCATGTGATTTTGGAAAGCTTGGCTGTTAGAGTTGGGCCTTTCCTGCAAAAGTTGATAAAGAAGACCGCTAGGGAAGGCATGGTTTATATGATATAATCTGTGAACTGTGTATCCAAGGGAACAAATATTTCCAAATGTTTCAATCTGCATGGTGCACAATGTAAGTTTTGACATTCTACACAGTACGGTGATGGTTCCAGATGTAGATAACAAAGTGCTTTTTCCAATCCTTTCCTGGAGAAGAGACATGTTTCCTGAAAGATGCAGATGTGGTTACAGTGTCAATTTTGTGTCTGCATTTTGGGAAGAGAGAGAACAAGCTCTTAGGGAATAGAAGCAGTAAGGGGATAGGTTGTGCAATTACTCATGTTTTCCCAAAATTAGAAAGTTAACAAAAGGGTGTGGGGACTTTTCTGTCTGCATGTAAGCGTTTAGTAAATGTATTTAAGAGCAACTTCTGATCATTTCATTTATAAGGCTAGCATTTTCTCCTATCAATTATAAGCTCAATGAGCTATTTTATTGATGTCAGATACAAGTCCTTTTGATAGAGAGTGGATGAAGAGGGAAACAGGAAATTTGAAGTTCCTTGGTGCATTAATTAAATATATTAATTTCTTGTTCTCCATAAACTTTTTGAGTGATTCGGTATATTGAGATGCTGTCTCCATTGACTCCTACCTGTTGTTTCCAAACATATGTAATTGCTAATTCTGGACTATTTAAATTATGAAGCACCTACTGTCATGTGGTCCTGTGAATGGCAATTAATGTTTTCCACTGGTATTAATCTCTATTTATTGGCCCACTAACCTTGGATTTGAATTGAAAACATTTCATTAAATTCATCATTAATTCGCATGATATTGATGAATTTCCTCTGCTGGTTTGGAAGCTGCTGTTGTGCACTATTTGTTTGACATTATTTTCTGATCTTCTGTAATTCAGGTTGCAGTCTTCTACTTCCATGATGAATTTACCTGGTTGAAAGGTGCTGGCCTTTTCACAATCATGATTGGTGTTAGTTTATTCAATTGGTACAAGTAAGTCTTCAGTTTCAAGCAAAATATCATAATATATCAGGTTTTTTTAAATCCCTTTTCATATCACAAAATGAAACTAATAATCTATAAAATACTGTCAAGATTTTTATCTTGGTTCATTTTGTCATTGTTGTTCTTTATTCATTCTTAGAATTTTGGATTTTCAACATTAAATTGTTGTTAATTTGCCCAATTTGTTGGGTAATAGTAATAAAATCCTTTTGAGTTTCCAATGGAGTTTTCTAGGGTTCAATCCCCCTTCTCCAACTATGGAATTAAAAAAAAAAAATTCTTGGAATTTCCATTTTCTGACATGCCTAGTGGCCTTGGGAAATTTAGAAATGGGATTGTGTTTTTATAAGCGTTTATTTCTGAAGTCTCTTGCTTGTACTTTACCATATTGTTGTGCTTAAATTTCATGTTTGCATTTCAATGTGTGTGTGTGTGTATAGAAAGAGAGAGAGAGAGAGAGAGCTAAATTATAGTCGCCCGAAATATTCTAGGTAGGTTGCAAGGTTTAGGACCACCTTGTCTATCTATTCAGCCTCTCCCCAGACTTTGCTATGTACACAACACTTTCACAAGAAATCCTAAGTGTTAGGTTGTTATGGGTTGTTATTGGTGGGGTAAAAAAATAATTCCAGTAGTAGGTTCAAACCAATAACAAGTAACTACCTATAATTTGTTGTGAAATTATTATGAAAATGTTGTGAATGTAGCATCTCTCTTTCTTAAAAGAGAGAAATCATGCCTCACCGTGTGCTACACGCTTAGGCTTGAATGGAGTTAGAATTTAGGGTTAAAATGGCCGAATACCATCTTTGACAAAAATTATTAGTGTTCTACCACTGTTTGCGAAATAAAGTGATCAATCATTGTTTTGCAACTCGAGTTTGCCGTGTAACTTGAGTTCCATACAAAATAGCCACTGAGTTTGCCGTGTAACTCGAGTTCCATAAAAAATTGCTATCAAGTTACACGGCAAACTTGATGGCTATTTTGTATGGAACTCGGAGTTACATGGCAAACTCGAGTTTCAAAAACTCAAGTTTCAAAACAATGGTAGATCACTAATTACTTCACAAACAATAATAGAACACTAATAATTTCTGCCAAAAATGGTATTTGGCCATTTTGCCCCAGAATTTTGTGCTTCACCGCTTTGCACTGGTAGCATTTGTAGTGTGTTGAGAAAAGAGATTCGGAAAACTCTAGCTTGTTTGAAATGATGAGGATTGAAATTCAGGGCTTTACTATCCCATATTCTAAAAGGTCTTGTTTGGATGACTAGGTTTGCAATTGGGAATTTACATGGGTAGTTGCAAATTTGACATGCACCAAATATAAAACCTTTATGAACCAGTTCCCTCTACACAATATTTCTGCAATTATCAAATCCATCTCCAGAATCTTTCAAGACCTGAGAACAAGCAAATACCTATTCATCAAATATAGGTCTTTATAATCTTTTTAGGGGATTGAGAATTCTAGTCAGCACTGGCTACAGGGTCTTCTCGTAAGACGTTAAGGAGCTGAATACCTTGAAACTATCATTGTCATTCTTTAGGCAGACATCAACTTGTATCTGATGCCGCAGCTGCACATTGTCAACCCTTTGGGATGACTTAATTGTCACTGAGTTGAATCAACCCATATCTCTGCGGTCAATCTTCCACATTTTCTCATGTTATGACGGTTCTCATGCTTAGTGAAGCAGTGGCAAATACACATTTGTTCAGAAATAGTGTTCTGTTTGCTTGATCAATAGCAGCAACTGTTCAGCTTATTAAGGGGAAGATTCATGAAAAAATGGTTTTCGTGTGATTTTGAATAATATCTTAAGGTTTATGACATAAGCTTTATATTATTATTTTTTAAAAAGAAAAGCTTACTCTGGGTAGAACTTGAAAAAAAAAAAAAGGCCTCTGTCTTAATTGGGTGGTTTTTATTTATTTTTTCCCCAATATAAGGAAGTGTGTCCTAGCTTTCAGGCAGACTATTTCACTCCCTATCCATGCGATACCTTGAAAACCCATGGATTGATAGTTTGGTGGATTAAGCTTGGGACCTTAGTGATTACTGCACATCCTTTTAAGCCCATTGAGCCTACCACCCAAGTGTTTCTTAAAGGATTGCTATGTTCTTAGGTGTGCACCAGGATGCTCTACTTTGGGGAGTTGTTGCACTCTTCTAATAAAACTTACACTATCTTTGGGATGTGATATCTTTTCAATATGAGGCTTGTCACAGTTTCTGAAACTCTTATGAATTTGCAGGGCTTTTATGAGTGCCCCTAATATTTCTTCAGAATGTACTGTGCAATATTTCTTCCATTATAGTAGTTAAAACTTTCTTCAAGAGAGCTGTATCTGAGTAGTTAGTGGTAGCATGTTTAAAAGTGAAATGTTCGACTGGTATGTCATTTGGGAAATACTATGTTATTGATAAGTTGACACAGCAAGCCTGAATCTTGAGCTCTTAACTGTTTGTTCTAGACTCCTTGGGTACATGCGGAACTTGCCATTTAATTAAAAAAAATGTTATCAGACACTAGTTTTGTTATAGGATTTAACATTTAAAATATTTTTATGCCAGTGATAGAAGAATCCAAATCCCCAGTACTCATGCACTCGTGGAGTCATGAGTGGCACTCTGATTGGTGTGATAAATTCTGGTTTGGCCAGCCAATTGTAAAATGTTGGGTCTTCACTTGTGGACTTTTGTTTCTGTATGTTTGGTCGTTATCTAAATCTAAGCATTTATAAATATAATCCCATAGGTTGTAAAATGTAGGAAGAGCTGAACTTTATCATTATTTTTTTTAAAGAAAATTAAAATGTCTAGAGCATGAGAACTTATCACATGCCTTTTATTCTAGTTTATTCATCCTTGTCTGCTTCTTTGTTGATCAATTTATGTTATTTATTTATTAGATACCAAAAGCTGAAGAAGGGTAAAAACAGTGAAGATGACAGTGTGGGACCACTCACTGCAAATTTTTCTGCCAAGTATGTGATTATTGAGGAGGATGAACATGATGATGGTGCTTGAGAGCCTTAGCAATCACATTGCCTGTATTCAAAGTAAGCCGCTCACTATATCCTTGTTAAATGATTTTCATTGCAAATTTGTCCATGTATGTTTCATTTCCATTTAGCTTTTAAATGCTTATGGATCGTGGCGCCAAATTCACCTAGTTGATAATGATGGTTTGGAATTTATTTTTTCACTTGTAACCTTCTCACAAAAATGGATCTGGAAACATTGTACTTTAAACTTCTAGCTGTTCCTTCCTTTATTTGTTTTTGTCAAATATAATCTGAAAGTCATTGTGCATTAGCTGTGGGCGAATCTAATTCTGTTCTGGAGAGGTGTACAAATGGAGGAACTTTTCTAAGGAATATTCTAATATATCTTGTTTATTTTTATTCAATCTTTTTGAACCTATGATACCTGTCCTATCTAGTTAAAGAGTCTTTGTTTTGATTTTGATAGTTATCTGCTTGACGGTTCAAAGTTTGATACCCTTGTCTTGGATGATTAGGATGTACAGAAGTCATCACAGGCTGTGATGCTTAGCATAACTGAAATTAATGTTAGGGTTTATTTAGAATTCGCTTATTTTGCTAAAACTAAATTTTTTTTATTGAAAGTACTATAGATAAAGGTAAAAGTTAGTTGAAATAGTATAGCGAGACCTATGAATAATACCAAAAAGTACAGTGGAGCCTGTAAATAGTAGCAAAAATACAATGGGACCCATAAATAGTATCAAAAAGTATAATGAGACTCATGAATAGTAGCCAAAATAAACTGAATAATAAAATAAGTTGGCAAAAATAATTTTTACCAAATTCACAGTGTTTGGATGCCGTTTATTTTGCTGAAACTGAAAAATTATTACTGAAAGTACTGTATATAAAGGTAAAAGTTAGTTAAAATAGTACAGTGGGGTCTATGAATAATACCAAAAAGTGCAGTGGGGCTCATGAATAGTAGTAAAAATAAGCTGAATAGTGAAATAATTTTCATTTTTAATCCCAACCCAAACGCACACTTAGTGTGTGTTTGTAGGGACGGACCTACACTAGGGCAAAGGGGGGCCATGCTCCCCACCCCCACAATTAAAAAAAAATACAAAAAAATTAAGATTTGCCCTTAAATATATATATATATATATATATATATATTTGTCTCTCCTCCGTTAAAATATTTAGATATTAACCTATAAGAAAAGAAATAAGTAAATAAAATTCATGTCTCTTTAACTACAAAAACAAAATAAAAAAATAAGTATGAACTAAACAAAAGTCACGCACAAAATAAGAAACACTTATTTTGTATGTTTTACTTTGTTGATGTATTTTATAATATGAAATGTTTAAGAAATACTTATTTTGTATGTAGTATTTTGTTGAATATGAAATAGATGTTAGTTTTTATTTTCATAAATTTTTTTTTGGTTTTAAGCTTTGGCCCCCTCCAGGTATGAATCCTAATTCCGTCCCTGTGTGTTTGAATACTAATAAAAAATGAAAATTATTTCATTATTCAGCTTGTTTTTGCTACTATTCATAGGCCCCACTACACTTTTTGGCACTATTCATGGGCCCCATTGTACTATTTTAACTAACTTTTACCTTTATCTATAATACTTTCAGCAATAAGTTTTCAGTTTCAACAAAAGAAGCGGTATCTAAATAGATCCTTAGTCTCAGCACAGCTGAAATTACTGTTAAGTCTTTTAATCTGGACATTATCTACTGGTAGTAGGATACATCAAATCATAGTCAAAGATTCCCACAGTTTTGGTGGTAGGGTCTGTTGGATGTGAGGTGTACCCAAACCTGGGTTCAACACCCGAGTGCATTAGTGTGGTCATCACCTATATTTGATTTTGACGGCTGAGCATCAAGAAAGAAAATAATGTTTTTTAATGCATATTGTTGTGTGTGGACGTGGATCATATTTCATCTTCGAGTATTGGTTTTTATTCTACCTTACAGAAAATCATGTAATGATTTCTAAGCAAAAATGACATACTGGGCTCTACTCGTATTTTACTTGCAAGCTAACATATTGATAGGGTATTGCTATGTCGTTGATTCAACTAGACATCAAATGTGGTAAATTTACACAGGGAAAGTTGATACTCATGCTCTCTTTCAGGTGAAGCTTGTATGAAACACCAGTTTAGTTAGTTTCAGCTTCATAGTATATATGAATTCCTATGCTCTTCGAGCTCTGGATCTTGTAGTCTGTACTTCCTCTTCTGGGTTGGTGGTAAAGATTGGATGTCCTCCTGCACTAATAGGAGTCAAGTTAACAATTTGTCAACGTCAACTGCCTACATGCAATCAACAGATTTTGAATGGCAAGTTTCCTTGAGCTTCCAGTTAATAGCAATACTTATGCTGCATTAGAAAATATTCATCTGGATGTCAAAGATTGTTGCTGGTTCAGCTTTTGCCATTATGTTTCTTCTTCTCCTTGAGATAAAGGATTTACATTGCAACAGGAAGCTGTCAAGATTGAGTGCCATTTTTTGTCTTTTGCTTTTCTTTTTTTTTTCTCCAATCGTTCATTATGTTAGTTGGCAGCTTCGTTTTCTTGGATGTAAATAATAATTGCAATGAGGTATGGTTTATTCTGGAAGAAACAGTTTCTCATAAAATATTCTAGTGTTAATTTTTAACATGCTGTTCTTAAAATGGATGTAAATAAATTTGAGAATAAAGTAACGGTGATCAACGGAGTTAGGGACTAGAGTGTTTTTGAGGACCAAGCTGGACACTTAGCTAGTAAAATGGGTTCAGAGTGTATTGCAAAACTTCTCTCAAAGGTGTTTTCTTGTGCATCTTTCTTGCAAATTATGATGTTGTTTGTATAGGATATTAAACTGATGTTGTGATCTTGATTCTAGCACTTGGAGTCTGTAATTTGGGCTCAGATTTCTAGTATAACATCTCTAATTAATAAAAGCATTGAGGAACTTGAGTTGGAGATGGATCATCATGGTAGACCTATTGCCGTTGATGCTGGGGTGAGTGGCTTGAAGCTGTTGTATATTTTTATTTAATTTTTTTTTGTGTGTGTAAAGAAGATGCTATTTGTGCTCTCCTTAACTGAGGTATGATGTTTTAGGACCATTTGTACACTATCTTGGAACTTTGCCATGCATTCGACCGGATTTTCAAGGAGCATTTGGAGGGAGTGTAAAACATCTTTCAGCTTGTCTTCCAACCATAATCTTTCATGGTTTTTCCAGCTTCAGCTAGATTTGCCACTATGTTTTTATTGTGATTGCAATGCCTATAATAATACTGCGTCTTTGGAAAAAAAATTTTCCTTTTTAAAATTAGGTGGCCTGGAGGTGATCAAATTTATGGAGTCTTTGACAACCACTGCTTTAAGGAAGCTTTCATTTGATAGGCATCTTTCAAGGGCCTGACCACCACCACCAGCTATTTGAGGGACCCCTGAGCAAGGTTACTGGCGCCTAATTGATGGATCACTCAACTATTTTAGAGGTCCAGCTGAAGCTTCTGTGGATGCTATAAGTTGTTATGTTTTTCGTACTTTCTGTTTGTCAAGTTTCTTCTGGAATGCATCATGAATTGTATTGTAGGTTCACTTTGTTTTAAAAGAACTCATGAGGAAACCAGAAGCGGAAACTCAAGTGAATTTTCAGTGAAAATTAGTGATTAGTATTATTTACTTTATTTAAGTACTGATGTTTATTCAATGAGAAATAGGATTTATATTGATGTTTGTGACCATATAGGAGTTGAAGCGCTTTCCAACTCTGCAAGCTTAAATAGCTGCTGCTGCTGGTGAGGCCCTTGAAAGGTTCCGTGAAGAAAGTAAGAAGACGGTAGTTCTATTATTGGACATGGAATCTTCATATTTGACTGGATTTCTTTAGAAGACTTCCCCAAGAGGTGGAGAAAGGAGGAAACCCGGCTGGGCCAGCCGGCACACCTATAGACCGGTTCACATAGGGGCACTTTAGGAGGATAGGCTCAAATGTGTCCTCTTTTATGTGGGCATGGTGTCCGAGACATTTAAGACCACAATTCCCAAGGCTGTAATCATTGCTAGATATTAGATGTTGTATTGGTTAAACTCCATGATACAAATAGCATGCCTTTATTTCAGGCTAAGCAGCCTGCGGAATTTTTGGATGAATTATACGAGTATGCAAAAGGGCTCGAGTCTGCCAGGGATGAGATCGATTCTGTATCATGGGCACGTTGAAGTTGATTGGTGTTTTGCGTTGCATTGTGCTTGTATTATATAGTAACTGATATAGAGATCAGATTCTTGCTGAATTGTCCTAGATTCTTGGATAGCTCGAATTCTCTATCTCTCTCTCTCAATCTTTATTCTTTTAATAATTTGTTCTGCAATTTTTAATAGTACAATGTACAGCTTGTATTGCAAACTCGATTCTCCGTAGAGACTTGCTTCCCCTATTGAAGTCATGTTTTAGGGAGACCTATAGATAATTGGCAAAAATTTCACCAGGCACATTGTTAATCTTTTTTACTTTTAGATTTTAGAAATCTAGATATCGGTGCCTAATCATGATTATTATTATTATTTTTTTAATGTGAAAGCAGGGGGTGGTGGCATGAAACAGTCATGAAGATGCATCGGATTAACATAGAACAGGACAAAAGGATCCTCGTACTACGAGGTACAAACAAGAAGTGGTGCAACAGATACGTAAGCTGACTTGTTTCAAGGATCAAAATCCTTGAAAACTGTATTAAAAAACCTCGAGAAAAATTATTTTAAAAGTCAAATTGACCTTGATAACCTTCGAAACTTATATTGTCGAAAAAGAAATTTTGAAGGCCTTCATAACCCTCAAAACAAGTGCTCTAATCTTATTTTAAGGGTCAACCTTTAAATAACCTTATTTACCAAGGGTTAAAAGATCTACATGTACAACCCTTGAAAAAAAAGATTATTTAAGGGTCTTTTGACCCTCAAAATAAGATTTTCTTTATTAAAAAAAAAAAACCACAATCATGCACAAAAACCACATACTACAACCAAATACATCAAAAGTCCAATGTATACAACCAAATACATCAAGTCCAATGTACTAATTGTCTAACCAGTATATTTCCTGTATACTTGGGTGGCTCATTTTTCGGATTTATATAATCTTATTACTTATCAAAAAAAAATTCTCCTTTGCACATACATAGATCTTATTACTAGGGCATCGCAAAAACCGCTAGTTCATATAGAGCCATCAAACTGGCCGAACTAGCAACTAGAGCTCTATGCATTTCATGGATAGATATCAATCAACCCAGATCATTATAAGACAAAAATTAACATCTGAAAATAAGGATATTGTAAAGGTACTGAAAGAGCATGACCTTGGAACTGAATTCTTCTGTCGAAAGCCAAGAACCCATTTTCAACAAGGCAGCCAAAGCAGGGGCAGCAGCTGAACCAAATTCAAGAGCAGAACCTAATAATGGAACTAACTGTAGAAACAAGAAATCAAAAACATAAGCTGGCACTCAGACATTTCAAGTAGATATATAACATTAGAATTTCCATGTCACACCTTTTTCAGGACAATTGGACGAGGAACTTGCTCTGCTAAATTTGGAAGCTTGTGGAAGAAGGTATCCTTTTCAACAGTGTCTTTTAAATTTAGATTCTCCATAAAATGTATTGTGTCCACCAGTTTATTTTGGAAATATTCTGCCAATCCATTGGTTGAAAAGCTTTATAATAAGAGGAAAAAGAATGGCAGAGAAAAGAAAATCCAAGAAGCAACATTATGCCAAAAACAGAAAAGCAGAGCTGAGTATAAGAATTCATAGCGAATTTCATCAAAATAGGTACACAACTTGACATAGACACCACTCACAAGGCACATCATGTAGCAGGTTACCAAGACTAGAGTTTCTCCAAAATTATTGAATACAATCAAGTTTAGGAACTCACCACTATTTTCAATAAGCTTTGATGTATTCAACCTACGAGAAAGCCGCTGATAATCTAGAAGCAAAGTCTGTGAGACAAGAAAACAGATGCAAATGAAAATTGAATCAAAGCAACCAAAACATGCATAAACAAAATAACACAACAATTAATCTATTACTAAAAAATAGAGGTAATGAAGGCAAAGGTTGGGTGGAGATAGTGTAGCAAAGAGGCAGGGAAATAACTCATTGTAAGAACTCACAAAGCCCTACACAAAACCAATCCAAAAGGCCCCCAAGAAAAGAAAAAAAAAAAACCCAATTCCTGAGCTTTACCCAATTCCGTTTAATCTAAAGTTGGATTGAAATTTTTAAAAATTCTTCAATGAGGGACACACCTTAAGTTGTCCTCAACCGGAAAAGAGTACTAAATCCAATGGAAAAGCCCGCAAAAGAAATATTTCAACATAAGAGTTTCAGTCTTGTTGAGGATCTATAGACTACTCCAATGTTTTGGGACTAAGGCTTTATATCAACAGTCAACCTGTTTTACCATTGCTAACTCATATGACCTTACAACTTTTTCTCAAGATGTACCAACAAATTGAAATTGGTCCATCTTATCACTCACAATGTGTTCAAGGTGACATTATGTTATATAAAAAATGATTTTATCAATCAATAGCAAATCATATGCCTTCACTTGTCTCTATTGCGATCTCAGTCTCCATCTTGCTTGTGAGTTGTAAGGAAGAAAGATATCCACTGTTTTACCCATTTATCGCTGTGCAGACTGTCATTTTGTTGCTGAACTTAAATGCATCATCTTTCAGGCAACCTGATATATATAGAATCTTATTTTTATTTTTGAAGACCCAAAATTTAAAACCATAACCTACTAGCTACTAGCGAAGATCTTTTTATTTCAAAATTGAAATCACCGAGACTTGAGTTGCATTGGATAAACACAGCTTCTTAATGCCATGTGTTTGTAAAATATGGCTAAAACAAGATTTTCATAGAAATCCCATGATAAAAGCATGAGTGTGTTAACTAAATGCCTGATAAACTGTTAACAGGTGACAGAAAATTCATTGACATACAAATTCGTATGCAAGGAAGAATGATCACCAATATCCTCTTTAGTAAAAAGCTTCCGAAGAGCAACAATGTGACCATCAGTTAAGTCCATGACATGGAGGTAGTCTCAGACCTGTTTAACACAAAAACATTTGATATTTTGTAAGAGCAAAAAAATTGTCAATTTAATCAAATTTTATGTAATGACAGAAAGTCAAATACTACTGCCATGGTTATAAAGGATTATAAGTGGAATACAAAACTAGACATAGTCTGTGTCAAAAAGGTCAATGAGATGGGACTAATGGATATTACTGAAACTAGGGAAATTCCTATCAACTACTACTCAAAAATATTTACACAAAAAAGAACATACCGTACTACCATCCTTCGTGGGATAATCATGACTGTGGGGGCATTTTTTGCTTCAAAGGAAACTCATGAGTACTCCTTAGGCAAATTTTTGCTTTTGTCACCCTTCCAATGTGGGACAAAAGCAAAAATTTGCCTAAGGAGTACTCATGAGTTTCCTTTGAAGCAAACAATGCCCCCACAATGACCATACACATTAAGCTCAAGCAATCTGCCAACAGCTACTTGCTGTATTTATAGCATGAGATTGTTTGGGATGCCTTTTGGATCTTCACCAATTCTACCACTCTCATGAGCCCCAACAGGATTGAAGTAACTGAGTCATATAATTTTCCAATCTGGCTCTGCCTTCTAAATATCTCGAGCAATTTCATCAAGGAAAAGCTATAAATATAGAATATATTAAAAGTCAGGAAAGAAAAGAAACTGCACTCCTATGAACACAAGAAACAGCAAGTGGGATTATCCAACTTCAAAGACGGATCCTATATGTGGTATGCCCAAAATAAACATTACTAAGCACCCAGTGATACATACCTTGGTCCTCCCATAAGGATTCATAGCTTTCAATTCGAAATCCTCAACACAGGGCACTTTTTCAGGTTGACCACAAACTGTTGCAGAAGATGAGAAAACCATCTATTTGGCCACAGGATAACATTACTTGTGTCAGTAGTGGGCAGAGCATGCCAACATGTGATGTAATCAATAAAAAAAAGGGTTCACATTCTAAGACTAAACAATTCTCTGTTAAAGATTCAACTGGAACTTGAATGCTATAACTACTTTTGACAAACAAATAATTAGACATTTTTTTTATGATTTGATATTTACAATGGTGGGTGATTTACAAGGCCCGTGGCGACAAAAGAATTAGACATTGAACATAAAAGCTTCAATTTAGCAGTAAGACACCAAAAACAACAATATTGCTTCCACAAATATACAGCTATATATACAAATCATAGTTTATGCAATTATGATTTGAAAAGAAATATACTGGAATCAAATATTTTGCAAAATCAAATATGACTAAAATGAATGTTTAATGCATAACTGAACAGCCAAAAATTCTTTAAGACATAGATTATTGTTGATTCACTTCCGAACCATTTGTTACAAGCGCAAGATTCTAAAACAAAATCAATTGAGTTCAAGAAATTAAATTGTGGACCTTTTTGCAATCATATTTTGCCATAACCTCATAAAGATTAATAGTGCCAATCAAATTGTTATCAAAATAACGGCGAGGGTTTGCAACACTCTCCCCAACAGCTTTTAGGCCAGCAAAATGGATCAAAGCATCAAATCTGTCTCAAACAAAGCCAATGGCACAAAATTAAGCCAAATCTGAAAAAGTCTATGATTCTGTTTGTTTCCGCAGAAAATAGTTAACAGTAAAATTGAATGAAAACAGTGGAAAATTATAGCACTGCTAATGTAATTGAAATTAAACATACTGTGTTTGATAAAAGAGCTTCTCCAAGTCCTTATTCCTAAGATCACCCTGCAATCAAACCAACACGTAATGTAACCAAAAGCCAAAAACCTCAAAACGCCACCATTTGGTTGCCAAGAAACTGTTAAAAAAAATTTTGAAAAAAATACAAATCCCCTGAAAATTAAAACCAGCATTGCTCAAGATATTCAAGAATCTCAAATTTCTAACCTTCTTTTCCTTCATTTTCTCGGTAACCAAACAAAACAGAAATTCACATACACGCACAAAAAATTGAATACCAGGTGGAATTCAAGATTCTGAGAACACTTAGGGCCGAACAAATCACGAACCCTATCAACAGCTTCGATGACGGAATTATCAAGATTGTCGATGATCGAACTATAAAGCACAGGTAGTTCAGATAATATGTTCAAACCTCATACATCCAACCCATACTTTAGATTCCAAAGGACAGGTATGTAATTCCATTTCCAAAGTATCCAAACCCTAGCCCCAAATTATATTATTGGCGAGGAAGAGAAATATCAATGGAGAGAATGAGAGAGAGAAAACAAGAGAGAATACCAAAAATTCTTTGCAAAGTTCTACTAGGTAATTTCCAAATTCAATTTTTTTTTCTTGGGAAACAAACAGAGAGAGAGAAAGACCTGTAATCGAACAAAGGGGCGGAGGAGAGGGCTCTAACTATCAACGGCTAGTCGTCGCAGAGATAGGATCGCAGACCACCGCGCCTCCACCAATCGTCGGAGATGAGATGAGCTCCAAGAGAGAGAGAGAGAATTTTCTAAGAGTTCTTATTTAGTTTGGAGGATGGTTGAACAAAATGAAAATGGGTTTTCTAAGAGAGTGAGCAAAGACTTTATTCGAAAATTGGTTTTTTGAATTTTTTGAATTCTGAGTTCGTGAGAGAGAGAGACTTTATTCCGAGGTTTGAGTTAGAATTCCGTTGAAGAATGTAAAATTTTGGAGGAAACAATTACGCGGGATTTTAGTATTTTAGTTTATTTCAAGGGTTTTAATGACCATTGAAAGAAGATTAGTCAAGTTTTACTTAGTGCGCCAGTTTTTAGCATTTGTTTCATCCATTTTCAGTGAACCCTTGGAAAAAATAGGTTGAAACAAGTCATGTTTTTTCTAGTGTACAACCACTTCCATTCCTATAAAAAAAATATATAAAAAATTCCATTACAGATCAGCTACAATGCCAAAAACGATTGTTTCCACTAAATCCCTCTGTTTGGATGATCCCCTCCCTCAATTAGGGATGCCCATGGGTAGGGCGTAGATCGAGTATACCCATATCCTACTTAAAATATATACCCACAGATACCCGAATAGCAATACCCATTAGTATCCATTCCCGACATTTATCCGGATTTATTATCCATGGATATCCATACCTGACCCAATACCCTTTTAATTTTTTTAAATCCAAAACATTTTAAGTAAAAAATAACCAATAAATTTATCTTTAACAAATTGAAAATATATATCACTCAGCTCAAAACAAACCTCACACATTATATTTCAATTTACCAATAAAATATAATCCAAAATAAAATTCATCAGCATTACCACATAATATTTCTATCTACCAATGAAATATAATCCAAAATAAAATAGTACATACTACCCAGCCATGTGTTTAATTCGTTGAGCTAACAAAATCAAAACATATTTATGCATTCTATTCTCATATCAAAGATCCTACAAATCACCATGCAAATTAAAAAATCAAGAGAGAATTAAGAAGATAGAAAGAAGCACACCACAAAAACCCACTAAATCACCCTCTTTATCTCTCGCTCAAAAACAGACAGAATTTTGAATTTTCTCACCAGATATATACTTCAATTTTTCTCAATATTCACCTTCATTATCCTCGTCATCTTCCTTCTTGTAGATGGCAGCAATTCTCTGCTCAGCCAAAATGCTAGAACGTCTCCTACTTCTTCCTGCAGGAAGTAAGAGAAGTGCACTACCAGCCACAGCTTCATTACTGGCCTCGACCTCCTCAGTGACAGCTTCAAGCTCGACCTCCTCCTCAACGACAGCTTCAGGCTCGACCACCTCAGAATCAACTTCAAGCTCAGCCACTTCAAAATCAGTTTCCTTTCTTACCTCCTCCTCCTCAGCCACAACTTCATGTCTAACCTCCTCCTCCTCAGCCCCTTCATTTTTAACTCCCACCACTTCATTAGTAAGTGGTGTTGCTACCTGTGCAGCATCTACTTTAGAGGTCATTGAATTCACAAATGAACGAAACTCATTTTTCACCCAATCCGCTCCTATGGCCTCCTTTACTCTATTGAAAGCAACCTTGTCTTACTCATAGGCAGGAACTTCAACAGTTGACGCCCTCACTGCTTCCTCATATCAAGCAGCAACCCTTGCTTCCTCTTTTATTGGGCAGTGTTTGGGCGAAGCTGAGACAAGAATTCTGAATTTGGACTTATGCAATCCGTGCCAATTTTTGGAGGTCTATGATTGCAAAGGGGAACAATGTGATTGCCAAACCAGCTTCAGTACCAAAATACTTACGAAACTCACGCTGTTACCTTTGCAATCATAGATTGCCAAAAATTGGCACGAATTGCATAAGTCCAAATTCAGAATTCTTGCCTCAACTTCGCCCAAACACTGCCCAATAAAAGAGGAAGCAAGGGTTGTTGCTTGGTATGAGGAAGCAGTGCGGGCGTCAACTGTTGAGGTTCCTGCCTATGAGGAAGACAAGGCTGCTTTCAATAGAGTAAAGGAGGCCATGGGAGCGGATTGGGTGAAAAATGAGTTTCATACATTTGTGAATTCAATGACCTCTAAAGTAGATGCTACACGGGTAGCAGCACCACCTACTAATGAAGTGGTGGGGGTTGAAAATGAAGGGGCTGAGGAGGAGAAGGTTAGACATGAAGCTGTGACTGAGGAGGAGGAGGTAAGAAAGGAAGCTGATTTTGAGGTGGCCGAGCCTGTAGCTGATTCTGAGGTGGCCGAGCCTGAAGCTGTCGCTGAGGAGGAGGCCGAGCCTGAAGCTGTCGCTGAGGAGGTCGAGGCCCATAATGAAGCTGTGGTTGTCAGTGCACTTCTCCTACTTCCAGCACGACTTATACATTTCTTTAATTTCACAAGGAGGCTGAAACCTACTAATTTTCTCATATGTTGATATATTATCTTCATGGAAGAATCTTGCAAATGGACCCATCAATGCAATTGAGCTTTTTATAGGAGCACACATAGCACACCACACTGCCTATAAAAAAAACAAAAAAAAATTCAGCAAACAAAAATGCAAGAAATTTCACATTTTGAACTATAGCATTTGAATAAAATATGAATAGAGTAAACTAGATTAATTAGCAAATTTGTGTCACACATATCTTTAACAAATTCATAAAATAGAAAGAAAAAAGGCTCATGGGTAACAATAATTTTATAATGTTAAATGCTATAGATAGATTAATATGAATAGAGTAATGATAGATTAATGTCAAATTTCGAACTATAGTAGATAGAGATTAGAGATGCAGAGTTTAAGAATCTGAAGTAATGAATCAAGTTCAAGACTCAAGATGGTGAAAGAAAGAACATGTAGATAGAACCAATTTTAAAGTGTGTGCAAGAGAAATGATGACTATTTGACGTCCATGCAAGAGGTAAAATATAGTACCATAAGTATTCTATTTCATGGATGTTAACTTAAAAGTTAAAACAGAGATATTTGCATGCATCATTAAAAATACTAATTAGTTAATTTAAACTCCCTCTGATGGCTGTCCCAATGCCAAGGTATTTTGACAAGCTAACAAGTGTACACACCCCTAAATTCTTATTGCCCAACCAAATGAAAGTTCAGGAAATACATTTCATGTAGCTCACAACCTAACAACTGTATTTGCCTTTAAATTCTTCCTTCTTCAACCAAAAAAGTTTAGTGAAACCATAGCATGTTTCTTTAGGATAAAGAACACAAAAGTACTAACAGAAACACAACATTTAGGAACCTAAACTAGTTGATCCACATCCAATGAACAAAAAAATGTGACTGAACCTATCTAAGCATGAGATAATAGCATACATAAATCTCTCGGAGGCTATGATAAAATAGGAGAATCACATATCTTGGGACAGAGATATAAATTAGCTAATTATTATCAGGGAAAATGTACTACAGAAACAAACAAAAAGACCTTGCAGCTTTAGCCAGGGAAGCAAGAGCAAGACCTTGGAAAAATATAGAAGGATCACATCACATATCTAGGGACACTCTGTCATATAAATTAGCTTATTATTGTCAATTCTAAGGTTAAATTTACCACTGAAAAAAACAAAAGACTATGTAGCATGAGACAGTAAGTAAGAACAAGACCTTGAAATGGTACATGCTCACAAAAAAATCACTTGGCTACATCTTTTCAAAATTCTCTTCTCTTTTTTTTGGTCATTTCGTCTTTTAAATTGTAGCCAAGAGAGCCATAATCTAGATCTTTTTAACACTACCCAGCAACACATAAGCAAATAAGGATTATGTTGTCCAAGTATTGTAATGACTTACCAGCTTCAAGGTCGGAAGCAGAGTCGAGACTTCGAGAGGTGAGCGACTGAGAGAGTAGATTTACAAGTACAACTAAAACAAACAAACCCTAGAAACTGAAACTGCAATGGGTACGGGCGCCCGTTATATAAAAAGGAAAAAATGTTCACACGTGTGAACGAGTCTCTCACGCGTCTCTTCTTTTTTTTCTTTTTTTTTTTGTCTCTCGCGCGGGTTAGGTGCCCATTTCACCGTCTGAGTCTCTGACGCGGGACTTTTACGATTAATAATTTAATACGTTCTAATGTTACAGTTTTAAAACATCAATCAAATAAAACTAGATCTGAATAAAAAAAATATTAATACATGAATTAAATGTCATTTCAAAAAATTAATAAATTAATAGCTGAACATTTCAATGCCAAAAAAAAAAAACCTAATGACTTGAATACATAAATATTTCAATAAAGAACAAAAAAATAGATAAGAATTAGATTAGAATAAATCAAATAAAAAAATTATAAAAAGGGATTTTTAATTTCTTACAAAATAATAAAAAAACGCTTTTAATTTTATAAAAATAAAAAGATAATGATTTGAAGTTAAATTTAAATCAACCATTATATAGATCAATAAAACAACCATTAAATTACAATCAACAATTATATAGATTTATAAAACAACCATTAGATTACAATCAACAATTATATAGATCTATAAAACAATAATTAAATTTCAATCAAACATTATATGAATAAACAATTATATATGTAAGGGCTCGTTTTTTAGCCCAAGCCCAAAATGTAAAAGGATATAGGCCCGGTGAGCCCAGTACAATAAATTTGTTGAGAGTGAATTAGAGAACTAAGCCCTAATGAATTGAACAACGGTTAGAATGAGTTTAAACCAGTTGAACGGATTATTAATACAATTTTGATTGCTATAGTATTTTCTCTCTCTATTTTTCGATCCCCCTTTCCTCAGGGGTTCCTTCCGTTATATATCCCCCCTTAATTGATCTTGGCCCTCTATTTGTTGATCATCCAGACCATCACTTGAGTGCTTGTCTCATCGAACACCCTCTCTAGCCTTCTGTGAGTTGGGATAGCCTAGGCAGCACTGTCAAGGGTCTTCTCTACATAAATGCGGTTAGGAAGTTAGCTGCAGAGCATTCAATACGGTGGTAGCAGTTTTTCCTTTGATACCTTTGAGCCCCCACCCCTCTTATACGTTTGTAATATACGCCCCTGTCAGTAGAACCTCCTGGAAGGCCACTCTAATCGATAAGATATACCTTTGATCTGTGCTCCGTTAATCCGAGGAGATACTTCTCCTTGGACCACCTTCCCAACCTTTCTGCTTGCATCTTACTCATGAGATTCTGAGTTTGATACCCTCACTACTACTTATCAGTCCTCAGACCAGTCAACCTTCTCGAACAAAACCCAATGCCCAACATACAATTTTGGGTCCTTGTCCCTACAATAACCCCTCAAAACTCCGATTTTTCCTTCTTATCAGAGAAGAAAAAGTGGGGTTTTGATTCGTTAAGAGTTAAGATCATTAAATTCTTTAGTTTGCACATGTGGGAGTACCGCTTTGCGCATTCCATAACCGTCACTGTCGCTTCGTAGTTCGCAATGCGTCATTAATTGCTCAAGGAAGTGCTTTGTTCCTTGCATCTAACAGTGAGACGCAGATCCTACGATTGACATTTCTCCTTGAATTTTGAGCGAGATAACTCCCACTCAATTCCACCCCCTATATAAGGCACCCGGGGAAATAATTTTTCCTCATTTCACAAGTTCTCAAGCTCTCCAAAGATTCCTAGCTCTCAAACCTTTAAAACTTCCTAAACTTCTAAAGTCTCCAAGTCTTTTCCTTTGAAAAATTCAAACCTCCAAGAAGTATCAGAAGCAACTAACGTCTTTACTCTCATAAGTTTCCTTTTTTCTAGGTTATTTTCTCCTTGGCCAATCTCCTCGACCTTCTATTCTTTACTTTCTTTTCTTAAAAACTTCATCCATTTCCCTTTAGTTTGACCAAATTGGTAGGTTTAAGCACCTTGTAGACACTGAAGCCGGTATGGAGAGTTTTAGAGCTAAGTATCACATTCCGCAGGGAGTAGCCTTATGGTATTGTGCCCCAGACCAAATAGTCACGCACAAGGAGGAAGGGGAGGTTGTCATTCCTACGATCGCTTTCATAGAAGGAGGAATGACACTCCCTATGGGTAGGGTGACCTAAGACTATCTAATTAACCATAGTTTGACCCCTTATCAGTGCGCCCTTAACCTATTTAGGGTCCTGGGTAGCGTAGACGCTCTTAACGAGCAGATGGGCCTATGACTCACATGGCACGATGTCATGCATATGTATGAGTGCCACAAGCTCAAAGGCGTGAGATATTACCTCAAGTCTCAGTCCGACATTGTTAAACTGATATCCTGTCTTCCTAAGTCTAACAAAGGCATGAAGGATGACTACCTGATCGCTTCCGGGGAATGGCATGACGGTCTTTATTGCCCAACTCGGGAGGAAGATCCAGGTGGGGTACCCTAGGTTTAGGTCCTTTGGCATGGGATTTAGCCCCTATCGCTTTACTTCCATTCAGTTTCAACACTTTGCCTTCCTCTGATGATAATTTTTATCGATTTAACCATGATTTCCTCCCCGAATGTTTTTGCAGATAAACAGCGCGTTGCCCTGAGACTCAACCTAGTTAAAGTTTCGGCTCTTAACAAGTTACCGAGGTCCGAGGTTTTTGTGAGTGAAGACGGGCAACTACGAGCCGTCCACTTAGTATTGGACTTTGAGCCTTTGTCAACCGCGTTCCAAGACGTGGGCTAAGCAATAAGGGCAGGCGATCTTAGAATCCACCGGATTGATGTCTCACGGCCTGGTTTTTTGGCATAGGAAGACCTCCCACCTATTGAACTACCTCCCCAACACGCTTCTCAAGAAATAGTTACTCCGAGGGAGGAAACAGGCTCCTCGCGTCTATCCCTCGAAGCCGAGATTGACCAATTTCATTTCGAGGAGGACAAGGAAGAAAGGCTAGATCTTGTAATCTAGCTCCTGGATTCCGAGGACGAGTTAGACAGGTAATCCGCTACCCACTCTCCCAGGCTCATTATTGCCCGTGTTGATCCCAGTTCCAATAAGGATGAAAAGATGGAATCCGAGGAAAGAAATGAAGGGCCTCCTCACCGCGAGGAACAAAGGGGGGCCGTCCAAGGATGCTCCCAAATCCCAAGTTCCTGCCAATCTCCCACCTCCTCCTCCTCTCCCTATGACTTCAGTCAGACTACTTCCTTGTCTTGACTTGAAGAAGAAGAGGAAGGTACAAGAAATGGAGGAGGGCGAGGTGGTTTCTCTAAGGGGGCAAAGCAACCCAAAAACGCCAAAGACAGACGGGCTTCCTCTACTGACAGTAGGGAGGACTCCCTTAGGGCGGAGATGCGCCGACTGCAGCGCACTTGGGCTCCTCGACTGGAGCTAGATAGCACTGCAATCCCCTGGGACGCTTCAGTTCGAAGCTTCCAGTGGGGCACTCAAGCTATGTTGCTGAAGCCCTAGAGCAGCCTCTTCTCTTCCCCCGAGATATGGATGTTGTCAGGCGCTTCAAGTAGCCCGACCTTTTCCTGTCCCTAAAGAGAGACCTCGCCATGGTAAGTAATCTAACATATCATTGAATTAGGTACTTAGCCGCTCTCTTATTCTTTCTCTTTTTTACATGGGATTCCTCCATTATTTTTATGCAGGTTACTCAATAAGTTTTTGTGGTTAAAGAGTGGGTCAAGGATGCCCGTAATCAGGTTAGGGCTGAGGCCCACTCCCGCGCTGAGGTCGAGAAGTCCCTGGGGGTTCTCATGCAAAAGTAGACTAAGATGGCTAACAAGTTAACTGAAGAGCAGAGGGTGCGTCTGATTGCCGAGCCCGGTTTAAAAACTGTTGAGAAACAGGCCAAGGACCAGCGCCAGATACTTCACATCACTGAGATAGATCTGGCTACACAAAAACAGCTGGTCCTGGAGCTCAAGGCCGATCTGCAGAAGGCTAAGGAGGCAACTCGGTTGGTGAAGGAGGCAACATAGGTTGAAAAGCAAGCATCATATGCTTTCGGCGTGGAAGAAACACAAGCCAGGCTCACTGAGGAGCTAGCTAAGGTATGCAGGGACTACTGCGATGCAACATAGGTAGAAGCCCTCAACCTTGCAAAAGTCCTTAAAGACTCGGAGTAGAGGTAACCAAGGAATGTATACTACCACCCCGACATCCGTGAGATCCCAGTTGCCCTCCCGTCTCCCTCTGCCACTGCTCCTGAGTCTTCAAAGCAGCCCCTGACAGCCTAGGCTGCTCTCCCCTTCCCAAAGGCTTTGAAAGGACCCAGCCAGCTGGTGATCAAGGCCAAGCGACTGAGAGGGCCAAAGACGAAGGTAAGGGCAAGGAAACTAAGTCCTCCTCAGAGGCCAAGGATGCTGCTAAGGCCAAAGCAAAGGAGACAGAGGCCAAGACCAAAGAGACTAATCCTCAAGCCAAGGATGTCCCTGTCACCCAGCCGAGCGAAAAAGAAAACCCCCCATGGCCAAGAAATAGCACTTAGGACTTGTCTTGTAGTTTCTTTTGCTGTTTTGTTGTGGCATTCTGTCACTGTATACAATGTACTCCCTCTTCTGTTTAATGAAAATGTTTTTCTTTTTATCTTTTGTACCTTTACTTTATGCGCTTTAAAGCTTAGTACTATTACAAATAGCATTGAACTACTGTTACTCTATCTTTAATAAAAATTAACAATAATACACTGCTAAAAATTTAAATAACTTGACCAAGTACCAGCGATAAAGAGGTCTACTGCATACTTGTATTGAGAATTGAACCTTATGTAATGAAGGCTAAATATAATGAAGATAAATATATACTTTGTAAAAAATAAAAGGGGACAGACAAACTTCATCATATTCATCACTTAAATAAATAAATAAGGATTTCAATTTACTCAAAGCCATCAATCTGAGGAGTTGGGTACAATCCTGGATCTATTTTGACACTTAGTAAAAGATCGATAGATATTACAGTGTTAATTTTCCTCAAGTATGTGATCCGAAAGACCAGGCATGACTAGGGTTCTGTTTAATATATATAAATATGTCATTGAGTGTTAATTTTTTCAAAGTATGTGGTTCGAGGAACCAAGCATGACTAAGGTTCTGTTTAACACTTATAAAGATGCCAGAGTGCTAATTTCCCCAAAGTATGTGGTCCGAGGAGCCAGGCATGATTAAGGTTCTGTTTAACACTTATAAAGATACCAGAGTGTTAATTTCCCCAAAGCATGTGGTCCGAGGAGTCAGGCATGACTAAGGTTCTGTTTAACACTTAGAAAATAAGCCTTTTAAGTATTAATTTACCCAACGTATGCGGTTCAGGGAACCAGACAGGACCAAAGTTCTGTTTGATATTTAGATAGATGTTAAGGAGTATTAATTTTCCCAAAGTATATGGTCCGAGGAGCCAGGCATAGTTAAGGTTCTGTTTAATACTCAGAAAGATGTCACAAAGTGTTAATTTTCCCAAAACATGTGGTCTGAGGAGCTAGACATGACTAAGGTTCTGTTTAACATTTAGAAAAGATAGTAATGGGAAGTACAATATATTACATAACAAATGAGAATATGACGAAAGGAACTTTTATTAATAATAGTACATTTTCAAGTTATTTACATTCTAAGGGCGTGGTATTACATTCATCTAGGTCTTTAAGAAAATATGCTCCTATACCAGTCACCGAAGTGATGTGATATGGCCCCTCCCAGTTGGACCCTAGTTTTCCCCATGCTAGATTTTTTGCAGTACCTAGAACCTTTCTCAACACTAAGTCGCCAGGCACTAATGATTTTAACTTCACATTGGCATCATACCCTCGCTTAAGCTTGTGTTGGTAATATGCCAACTACACCACGGCGTTCTCTCTTCTTTCTTTAATCAAGTCTAATCTCTTTTCTAGTAATTCGTTGTTATTGCTCAGGTTGAAAGAGATTATTCTCAACATTGGGAAGCCAGTCTCTAAAAGAATAACAGCCTCGGCTCCATAAGTCATCGAAAAGAGGGTCTCCCCGGTTGACCTACAAGGTGTGGTTCGATACGTCCACAGGACATGTAACAGTTCTTCCACCCACTTTCCCTTCACATCATCCAATCTCTTCTTGAGTCCATTCACTATGACCTTGTTAACAGTTTCAACTTGTCCATTCTTTTGGGGATAAGCTGGGGTAGAATATCTATTCGTAATTTCCAGGTCACAACAGTATCTCCTGAAAGATTTGTTATCAAACTAAAGGTCATTGTCTAAAATGAGGGTACGAGGCACCCCAAACCGTGTGCAATGTTTTTCCAAACAAATTTCTTAGCATCCACATCCCTGATATTTGCTAAGGGCTCAGCTTCAACCCACTTAGTGAAATAGTCCGTGCCGACTAGCAAGTATCTTTTATTTCCTGCTACTTTGGGGAAAGGGCCTACAATGTCTAAACTTCATTGAGCGAATGGCCAAGGGCTAGACAGAAGATTAAAGACTCCTCCCAGTTGATATATGTTTGGTGTGAATTTTTTACACTGGTCGCACTTCCTTACATATTCTTGTGCTTCCTTTTACATGTTTGGCTACCAATAGCCTTAAGTGATAGCTCTGTGCGACAAAGATCTGCCTCCAGTGTGACTTCCATAAATCTCCTCATGTAACTCCTTAAGGAGTAATTCTATTGCCTCAGAGTGTATGCATAGCAGGTATGGCCCAGAAAATGAGCGTTTATATATTTTTAGTCCTCAGACAGCCAGAACCGAGGAGTCTTTCTTCGTACCTTTTCAGCTTCTGATTTCTCCTTGGGCAGGATGTCCTTCTTCAAAAATAGTACCATGAGGTCCATCCAACTAGGCCCTACTCTAACTTGGTGAACCTAGATCATCTCTCTTTTCACCTTTGTGGGCTTGTATAAATCCTCTACAAGGATGACCCGAGGCAAGCTCTGCACCGAGGAGGTTGCAAGTGTGGCTAAGGAATCAGCATGTGTGTTTCCACTCTTAGGGACATGTAATAGGTTGAAAGCTTTGAACCTTGATTGTAAATGTCTAACCTGACTCAAGTATCCTTGCATTCTCTCATCTTTCACTTTAAACTCTCCTTTCACTTGGCCAACGACCAATCTTGAGTCTGAGAACATCTCTACTACCTTTCCGCCCATTCTTTGAATCATGGTCATTCCCATCAGTAGAGCCTCATATTCATCTTCGTTATTTGTGGCTAAGAAGTCTAGTCTCAGTGATTTCTCAATAGTAATCTTTTTGGGGGATACTAGAACTAGCCCCAATCCGGATCCCTTCTGATTTACTTTACACCATCAACGTATACTTTCCAGGATAAGGGATCTTGTTGGGAAATCATGCCAACTAATTTTCTATCCATGCCGCGCTTTTCTACTTCTACTTCCAATGGGGATTCAGCAAACTTGGCTACAAGATCCGCGAGAACCTGACCCTTGACAGAGGTATGAGGCATGTAGTTGATGTCAAAAGCTCCCAGGATTGTGCCCCACTTAACAATCCTCCCCGTGTAATAAGCACTTCAGAGCAGAGCTCTGAGCGGGAGCTGAGTTAGGACAACTATTGTGTGTGCGTGGAAGTAATAGGGGAGTTTACGTGTAGCATGTACCACCGCCAAAATGGCTTTCTCCAGTGGCAGATAATGGATCTTGGCCTCATGTAGTGACTTACTCACATAATAAACTGGCATTTGTATGCCGTTATCAACTCATACCAAGACCAAGCTTACAGCATTAGGGGCCACAACAATATAAGCAAACAGGACCTCGTCTATCTCAGGACTAGATATGATAGGTGGGCGAGAGAGATAATCCTTAAGCTGCTAGAAGGCTAAAGCACACTTCTCAGTCCATTCAAATTCCTTCCACTTATTCATCAACAAAAAGAAGGGTCTGCATCTATCCGCTAACCAAGAGATAAACCGATTCAATGCAGCAGTCATTTCAGTCAGCTTTTGGACTTCCTTGGGATTTCAAGGTGGTTGTAAACTGTTGATTGCCTTAATCTGGTCGTAGTTAACTTCAATTTTACAATGTGTAACCATGTACTTCAAAAACTTCCCTGATCCGACCCCAAAAGAACATTTAGAAGCATTGAGTCGCAGTTTGTGTTTCCTCAGAATTTCAAAAATGCTCCCGAGGTCTCTTACATGCTCGGATACCACCTTACTTTTCATCACCATATCGTCTATATAGTCCTCAATGCTCTTGCCCAACTGTGGTTCGAACATTCTAGTCATTATTCTTTGATAAGTATACCTTACATTTTTCAAACCAAAGGGCATCACTTTGTAGTGGTAGTTTCCAATGGGGGTGACAAAAATTGTCTTTTCCTGATCACCCAGGGCTAGTGGTATCTGGTGGTATCCTTGAAAGGCATCTAAGAAGCTCATCAGAGGATGGCCTACGGTTGCATCCACCAGCTGGTCTATCCTAGGCATAAGGAAGGGATCCTTTGGGCAAGCCTTATTTAGATCTGTAAAATTCACACATACTCGCCATTTCCCACTTTTCTTCTTTACCACCACAGTATTGGCCAGCCACTCAGGGTAGAAAACCTCCTTGATAGCCCCTGCCTGCTTGAGCTTCTTCACCTCATCTCTGACAGCATCAGAGCGATCCTTGGATGAAAGCCGAGGCGGTTGCTTCTTAGGGGTGACAGATGGATTAACATTTAAATGATGACAGATGAAACTCAAATCCACCTTTGAGGCTTCGTAAGCGCTTCATGCGAACACATCAATATTACTCCTAAAAAACTCTATCAGCTCTTCTTTCTCTAGAGGAGACAGTTGAGCTCCGATCTGAAAGAACTTCTTCGGATCATTACCAACGACAACCGTTTCTAAATCTTCACATTTCGCCTCCTCGGCTAATCCCTTGACAGGCAAATTCGGAGCTTTTAATTGTTATAAACCCTTTTCAACAGAGGCTGATGACTCAACTTCGGGTTGATGTAAGATGGCAGCTACCAGGCACTGCAATCTATTTAATCTGGCCCCTCGACGGATATTTCACCTTCTGATGTAGAGTAGAGGAGATGACTCCTAGGGCATGAAGCTAAAGCTTGGCCACAATGGCCGTGTAAGGGGAATAAACGTTTACCACGATGAAGTCTACCTCCACCACTTCTGAACCAGTCGCACGGGTAGTCTAATTTGGCCTCTCAGAAAGACAACCTTCCCATCAAAACTCACCAAAGGAGAATCGTAGGCTGTTATGTTCTCGGGTCTTAAGTTCAACCCCTTGTACAAGTCGGGGTACATGATCTCAGCACCACTGCCCTGATCCACCATCACCCTCTTCACGTCATACCCCCTAATCCTAAGCATGACCACCAAAGCATCATCGTGGGGCTGTATGGTTCCAATTTTATCCTCGTTTGAAAAACTTAGTATCGGTTGGATCTCCACTTTAGCCTTCTTCGACTCTAGATTGGTGTCATCGGCGAATAGCCGAGCCACAAGCATCACTTTGGAAGGACAAGAACTAGTTCTTCTTGGAACGGCAAAGATGACATTTATCGTACCCAAAGGAGGCCTTAAAGAAGCATCTCTCCGGGGTTCAGGATTTGCTTATCCCTACAAACCACTGGAATGATGCAAAAACTACTTCAGTTTTTCCTCTCGGATCAGCTGGTCAAAATGATCCCACAAATTCCTACAGTCCTCCGTAGTCTGTCCCTGGTCCTGGTGGTACTGGCAGTAAAGGTTCTGATTGCGCCTCATAGGGTTTCCTGTCATCTTATTTGGCCACTTGAAGAATGGCTCATTCTTCTTCTCTAGAACCTGGTACACCGATTCTCGGAACACCACATTAACTGCCTCAGTATTGGTAGGCCCTGGCTGCTCAGCAAAATCCCTCTAAGGTCGATTGTTATTATATCGGTCCGACCTAAAATGCCTCATCTCCTGAGGGATAACCTTAGCCTTACCTTTCCCCTGCTACTAATCTTCCTCAACCCTCTTATACTTGTCAATCCGGTCCATGAGTTGGCGCATGTTGGTGATAGGTTTTCCCGTCAAAGACTTCTTTAAACCGTGCTCGGTTGGGAGGCCTGTAATACTCCAATTTGTTTTTATGATCATCACCGTCATCATCATTATCAATATAGAGTTGAGGTACTACATGTGTGTGTGCATAGTAGGATGGGAGTAGACAATTTTGTGGTATTACAAAATAGGTGAGAAGATTAAAGTTTTAGTGCATAGTATGATTTCTCACTGTTAGAGACAAAAATTAAATAAATAAATAAAAAAAGAAGAAAAAGGTTTGCATGATTATTTCATATGAACACACGAATAGGTGATAAGCCTTTAGAAGTTTTGTGTCTTATAGTTTTAGTGATGTCGTTTGGGTAAGGCCAATATTTAGATTAAAAAAAAATTCTTGCTTTTATGTTATTAAGTGAATTTTTTTACGAAACCCCTGAATGCTCATGACAGTGCAACGAATAGAGATTTTTATTATTATTATTGTGGGGCCAAGAAATGGTCAGACGACCCTAGCCCACTCCCAACCGGGCCCAAGGCCCATGTCCGAGGACGCGCCCATGGACCGAGAACTGAAGTGTAGCGCCCAGCTACCCTCTAAACAACGCCAAGGATGATAGCATCCTCGGAAGTTCGAGGTCCGAGAAAGTGCAAGCTGCACTCCCTCAAAGGGAGCCTCCCCGAGCATCCAAGGAACAAACAGCGGGTACCAAATACCGGACATGGAAGCATGGTGGAGGAGCAAATCCCAGATGAACTGTCACCTCCACATTAAATGCTCCCAACTAACGTCCTGGCCGCATTAATGGGGAAGAGACGCCCCAACAGTGCCACCTTAGTTGCTGCCATCCACAGAAATAAAGGGGGAAGGTGGCTGATGGGACAGGCACTCAAGCGGTGCCCTAATCCTTTTACAAATGTAGGGTTAGGATCTATTGGGAAAGGGATATATAATGTAAGGAACTCCTCCTAAGGGAGGAGAGAGAAATACTGTAATAATTTACATGTTCTAAGAGAACTTCATAGTTCGTCTAAAGGAAAGAAATTAGAAGAACTCCCGGTCCAGAAAAATACGTCCGAGGAGCATTATTACTCACCCCAATGTACATTCAAATTGTCCAACCCATGTACAGCCATGTGTGATCGTTGCATTTCTCACTAACACCTAGTTCTTGAACCCATCCTCTATAAATTCATTGCGGGAAAACTGGGCTTGAGTCCACTCTTTCAAACCAGGTCCCTACAATTGGCGCCGTCTGTGGGGAGAACTTGTGCGTTGGTAAGGACAACAGTCAAGCATGGTAGGATCGGACCCTCACCAAACAACTCCCAATCGACCCGAATCGGCGAAGCCACGGCATCATGGTGACTACGGCGACCCCGGAGGCGGTCAGAATGATAACGGACGATTTCGAGAAGGAAGCGTGCATACTTCGACGGCGAGCGAAAACCAAGCCCAGAAGCGCGACGCTGTCCAGGCTACGCAATTGGAGGAGGCCCATAGTCACGCCTCCCAGGCGAAGGACGATAAGGTGGCCATGCAGCGCGAGATAGATGATCTGAAGAAGAAGCTGCGCCGTGCACAGCGAAGACAGCCTGAACCCAGCCCTGACTTACCCTCTAACGAAGAGAGTGACGACGAATACAGGCAAAGGTCGAGAACGCCCCCCAGCGAGACTTTCTCCCACGAGGAGGAGCGCTACCAGAGGCGTAGGTGCGCCGACCGAACCTCCCGGGGCGTAGGAAGTGACGCCATGAGCAAGGCGTTGGATCAGCTCTCCAGGTCGCCCTTCACGCGTCGTATAGAGGAGGCAGAGCTTCCTCGGCGGTTCCAGCCACCAACCTTCATTGCTTACAACGGCAAAACAGATCCCGTAGAGCATGTGAGCCAGTTCAACCAGAGGATGGCTGTCCACTCGAAGAACGAGGCGCTGATGTGCAAAGTCTTCCCATCTAGCCTGGGACCTGTGGCGATGAGGTGGTTCAACGGTCTGAGGACGAATTCCATAGACTCGTACAGACAGCTGACCCAGGCTTTCGGCTCCCGCTTCGTCACGAACAGCAGGCCTCCTCGGCCCATGAGTGCGCTGCTGTCCCTATCCATGCGTGACGGGGAGACCCTCAAGGCCTACTCGGACAAGTACTGGGAGATCTACAATGAGCTGGACGGCAAGTATGACGCCGTCGCCATCAGCACATTCCAGAATGGGCTACCACTGGGGCACGGCCTGAGGAAGTCCCTGACCGGAAAACTCGCCACCAGCGTGCGGCAACTGATGGATCGGATTGACAAGTACAAGCGGGTGGAAGAAGATATGCTGCAAGGCAAGGGGAAGGATAAAGTCATCCCTCAGGAGAGGAAGGACTTCAGGTCGGACCGGTATAACAGCGCCCGCCCGAGGAGGGATTTTGGAGGAGAATCTGGAGCGACCAATGCTCAAACCGTCAACGCCATATTCCGAGAACCCGTGCATAGGGTGCTGGAGAGAATAAAGGACGAACCGTACTTCAGGTGGCCGAATAAGATGGCAGGGGAACCTGAGAGGCGCAATCAGAACCGCTACTGCCAATACCACCAGGACCATGGGCATACCACGGAGGACTGCAGGAACCTCCGGAACTACCTGGACCAACTGGTCCGGGAAGGAAAGCTGAAGCACTTGCTGCTCAACCCTGACAATCGCCAGGGCCAAGCGTATCAAGAGCCCCGGCGGGATACCGCCATGGGACAACCCGCGGGCACGATTAACGTAATCCTGGCGGCTTCCGGGGAGAACGGGCGCGGGCCCCTCGCGAGTGTTGTCCGTGGCCCAACCGGAAGCCGGGGAGTCCCAAGCCGGGCCGAAAAGAGCTAGGAGGAAGTCCTGCCCTCATTTGAGCTTCTCAGAGGAGGACAAGATCGGGACCATCCAGCCCCATGATGATGCCCTGGTGGTCACCCTTAGAATTGGGGGCTACGACGTAAAGAGGGTGATGGTAGATGGTGGCAGCGCAGCAGAGGTCATGTACCCGGACCTCTACAGGGGGCTAGGGTTAAGACCGGAGGACTTGACGCCGTATAACTCCCCCCTAATGAGTTTCGATGGGAAGCTCGTCATCCCGAGAGGCATGATCAGGCTGCCTATACAGACCGGCCCAGAAGTGGTAGAGGTGAACTTCATAGTGGTGGACACATACTCCCCCTACACGGCCATCGTGGGAAGACCCTGGCTCCACGCTTTAGGGGGCGTAGCTTCCTCCTTGCACCAGAAGGTGAAGTTCCCCTCAGGGGACCAGGTTCTGGAAATCCATGGATGCCAGACCACTGCGAGGCAATGCACGGTGGCTGCCATATCATGTCAGCTCGACGCGCAGACCTCGGCCATCACCGACGAAGGTTTATAGCAATCAAAGGCCACGGTAGCGTGCTCTAATGAAGCTGCCGAGGAAGTCAAGTGCGAGGACTTGGAGAAGGTGGTAATTGGTGACGATCCCGAGAAATTCTTCCGGGTCGGGGCTCGGCTACCCCCCAACGAACAAGAGGAGTTGGTTGGGTTCCTTAGGAGCAATATCGACGTATTTGCATGGGACCCCTGCGACGCACCAGGGATTGACCCGTCCTTCATCTGTCACCATCTCAATGTTAGCCCATCTGCGGTGCCCAAGAAACAGCCGCTCCGACGCCCATCGAGGGAGCACGCTGACGCCATAACGGAAGAGGTGAATAAGCTCAAGCACGCTGGGGCTATCAAAGAGGTTTTCTATCCCGAATGGCTAGCCAATACTGTGGTGGTCAAGAAGAAGAGTGGAAAGTGGAGGGTCTGTGTGGACTTCACCGACCTAAATAGGGCATGCCCAAAAGACCCGTTCCCTATGCCTCGGATCGACCAGCTGGTAGACGCGACCACGGGCCATCCTCGGATGAGCTTCCTAGACGCCTTTCAAGGCTATCATCAGATACCGCTGGCCCTGGAGGACCAAGAGAAGACTGCATTTCTGACACCCGTCGGGAATTATCACTACAAAGTAATGCCTTTCGGTCTGAAGAACGCAGGATCCACCTATCAGAGGATGATGACGAGGATGCTCGAGCCGATGCTGGGCAAGAGCATGGAGGTCTATGTTGACGATATGGTGGTAAAGAGTAAGATAGTATCCAAGCATTTGGGAGACCTCGGCCGCACATTTGACGTCCTAAGAAAACACCAACTGCGCCTAAACGCCTCAAAATGCTCGTTCGGGGTGGGCTCGGGCAAGTTCCTTGGGTACATGATCACCCATAGAGGAATCGAAGTTGACCCTGACCAAATCAAGGCTATTCACGATCTGAAGCCTCCGCAGAACCCCAAGGAGGTCCAGAAGCTTACTGGGATGGTCGCGGCTTTGAACAGATTCATTTCCCGATCGGCTGACAGGTGCCGACCCTTCTATCTCTTGATCAACAAGTGGAAGGGATTTGAGTGGTCAGAAGACTGTGTCGTAGCTTTCCAACAACTTAAGGAATACCTATCCCGACCGCCTATCATGTCCAATCCTAACACCGATGAGGTCTTGTACGCATACCTTGCCGTGGCGCCCCACACAGTGAGCCTAGTACTTATACGGGATGACAGTGGCGTACAGAAGCCAGTTTATTATGTCAGCAAGTCGCTGCATGAAGCGGAGGTCAGGTACCTGCCTCTGGAGAAGGCCATACTGGCCGTGGTCCACGCCACGAGAAAGCTCCCCCACTACTTCCAAGCTCACACAGTGGTCGTCCTGACCAAGCTGCCCCTGAAGTCTGTACTTCGGACCGCCGACTACACCGGGAGAATCGCAAAGTGGAACACAATCCTTGGGGCTTTCGACATCAAGTATATGCCCCGGACTTCCGTAAAAGGACAGGTCCTGGCGGATCTGACGGCCGAATTTACCGAACCCACTGTGGAAGTAGCCCCCGGGGAGGAGAGCTCGGATGAAAAATCAGTTGGGGCAGTCTCCATCCCGGGATCACCACATTGGAAAGTATATGTTGACGGCGCGGCCAACCAGAGGGGGTCCGGAGTGGGGCTAGTACTAGTATCCCCTGAGGGTCATGTCATTGAGAAATCCCTGAGACTCGGATTCTCAGCAACTAATAACGAGGCCGAGTATGAGGCGCTGCTACAAGGCATGGTCATGGTACGGAGGATGGGAGGAAAATCGATAGAGGCGTTCTCAGACTCGAGATTGGTGGTAGGACAGGTGAACGGAGAAATGGAAGCCAGAGATCAGAGAATGCAAGAATACCTGAGCCAGGCCCGGTGCTCGCGGTCGAAGTTCGACCTCTTTAGCCTGTCTCACATCCCCTGGAGCGGGAATAGCCATGCCGACTCATTAGCCACGCTCGCCACGTCCTCGGCGGAGGGCCTGCCCCGGATCATACTTGTGGAGCACCTAGAAAGAGCGAACGAAATGCCAAGGGGGCCGGTCACCGTCAATCAGATTGAAGTGGGTCCCAGCTGGATGGATCCCATAGTGAAATTCCTCAAAGATGATATACTGCCCGAAGATAAGGCTGAAGCTGAGAAAGTTCGGAGAAAAGCTCCTCGGTTCTGGCTATCTGAGGACCTCCGACTATACAAGCGCTCTTATTCTGGGCCATACCTCCTGTGCGTCCACCCCGAGGCAGCAGAGCTATTGCTCGAAGAGCTGCACGAAGGAATTTGTGGAAGTTATATCGGAGGGAGATCCCTGTCACACCGAGCCGTCACGCAAGGATATTGGTGGCCGGGAATGCAGCAGGAGGCCCTGGAATATGTCAAAAAGTGTGACCAATGCCAGAGATTCGCCCCAAACATGCACCAGCCAGGAGGGGTCCTCAATCCCTTGTCCAGTCCCTGGCCGTTCGCCCAATGGGGCTTGGACATTGTAGGTCCCTTCCCGAAGGCGCCAGGGAATAAGAGGTATCTACTGGTAGCCACGGACTACTTCACGAAATGGGTCGAGGCCGAGCCCCTGGCAAACATTAGGGACGTGGACGTCAAAAAGTTCCTTTGGAGAAACATAGTCACGCGATTTGGAGTCCCTCATACCCTTGTCTCAGATAATGGGCTCCAATTCGACAGCAAGGCCTTCAGGAGGTACTGCTGTGAACTTGGGATTACTAACAGATATTCGACGCCCGCCTACCCTCAAGGAAATGGACAGGCCGAAGCCGTTAACAAGGTTATCGTCAACGGGCTTAAGAAGAGGCTGGACGACGCCAAAGGAAGATGGGTTGAGGAGCTGCCCCACGTCCTATGGACGTACCGGACTACCCCTCGGCGATCAACAGGAGAAACACCTTTCGCCATGACCTATGGCGCCGAAGCGGTGATCCCCCTGGAGACGAATTTCCGGACGCTACGAACGAGCTCTTTCACTCCCAGCAGCAATGATGAACTGCTGGGAAGGAACCTGGACTTGGTGGACGAACGGAGGGAACAAGCAATGATCCAGCTGGCCTACTACCAGCAAAAGCTCAAGCAAGGATATGACGCCAATGTGAAACTCAGGCCGCTGGCACCGGGGGACCTGGTGCTGAGAAAAGTTGTCGGGCTGCCAAGAACCCATCCTGGGGAAAGCTGGGACCCAATTGGGAAGGCCCCTACCGAATCACCTCGGTAGCAGGAATAGGTGCATATTATTTAGAAGATCTAGACGAAAAACCTGTACCTCGCCCCTGGAATGTAAATAACCTGAAAAGGTATTATTATTAATGAAGCAATTCTTTTTGAATTCCGACTCTTAACCTGTTTCAACTTGAGATCACATGTCCGGACTTCAAATACCAAGTGTTAGACAGAACCAAGGCTCTGCATGGTCCTCGGACTCAGGCCTATGGGGAAACTAATCACTTCAAATACTAAGTGTTAGACAGAACCAAGGCTCTGCATGGTCCTCGGACTCAGGCCTATGGGGAAACTAATCACTTCAAATACTAAGTGTTAGACAGAACCAAGGCTCTGCATGGTCCTCGGACTCAGGCCTATGGGGAAACTAATCACTTCAAATACTAAGTGTTAGACAGAACCAAGGCTCTGCATGGTCCTCGGACTCAGGCCTATGGGGAAACTAATCACTTCAAATACTAAGTGTTAGACAGAACCAAGGCTCTGCATGGTCCTCGGACTCAGGCCTATGGGGAAACTAATCACTTCAAATACTAAGTGTTAGACAGAACCAAGGCTCTGCATGGTCCTCGGACTCAGGCCTATGGGGAAACTAATCACTTCAAATACTAAGTGTTAGACAGAACCAAGGCTCTGCATGGTCCTCGGACTCAGGCCTATGGGGAAACTAATCACTTCAAATACTAAGTGTTAGACAGAACCAATGCTCTGCATGGTCCTCGGACTCAGGCCTATGGGGAAACTAATCACTTCAAATACTAAGTGTTAGACAGAACCAAGGCTCTGCATGGTCCTCGGACTCAGGCCTATGGGGAAACTAACTACTTCAAATACTAAGTGTTAGACAGAACCAAGGCTCTGCATGGTCCTCGGACTCAGGCCTATGGGGAAACTAACTACTTCAAATACTAAGTGTTAGACAGAACCAAGGCACTGCATGGTCCTCGGACTCAGGCCTATGGGGAAACTAACTACTTCAAAAGCCTAAGTGTTAGGCGGAGCCAAGGCACTGCATGGTCTTCGGACTCAAGCCTATGTGGAAAAAGACTGCCTCCAGGGGACCTACGTTGTAATAACTAATGCCGCCATTTGCCGAGGTGCAATTGCAGTTAAAATCGTACGAGTACAGAAAAAGCGGATAGCATACAAGTAGGCAAACAACCACGAGGAACAGAAAAAGAAACAAAGCTCGCATTTCATTGAGTCCAATAGGATTTACATGATACGAATTACATTACCAAAGAAAGATAAAAAAAAAAAAAAAAAAAAGGGGTGTGTGGAAAGTGAAATAAAGCAAGCAGAGGCGCCAGGGGGCATACTCCTTCTGCTCAATCGCTTGCTCCCGTGGGTGGCTGGACCAGGGCATCTCCGGGGTCCTCTGAGCTCTGGCTGAGTGGGATAGCCTGCAGAGGTGCGGCGGAAATAACAACCCCCTCAGCAGAAGAAACCTGAGCATCAGGGGATGGCCCTGCAACCTGCTGGGGGGCGTCCTCGTTAAAGCCATCGCTCACTTCAACCACCAGGGAAGGACTATTCCCTTGGTCTGGCTCGCCAGCGGCCCCAGTATCCGGAGCCCCCCCGCCTGGAGTAGCAGCAATATCCACGGCAGCCTCCTCGGCCTCAGAGCCGCCTGGACTGTCTGGCGCGGCCTCGCGAATGACAGAGGGATAGTACACGCTCTCATCTTTCCACAGGGCAGAAGAGGCCTCCACACCAGCTTGCCTAAGGGCTTCCATCCAAGTCTCGGAGCAGTAGCGCCTACATAACCCAGGGACTTGGGATTTGTAGGCAGCTGCTGTCTCAGATGCTCCAGTAGCATAGGCTGTCTCCTCAGCCTTCTCCTTGATGGCCCAGGCTTCCTCCCTACTCTTCTCCGCCTCGAGCTTGGCCTTCACAGCTGCGTCCCTAGCAAACTCAGCCACTTTCCTGGCATCCTCGGCAGCAGCCTCCTTCTTCGTCAGGTCTGCAATCAGATCCTTTGCGATCTTCAGCTGCTCCTCTGCCTCACCTAGACGTTTCGTCTGAGTCTTGGCCTGCCTCTGTGCACCCTCAAGGCCTGATACTGCACTGTCCCGAGCCTGGGTCGCAGTCTTCAACTCCTGCCTGGCCTTGGCAAGGTCCGCCTCGCAGTTCTTGAGGGCCTGGGTGGCCTCCAAGCGCTTCTCGCGCTCTTCTTCCATTGCCTTTCCGTGGTCGTGGGCCGCCTCCTCCAGCCTGAAGGTGGCCTAGACAGCCTACCAAACAAAACGGGCACATGATAATAAGCCGGGCTAAACAAAAAAAAAGGGGGCACAAGTGTAGAGGCCTTACCATCCCCAAATAACGCTTGAGGCTGAGGAAGACCTCCCTACTCTTCATGGTCCCCAGCTGCTCCATATCCGCGGGAAGTAGCAGACATCTCTCCACGGCATCGGCCACGTGCGCGCCTTCGCCCTCTCTAAAGTCCCTGAGAGAGGAATCATCCCGCAGAGGAGCCCCACGAAGCATTGGGGCAGGCAGCCATGCCTGGGCCTCGGCCGGGGCATCCACCTGCCTATCCTGAGACCTGGAGCCTATCCTCAGCTGCTTCGAGGGCCGCCGATTGTCATCCCCCTCCCGGGTGGGCCCAGATTTCTCCTCAACGGGCCTCTTGCCCTTGTCCTTCTTCTGCTTGGAACCGGAAGGCTCGTGCCGGGAAGACAGACTCGTCCGAGGTGGAGGGGGAGGAAGCCTAGATTGGGCCGAGGTAGACCTAGTCTGGGGAGGACGATTCTTTGGAGAAGGGGGTGGGAGCTTCGACTTGGACTTCCCCGGTTGCCCTTCGATCAGCTCGAATAGAGTGGGCTGGTCCTTCTTCTTGTAGCCCATCGCTAGCCGAGAGGGAATCTCTGACGCCGAGGGGACTGCTTCGGTCAGCCGTGGGTCCCCCAAGTCTCCAGAAGGGTCCTCGGACTGATGAATCCGCTCAAAAACGTCAAAATCGTCCCCTCCAGGGCAAGGATCTGCGACTCCCCTTTCCCCCTCAATGCCCTCTTCCGCGGCCTCTGAGAATGTATGAGAGGCAGAGGGTACTGCTACCGTGACGCCCTCTGAAGTAGAGGGACCCTTGGGAAGCTCGAACCCGTCCTCGGTCACTGCTATTTTCTGCAGACGAGGATCCTTTGCTCTGATCACGTGCTTCGGGGCCGCAAATGACTTTTGGAGCGGCGTGTACCCCAAGATTTTGTGAGCGGCTCGGACCTGGTGGTCGGCTTCGTTTTCAAAATCCGCCGACCTGAGCACTTTCTGCAAGTCTTCCCTGTTGATCAAGTTGTAGCGGGGCGCGAGGGAGTGCGGATCTGCAAGAAGAAAACGCGTTCGCCATTAGCAACCAAAACAGTACAAAAAGAAGTAACGCATAAAACAAGTCAGAATCTCTGAACCCCCTCCCATTCCTACTACCCCACCTGGTGTCCCTTCTGTCGTCGGGCAATGGATACCATCATGCCACGCTCCGGACACGATGAGAAAGTCCTCATTCATCCCCTTGTTGAACTCAGGGAGGCACTGGATGAGCCGGACCCTGTCGTCCCTTGTCCTCATATAGTAGGACTTGTCCCTCAGGCGTTGAAGATTGTAGCAGTAGTTCACGTCATGATGGGTCAGTCTTAACCCCATCTTCTCGTTCAGAGCGTCCACGCTACCCAGAATTCTGAACATATTGGAGGCGCACTGAGTGGGGGCTAACCGGAAATATGACAGGTAGCCCCTCGTCACTGGCCCCATAGGGATCTTCATCCCTCCTTCAAGAAAGGCGATGATGGGAATCACCACCTCGCCCTCCTGCCTCCGGAATTCCCACTCCCCCTCCTCGCAATACCTCAAGCCCACATTGGCCGGTATCTTATAGTCGGCGATGAATTTCTCCATCGCCTCCTCAGTAAAGACATACTTCTTAAGTCTACCCATCCCAAATGACGCCTAAGAGTGCTAAAGAAAGAGCAGATAAAAGAAGAGGAAGAGCAAAAGGAAGAAAAGCTCAGAGAGGGATAGAGCGACTTACAGAAACGAGGAGAAGCTCCTCGGACAGGCCTTTTATGCTGGAGATGGTGGTGGAAATTTGGCTGGACTCTGAGTGGAGGCGCAAGGGCTCGTGATTATGAAATGGAAAAAGGTGGAAACGGTTCGAATGGGTATTTATACCCTGGATAGAAGAGCCGCGCGAGTTTTCCCGCCCATAAATGTTAGGCGCATCACGACCGTTCGATTGCTAACTGCCCTCCGAACGTGGGGGGCACAAAGCTGCCCGAATTTAATGCAGGACACGTTGCGCACACCGAAACGCCAGTAATGCACCTTGGGCAGACGAAAAAGCTCCAGCGCTGACAAAGGACAAGACGCGATTGGACGCGGAGCAGGACCGAGGATATCAAAATCCTCCTTTCCGCCCGAGGATGCGGACAGCAAGATTTTGAGGGGCTATTGTGGGGCCAAGAAATGGTCAGACGACCCCAGCCCACTCCCAACCGGGCCCAAGGCCCATGTCCGAGGACGCGCCCATGGACCGAGGACTGAAGTGTAGCGCCCAGCTACCCTCTAAACAACGCCAAGGATGATAGCATCCTCGGAAGTCCGAGGTCCGAGAAAGTGCAAGCAGCACTCCCTCAAAGGGAGCCTCCCCGAGCATCCAAGGAACAAACAGCGGGTACCAAATACCGGACATGGAAGCATGGTGGAGGAGCAAATCCCAGATGAACTGTCACCTCCACATTAAATGCTCCCAACTAACGTCCTGGCAGCATTAATGGGGAAGAGACGCCCCAACAGTGCCACCTTAGTTGCTGCCATCCACAGAGATAAAGGGGGAAGGTGGCTGATGGGACAGGCACTCAAGCGATGCCCTAATCCTTTTACAAATGTAGGGTTAGGATCTATTGGGAAAGGGATATATAATGTAAGGAACTCCTCCTAAGGGAGGAGAGAGAAATACTGTAATAATTTACATGTTCTGAGAGAACTTCATAGTTCGTCTAAAGGAAAGAAATGAGAAGAACTCCCGGTCCAGAAAAATACGTCCGAGGAGCATTATTACTCACCCCAATGTACATTCAAATTGTCCAACCCATGTACAGCCATGTGTGATCGTTGCATTTCTCACTAACACCTAGTTCTTGAACCCATCCTCTATAAATTCATTGCGGGGAAACTGGGCTTGAGTCCACTCCTTCAAACCAGGTCCCTACAATTATATAGAAATATATAAAAGGATTTTGTCTCAAAAGTTCCTGGAGTTAACGCAACCTTGGAGTAGTGCTGAATTATTAACTCTTATTGTAATCTATAATATTGTTTTAAGTTTCAAAGATTTTAGTCAATACATGCTATGGGTTGCTAAGTCCTACAGGTAGAGATTTTCCATGGATACTATAAATATATATAGGACAAGGATTTGCTGCAAACAAGTTTGCAGCACTTCCTACATATTGGTATATGTGTCAAGATATTAGAGAGACACCTGTCCATGATCAATTTAAAGAAAACTTCTATTAAGTTCTTAACGTTCTCTCTCTCTCACATGCATGGAAAAAATAAAAATGCAAAATTTTCTCTCTTTCTTCAAAACCCCCCACCAACACTGTCTCTCTCTCTCTCTCTTTCCTTTGTTCTTCCCACTTCTCAGATACCCAGCCCTTTCACTGCAACTCAAAATCCCAAATCACTGCATCTCAAACCCATTTTGCCAAGACATTAAGACACCACAAAAACCACTGCCATTGCCACAAAATCTCTCCCAAACCACCACCAAAACTTCCGCCAAACTCCACAGATTGCACAAATTGTTCAAACCCACAACCATCAATTTCTCCAACCCACTCAAATTCTTCACACGAATTCAACCCTCATCAAAATCAAATTCCAAAAACCCATTAAACCCCGTTCAATGAGAAACCCATTAATTCAACACAAAAACAAAAACAAAAACAAAAAGAAAAAATAAAAAATAAGCAACCCATATACCAAAGTCAAACCTCAAAAACCCATCAAACCCTCATCAAAATCAAATCTCAAAAACCCATTAAACTCATTCAATGAGAAACCCATAAACCAAAATCAATCCCCAAAAACCCATCACAGCATCAAAAGAGAAGGGTGAGAAAGTGTGAGGAGAGAGAGAAAGAGAGAGTCCTGAGAGAGATTTCAGCATAGAGACGACATTGGAGTAGTGGTTTTTAGCGGCGAAGTGAGACTGGTGGTGAGGGATGAGTTGGATGTGGTAGGGCTATGCTAGGCACGAAGGATGTGGCTGGGTTTTTGAGAAGAGAGAGGAACAGAGGAAGGAGAGAGAGAACATTGGTGGGGTTTTGAAGAGAGAGAGAAGGATTTGTGATTTTATTTTTTCTCGTGCGTGTGATAGAGAGAGAGAGTGAGAGTGAGAGTGAGAGAAACGTTAAGAACTTAACAGATTTTTTTTTTTTAACTGGTCATGGACAAGTGTCCTTTTAATATTTTGACACATATACCAACATGCAAGAAGTGCTACAAACTTGTTTGCAGCAAATCCTTGTCCATATATATATTTGGATCTAAAAGAGTATTTTAGGGCGGCCTAGAATATTAATTGTGGTTATAGAAATTTGTTTGAACTCTAGGAGTACAGATTAGTTTTGGGGAAATATTCTTGCAGTGAGACTTTGATAAGGAATATTAAATTGCTTAATTCAATGGTATATAGGAAAGTAGTTTTCATACCTGATTTTGTAGGACAGTAGGAAAGAAAAGGGTTGTAAGGATTAGATTCCATGCTTACTAATTAAAGCATTCTTTTGTTTATAGCTTACGGAAGATTAAAGTGTTCAGCTGTGTTTAGAAGTATTAGCAAGAGAGGTAAGTAATTATGCATAATATGCACAAGTTTTGTCCATTAGGTTCTTAGAAGTTAAAAGTTTTCAAAAGTTTTGTATTTCAAACTTATATTTTCTAAAGTTTGTCAAAAGTATTTTTGCATCATTGAAAGAGAAATTTCGACTATTAAATAATGTTTTAAAGAGATACTTCAAATTTTACATAACGTTTCGAATGTCAAAATCTCATTTAAAAGTAGGGATGACAATTTATATCCGACCCGCGGATACCCAGCCCGGCCCGACCCTAATGGGCCGGATATTACCCGGCCCGATAAAGAATAGGGTCGGGTGTGGGTTTTAAAAAAAAAACCAGACTGAGTCCGAATCGGGTCCAGGTTTTATCAAAAACCCAGCCCAAACCCGAAACCAGACCCGGTTACTCTAAAATTACAAAAAAACCCCTTATATATATATGTATAATTGTAAACCCTAACCCACCCACCTCTCATTTCAACTCACACCTCACACACAAGAGCATGCTTAATCTTTCTGTGACGCTTCACACTCAGTCACTCAAGAGCACGCACAAGAGCACTCACTCACTCTCAATCTCACAGCTCACACACTCACTCTTAAGCACGGCCACTTGATGCCACCCCAAGCCACCGCCGTGAGCTACCATCTGAGGCAGCTCCGTTTCTTTCTCAGCCATTAAGGCTCAATAGCCAGCCCCAGGTTGAGCCTCCATGGCTGAACCTAAGCACTCTTCCCTCTATCTCTAGATCTAAAACCCAAGGCCGAAGACCTTAAGCTCTCTCTCTCTCTGATCTTCAACTCAGGGCCAAGACTCTCTTCTCTCTTCATTTCTATTTTTATCTTCTTCTTTATATTTATTTTTTGTTTGATCCGAAATCTCCTTCATTGGTTTGGTTATTTCTGGGTTTGAGGATTGAAAAATGGGATTTTTTTATTTTATTTTATTTGGGTGTGGCTGTGGAGATTTGAAAAGAAGGGATTTTTGGGATTGGTTGTTTGGCTGTGGGTTTGATGTTTTTTTTTTTTTTTTGAAACTGCTGTGGTTTGATGTTGAGTTTGGGGCTTGTTTCAAAAAAGGACATGTATATGTGTGAGAGGATGGGGAGAGATGGAGGATTGGAGTTTCTGCTCTTTGATTCTGAGTTTCTGGTTGGGCTAAACGGGGCCCGCAAAAAAAATCGGATTAATAATCGGGTAGGGTCCGGGTATGCAAAAACCCGGCCTGAACCCGACCCGTTGCCATTCCTATTTAAAAGATGATTTCTAAACTAAACCATTTTCTGAAAATAATTGAGTTTCAATGTAAGTTTTCTAAAAAGGTTCTGGTTCTTTAAATTTGTTAAACCAGGTGATTTCAAAGTCATATTCCTATTCTCCAAATGGTATTTAAAATGTTTATTTTAGCAAATTGAATTTTCAGATTTACTCAAGAATTGTAATATATTTATATAAACTCCTCAGTTTCTATTCGTTCCCCATGAGAGTCAAGCATCCTTTGATTTATGTTCAATTCGATATTGTGATATTCGCTATGCCTGTATATTTGGAATAATTGTTAATATTAAGAAAATTGTTCTATTTTGTATATATTTCGTTTTGTGATATATGACTCAAGATGAATGTTTTTAGAATTGATCAGATATATGTACAAATCCACTCACAGGATTGTATGTGAAAATATGTGATGTGTATATGTGACATTGTGCTCTGATCAATTATATGTATGTAATTTCAAATGACTTTAAGATGCGATTACATATGTATTAAGTGATTCATTATATGTTTTGAAATAATTATTTTGATATTATTGAATGAGTTTGTGAAAAATTAAAATACTCGTACTTTGCTTGACTCTATTCCGTCGTGTATTCTGTATAATTACTTACTAGATATGTGGCTCACCCCATCAATTACTATTTTTCAGATTAAAGTGTAGTTGGGAATATAGAACCTTTGGATCGCTTTGTAATGTGCAAGGTAGAGCATGGAAGTTGTAGGCGATTTTAATGTTACTTGAAGACTTATAGAATTTTAGTTACCTTTATTTTGTAATTCATGTTTTATACAGTGGAGATTATTTCCAATTTGTGGAGTTTAGATTTTTGTAAGAGGTTTTTAAGAGTATTGTTTCTTTGGAGTATTAATTTATTTTGGATTAATTATGTTTATGAAGTTATATAAGTTTAGCAGGTTAGTCATGCATCTAAATTCATATTCCATGGATTTGGGTCGTGACAAGGCCAACCTTGAAAGTACTGATGGCCACGTCATCAAAGTCATAATCTATCTCATTGTACATCTCCTAGTATCTGTCCGAGTACGTTTTCAGGGTCTCCCCTTCTCATATAGACAAGGACAGTAGAGAATTTAAGGGTCGAGGAACTCTGCTACAAGTAATAAAACAAGAGCCAAATGTCTAGGTGAGCTCCTTGAAAAAATCTATGGAACCAGCCCTCAAGCCATTGAACCATCTCATTGCCACGGGTCCTAGACTGGAGGGGAACACCTTGCACATCAAGGCTTTGTCCTTGGAATGGACAGTCATTCTCTAGTTAAAATGGCTCACATACTTCACAAGATCTGTTCGACCATTGTAGATGGTGAACATTGGCTGACTGAATCGCCGAGGAAGTCTTGCCCCTTTAATTTGACGCGTGAAAGGTGACTTGGAAATCTGATTCAACGCCCTTCTCATAGCATCATTTCCTAGACTTTTGCAAGGCGAGCTCTTATACCTACGTTTATGGTGGTGCTCTTCATCGTAGGAGAAAGACTCGCTGGGTGGGGTTCTTGACCTTCATCTATAACTAGCATCCTCTTCATCATCAGAGGAAACGTCAGAGTTGGAGGGGGTTCGCCCTCGCCATGCATGGCGCAACTCCCTCCTTAAGTGTTCAATCTCTAACTGCACGGCTCTATTCTTTGTCTTTTGAGAGACATGACTTCTAACTTGAGAGTGGCTTCTATTCATATGCGTGGTATGCATGCTACCCTCGCGATCTCTCCTGCGTTCAAGTTTGAGGAACTCATCTTGTCGTTGAGACCCCGTGGACTCTTGCTGATGGGGACCTGATCCTACCATAGTTAACCGTTGCACTTACTATCACACAAGTTCTTCCCATAGAAGGCACCAATTGTAAGAGCACGTTTTTGAGCCCAAGTCCAAAATGTAAAGGGATATAGGCCCGGTGAGTCTAGTACAATAAATTTGTTGAAAGTGGGTTAGAGAACTATGCCCTAATGAATTGGACAACGGTTAGAATGAGTTTAAAAGATAATCTAACGAAAGTAAGAAGGATTGATCCAAATAAATTCGCTTTCGGCACAGTCCGAGGAGGTAAGTTATAATATAAACCAGTTGAACAGATTATTAATACAATTTTGAATGCTACATTATTTTTTCTCTCTATTTTTCGATCTCCCTTTCCTCAGGGGTTCCTTCCGTTATATATCCCCCCTTGATTGATCTTGACCCTCCATTTGTTGATCATCCAGGCCATCACTTGAGTGCTTGTCCCATCGGATGCCCTCTCTGGCCTTCTGTGAGTTTAGATAGCCTAGACAGCACTGTTCAGGGGTCTTCTCCATATAAATGTGGCCAGAAAATTAGTTCTAGAGCATTCAATGCGGTGGTAACAGTTTTTCCTTTGATACCTCTGAGCTCCCATCCCTCTTGTACGTTTGTAATATACGCCCTTGTTAGTAGAACCTCCTGGAAGGCCACTCTGATCGATAGGATATACCTTTGATCTGTGCTCCGTTAATCCGAGGAGATACTCCTCCTCGAACCACTTTCCCAGCCTTTTTGCTTGCATCTTACTTATGGGATTCTAAGTTTGATACCTTCACTACTACTTATCAGTCCTCGGACCAATCAATCTCCTTGGACAAAGCCCAAGGCCCAACATACAATTTTGGGCCCTTGTCCCTACAATATACATCTGCTAAAAAAAAAAAAAACAATTATATAGATCTATTTCTATCTTTTATCTCAAAAGAAAACAAATATATAGATCTAAAAAAAAGTAATTAGATTACAATAAACCAAATCTATAAAACAATAATTAGATCAACCCATATTATAGATATGCAATAGACATGGATAGATCAAAGAAAAGAAAAATGTGAAATAGCTAATGATTTAGATCAGTTGTAATTAAAATAAATAAATAAATATATATATATATATAAAATATTGCATACAAAAACAAACAATCTAGAATTAGATATCAATTTCAACAAAAGAAAAAAGGAAACAAAAAAAAAAAAAAAAAAAAATCCAAAAGAAGACCCTGCAAAACTAAAAGAGAAAGAAGAAATAGATCTAAAATAAGGAACTGCCGAGTTAAAGTACAGCGTCCAGCCCATGGCATCATCGATAATATGATGTCAGATTGAGTAGTGCACCGACTACTAATCTCAATCTCAGCCATTCCCCTTCTCACATATGTAAAAGTACAACTAAACTCAAACAAACCCTAGAAACTGAAACTACAATGGGTACGGCCGCCCATTATATAGAAAGGAAAAAATGTTCACACGTGTGAACGAGTCTCTCACGCATCTCTTCTTCTTTTTTTCTATTTTGTCTCTCGTGCGTGTTAGGTGCTTGTTTCACCGTCTGAGTCTCTGACGCATGACTTTTACAATTAATACGTGTTAGGTGCATGTTTCACCGTCTGAGTCTCTGACGCGTGACTCTTACAATTAATAATTTAATATGTTCTAAATACGAAAATACTATGACCCTGGTCACAGTGTCACACCACCATGTTCTCTTCGTACTTTTTATTTGCCCTTAGGTTTTTACGGACTTTTATAAGCAATTATTTTATTCTTTTTTTTTTTTTGTGGAAGAAAAAAAAAGTATATTACAGTAACTTGTAAAAAAAAAAAAAATCAAAGTCTTTGGATTTGATAATAATAATAATAATTGTAAGGACTGGTTTTGATCCCTGGCCCAGGATAGGGTTGGATGCAAGCCCAATAAGGCCAATACAATGAATTTGTAGAGAGTGGGTTGAATAACTAGGCTTTAATAAATGGGGCAACAGTTAAAATGGATTGCAAAGATAACCAAACAGAAATAGACTGGATTTATTTAAATAAAATTGTCCTCTGCATAGTCTGAGGAGGTTTGTTCTTGTATATATTGATTAAAAAGGGTTACAGATGTGTTCAGACTACTACAGTACTTTCTCTTACAAGTTTCCGGTCCCATTTCTTAGGCTCTCCCTTCCATTTTATATCATTCACCCTTATCATCTGCACCCTCCATGTGCTAATTAGATCATTGGAGTTGGTTCTTGTCCCATCAACCCCTTCCTAAATTCTTTGGGTAGTAACTGTAAGGTTGAAAATCACTGTTTAGGGATCACTTCCTCATTAATCCAGCCAGAGAGTTAGCTAGGGTGCAGTCAATGTGGTAGTAGCAGCTTTTCCTAAGATATTTGTAGCTTCCTTTTGTCATGTTCCTTCCTAATGTTTTATCTTTATTCGTAGAACGGTCTGGAAGGTTGCTCATGATGGCAGACCGCATCTCCTAACCTCGGCTTTGCCCCTCCGAGGTGACGTTCCTCCTCGGACCTCTTCTGGGTGATTATGATTAGATTTTACCTATCCACCTTCTACCATGGGTCCTTATGTTGCTATTTACTTGTCCTCGGACCACTAAGGTCCTCGGATTGGGCCCCAGGCCCAATACATATGTGAAAATGTATTCTTGGGCTTTCCGCCCCTACAATAATAATAATAATATTAATATTGTTGTCCCTCCCCCCCCCCCCAAATTATTATTGTTATTATTATTATTATTATTATATGCTATTGTAGATTTTGATGTTTTCAATTGAGATATTAATATTGCTTAAGAGAGTGTGTTGTGTGTAATATAATTTGTTTCACCCTCTTTTAAAAGTTACCATGGCTTTTGAGTGGAGTTGTGGTATGCTTTTGTGTTATAATTTTTTTTCCCTTTCCCTTATGTTATATGTTTGTTTCTAATATATATATATATATATATATATATATATATTTCCCTCTCCTTTATGAAAATTTGAGGAATTTTCATTAATTAGGCTACATTTAGTACTGGTACTACGATGCAAGGTAAGAAGGGTTTCATCAAATTCATCATGAAGGTTAAATTTCTATAAACCATAAAAAAAAAAAATACTGAAACCAACAAAAAAGGTATTCTTAAACAAAGTAAAAATTTTATTCCCAAATTTTATGAAATATCCATCAGATCAAGTTTAGGCAAAGAGACTAAATTTCTAGAAAGAGAAGGAACATAAAATATTTGAAACAAATCTATTTGTCCATTGGTATCTAGAAATAAATAATAAGTCCTAATTGTTTCAATTGGTGCTTTGACCCGATTTCCCATAAATACAAAATTCTCATTTGGATTTATGGTCTGGATTGAAAGAATCCATGCATCGTATTTAAAATATGAGTTGTAGCCCCATAATTAAGCCACCAAGTATTAGAAGGAACTTTAGTTAGATTTGTCTATATTTTGGGCAATCTTTCTTAAAATTTCCCGATTTTTTTGCCGAAGTGACATTTATAATCGCCATTTTCCTTCTTTTGAGGCTGACCACACTTGCCTTGTGTAATCCATGCTTTAAGCCTTTTTTAGGCTTCCTCAATTTTCTTTCAGCTCCTTGATTAATGAGATAAATTGAATGTTGCTCAAGTTGCTTGAGTCTTGCCTCTTCTTGATTGAGCATAATGACCAATTGATTTACATTCCACTTATCTTTCATAGTGTTGTAATTAATTTGAAATGACCTATACTGAGGAGGCAAGGAATTCAATATAACTGAACGAGAAAAAACTTATCCACATTTATCCCTAGAGTTTTTATTTGAGTAGACAAATTTGTCATTTCAATGGCATTCTCTTGTATCCCATGCTTACCATCAAATTTCATGGTGGTAAGTTTCGCCATTAATGTCCCTACAAGGGACTTATTAGCTGGTTTGAAACGGTCTTCCACATTTGAAATAAATTCTTTTGCACTGTCAATTTTAGAAATTGTTGTCTTGATATTGTTTACAATGGTCATTCGCATAGACATAATACTCCTCTAACACGCTCCTTTAAAAATGATTTTCTTTGCATGCTCAATAGCTTTCCAAATGGGTGAAGCTCGCTTGAGGGGCTCGGAGTGCAACCAGTCCTTGGAAAATTTGTAATTTAACCTTAGGATATTCATGCAAGGCTATCCCTTTTGGAGGCAATCATCCAAGCGAGCTTGGCAAGAAGTGCGTTATTATTATCCTTAGCTTTTTTGAATCTGAGGCCACCTTGACTCTTTGGATAGCAGAGTTTATCCCACGATGTCCAAGCGAGAAAATTGCCCTCTGGCTTCTTAGGATTCCACCAAAATCTTCTGGAAAGGGAGTCAAGGTTTTCGCAGACTTTTTTAGGGATGTTGAAAGTGGACATGCTGTAATTCGGGATGGATTGGGCAACCAAGCATGTGAGAGTTCTTCTTTTAGCCCACGAAAGGCACTTGGTCCTCCATCCCGTGAGCTTGGCTTCAAGCTTAGATTGGAGGTAAGAGAAGTCCTTAGCAGGTGCTCTGGACAGGAGGAGAGGCACACCTAAGTATGTTGTATCTTTTTTGAGGGACCTCATTTGGAGAATACTCTTCAAGGATCTGCATGTATTGTTTTGAGTGTGCTTAGAGAAAAGGATGCTCGACTTATCCCTATTGACTTGTTGACTGGACCAAAGGCAGTACTTATTTAGGATGTGGTTGATTGTTGTTGCATCTTTTTTAGAGGCTTTGGAAAACAGAATGATGTCATCCGCATACAGTACGTGTGTGATTATGGGTCCACTTCTGCTTGTTCTAATTCCACTGATGTTTCTTTGTCTCAATTCCTTGTCCAACATCCTAGAAAGCATTTCTTGCCCCAAAATAAAAAGGTAAGGGGAGAGAAGGTCCCCTTGCCTAAGCCCTCTGTTCGGTTTGAAGCTCTCAGATTTACCTCCATTAACAAGGATTTCAAAGGATACCGAAGATATGCAGCTAAGAATCCAATTTGAGAAAACTTCATAAAACTGAAGTGGAGAAGAACAGAGTGAATGAAATCCCAGCTGACCCTATTGTATGCTTTTTGGAGATCAAGTTTAATAGCCATCAGACCCAAATTGGTTTTTCGAGACTCGAAACTGTGAAGAATCTCTTGACCAATGACTTGATTCTCGACAATCCATCTATTGGGGATGAATGCAGACTGCGTTGGAGATATAATTTTGTCAAGATAGGGTCTGAGCTTTGCCACCAAGAGCTTGGATATGATTTTGTAAACTACATTGTAGAGGCTTATGGGCCTGAAATGATTTACAGTAGTGGGGTTAGAAATTTTGGGAATATGGACAATGAGAGAGCAATTTACCTCCCTAGGCATGGTCCCTCTGATGAAGAAGGATGTGACAGCATTGATGATGGTGTCGCTGACAGTTGGCTAGAATTGCTTATAGAATATGGCAGGGAAACTGTTTGGAAAAGAGTGGATCTGATCTCATCATGAGAGGGAATTCTACAAAGCTCGGCATTTTCATCCTTTGTGATGCATGGTAGGACAAGATGTTCAAATTGAGGTGGAAAATCAGATTCACTTTGTTGAAACAAATTCTTGAAGTAATCAAGGAATGTATTTCTGATAGAGTTGCCCTCAGTAATCCATGAGCCATTTTCATCGCGTATAGCATCAATGCTGTTTCTTTTCCTTCTGATAATTGTGGAAAGATGGAAGAATTTGGAATTTTTGTCCCATAATTTCAGCCAAAGATCCCTTGATTTTTGGTGCCACAGGGCTTCGCTCCGAAGGAGCCATTCCGATAGCTCGACTTGAAGGGATGCTCCTAAGTCCCCAGATTGGTTCGATGGGGGCTATCTTTGGACGTCTTTGATGCGTTGCATAAAGGAGTTGATCCTATCCTGGCACATTCCGAACACTTCCTTATGGTGGCAGCCTGCTTTTCACACAACCTAATAAAGTTTGAGCCAATGGGTTCATCATTCCAAGCATTGTCAATGACCGAGACACAACAGTCGTCCCTTAACTAGGCAACCTCAAATCTAAAAGGTCGGTGAGCAAAGCAGGATTGAGGGTTCATGTTGAGAACAATAGGAGTATGATCAGGACCAATGGCACCGAGATGAGTTATTGTTGCTCTAGGGTATGCTAGCCTCCTTGAAATGTGGGCAATTCCTCAGTCTAGTCTTCTTTTAATTGCGGCGTTTCCCCATTTACCTTTCGCCCAAGTGTATTTGCCACCAGAGTATCCTAAATCAATAACATGGACCTTGAACATCAAGTCCTTGAGATAGTTTGTTGAGGAGTTGCCATTTTTACCTCTTAATGCTTCATCTTCGTTAAGCACAAAGTTGAAGTCCCCGAAGCACATCCAGGGTTCTTGATGAGATTCAAGTAAGGCTATGAGATTTTCCCATGCTTTCTTCTTTTTTGAGGAGTACGATGGGCCATAGAAGCCAACCATGAGCCATTCGCATGCAAGATCACTAATTTTAACACCAATAAGATTTTTATTGTATTCCACCTCCTTAATAGATAGCCCAGCTTTCCACAAAATACAAAGTCCGCCTGCTTTACCTTTTGCTTTAACAACTAGTAGGTGATCAAACTTAATGGAATTTCTAACAAACTCCATTCTACTAACGGTGGCTTTAGTTTCAGATAGGAAAATTAAATTGGGCCTAGCCCCTTTTATTTGAGCCTTTAAGGCTTGAACTTTCGAGGCGTTGTAGATGCCCCGACAGTTCCAATCGAGTAGCTTTATGGGGACGGTGGGGGCTTGATAAGGCCCACCTCCTCGGTCGTATAGGTAGGTGAATTGGGGTTTGCAATGGAGTGTGAACATATTTCAGATAGAGTGTGATAGAAAGACTTATGATTGTGTGCTTCATCTTCTGTTTTCTGTCTTCTGTCTTTCTTTGAGTATGAAGTACTCCAGGCTCGACTGCGAAATGAATGCTACTGTCTCTGGGTCAAAGTAGACTGGTTTTGGTCCCCTTGCAGTAATTCAAAGACATTTGGCGAAGAAGTCAAGCTCTTTTTCCATTACTTTCCTCTTCAGAGGATTTGATAGGGACGGTAATCTATTCGGTGTGGATAGGGGCGGTACTTGGAGCTCTTGGTTAGGTTCAGTGGTGGTAGAACACGAAGATGTGAGGCGTGTGGAGGATTGGATAGTTAGGAATTCAGAGTAATCACTTAAGGTTTGTTGGCGGGTTGGGCTATGAGCATGGTCTGGGCTGTTTGAATTGTGGGTTGATGAGTGGGATGCTTGCTCCTCTATGGGCCTTAGGCCCACTTGCATCAGAGTTAAACGAATCAAATTACAAAAGCCACAGGTTGATGCTTTGGTAGCAGGGCCCGCTTGGGACTTTGCCTTAGCACATGAGACGTGGTGGGGGGCTGTTGTCTCCAATGGTGATTCCAGCTCAGCTTGGATAGACGTTATAAGGGTAGTACCAACCGTAACTGCTGATGTAGCGGAGGTGAGAATGTCATAGGGGTGCCACGTGTCATGTGTAGGTAGTGGGCTAGTACAGTGCTCCTGATACATGTTGTCGTCATTGGCGGTGCCCTTTTAGGTGTACTATCTCACATGGAGCTACTATCATTTTTTGGTGGCTGTCCCGTTAAAGCTACGATCACATTGGAGGCGCCGGCTGGTTGCTCTAAAACCCTTGGTGGTAGGTTGTCGTAACCAGGTCGGAGCCGTGGTCTGACAGCTTTGAATCTGACACCGTTGGGATTACAGAGCTGGAATAGGGTACCCGTACACGAACTTTCTTCATGCCCTATAAATCCACACTTGTAAAAAACGTCTACGAGCTTTTCATATTTTAGCCCGATCCAAGAGTCAGTATTGTTCGGGCGGGGAAGGAAGAGGCCTGGGATTAGTGGCTTTCTCATAGGGATGTCTACACGAATACTAAGAAATTTTTTCCATGCACCGCCTGGTTCACCAACTAGATCCACTTCTGTAACTTCTCCCAGCCTCGACCCTATCTTTCTCAGGTTATCATCTGTATTCCATGAGGCGGGGAGACCGTGGACTTGGACCCAGAAAGTTGATGAGGAAAAGTCTACTTCTTGCCAGGTGACTTCTGGCTCCATTTTTTGAGGATAAGATGGCCTCCCTTACAAAATCATGGTCGTCTGTGGTACGCTCTATGAGCATCTACTTCATGGTGGAATGAGAACATAAAAATGTCCTTATCCATGCGTTTCACCTCCAGTGGGTAGATCGGGTTTCGAGCTCTAAGGACCACGTCCCTAACATAGGCGAGGCCTATGTCTTTGTTGGTAATAAGTTTGGCCAAGAGGATGAGGTTTGGAGAGGTGGTGGGGCCTTGGTTTGGAGGGAGCTCTATTCTGGCTTTAAACTCAATCTAAGTCAAGCTCCAAGCCCAATTATACTTGGAATGCAAGTAAAATATTTTACTTGTATTACATATCCAGTAACCAACTAACCATAATTTAGTGAATGGTTAGTCTAGGAATAGTTTCCTATTAATACCCTAAATTGGATTCATTTAATATATAATTTATTATCATAAAAGTGTAGTCATCAAAGAATTTGAATTTCCTTTATGGATTAAGTTGTTAAGAGTTAAGAGCTCTCTATCTCTTTTTCTCTCTCTCACACACTCATAGCTTTGACTATTAGGTGTTCGTAAGAAACCCTGTCTTCCTTGGCATTCTTTTGGTTGCCTTTGTGTTCTCTAACCTACAATCGTTGCCACCATCAAAACTCTTTGGTGTCTTTTCTTGTATATGTCTCTCTTGTTACATCCCTAGTTGTTACTCTTTAAAACATAGTTTGTCATATTATTTTTGACGTTAATTCATTCTTTTATTCCAAAGTCTTAATTCTTTTTTTAGTTCACGATTAAGCTAAATTATTATAATTACATTTTCTAAATTAGATAGATTTTCAGTTTAGTCATTCATCAAAAAATATTGTATTAGTGAAAGAGGCATAAAAGAATCTATTTATTCAAAACGGAAACAAAAGAAAAAGAAAAAACTAATAAATATAATAAATTTTTTTTCTAAAGCAATTTTAGTATGTTTGGATCGCATCTCGCCCTATTCTCATTTCATTTCATCCAACACACACGCTAAGAGATATTTTTCTTTAATTTTCAATACTTTTCAAAAAGTCAAAAAAAAAAAATTCCAAGAAAAGTAAACCACCCATTATCCCAAAAAAAAAAAAAAAAAATCTGACTATAAACTGATTTTTTTGGTTCTCAATACACGTGGCATCTTCCAAAACATATTTTTCCTACACGCATTATTGATTGATTCATAAAAAAACTAATAATAAATCTATTGATCTTCTTTTTCCTCCAAAAATATCACCCACAGTGTCAGTGACCCGTGACAAAGTTAAAAACTTGATCCAACTCTAACAAAACGCCCACTGGTTTAATTTTGTTTGCACCAAAATGGAGATCCAAGCGGCCAGACGTAGAATCAACTTGATTGCAGCTCACTTCTCACCTACTGATGATATCTCTGTCACCAATGTCCTCCCAATGGTATATTTCTTGTTATATTCTCGCTTTTTAGTGTTTTGAGACTAAGTCAGACTGTGGTTAGTGATCACTGTAATTGTTGATATGAGATTATAATTTAGCCATAATCTTGCATTGGGTACACTTTTTTTTTTTTGGGTGTGTTTTATTTTTAGAAGAACATTAAGCAAAAGAAATCAGTTTATGCAATGTTATCTACTAGATCTATTTATCTGCTTAGAATACTTAATAGCAGATTTGAGTTTCAGATTTATGTTGTAGGCTTCATAAGTTCATCAATAGTGCTAACCAGTTAATACTATGAACTCTACTCCTGTCTGCTCTAATCATAAAACATTTTATGAGTTTAAGTTTCCATTTATGGAAATTTTGTTTTTAGAAAAAAAAAAAGAGGAAATCTTGATATAAGAGTAAAAATCTTGTTTTCTTCAATTTTGTTCCATTATCTAACCAAAAAAAAAAAACTACTTAATTCTTCTTTTTAAGAAGAATATTTTTAATAAGGAACAGCATATTGGAAGGTTGAACTTATGCCCTGAAATTGAGGATTCATTATAAGAAAGATGGTTCCAAGCAGAATAATCAAGTTCTCACAGTAAAAAAAGTTTATTAATAAATTTTTTTTTTTTTTAAATGTTCTCATAATTTCATCCTGCTAGAGAATTCAAACCCGATGCCTAATTTAAATAATCAATTTCGATTGTTGATGAAAGGTAACATTGTTGAAATTCTAAAAGTAACTAATATAAGAAATCAAAATTCATCTTATTTCTCTTTGCCCACACTTAGAATTGCGCTTGGTCCGGTAGAGTATGTATTATCCATATTGAGGATCAAGTGTGAAGAGTAATTGACTTCAGACAAAAGGGGGGTCTTAGTTGCTAACTTGATGTATTTTTTCAGCTTCCTTGTGTGCTATCACACATGAGGTAGCTTTTCTGCAATAAATTATATTACTTATCAGGAAAAGAAAAGAAAAGACGGAAGGACCAGGTCTAATGCACTAGAAAGGTACAAACTAATGATAATAGATAATGGAACAAAGTAATTTTCATGATGGTTTACCAAACTGAAAATATTGCTCATGAAAGCTGATTCAATCGAGTATAATTTAAACATCTGGAACAATATCTGGTTTTGGCAAGAAGGTGATAATTTAAGTCTTCATACAATTCATTGTCAAATTTTACACAAACGACCATGTTGCTTGTAAGGTCTTTGCCCATGAGATTCTTTAATTTTGTTATCTGAATTCACTGTAAAAGTATTTTTTAAGACACATATTACCTTGTAGAAACAACCGGTTATGTTAAAATCCATGATGTTTGTGGATCTTGGGGACCACTGTTGAGTGCTTTTTTTCCAGCTAGTGTTGATCATCAATGTACCCATAAAAAGTGATTTTTGAACAACTCTGAGAAAGGTGTAATGTAATAAATGTAGTGGTGTCATTGAGCTTTTCAGTAATTTGGAGCCCCAAGCGTCAGGTAGTCTTAATCCTTCAGATATTCATAGGTTAGGCATCAGTATCTCTTGAGCCTTGTTGTAAACATGAATCAATTCTTTGCTTACAAACATCAATTATATTTACTCTTTTTTGCTAAAAGACATCAATTAGATTTACATTATAACATAAGTGAGGAACATTTTCTAGTTATTTCCTTACACTCGATTAACTTATCTACTCTTTTTTCCTGTCTCAGAACTGCAGTAGCAGTTTAAACTCTGTGCTCCGGAGGTGTGATAACAGGATGTTTTTTGCAAGGCAAGGATCTGTTTCTCAAGCTAATTTCATGAGGCAGGCTACCATTGAAGAGGTGTTTGTAGTTTTCTTAAATTCCATTTTGTGTAGGAAAGAGCAGTTTCTTTGTTTTCCCAATCTTTGGTCACACTCACTTTATTTATCCACTCTTCTTTCTTGTCTCAGAACTGCAGTAGTGAGCAGGCTACCATTGAAGAGGTGTTTACAATTTTCTTAAATTTAATTAAGTGTATTAACTATTAAGAACAGTTTCTTTGATTTTCCCAATTTTTGTTTACACTCGCTTAATTTATCCACTCTTCTTTCTTGGTTCAGAACTGCAATAGCAGTTTAAACTCTGTGATCCAAAGGGGTGATAATAGGATGTTTTTTGCAAGGCAAGGATCTGTTTCTCAAGCTAATTTTATGAGGCAGGCTACTACTGAAGAGGTGGTTAGAATTTTCTTAGACTCCATTCTGTTCTCTTATGAATCTTCAAGTACCTGATCCTGTTATTATTCTGTGTTTTAAAAATATTTTGCCAGATCAATCCAGCTGAGTCTGATTTGCCTCTCAAACCCTCTGGTTATAAGGGATCTTATAATGATTCTGAAGCACCATTATTCTCTAGACCTGTGAAGAAAGAACCAGACTTTGCAAATGTTGCCCAACCTGTGGTGCAAGGTTGCATGTTAACCGTGCCTGAGCCTCCTAAGTTTGCTGGACCAGGCAGAAGAACCAGTGGAAGTAAGTAATTGCATTCCAAGAAGAAAATACACTCCTCTGAATCTAATGGTTAATAGCTTTTTATCACTGAATGAACAAGCATTTACTCGTTTGATTTTTAAAATTTACTCTTATCTTTTCTTGTTTCTATTAAAATAAGCATGTGGCATTGACTTGTAAATATGTGGTAGAGACATGGCTGTTTGCTGCTTGTTTATTTTGAAGGTAAGCAGGTTGGCAATAAGTGTTAGACTGATTTTCAGATGTGGTTTTCATACCAACTAAATTGCTAGCTCGACTATGACCTATGAAAAGAGTGCCTAGCAGTACTTAATGTTTTAACAAGCATCTCTTTCAAATTATTTATTTATATTTTTAAATTTAAAATTCTTAGATTGATATTCAGTAAAGTTGTCTACTTTGTACAAAACCTTAAACACCTCCTCTAATATCAAAACAGGGCAAGTAGAATTTCAATGATGAAAGGGTATGTGGTTTCTTTATTGCAGATTGGAGTTGGAGATATTTAATAGATTATTCATACTACGTAGGACTTGTTCTTTTTCATGCAGGAATTGAGTGGTCTCCCAGGATGGATGTTGCAGAATCAGGATGCAATTATGTTGTGACAGTGGAAATTCCAGGCGTCAATCGCCATGACATTAGAGTGGAGATTGATGACCAGAAGTAAGATGTATTCTGATGATTTACATTTATCTATTCACAAATATTTATTCTTATCTTAATTTTTATACAAAACTTTGAATTGGTCAAGGACAAGAAAATAAGAATATTGATTGAATTAAATTATGAAACCTCAATTTCAAAACTTGTGTTGGAGTCGTTTCTCTCTACTCGTTTGCAAATGATCAAATTAACACGTGTTATATATTTGTCATGTGCCTTAATTTTTTAATACATCCATGAATTGGTTGGCCTGGTCAATCTCTATGATCAATATCTAAACTTCTGAATTTAAACTTGTGATGATATGAATGCAATTTTGTGACAGATTAACCGTACAGGGTAGGCGCTCAACCCAGTACTGGAAAGTGTCAGGTTTTTCAAATGATTCAATCTCTGCATATCACAAACAAGAGATTTTACAAGGACCATACCAGGTAGCATGGCCACTTCCTGCAAATGTCAACAAGGACAGTGTCTCGGCTGAATTTTTGTAAGTCACAGCTTTATAACCATGCATTCCTTCTAATTCTACGTTTCTACTTTAGTATGGACACCAAAGTAAGCTTGAGTCACAAATTTTGATTTCTATTATATGCCTTAGTTAGCATATTGTGGAATTATTACTGGTAGTAGTGAAATGAGGAGTAGGTGTGGTGATGTGTAAATGCAGTTGTGATGGGATAAGGAACTGAAGCCTGCTTCTTTATTAGATATGAATAAAATATAGAATAATTTTCTTTAAAATTTTGAAATATTTTACCTTTTCCTATATATGAAATTTGAGAAGTTAGTACCTAGCATAGAATTAATGTGTAGATTTCTAAAAATCTTCAAAATAAATGGAATTACATTTTAACTCTCAGAAAACATTATAATCTTTAAATTTATAAATCAGTTGTGATAGGATTAAATTTTAAGGTTGTCTTATGTACCAAACAAAAATGCTAAAGACTGGTGCTACTTTTTCTTGTCAAAAGCATAATTTAAACTACATTTATGAAAAGGCTAGCTATAACACTGATCAAGTGATTTTGGGTGAAAAGATATCAACAAATAAAGGGGGCAAGCCTTTTGGGGCAGATATTTAATTTTTAAAGTGGTAGATGGTGAAGAGAGTATCAGTTATTTGTGATAACAGGTCATGATGGTCATTATGAAGCAAGCGTTTATATAGTCCATCTGAAGCCATTCATCAAATTTACTGTACACAAAAGAAACATTAAAAACAAAACAAATAAACAGAAAGTTGGAAAAAATTGGATTAGAGAAGTAAAGGAGCTGGCATGATGTGCAAATGGGGATTTTTTTGGTTTGTCCAATATGATGTGATTTTTCTCGTGAAACTCCTTAAAAATTCAGTGGTCAATCTGCTGATCAGCATGCAAGGGTTTCCTGATTTTCTTATTCCATGGTTAAGTGCAAGGGCTCCCAGTTGCTCAAGCAGTATCTTTGAATGTATCAGGTTTTTCTGCGGATGAATGATGATTCCTTTAATATTGATGCATAAACAGTCTCATCTCTCAATTTACCACTTAGAAACTCAAGCTGGAAACTTCTAATTGCCTTCATTCCTATAAGCCAAATTTCATCACATATATACTTGAAGCCAGTTTATATTGGTCCTCAATATAGCTTAAAATGTTTGTAGAATTTTAATATTTGGGCAAAGTCATTTATATTAGTTCTTTACGTGACAACTCCATCAATTTGATGAGCTAGGCTGTGGGGGAAGTGCTACACAAATATAAATAAAAACATGTTGTATATGTACTTTCTGACTTCAGTAAGCACTTCTTGTTCTTTTATGTTAGGGTAATTATTGTTACACACACTTCTGCTCAAAACTGTACAAACACACGAAAATTGCATTGAAATTGTGAAGTCACAAAAAATAAAGAGTATTTCTTATGTTTATGTAGTGCAAATTTCATCACGATGTTATGCAAACCTTGATATTTTCAAACTTTAGATTTTTCAGTGTTATTATGGGGACTGTCACTGTTGTAAATTCAGATTGAGTATTATATAATGTCATGTAATCATTATATCATACACAATGCTAATCTTCATGATTTTTGTTAATGCAGGGATGGATTTCTACAAATTATTATTCCTAAAATTTAAGATCATTGTTGAGCTGAGCTGCAGAGGCACGAATATGTTTGTTTGAATGTATGTGTGGCACTTGAAAAAACAAATCTTTCACTGTTGTAAGCAGTTTTCATCATCTTGAACATGTGTTGTATGTGTGTACCACTTCAACTCTTTGCATAGTATATTTTATAAACAGGAGGACGAAAATGAAGCTCTGAATAAAGATTTTAATATAGATTACGTTTAAGTTCAGCAAATTACTCACAGTAAAAAATTTTAATCTCCTTTATATATCCTGATGGTGGTTTTTCTTTCTTGCTTGTGCTTGATGGTTAACTTCGCACTATTATGCATTAACCCTTTGTCCATTTGTTGTAACAAGAGTAAAATTAAAATTTTAAACAATAAGTCTAATGGCACAATAAATATACAATATATTTTATGTGTTATTAGGTTGTGATTGGTATACGATAAAAATAATAAAAATGATATTAGTGGTTATCTCATATGAAACTGAAAGCAATGCTATATCAGTAGCATTGTTGAAGTGTAAAATTCGCACTATTAGCAAAAATAATTTTATGTTGTTTGCAGTGGGCGGCAGGCTGGGGCAATTTTGAAAATCATCTATAGATCATGGTTCATGTACTAGAGCACTGCAACCAGCAGCGCAATCATTTGAAAATTCTGATGACTATAAATGAAATAAAGCAGTTTTTTTTTTTTTTTTTTTGATATAATTATATTATGTGTTAACTTTGCAAGTTGAACTATTTCTCTCTAAACTTTTAAATACTTTGCGTTGGAAAAGTGCTAATCTATATATATAATAATAAGTAAAGCTAAAAGAAAATCAAATTAGAATTTTAAATTAAAATTCCAATTTTATGTCACGTGTCTTATATAAGTTTTTAAATTTTTATGCTAAGTGAGTTATTGTATCAATTAAGTTTTTTTAATTTTACTACTAAACGCGAAATCCAAAGAGATTACAATAAGAACTTGGTTGGAGTACAATGCATTCAGCTACTAGGATGGCAACATGTGACTATATTTATAAGGATGAAATGCAATGAGTTTACTATTCAATTAAAAAAAAAAAAATAGAACGAGAGATAGAGGGAGAGAGAAAGTTCGTAAGATAGAGAGAAAGAAAGAAATCTGAATTGCTCCACTGTCAGGATAGCCTTTTTGCGTGTTTACTATGTACAAGGATTTTATGTTGTTTCCTATGGTTTGGGGATCTATGTCTTGAATCTCTTAATCGGGTTTTTGTCACCAAAGGAAGATCCAGAGCTTGAAGTCTTGGATGAGGCTTCTTTGCAAATGAAAGGTTTTGATGAATTTAAGCCTTTCATTCGCCACGTCCTTGAATTTAGATTTTGGTAATTTAGCATTTCTCATTTTTATCAGTCTTCTTTGTCAGGGACGGAGCTAGAATTTGAAGTTAGGGGGCAGTTTTACTGTTAGTTGTGTGCGGTGGCTTTAGCTTCTGAGTCAGTTGCTTAATAGCTAATGAGTTTTTTTGCGTGTTTTTTATGTGTGCATCCAAGTATGGACAAAATTATTTTGTTTAAAATTTTTCAAAGAATCAAGTTGTTTGTTTTAGATAAAATTAGTTGATTGAGTTTAATTGTTTTTAGCTTTACTATTGGTAATTTTTGTTGTTGAATAATTTTTTTAGGCTTGTTTATTTTGCTTTAGATTTTAGATCTGGCCTTTAAAAGGAGGAAAATGCTAGAATTACAAATTTTTTTTACAAATTATTAATGTGGTGAGTGGTTATTAGTAAGTAAAAATGTGATGTAAGTGATGAGCCCAGATGCAAACCAATAAAAGTTTACTACCACTACAATTTATAAATATGTTATAGAAAATTTTGTGACTAGAGTAGTACTCCTAAAAGAATCAATAATAATATTAAGGGGGGCAAAGTGTGATTTTATAGAACAAAATTGTTAAAATTGGTGACTATGTATATATTAATTAAAAAAAAAAATTAGGGAGGGCCATTGACCCCCCAAGTCCAAGTCTCCCTCCGTCCCTGTTCTTTGTTATGCAAATTCATTTCTGGGAGTGCATACGTATATTTTTAGAAATTCTTGTGGAGTAGCTTTTTTTTTTACGAGTTTTTTTTTTTTTAATTTTTTTTTATATTTATATTTATTTTGGTAACTACACTATCTCCTGTTTATTGAGTTTAAGGCTGGATAATCATTAATCACCCATGGTTTGAGGAAATGCATCGGGAGAAGCATTTTAAGGGCCTACTTGGGCTTAAATATTGTTTGAATTATTGGTTTGGTTGTTGTTGCCATTGCAACTCATATTGGAGGGATAATCTTGTGTATTATGTAAAGCAGAATATTTAACTACTTTATTCTATTCCTTATCTTTCCGTGTACCATTTTATGTTAGATGGAGAAGTGTATAGAGTGGTTGACTCTGAATGTTATAACATTCATGACAAGCTTACATGGTAGCTTTTGTGTCATTTTAAACTTCAATTCTAATTTTAATAGTATAACTATTTACATGGTAGCCTTTTCATTTTAAAAGCTAAATGATTCAAGCACATTACTAGTGTTAACGTGTATAATATATTATGGGCTTTAGGCCCAGTTAGGTTACTTGTATAGCACACATATTTACTTGTACTGCACACATATGCCTCCTGTATAAAGGCACCTATGTACATTCTTTCATTGTGGAAATACAATACAATTATATTCAGTATTTCTAACATGGTATCAGAGCCAGTGCTCTAACCTTTTTAACAGTCTTGTCTTTATTGGTGCCACTCGATTCTCAACATCGCTTCCGCCGTCACAACCGCTGCCGCAGCTTTTCGCCGTAGAACCTCAGACGCCTTTCAGCCGTCGTCCTTGGGTTCCGGACCTGCAGCCGCTGTCGTTGAGGAGTCCCGCACCACACAGACTACTGCACTTATCGTCTCCACCGTGTATCTTGCTCCGAAAAGTATTTCTCCGGTACCACAGTGATCGTCTCGCCCCGATTTACTCGATCGTAGAAAAATCATCGTCATCGAAGCCTCCACGCCCCCTCATGCGCCCCCAAAAGATTCTGCGGACAAGTTCATGCGCCCCACGCGCCGCCAGACATACTCAGCGTCGCCACGCGCCTCCACGCGCTTACACGCGCCAGTTACGCACCTACTGACGTCATCAGTGACGTCATACTGCCACGTCATCTAAGGCTGACGTCATCATCCACCACACAGCTGACGTCATCGTTGACCGACCGTTGACTGGACCGTTGACTTTGGCCGTTGACCTGCGTTGACTTTGACCGTTGACTTTCTTCAGAGTTGACTTTTTTGCAGTCTAGGTGCTCCTTACCCAGTTTTTCGCGTAGATTTCATTTTTGCAGTCTGTTTTTACATATCTTGCTTCTAAATGAAGAATAAGGACAGGCCTTCTTCTTATTGCAATAATCGTCGCGGCCAGTCCATCAAACGTTTTTGCAAATTTTGCAAATGTTTTGGCCACAATATTGAGACTTGCTACCGTTGCAACAAATCAACTGTTTCAATTGTTAATACTATTGTTACTAACGCTAAGAGTGACCAGCCAATGGCTCCCGTTTCTGCACAGTCTAAGTCTTCGGGATCCACTTTCTCCATTTCCAGAGATGACCTTATAAATATCATCGCCAATGTCATTCGTATGGTTGGTAATGCATCTTATTCCTCTTCTCTCTCAGCTTTATCTAGTATGTCTCCTACCTCTTGGCTTATAGATTCTGCTTGTTGCAATCACATGACACCTCACTCGTCCTTATTTTCTGACCTTAAATCTGCACCGCACCCTCTTAATATTCGCACAGCAAATGGTTCCACAATGTCTGGTCATAATATAGGTTCAGTTTCAACCTCCAATCTCTCGGTTCCTGGAGTCTTTAATGTTCTTGATGGGACAATTAGCTGAGTTAGGTTATCGCATTACCTTTGATTATTCTGGGTGCATTGTGCAGGATCCTAGGACGGGACAGGCACTTGGGACCAGTCCCAGAGTTGGGCGTATGTTTCCCGTGGACAACCTTCGTCTTCCACTTGTTGCTCATGTTTCTGTTGCTGCAGCTGTTGCAGCTTCTTCCACTCCTTCCCTTGCACTTTGGCATACTCGACTTGGTCACGCATCTTCCTCTCGGGTACAACAATTGGCTTCTAGAGGTTTGTTAGGTTCAGTGTTTACAGAAAATTTTGATTGTGTTTCATGTCAGTTAGGAAAACAACAAGCTTTGCCTTTCAATACTAGTGAATCAATATCCACTGATATCTTTGATCTTATTCATTCTGATGTTTGGGGGCCGTCCTCTGTCTCTAGTATTGGTGGGTCTAGATATTTTGTTGTCTTTGTTGATGATTACTTTCGCTATAGCTGGATTTTTAATATGAAACATCGTTCTAAATTATTGGAAGTATATTCTAATTTTGCAAAAATGGTTGAAACTCAGTTTTCCAGACGCATCAAAATTTTTCGATCCGATAATGCTCTTGAATATACTCAATATGCTTTCCAAACTATTTTGCATTCCTATGACATTGTTCATCAACTAACTTGTCCAGGTACCTCTCAGCAAAATGGTAGAGCCGAACGAAAACTTCGTCATATTCTTGACACTGTTCGTGCTCTCCTTCTCTTTGCCAAAGTTCCTGCTCCTTTTTGGGGTGAAGCTACTCTTCATGCTGTTCATACTATTAATCACATTCCGAGTCCTGTTATCCAAAATCAAACTCCATATGAGCGCCTTTTTGGGTCACCTCCAGACTATCACCACCTTCGCTCATTTGGTTCTGCTTGTTTCGTACTTTTTCAGCCACATGAACATAACAAACTTGAGCCTCGGTCAAGGCTTTGTTGTTTTCTTGGCTATGACGAAACTTAAAAGGGGTATAGGTGTTATGATCCTGTCTCTCATCGTCTTCGTATCTCCCGCAATATTGTCTTTTGGGAACATCATCTTTTTGTCGAGCTCTTTCATTTCAGTGCTTCCCTATCTTCCTCCTCTGTCTTAGATCTTTTTCCAGATGAGGTACATATTCCTTCTGTAGCTGCTCCTGATCCTCCTATAGTTGCTCCTGATTCTGTTACTGTAGACTTCTCTGTCCAACCACCAGATATCACTGATCCCTTTCCTAGTTCACCCTTTAATGAACAGGTGGAAGATGAACAGGTTGAAGACGAGCTACCCTACCCCAATTTTGAGCTTGGGTCTCCTGCTCCTGCTCCTCCTAAAGATCTTGCACAAGACATTCCACCTTGTCACTCAACTCGGGTAAGATCTATTCCTACACATTTACTTGACTATCATTGTTACACTGCCCTTGCTACACTACACGAGCCTTACACCTATCGTGAGACTTCCACTGACTCTTTATGGCAGATTGCAATGAAAGAGGAACTTGATGCATTATCTAAAAACCATACTTGGGATTTGGTAACACTTCCTCCTGGAAAATCTGTGGTTGGTTGTAAGTGGATCTACAAGATTAAGACTCGCTCTGATGGGTCTATTGAGCGCTACAAAGCTCGTCTTATTGCAAAAGGTTTTACACAAGAGTATGAGATTGATTATGAAGAGACCTTTGCTCCGGTTGCTCGTATCTCATCTGTTCGTGCCCTCTTAGCTGTTGCTGCTGCCAGTAAATGGGACATTTTTCAGATGGATGTCAAAAATGCATTCCTTAATAGGGATTTAAGTGAAGAAGTGTATATGCAACCTCTTCCTGGTCTCTCTATTGATTCAAACCAGGTTTGTCATCTTCGACGTGCACTTTATGGCCTTAAACAAGCTCCACGAGCTTGGTTTGCCAAATTCAGCTCTACCATCTCTCACTTGGGTTACATGGCCAGTCATTATGATTCTGCCTTATTTCTTCGTCGCACTGACAAAGGTATTATATTACTTCTCCTATATGTGGATGATATGATCATAACTGGTGATGACCTCAATGGCATTCAAGAACTCAAGGCTTTTCTCAGTCAGCAGTTTGAGATGAAAGATCTTGGACATCTCAGCTACTTCTTAGGTCTTGAAATTACTCATTCTACAGATGAACTTTATATTACTCAAGCCAAGTATGCCTCTGAACTCTTGTTTCGAGCTGGACTTACTGATAGCAAGACTGTTGACACTCCAGTTGAGCTTAATGTGCATCTGACTCCCTCGGGGGGAAACCATTGTCTAATCCCTCTCTTTACAGACGCTTGGTTGGCAACTTAGTTTATCTTACAGTCACTCGTCCAGACATTTCCTATGTTGTTCACCAGGTGAGTCAGTATCTGTCTGCACCATGATCGACTCACTATGCTGCAGTTCTGCGCATTCTTCGATACCTAAAGGGCACTCTCTTCCATGGTCTTTTCTACTCTGCTCAGTCTCCTCTTATTCTCCGTGCATTTTCTGATGCTGATTGGGCAGGAGATCCCGTTGATCGCAGGTCCACCACTGGTTATTGCTTTCTTCTTGGTTCTTCTCTGATTTCTTGGCGAAGTAAGAAACAAACTCATGTGGCTTGCTCTAGTACTGAAGCAGAATATCGTGCCCTTGCTGATACCACATCTGAGCTCCTTTGGCTACGATGGCTTCTCAAAGACTTAGGTGTGTCTACATCCTCTACTACTCCTCTTTATTGTGATAACCAGAGTGCTATTCATATTGCTCACAATGATGTCTTCCATGAACGGACTAAACACATCGAGATCGATTGTCATTTTATCCGTTTTCATCTTGTCCATGGTGCTCTTAAGCTGATCTCAGTCTCCTCTAAAGATCAACTTGCAGATATTTTCACCAAGTCACATCCTAAGGGACGCCTTTGTACTTTGGTTGACAACCTTAAGCTGGTCTCACATCCACCTTGAGTTTGAGGGGGGCTGTTAACGTGTATAATATATTATGGGCTTTAGGCCTAATTAGGTTACTTGTATAGCACACATATTTACTTGTACTGCACACATATGCCTCCTATATAAAAACACTTATGTATATTCTTTCATTGTGGAAATACAATACAATTACATTCAGTATTTCTAACAACTAGCATTTTCATTTCTTTTAGTAACATTGTTATTGCCAAGTCTCCGTTTAGAATGTGCTTTGCTTATTCTCTCGATTTGTGAACTATACTGTATCTTTACAATATGAAATTCTTGAGGATTTGAATAATTAAGTCTATTAAGTTAGCTGGCTAATCAATATTCCACTACAAAAGGATTGCTATTTCTCAAACAAAACTGCAGTTTGGCAGAGATTAAACTATGGTGGACAGGCCTGGTTGGATTTTTTCCAAATGAATTGAATCTCTAAGCCTCAGGCTTTACCATGCTTGGGCTATCCTGATGAAGGCACATTTTGAGTTTCTTTTGAAATGGCCTATATATTTTACCCTTATACAATACAGTGCCCAACTTTAATGAACATCAATTAAATGGTAATAGGCTCATTCTTTTGGTGCTTGGTAGATTTTTTGAACATATCACATCATGTATAGATATTCTGTTTGGCTTAGGACATTGCCTGTGATCTTTGGTTTGTTACTGTACGTCTGTACCTTTTCATCTTTTTTGGAACGAAGATTTACCTATAAAAAAGAAGTTATGTTTGGCTTGTACTACCTTATATATATATATATATATATATAATGAGAAATTATTACATATTTTAGAAATGTATAGTTTTAAAAAAAATGTAAGCTAATATCATGTATAATTTGAACATATTTTTTTAAAAAGTGTAATTTAAACTGTATAATTGTAATTATTTTTAATTATATCCGTGTATGTGCATGAGACTACACACTAGTTAAGCTATAAAGGTCTTGGAAAACAGCTAAAAATTGATTAAAAATTGAGGCATTGTTTTCAAATTTTATTTAAAAAAGGAAATTAGAGAAATTAGGACCCATGTAATAAAGAAGACAAAAGTGTGGCTACAAACTTATTTGTAGTTAATAGCTATAACTCCACTCAATATCTTTTTATTGTATGTGAATTTAGATTACATTTTCTTTTGGACAAAGTTTAACTATAAAATTTGTTATAGTTTTAGGTTACAACCTTACGTAATAAAATATACAGCACTACGTATTTTGAAAATCTAATTATTGAATTGTATGTTCTTTACTTTTTTAATATACATGTCAAATTTGTGTTTTTTACGCTTTCTTGATACACATGTTAAATTTTGTGTCAATTATATATTATTTACTATATGATTTATAAGTTTATATTTTATGCATAATTTTAAACTACAACAACTTGAAATTTAAATAGTTTATTGATGATATAACTACTGATATTTAATTTTCTAAAAATTTTATAAGCATGAAAGATATAAGAAGAAGATGTAATCCAATTGTAGATATGTCAAAATTCAAATTCAATAAAAAAATATTAAGTAAGGTTATTGTAATTCATCTAATTTTATAACTAAATTTTGTCATTTTTTTTTTATATCCTTCCCATTTAAATTTTTTTCACAACATCAAAATTTATATTTAGCTAAATTCTGTGCTAATTAAAATGGAATAGATAAAAGGAGGGACAGTGCCAGTCCAAAGTTAGGGTGAGGTGGCAAATCAGTACGAGGAAATTCCCAATTTAATCCCATCTCACCGCTAAACGAGGGGATTCAAAAGGTCACTCGGGACTTAGGTTCACTCCATTCGCATCTGCTTCTCTCTCTGTGTAACTGTGAGTGAGAGAGAGAGTAAAAACTCTTCGTATTACTAAAACACAAACAAAAGAAAAAGAAAAACCCAATTCCCCATCTCTCAAACACTCAACAAACACACATTGTTGAACCCACCATGAGCTCTCCCACTCATTCCCAACAAGAACACCTCTCTCAGTCTCAAGACCCAAACAACATGACCACTCAAAATCAAGATCAAGATCAACAAAACCCACAATCTCAAGATCCCCAATCCCCACTAACCCTAACCCTTCAAATTGAAGACCCACAAAACCCATCCCACGATCAAACCCCAGCAATCCAAGACGAACCAACCCCACTCTTCTCTCCCAAAACCACCACCGCTGCCGCCGAATCCCACTACCACGTCTTCTCTCGCCGAGCCCCAAAGCGAAACAAGAAGAACGCCCACAAGCGCCGAATCTCTCTCGAAAAGTCCCAGAAGAAATTCAAAGCCCTAATCGAAATCCTCAACCCAATTCCCTTTTTGCCCTCTAAAACCCTAGACTTTCTGAGCCACGAGAAGCTTCTAAGGCGCCTCGGTTTGTGGGATTTTGTTCGTATTGAGTTCGATAGGTCTCTCCGCACCGACCTTCTCGCTCAGCTCATTGCTAATTACAGTTCCCAGGGTCGTTGTAGTTATGTTGAGTCGGTTCGCGTTAATCTCAACCGTGCCGATCTGGCTCGGGCGTTGAGGTTGCCTTTGCCGGTGAAGAAGAGCGCCGCCATCGCTTCGGTGGTGGAGGTGGACTCGCTGGGGTCGGCGGAGGAGATTGGGTTTGTGGAGGATTTGGTGTCGAATTGGATTCTTTTGCACGAGGATACGTGGATGATGCCGAATGAGGTGTTGAATTGGACCAAGGTGATTAAGGAAGGGAATTTTGAGAAGGTGGATTGGGCTAGTTTGATTTGGTTTATGGTCGAGAAGGAGCTCGTGCAATCGCCAAATCTGGTTAATTGTTATTACGCCTCGCATTTGCAGCATCTCATAAGGTCGCAGCGCGAGGAGTTGCTGGTGGAGGCACCTAAGGTGGAGGTGGAGGTGGAGGATGTGAAGGACGATGACGATGAAGATGAGTTATCTATGCTGAAGGAGCCCCCTAAGGTGGTGCTGGAGGCAGTGGAGGAGGTGAAGGACGATGTAAATGAGTTCACGCCGCCGAAGGAGGCACCTAAGATGGTGTTGGAGGAAGTGGAGGAGGTGAAGGGCAATGACAATGTGGAGGAAGATTTGTTGGGTAGTGCTGGAGATGTTAAGATGGCCGAGGTTGAAGATTTTCAGGTGCAGGGATCAGAGGAAGAATCTCGGGTTTGTGAATTGGAGGAGCATACAATTGAATTGAGTCTTGGGCATGATAATGCGGAGAGGGTTGAAGAGAAGGTGGAGGGAGTTGAAGAAAAGGCGGAGAAGGTTGAAGAGAAGATGGAGGTTGAGGTTGAGAATGTTACGGAGCGTGTTGGGGATGAAGATGTTATGGATTATGAGCAATGTAGGGAGGAAAGTAAGGAGCAGGATGAGGATGTTGTGGATTTTGAGCAATGTAGGGAGGAAAGTAAGGAGCAGGAAGAGGGTGCGCAGTGGCTTTTGGATGGGAAGAGCAATTTGGGTGATTTGGGGGAACCATTTTTGAGGCCATGCAATGTGGGCGAAGTTAGGGGCTTGGTTAGTGAGGAGGAGGAGAAGAAGAGAGAAGAAGAGGAAGAAGTAGAGGAAGAAGGACAAGAGGAAGAAGAGGAAGAAGAAGAAGAAGAAGAAGAAGACGAAGAAGGTGAACGGGAGGTTGGTGGGTTCAATCTTTCGCCCAAGTGCAATCCGCTAGACAGTTTGGCTCCGGGGGGGAGTCTAATTCCGGATATGCACATGCCTTTTAGCTCGGGGTTGGAAATCCGTGATCATTTGGCAGGTGACTTTTTGTCGTCTAGGGATGATAGTAGGTTACTGTCTGCTGGTACGTCACTTTTTGGTAATGCTAACAAGAGGGGGATTGATCATGAGAATGATAACATTCATAACTCTTTTAATGGTGGTAATAAGAGGTTGAGGAGTGACGGGTCATGGGATGGTAAAGCAACTGACTTTGATACGTGTATGGAGCAAATACAACATTGGATGGGGAAAACTAGGACAATGTATGCAGCAAAAGAACAGGCTTGTGCCGAAGCTACTGTGAATCAACAGTTCCTACTGAATGAGTTGCAGCAGCGAGAAACCATGATTGATCACTTGCGCACTGTTAAGTTTGAAGAGCAACAGAAGAGACAAGTGGAGGTGTACCGGCTCGAGCGTGAGCTTTTTTTGATGGGAAATCTATTAGAGGGTTATAGGAAGGCCTTGAAAGAAACGAATAGGGCATTTTCTGAATACAGGGCACGCTGCCCGCAGCCTGAAGAGCCACTTTACAAGGATGTTCCTGGATCTGGAGGGCTTGTTTTGAGCACCATGGAACTGGAAAAGCGACGCCTGAAGCAAGAAGAAGAAGACAGGATGAACCGTTTGGTGATTGAGAGGAAAGTTAAAGACTTTGAAGGAGGATGGGTTCGTAAATTTGAATCACATTCTGAGGCAGTTAATTTGCTTGGCAATAGGTTGCTGGATGTTGAGAATGGAGGGAAACTAGTTAAGGAGTCTTTTGCGAAACGTAGGGTTTCAGAAACATCAGAAGGGGCTCCCAATGAACCATGCACTTCTCAGTAAGTCCTCACTTTGTGCTGTCTAAATGTAAGAATGTGGAGCAGCTCTTTTGTGTAATATAGAAGCTTCAGCTTTCTCTTCATAATTCGATGGAGATTATATTTATCCTAATCTAGTATATCTGTTGGCCTCTTGAAGTAGTATCTCTTCATGTTCATTACTGACATTTTCTTCCCAACTTGCATCAATGTATGAACTTTAGCTGCTTATCCCATGAAAATGTATGCTTGTTTCCTCTTTGCGGATAGTATCTAGATTCTGTGTATAGTCATTACTGGCTTTTTTGGAATTGATGATAAAAACAAAATGGAATAGAGACAAGAGTGCCCAACCCGAGCTCAAGTTGTTTGCAGAAAAGATTAGGTGAATGGAGTTCAACATGGAAATACTACAAAACTAGTGAGAGATAGTAATTTGTCCTTAATAAATTATATCTTTCTGTTACTTTTTCTTTCTCCTTTGGAAACACTTGGAGGAGCCAACCAGTTGCACTACAAGCTGCCTGTGGGGGTACTTTAACACTTTTAGCTATTTTCAATGCTTTTAGCTTTATACCTATGTAAACCATAGATCTTCTTATTATCTTGAGTCTTCACATGCATCGACTTGGTCTTTTATTGTCAATGCTTTTAACTTTTATCTATTTTCAATGCTTTTAGCTTTATACCTATGTAAACCATAGTTCTTGTTATTATCTTGAGTCTTCATATGCGTTGACTTGGTCTTTATTGTCCAAAGAGCTAATACCTTTAGATGATGTATTGTATCAATACAAGTGCATTTCCTGTGTACATGGATTGTGTTGTTTCTCTTTTTAATAAAGCTATTTTGTTATATTTATATATTATATGTATAATGTATCTATGTATAATTTTTAATTTTTTCCTTTTTTTTGGGTTAAATTATAGGGCGCTGTCTTGTAGTAAGTCATGTTGGCTTAATGAATTTAGATTGAAAGGTTATGAACTCTTTAGTTGCCTACAAAGATATTATTGTAGTTCTTGTCCATCAATTATATTATTTTTGTTTAAATGTAGCTTATAACTTTCCAATAGATTGTCTAAATTAGTTTATCCTTTCTGGACCATGATCATTGTGCTGCATGTCTCTCCTTCCCCAACCTCCCTTTCCTCTGGTCTTTGTAGCATTTAACTAGGAAATCACACTTGGTAGCCCAATGCTTTTACATTAGTGAATAGTGAACGTTGCCTGACATAATCAGTTCTAGGGTGTTTCTGACTTCAAAATCTTATTTATAAATTTTTATGCTCTTCATCGTCTCCTGAAAATGATTTTCTTGCTAGGTTGATGTTAGCTATAAATTGACCAAACGAACAGAAGAAGATAATGAATCAATTATAATATCTTGATATTTTTCTACTGCCAATGAGCTCTTAACTCAAATGTTACCTCCAATTGTAAGAATGGTTTAAGACCCATTAGGTAGGTGCGGAACTTACCAATAGAATTATTATTTTTCCCTTGGTGCGGCTTTAGCAGTCGAAGACAGTAAAGAGAAATGGAAGCTTCAGTGAGTACCTTTATAGTGCTTTGGAAAATCATTAGAGCTCTGGTTATAGCAGCGGTGGTACCTGTTACCAGTCAATACATGCTTAAAATTCCACTTTTCACATTGGACATATTTGTGCATTCATTATGTCCCTATTTTCTCTTCTTCAGGTTGTAGTTTAGCATAAGTGGCATTTTGTTTGCCAAACAGAACCTTAAAGCAAGGGAACAAAGGGTATGGCTTGAAAAGTTTCTTGATGCATGCTATACAATACTTGAATGTATGTGTGTGGTTAGAACTTGCAGGTTTCACATGTCTCTCTTTATTTTTGGGCCCATTTTCTCCTTTGTTTTTCGTTCCTTAGTTATAAGTCTGCAACTAATTTTATCTTGAGCACTGGGTCACAACATCCCAGCAGGTTTAATTTAGAAAATATATATTTGTCTGCCATGCTATCTTTAGTGAGAGGTCGGATGAAAGCAATTTTTATAATTTCTGATGTGCGTTTATGACATGACTTGATTTTTTATTTCTACTTTTATTTTAAAATTTTTTGGAGTGGTATGAGTTGATTTTTTTGGGTATAATGTACAATTTATAACTACTTTCAACGTAGGAGGACATTTTTATTATTCTATTTTGCTGCCTTCTTCTACCTAGAATAGGAGTGGCATTGCAGAGATGCACGAGTAAAATTTATTCTGTAATGTTATTGGTTGGCACGAACCCTTCATTTAAATGCCGATAGGTTCTATGATCAAGGGGTTTTTTTTTTTTTTTTTTTTTTTGAGAATACTAAGTATTTTTTTAACATATACACACGGGGAGAGGAGAGAAATTTTTTTAAAGAAACTTATAGTGGCGTATATCCAAAAGGGCCAAACTCTTGAGTAAACTAAGTTTTATATGATAGAAAAATATGTAGAGATTTAACCATGTTAGCATGTAGCATTCGCATCAATCCATCTAAAACTCTTCGTCTATTTTAGTTCCCCTTCTTTTCGACTCCATATTTTGGGAAAGAACCAGAAAGCTCAATTGTTTAAACACAAAGCGTAGTGGTGAGCCTCTCAAAGCTCAATTCCAAATATCCAATCATGAAACACAAACCTATGAGACATAAAAAGAGAGATCCAGGACCCAAGATACTTCTCGCTAAACACCCCCTGGTCCTGTGGCAAACAAAAGGCCCAACATGTCTGTCACAAATGGAAACACGTTGGAATTGGATTTGGATTTGGAAAGCCAAGGCTTGCCAAGGACGAAGGCCTATAGTACTAGTTTTGCTGATAAATAATTAGGCTTTTCTATGCAACAAGACTTTAACCCTTCATTGACAGAAAATAAAAGGACTTTGACCTCAAATTCAACTGCAAATCGCGTCAAACAATTTGCTTCATAGAGTGATCATTGAGTGTGTTGCTACTTGCTACAATACAAAAGCCAATCTTCATTATCAACATATTCTCCTTGATGATTTTTTTATAAAATAAAATAAAACATTTAGAATGTTTCATATGTTTCTATTTTATTGTTTCTACTAGTATATTTTATATTTTCAACTACTTCTTGTTTCTTCAACTTCAATCAAATTACTTTTTTTTTGTCCATGTATTAATTGCTCTCCTTAGAACATAATTAAAACATCTCAAGCAACTCTTGTCTATCTTTTCCTCAATGGTAGCAATCAATGCATCAATACCGAAATAGACCTATATTTATATATTGACTAATTTAATAATCATTTTGTAGTTTTTTTTAATGATTTTAAACTGATTAAAAAAGAAGAAGAAGAAGATTTTATTGTTTGAGATGGTTTGCATAGGAAGGATGTGCACGTAATACAAGAAAGTCATTTGTCACAATATAATAACTATGAGAAGTAGAATAGAATACATGCCTAACTTAAGAAACACAAAGCTGTATAAGCAAAAAACGCATAAGATATTTAATGAGAAAATCTATACTAGTTAGCAACCTATACAATGGATGTGTGAAAGTTTAATAAAATATGATTTTATCTCAAACAAATGATTTTCTCTCATTTGTTTTGTATATAAATATGAAATATGATAATTATGATAGTTATTTATAAAACTTTATAATAATTGTTTGTTTATGAAATATTGAATATAAAATTTGATAATTATGATAGTTATTAATAGGAATGTATTATAATTTTGTTTTTGATAGGAACTACTCAAAATATAATTACGGTAAGTATTAATAGGTTATTATATTAATAATTAATGTACCTCTTAAAAAATAAAGAGTCATTTTAACAGGTGCATTTAGAACATTTGTTAATGGATTATTTTAGTAAAATTTTAATACTACTTTCATGGGAAATATAAAAAGTTGTCAAAAAACTTAATAAATTTTGTCTTTTCCCATAAAAAATTCTAAAAATAGTTTCTAGACCAATACTCTTAAGGTATTTATTAACTTTTCCAAAAAATTAATACTTAGAAATGAATGCACGTATGTGCCTCATTAAATACATGACAATAAATTAATATTTTGTCATAAAAGAAAACGCCATTATTTTTTATGGAATAAAAAAGAATAATAAAAGTAATAACACAAATTATTAAGATTTTGCTAAGGTTGAAGGTTAAATGAATAGTATTCTATTTATTATTATTATTATTATTTTATTTATAATGCTATGGACACAATTTTTTTTGACAACAAATTTTACAATTGCTAAAATGATCAACAGTGACTGGTGAAGAAAAAGTAATGGGTCCATGAGTGTTAGTTGTGTCCACCTCTTACAATCATATGCTTTAACTATTGTAAAATTTATTGTGAAAAAAAAATTGTGTTTGTATCATTATTGTTTATATATATATATATATATATATATATATATATAAAGAAAATGAACATGCCACATAGCAAGACCTTTTATAGTTTTATTACAATTTAGGAAAAAATGTGTGGAGCAAAATTATTAGTTTAAACTTCAGATAACCTTTTATTTTTGAATATTTATTTGCCAACACATTAGTTTACATATTTAGCATTTACATGTTGGCAAGTTATTTATAGTTCACAACAAAAAGCATTTACCTGCTGGCAAGTTATTTATAGTGCACAACAAAAAGTTGGTACTTGGTGGACATAACTTCCACTTTTGTAGGGGTTGAGAGGTCATGGTAGACAGTCTTATTTTCAAATTGTATTTGAAAAGACTAATTCCAATATTTATGTTGCATATTACCATTATTTATTTATAAATCTCTTTTGTTCCTGTGTACTTTTATTGCCAAGAAAATTCTAAGTCAATAAAAGAAATGCTACTTACACAATATTTTCATAATATTTTCACAATAAATCCTAAGTGGCAACTTGTTATTAGTTCTAAATTTGGATCTATTACTGAAATTACTTATTTATCTATAAATAATATCCAATAACAACTTGCCATTTAGAATTCGTTGTGAAAATATTATGATATTGTTGTGAATTTAGCGTCTCTCAATCAAATAATATATTCCATTCTAATTTTGGAGGATATTCAATCATTCATATCGCATTTCTTTTGCTCTGTTTATTTCTTACATTTTTTTTTTTTTAGGTCTTCCGAATAATTATCACAACAAAGCACACATGCATGCCCACCTTTCTATAAATGATTGTGTACGAAACATTACTCATGTGAGAGCCTTTTCTCCCAAAAAACAAATATTCTTTTTCCCATGATTATGGGAGCCTTTTCTTTATGTGTTGCATTGCTGCTACTTACTCTTTTGCACCATGTACATTGTGAGCATTCTTACAAGGTGGGACGAGTTGTAAAGAGGGGCTGTGACTTTTACACAGGGAAATGGGTTTTCGATAGATCATACCCTCTTTACGATGCATCAAGCTGTCCATTCATTGAGAGTGAATTCGATTGCCAAAAGAATGGTCGCCCAGACAAAAACTATCTCAAATATAGATGGCAACCCACTGGCTGCAACTTACCAAGGTACATATATATAGCCCTTTTCTACCTATCTTTTTCTTTTCACTTATTTTAAAGTTATGTTTGCATGCTTTTTATCCAATCCAATTTACTTTTATAAGAGATAGCTATGGATGCTTATTTTTTTCCTAAAATTTGGTATGGTCTCTTTGTTCTTTTTTTATTTTTTATTTTTATTTATAATAAAAATCTGTTTTACGAATGGATGAATGAAATTTGGCCGGCCTTCCTCACGACATAAGATTATTTGTAGAGATTTTTTAGTTTTCTTTTTTGGTTGGTTCAAAAATATTTTGTTACTATGGTAAATTTGGGGCCACTTTTAATTCAATTCTAGACATCTTAATGGCTTTTTGCCTCCGTATGATTGGTCTATGGGACTAGGACAATTGTATTTAAATGAATAGAGACAATGCCAGCCGAATGAGAACAAAGAATAGGACAATGTAGGTATAGATCACTAGAGGCATATAAGCAAATCCTGGGAAAAGTCAGAGTGAATGAGCACGAGTGGACCGTAGTTTAGTTGAGTTAAAAGCTTAACTTTCATTTTTATTGTTGGGTCGATGTCGAATCTTACTTGATATCCTAGTATTTATTTGGTTTATGGGTTTCTTTATGAAAGTAATTAAAAGCCTTCATTCATGAGAGCTAATTGATGTTTCCTTATTAATCAGAGTTTGATTGAGTTTTCCTTCACTAATTAGTAATTACTATTATCGTTAATTAAGTTGGAATATTGTAAGACTAGTTACAACTGAAGATAACATAACATTGGTACTTCTTCTACGTAACTTAGATTAATTTGCTCATACACACCACCACACAACTTTGGTGTGATAGTCACTCTACAAGTACAAAATTTTTGTGGGATGGATGGTGGTGAAGGGTCGGAGTTTAAGTTTTTAGGAGTAAAATTTACACACACATACACATAGATTAGGGTAGAATAAAAAAATTGCTCATACACAATATTGTAAATCTAGTTACATTGCATGTCTAGGAATACACCACTGAATTGTTTAATTATTTTGTTTTATTTTTATTATTATTCCATGCATAGCAACTCATATCTTCAACAATATATATATATATATATATATAGAGAGAGAGAGAGAGAGAGAGAGAGAGAGAGAGAGAGAGAGAGAGAGAGAGAGAGAGAGAGAGGAACATAATGTAATATAAGGAATGAAGAAAAAAATTTGAACTTATTTATTAATGAATAATTATAATTTTAAGAATTATACGGTAGATTTAATGCAGGAATTTAAATTAATTTCAATTCTCATTCTAAGCACTATAATAATAGAATGAGAAAATGCTATGACTACAATTTTTGTCACAACTTTTGTTACAACTTATTCACGTGGAAAGTTGTGAGTGGTGAAGTAAAAGTGGTGGGTCCATAACTCTACCAATCACAACTTATCACTTGTAAGTAGTTAATATAACATAATATGTACCCATTGGGTTTAGGCCTTTTGGGTATGTATTAATTATTAATTATTCAAGAAAACTCTCCAAGGTGTTTATTTCTCCCAACAACAATTCTTTCTTTAGAGCATTAGCATTGGGGAATGCTAATGCCAAATCTAAGGGAAATTTGAAATTTTAAACTCCAAAATCATCTGCATTGGGGAATGCTAAACAGCAGTATTGCAAATTTTTTTGCAATACTGCTACAGTGCAATTCTAAATATAGAATTGTACTGTAGCAAGTATTGTAAAAAAATAATAATATTTTATTTGGAAGAAAGCTGAAAATGAGAGAGAGGAGAGAGATGGGGGAGAAGATATAATTTTTCGATATATTATTTTATTATGTAGATATATTATTTTAATGAGTAAAAGAGGGAAATAGAAATTTGGAATGTTGAAGTATTGTAAAATGGTATAGTATAATGATAAAATGTCTTTTTAGAATTGTAAAATAGAATAGCATTAGAATTTTTTAATGCTAATGCTCTTACACTTCACACTACGGTAGTGAAGCAACAAAATCTGTATGAATTTACTTTGTTTCTTCTCGTTTTAAATGTTGTCGAAACTGGTCATTAGGGCCCTTCAGGCTTCAGCTAGGTTGGACCTCACACAACTTTAAGCACATGTTAGACGTATATGTTTCTGAAAGTTGAGAACTTGACTCTCTAGGCTTCCATTCACTTCCCCCCCAACCTCATAATTAGGCTTTTACATGGTCTTTTTCATCATCACGCCACGCTTAACAACAATGATTATGATTCTGTTCTCTATATGGTGCCTTTTCTTCCATAATTTAATTAGTTTTTAAGCATCCATATTTTACTCAACCTTAAGTTGTTTTGAGAATTTGTGGGGGTGTGATGTCAGACAATTGCATATCATTTTTTTTTCTTCTTCTATGATTGAATTACATTTTGAATTTCATTAGCCAAACATGAATACCCCACGATTTTGGAAAAATAGAATATTATTTTTTCTTTATCAAGTTTTAGTCACACTTGTTAGTTGTTATAGCTATTGTAACTTTTCTTAGTGTTACATTAATTAGTTCCCCCATGATAACTTTTATTGGATCTGTTTCATTTTATTATAAATTTATGGTTTAATTATATGGTTTTCTTGTGCCCTCTATAATTGTAAAATAAAAAATTATTAACTATCTCATTTATATAATTTTTTAAATTTTTATTTCAAAATTATATACAAAACTTGAGTTTAAGATAAGATAATAAATAAAATATGATGAAAATGAGATTTATGGTCCGTTTGAATATTACTTATTTTGTTGAAAACTGAAAACATTGTAGTAAAATAATTTTTATGTATGAATAGTATCGTGGAACTCATTTTTAATGAAAGTTTTGTTGAAAAAAGGTATTTGTGGGTCCCGTGAATAGTGCACGGGATCCACTAGAATCTCTCAAAAGTGCTGGAATGCACTTCAAAAAAAAAAAAAAAAAAAAAGGGTGAAATGCAGACGTAATAAGTTTTCAGCTATCCAAAAATATACTTAGCATGTGCAAAGGACATTTTATTATTAGGATGCTAGCATATGGTTTGGTTGTTTTTTATTTTTATTTTTTATTTTTTATTTTTTTTAGAAGGAAAATATGGTCTGTTAATCTAGGATATTCAGATATAAGAAGTCTCATGGCACCATTTTGTGTTGGCTTGTTAACTTTTATCTATAGCAAATTAATTGCCAATAGAAAAAACAAAAAAAGGCAAAAAGAAAAATTGTAGAATATTGATGTACTTGTCATGATCATTTATTCGTTTCCATCCACCATGCAACATTGGTAGAATGTAGCTAGCATAGACTAGTTTGCTAATTATGCTATAACGACTCATATTAACAGAAAATTGATTTGTGTATAAGATAGGGTGTGAGAATCTCATACCTAAAAGGAATCATAACATGTTCTAGGGGGTCCTATGCAGTTGGACTCTCACATCCAACAATTAATGACCTAATGCTTAATAACTTCTTCGAATAGAGAAACAATCATGTTGTTAAGTTGCTATCGACCGTCTTTTAATTTGTCCTCAAATAGATATTATATCTATATCCAAGCCAAAACAGAGAAGAAAGTTTATACACATAAAATCATGGACACCTTAATTAATTGGACGCCGCTTAATTTGTTCATGTAGATTCAATGGTCGATATTTGTTGTCAAGGCTTAGAGGAAAAAGAATAATGTTTGTGGGAGACTCGTTGAGTTTGAACCAATGGCAATCACTCACTTGCATGCTTCATAGAGCTGTACCAGCGGCTAGATACAGCTTGACCAGGATTGGGTACATCTCCACATTCACATTCCCGGTGAGATTAAGTTATATATGCCGTAACTTTAAGAAATGTTACATCACATGGAATAGAGGTCCTCCTATTTATTGTGAAAAAAGGGATAACTAAGATGTCAAAATCAGGTTAAATAATTTTGCCACTATTCTGTAGTCTCTTAACTCTAGCTTTGGTAAATATATCAAACAACATGTTAAAGTGACATACATGCTTCTTACAAAGTATGTAAACTACCCGTTCAAATATAACAAATTAGTATTAATTTGATTATTTCCAATTGTAACTTTGTTTGTTGAGAAAAATAATTTTGGTAAAAACCATAGTATGCTATATATAGCTGTTAACATATTTTAAAACCAAATCAATATAATTTATTCTTATAAACTCTTTTGTAACTTTTACATTTTAAGATAGCTTAGAACTTAATCTCTCCTCTTCACGAAATTATTATCTGTATGAAAACTTCTAAATTCTATATGATTCCAAATTTTTTAGAAGTTAGATTCTATAATTCCACCATAACACATTCCACAATTTTCAGGCCTACAATGTTGAAGTGTTGTTCGACCGTAACCCATTACTTGTCGATATTAAACGCACAAGCAAGGGGCGTGCTATTAAACTAGACTCGATCAAAAAAAGTGCAAAAGTATGGAAAGGAATAGACGTATTGATCTTCAATTCATGGCATTGGTGGACTCACACGGGAAGAGAAACACCGTATGTTGAACCGTCCCCTATTGTTACTTAATTTTGTTTATAATTTTTGAGCCTGAACTCTATGTTGAAGTTATTACTTACTGGCTTTTCTATTCTATTCCTGAATAATTATTTTGGGACTATGATGCAGATGGGATTTTATTCAAGTAGGGGGTAAGAGTTACAGAAACTTGAATCGATTCGTTGCATACAAGATAGCGTTGAATACATGGGCTAAATGGATAGACTCCAATGTCAACCCCAAAAAAACCAAGGTCTTCTTCCAAGGTGTTTCTCCTGATCATATAAAGTAAGACCCTTACTTGCATGTTTTTTTTTTTTTTTTTTTTTAAAGACTTTTAGTCTTTTTCTCTTTAAAAAAAAGGTACAAAATTACTTCTAGCTTTAGATTTGGCCACAGCTAATATCTGTACACTTCATTGTGGTGAAAGTTCAATGTTTTGGAGTAAAGAGAAAAGACATTATAACCACCCTATATAGACTCGCTCACTCACTCACTCACTCTTAATCAATTAGTTATATATTGTACATCCTCAAAACAATGAAAAAAAAAAAAAAAAATTGCCTCTCGTCTTATATTTATGTGTATGTTTTATTGAACCAGTGGATATTTCTGGGGCCAACCACATGCAAATCAATGTGCGGGGCAAACACAACCATTGCTTCACCATAGTTATCAAGGAGGTCCACATCCAGCACAGCTGCTGCTAGAGAAAGTGCTAAGCACCATGTCGAAGCCGGTCCACCTGCTTAATGTTACAACCCTATCACAACTAAGAAAAGATGGGCATCCATCATTTTATGGACATGGACACAGGAGCATGGATTGCAGCCATTGGTGCCTAGCCGGAGTACCTGATACTTGGAATCAACTCCTATACGCTGCTCTAATTACGAACTAGAATACAGTGGCGGCCCAGGGGCGCCTAGGCCTAAGCCCCATAAAAGAAATATTTTCTCTTAAGTGTCTGCTTGGTATGAATAATTTTTCCAACTTATTTTACTATTTAACTTATTTTTGCTACTATTTATGGTCCAATTGAATTTTTGGTTATTATTTATAGGTCTTACTGTATTATTTCAACTAACTTTTACCTTTATTTACAGTACTTTTAGCAAGAAATTTTCAGTTTTAGCAAAATAAACAAATTCAAAACAGACCCTTAATAAGATATTAAGGTCTGTCCCGTTAATGTAAGGCCCAAAATTATAGAGTGACGCTAGAGATGTTACAAATTATATTATATAAAACTTACAAAATAATGTATCATGTTACCAATTCCAAAAAAAAAAAAAAAAAAAAAAAAGAATTATTTATTAAGTAGTTTAAGTTCACCAATCATATTTATTGACACATCTATACGTATGCTTTATGTAAAAAAAAAAAAAAAAAAATTGATAGTACATTTGGCATTTTTAAAATTGTGTGATAATAAGTGATTTAAAAAAACCAAAAAGGGTTGTGCACTATTTTTTCTTATCTCCAAAAAGGTTTCCAAAATACTAGATATAGAAACTCAATCCAATTGAAAACTATAAATAGTTTGGGCTAACAATAACAATGCATCGCCTATCAAGTGCAAGCTTAATCATGTGTATATAAGTTCTTAGGTACCCTCCCTTACATGTTGGTTTTCAAAGATGAGTTCTACCCATAGATTTGTATCAATAAGTATACATCCTTCCCAAAAGAATAATAATTTTGGTTTCTTTTTGTTAAATTTTATGCTTGAACTATATGATATATTCGATTCTTTATATGAAATTAACTTCTTTTGTTAGTATTAATTAATTCATCAAATTAACCTTGATTTGGTTGGTATTAAATAAATTTATTTAATCGATATTTAAATATAAAAGGTCCTGCTTAAATTTATCATCTTAGGCCTTAGATTATGTTAACAAATTAACACCAATGATGTGTATCAATTTCAATATTGAGATAACACCAATGATGTGTAATCTTCTTAAAAAAAAAAAAAAAGATTACTTAACAGATTTGGGGTTGCATACAAACAGCTGATATGTCAATTATTGTTTAAGAGAAAAGATATCAACAACCACACTTTGTACAAAGACCAAATCTGTCCAAGAGTTAAAAGTTTTGATACATTTTATTCTTCATCATCATCTCCAAAGCAAGAAGTCATCAGTTAGTGCAATTGAACATTTCAGCTATTATTGGTGCCCTCAAGTTTCTAAAAAAAAGAGAATGATACAAAAAGTTTGTTAATTTCCTAGCAAATATATCTACACACCTTTCCACAATATCAAATTTAAGATACCCACAATTTCAAAAAGAACAAAAAAGGCACAACAGAGTTCATATATCTAGTTTTGATTGCAATCATTGCAGACAAGCCAAGAAGACTATAATAAAAATAATAAGAAGAAGAAGAAGTGAAATTACAAAGCTAAAATATGAAAAGAGAAACAGAGAGGGAGATATACAAATATACAATACCATACAAATCACAAAGTCATCATCAGCTCTCTCTCTCTCTCTAGTTGCCATCATCCAAAATGGATAAGACTAAAATGAATTCCTTTTCCTTTCATTAATCATACATCTAAACAGTTTATTAACTGAAGGCTAACACTACACCTCAATCTCACTGGCCACTGCTGTAGCCACCAATGACTTGAAATGGCTACTGCTTTACACAAGGAGATTTTCAATACAACAAAGATGATTTGAGACTTATTATTAGAAGTGGTTCACACCAAAGATGATTTGAGACTTATTATTAGTTCCAAAGTCATGTCTATGTACAACAATATCAATGATGATTAGAAAGCAATGTTCATGAAAGAAATACCCCCAATGATTTTAACAGATTCTAGATATAAAGGAAGGGTTCCACAATTAATATTAGCAAGAACTACCTATCAAAAAATATATATTAGCAAGAACCACTTAAGAGTCACAATTCATTTTACTAGTCATGAAAAACTGGGATAACATCATAGTAATTGAAAGAAAAAGTGATTTCAAAGTGAGCGAAAAGCAAGAAAAATTGAAAGAAAAAAGATGCTATATGAAAAGGTTCAGATATTAGAAGACAGCAATGATAACAAACGCAGGTAACATTGCTCAATCATCCATGGAATGACCAATTTGTACATCAAAAAGGAAGGTCTTTCAGCCAATTATTGAAAACTAATAAAGACCTCAATCTAAATCGTGTACTTCTGCTTTTCTTAAAAGATGAAACCTAGTTCTTTGTAAATGCCAAGTATAAAAGGAAGGAATACAATTTATAAAAACCTGTTCTCATACTAAATCTTTGATTTCTTAGTTTAGACTCTGTTTTGGCGAGTTTCATAAATGCAAAACCTTTATCCAATTTTGCTAACAGAAATTCCTCAAAAACACCCAACTAAGCCCTAAATGAATCCCAATTTGAAACAACAAGTACCAATTCCATCAAAGCTCATATTTCAAGTTCATAGCTAAGTAGGGGTGGCAAAATTGGACACGACCTGCGAACCCAACACGACACGACATAAAATTAGCAGGTTATGGGTTAAGGCTTAACATGTTTGTGTCATATTCGGGTTGACATATTTGGCCTGTTTAATAAACGGATTGGGTTAGTGTTGAACGCATAGAACCCGTTTGACCCGTCTAACCCATTTAATTAACTGACATTTTACCAATATACCCTTCAAACTTTACGTTAGGGGTGTGCATGGGTCGGGTTGGGTCGGGTTGAGGGGATTTTTTGACCCAATCCATCATGGTGGGTCAAAAAAAATTCAACCAAACCCAACCCAACCCACATGGGTCAGGTTGAACCCATGGGTTTGACAAATTTTATTATTATTATTATTATTAAATTGAGTAGAAAAAAATAAAAATATTAATATATTAAAAAAACCTAAAGATTAGTATCAATGTAACTCCTTAAAGGCAAACAACACTAATGACTAAACAACAATAGTAATTTATTAGGGTTTGTGTAAACTAATTGGCTCTTATATAGGATAGGAAGAATTGGTTATTTAAAAAAAATGATTAATTATATATATATATATATATATAATTAGTATTAGTAGGAGGAACTGAGGAAGTGCTGCTCTACCGCTGGTTTTTTTAAAAAATTATTAAATATATATATATATAAGTGCCATGATTTTAAAAAAATTTATTAAATATATATTTTAAATATATATTAAATATGGGTGGGTCGGGTTGGGTTTGGCGGGTTTGTAATTTTATGACCCAAACCCAACCCAACCCGCTATAAAATTTTTTTTTTTGTAACCCAACCCAACCCACCAAGCCTTAAAAACCGACCCAACCCGGCGGGTCGGGTTGGGTTGGGCGGGTCGGTGAGTTTTCTGCACACCCCTACTTTACGTATATAAACTTATTAGTTGTTGTGGTTTATTTTCTTTGACATATTGTGATTGATTATTTGTGATATTGGGTATGTTTTAGTTTCGAATGATTATTTGCGATGCACTTACTCGTTAGTTTTGAATTTTATATTAAAAATATTTATTTGTTTTTCTTTTCATATTTTTTTTTTTCATTTTAATAAAATCTGATAACTAGGTCGATACGACTAATCCGTTTAATAAATGGGTCGTGTTAAGATTGAGAAATCTTGACCCGTTTAATAAACGTGTCGAGTTAGTGTTGACCTATATAGTCGAATACTCATGAGTTAACACGACACGAACCTGACACGCGAACACGAATTGCCACCCCTATAGCTAAGTACTAATCAAAACACTGTGGCATTATTCTAACTTCATAGTTAACTATTGAGTGTCTTTTTTGGATTCTCTTTCTAGAGTGGCTCAAAAGTTACAATTATACAAGCACTAACTTATATCTGATTTACCTCTAGTTGCGTTTGGTATTGAAATTGGTAGCATTCACACTGCGGCGTGCACTAGCGTGTCACCATCTTGAAGTTGTTAAGACTTGGAAGAGACCCCATTTGCAAAATACCTGTGGAAAGAAAAGAGTTAATGAGTAACTTTGTGGATTCTTTCCACGCTGAAGGAATTTTTTCTGCTTGAGAGATCTAGAGCTACTCTAGCATTTGACCACTCATGGGACATTTACGTTTTACTTTTTGCTTAATACAAATTGCACTTGATTATGAATACAAAGTTAAGAGAAAGAAAACTAGAAAAGGAAAAGCCACTCTCCCAGCAAGGCGAAAGATTCACTTAACCTGTTAACCAAGCCATAAAGAATATGCTTAAGAGTAGGACTGCTCATTATTGTTCATATAAAATCAAGCTTATGAAAGGAAAAACACGCGCGCGTTTGTGAACAAATAGACAAAGCAAACCAGAAAACATTAGCATGACATGGACGTCACTCCTAATTCCAAGTAGCGGAGACAAGAAGAATAAAATACTGAATGCAGTAAAGGATTGAGTGCGCAAATCACAAGAAAGTTACAGAATAATAAACTATAAGAATTATTCTACCTCTACAGTTTGGTCAACTATAACCATCTCTAACCATTACTTAGCAGATGCCCTGGACTGAATCCATCGAAAGTTTCAACTTTCAATTCTATTCGAGCAGATAGGTATTCAACTGAAATATTCTTTAGGATGTGGCAAAATTTGTATACAGCTATAGTTATCATATGATACTAGTCGCATATCTATGCGATGCGTGAGAATACATAATTATTTTGTAATATGATACAATTCATAATTTATTGAAGATAGTTTTCTCCTAAAAAATTGAGCTATTTCTAAAATTATTTTCCTACTCTCTATCTCTACAAATATATCATTATATTATTTTGGTTTTATTTATTTATTTATTTTTTATTTTAGATATGATATTTGTAACCCAATAATGGAGGGACATGCCAACACAACATTAGATTTCCTATTTTTCTTCCCATGATGAGATTGTGTCATATTTTAATTACACTAAATTTTGAGGTGCAACCTTCGTACCAGTTGCTAAATTCTTAATTCCTAAAAGTGATGTCTAGTTAGTTGCCAATAGAAAAGAATAAGACCACAAAAAAAAAAAAAAAAAGAAGTGAAGTTTTATAGGTTAGAATCATCATGTACAAAACTTATTTACAATAAGGTAAATAAATAAAATACATACTAAACAAACCTTACTTTAGCACAATGATCAAATTTAATAGACCATTACTTATATCAATTTCCATTAAAGACCAAATTGTCAAATAGTAGTGTGCCATTGATTTCACCCATGTCCACTATAGACATTTATCGATGTGTCCATATATAATTCACTCAATTGTCATTGTTTTGAATTCCTAGAGAAAATCAAAATAGTGCGTGTATGAATTGTAAGTAAGTGAATCACTTGTATTGCCATAACATGGTCAAAGTTGGTGGCAAAATTGCTAAACTTAGCCAATTGTTCTTACCTCAGAGAAGATGTCTATTAACATTCCAGGTTATGAATTTCAAATGGCTACAAAAAGTTATTAGTTTGTATTAGTTGCTATGCCCCAAGAATAGCAATTGCTTCTGCCTTCATTGGAACACATCAACTATATCATATTGTGTTTAATAAGGAAAGAAATAGTAAAATCCAAAAGAAATAGTATTGTTATGTTTTGTCTAAAACTCATGTACATATTATTCTAGATATTCAAGAAGAGAAAATTCTAAAAAGAAAATCAAGTTGTTGAAAAAATAGCATAATTCAAAATCTAAAACTAAAAACCCAATTATTGTTCATGTATTGTAGATAGGTATTCAAAAATCAAGAACCAATTAGTTTTTCTATCCACACAACAATTAGCATAAAGCTAGGTACTAATGAAATTTAAAAATAATTCAGTTCTTTGAATTTTGTCACTCCTAAAATACCAAAATATTTCTCATAAGCTAAATAATCCCCAAAGTTATTCGTAAACCAAACTGGCCAACTAAGGTCCCAAACACAAAAATTTTAGCCACAACACAACAATCTAATTAAGCTAATGTACTTTGAAGAATTAAAGTTTTCTTTAAAAAATTAAGATAAAAAAAATTAAACTGCTACATCCCAAGTTTCATACACAAAAAAAATTTAAGGTTCAAACTCTACTCTCTTTTCTCTTCCATTTTCCCACAATTTCTGGGACACCAAATAGTCAAATTAAACAATAAACAACAAATCATTAGCATAAGGAAATGAAAAGCTAATATAGCTGATGTGTATTGAACCATAAAAAGCAAATTATCAAGCACCACCCAAGAAAAGCAACAAATTTATTCCTCTTTCCTTCAAAAGGTTCTAAGAAAAGAATGGTTACCAATTGATTAGTATGACCTTCAATAGATTAAAAAGCCTCCAGTGATTGCAAGTCTTGATCATTGATATCTGTCGAGGAATTGACAAATGAAACAGAGATAAAAATGAAATTTAGTTTAGTTTAATTCAGCATATAAGATGATTGGAAAAAGAGATCAATAGCAATTTCTCTTTGATGAAAATGAATAACACTTTTACTATAAAACAAAGACCAAAATAAAAACATCACATTGAAATTAATTATCATACATTGTAGCAAACATATTAAGAATAACATTTTTACAGTCTAGAGAAGGGCAATCGTAAAACAATTTATAACAAACATGATCAAATGCCCAACTCAAATCAATTTTAAAAAAGAATTTTTTTTTTTAATAGTTTTGAGACCATGAAAACTCAATCTCGTTCATAATGAAATCCCAAAATTGAACCACGTTTTTTTTCCCTAGTAATGAGATGGGAATAAATAAAAAAAGAATAAGAATAATACAAATAGCATAACTCATTTTGACTTTATACTCTTTGGACCTGGGCTACCAATGTTCACCTTTCATTTGCTTCAGTTTCTTCTGCAAGCTCTAGAGTCATTGTTTGTCTCTTGCACTCATTTGATTGGGTTTTGGTAGACGAACTTGAGCCATGACCAAAAGAACGGAAAAAACACTCAAGAACCTATCGCATTGAAGGCCATACCAATCAATTTGTAAAAAGAGAACAATTGAAAATTTATAGAAAAAAAAAAAAGAGAGGTGAGGAGGTTGCAATCTATCGGTGACTATAAGAATTCCTTATAATAGCAGTATCTCAAGAGTTTGGGTTAATGGAAAGATACATGACAGATTTGAAAATAAAGTATCGGTGATTATAAGAATTCTATATAGTAGTGGCATCTCAAGAGTTTCTATATAATAGTGGCATCTCAAGAGTTTGGGTTAATGGAGAGACACGCAATAGATATGGAGATAAAGTAACACTTGAAATTAAGAAGAGACTCAATAAATGGCAATTAGCAAAACAAAAAATAAAAAAAGAAAGAAAGAAAAATGATGACATGGCGCTAATGTGGCTTAATTGGAGAGTAGCAAACAATAAATACTACGTTTCAGTTTTTTAAAACATACTTTATATAACTTTAAACAATGTTATATCACTCAATATTTTTTAATTAGATGTTAATTTTGACAAATCGACTATTATATTACATTATTTTCATATATTCTACACTTACAAAATTTCAAAGTGATCAAAGGTCAAGATTTTTAGATATAAAAGATAAATTTATGAATCAAAATAACGTATAAAATTGTAAGTCTTTAAAAGTTTGTCATTATTTATTTTTAGTATTCTATCACAACTTGGGATAAAATTTGTGACACAAAATTATTGATTTGAAATTTGGGATAACTTTTTATTTTTGTAAATTATTACCTTTGTTAATTTATTATCTCCTGAATAATTATTACAACCACGCAAGCACCTTATATATTCTGTAATCCACACACATTGCTTCCATTGAAAATAACATACATTGTGAGTTTCACCGACTACCCCTCAACGACAAAAATAAAGTTTTCTCTCTCTCATGGTCATGGGAGCTTTTTCTATACTTGTTGCATTGCTACTACTTTCTCTTTTTCACCAAGTACATTGTGAGCATTCATACAAGGTGGGACGAGTTGCAGAGAGTACTGGCTCAGGCTGTGACCTTTACCAAGGGAATTGGGTTTTCGATACATCATACCCTCTTTACGATGTATCAAGCTGTCCATTCATTGAGAAGGAATTCGATTGCCAAAACAATGGCCGCCCAGACAAAGACTATCTCAGATATAGATGGCAACCCACTGGCTGCAACTTGCCAAGGTACATACCCTGTTCTAGATATCTTTTTTTCTTTTCACTTATTTTAAAGTTTGCATGCTTTATAGTTTATACCCAATCGGATCCAATTTACTTTTACAAGAGATGGCAATGGATGATTATTTGTTAATAACATTTTGGTTTGGCTTACTTTGTTCTTTTTGGATAACTATCTGTTTTACAATATTGTCGGTTGAATGAATTTTGGCTGGCTGGGAAACATAAGATTTTTGTTTGAAATTTTTTCACCTTTTTTTTGGGTTCAAATATTTTGTTGCTATGGTAAATTTGGCGCCATTTTATAATTCAGTTGTTGACAGCTTTATGGCTTTTTGCCTCTCTATGATTGCTCTATGGGACTATGAATTTTTATTTTATTTTAAATGAGTAGAGACAATGATAGACGAATGAGAACAAAGAATAGGACAATGTAGATATGGGGGCATATATAGGAGCAAATCGTGGGAAAAGTTACAGAGTGAATATTTTTGCATTCACTACTCAAGAGAGAACAGAACATTGATATTTTTTCTTCTACTACAGATTAATTTACTTATACACAAAATAGTTAGACTACTTTCATGAACCGCATGTCTAGGATTACACCTCTGAAATATTTAATTTAAAAAAAAAAAAAAAACTAGGACTTTTATGTGATTCCCTTATGATTGAACTTGCTTTTCATGCATTTATAAGGTGGATATTGTAATTAATTAAGTTGGGGCTAGTATCCTCGCTTATCTTGATTTGTCTTAATCCTTGAGTGTACAGCGCATAGAAATATTTATCATGGACCTAAATATATATACAACAGATTGGAAATCATAATCTTACTTAATTTGCACTTTCCTCTTATTAGGAAAACAATGTGATTTGAGTTCTAACTTATTGGCTTCAACCTTCAAGATTTAATACTATGAAGTTCGAGAAGTGTACCCATTTAAGTGCATGGGAGGCTCTAGTGATGAAGGGTTTGGTTGGATACCGTTTATTGCTAAAAACTGAAAATTGAAAATACTGAAACAAAATAATTTTTAAATATGTAAATAGTGTCGTGAGTCTAGTTTTAAAGAAAAAGTTACTGAATAAAGGTACTTGTGGGTCCTGTGAATAGTATACGAGACCCACAAAAAAACGCTTCCGCTGGGAAATGCGCAAACTGCGCTTCCCAAACAAAGGCAAAGTGTCCATTGATTGTCTTGACGTAGACTTTAAGGTTTGTTGGCTGTTTCATGAAGAAAACAAAGTCCAACCAAGGAATTACCCACCCCCCACTCCCAACCCTCTCCTCACCTTTTTCTGATGGGAAAGGCTTTGTCTAATATTCCATGTAACAAACCCTCAGAGAGAGAGAGCCAAAATGTTTTTGTCTAAACCTTTATGTGATGTGCTTCTTTCTCTTTTCTTTTTTTTTTTTTTTTTTTTTTTTTTTAATTTTAATGAAAAGAAAATGGGTAAAGGGGGTAATCTGAGTTGACGTTTTTCTTCTAATTTATTTTCTTTTATACTGCAAGAATCACTTTAATTAATATATTTTCTTACATAGGCTTTATTTAGTAGAAAAAATTGCAATAACCTTATTAAGGTTTGCTATTATTACATCCACTTGCCTCTAGTTTGGAATAAAGACTCACATCTTTTAGAATGCACATTATTTACATTTACCCCCTTAGAAGAAACTTTTAAACTAGTGTTGACTTTTTAGGCTTTCCATTCACTTTACTCAACCTTTATGTGGCTTTTCCATGGTCTTTTTCATTATCAATTCATCACCCACTACAAGTAACAACAATGATTATGATTCTGTTATCCATATGGCGCCTTTTCATCCATTTTTCAAGTAGCATTCATATTTTACTCAAATCTCAAGTTGTTGTGAGAATAGGTAGGGTGTGATGTCATATGTTATTTATTTAGAAAAAGTAGTAATAAAGCACACATTCCTAACACACTCAAAACACAATTTTAATTAAAATTGTGATATCGTGTGTTAAAAACACCATTTAAGACAAAACTTGATTAATAAAAATTTGGTATGCGCTAAACAAGCATAGAAAAATGGACATTTATTAGGATTCATACATATGGTCTATTAGAACTTAGAAGTCTCCTGGAGCCATTTTGTGTAGGTTTCTTAATTTTTTTTTTTTTTAATAGCGAATTTATTTTCAAGAGGAAAAAAAGAAAAAGAAAAATCGTAGAATATTGATGTGGTTGTCATGATCATTTCTAGCATAGACTAATTTGCCAATAATGCTATGATGATGCATATATATTAATTAACAGAAAATTGGTTTGCGTACAGGGTGTGAGAATCTTATACCTAAAACTAAAAGGAATCATAATTTCTTCTAGGGGGTCCAATACAGTTGGATTCTCACGAGCAACAATGACCCAATTTTTAACTTCTTCGAATAAAGAAACAATCCATGGTTGTCAAGTTGCTATCGACCTTTTTGTCCACAAATAGATAGAGATACATCTATTTTCAAAGCCAAAAGAAACTATATATATATATATATATATATATATTAATCATGGACATCTATCTTAATTGGACCACGCTTAATTTGTTCAATGTAGATTCAATGGTGGAGATTTGTTGTCAAGACTTAGAGGGAAAAGCCTAATGTTTGTGGGGGACTCGCTGAGTTTGAATCAATGGCAATCACTGACTTGCATGCTTCATAGAGCTGTACCAGCGGCTAAATACAGCTTGACCAGGACTGGGGACATCTCCACATTCACATTCCTGGTGAGATTAATATGAGTTCCTTCAATTCTTAGTTTCACTACGTACGTTCATTTATTAATGCATATGTCATGACTAGTTAACTAGGGCTGGCACCATTTAATTATAATTATGGAATATTCTATTGTATTTGATGCAATAAACCGTATAGGACTTAGGAGGCGCACTTATATAAAATGTATATAAGTACGGTACAAGTAGTATGCTGTACGTGTATATGTGTGTTGGACAAAAAACCTAAAATGGGCCTAGAGTCTAACAGACTAATATACATTACCAATAAAAAAAATAAAGAGGGTTTATTACACACACTTGCACGCATAGTATATATAATTTCCAAAAATAAGATGAATTGTGACTTCAAGTCAGTTTTGAAGTTCAAATCTATGACTTGAAATCATAGTTTCCCTTATATTTGTAAAGCGTGTATACTATGTGTATATTAAAGAATTTGCACTAAACATTTTCCTTAAAATTTTTCTTGTGATGACGGGATAAATGAGTTTTGTTTTTAATAGTAATTATTTGGAGAATATGCTGTTTCGGTTGTTTTCGGAATCTTGCAGAAGTATTTAAGTTAGTTGCTTTCGGAATCTAACAGGTAAGATTCCGAAAACTGGATAGTTTTAAGAATATAATTGCTTCTCATTGACCATAATATGTAAGAATCATATATAGCATTAGCATAGAAATAAAAGTAATTAGCATTTAGCAAAGGATAAAAACAAAAAAAAGAAATAGAAAAAGTGAAAATTCTTAAGGTAACAAACAGTAATCACATATCCGCTTCTCATAGCCAAAATGGCAAATATTCACTACTCTCTATCTATGTGTATATGGCTAACTTGGAGGTTTCAATGGGTGGATGCTATAAGCCCTCGTTTTCACTCTGACATAAAAGGGAAAAATATAATTTACAAAATCATTTTCAACAGCGCATTTGGATCTTCTTAAGTAGACAAGTTTTCCACCAATTGATCAAATTCCAAACAAATATGTTGCTTCACTGGACCACATCTTACAATGTTTACAGCTCATGTGACAGTGGGCAAATATGATGTTGGGCTTTGTCATATTAGGCAGAATCCGAATTTGAAACATGTATCTAAGCCGACACTTCTATCTACTATTAAAAAATGGATGGATTTGGATTAGCTATTGCATCATGCAATTACTATTTAATGTGAGATGACAAAGTTAACATAATAATTTTTATTTTATTTTTTATGTTAACTTTTTATTACCTTTTTATTAACTTTTATATCTCACTAAATAGTAGAATTGTAGGACAATAGCCCTAACTATTACACCGTATCTAAATTCTTCCTAAAAAAATCATGAGACCTCTTTGAAGTTGAAATAGCATTGGGAGAATTCCCTATTATCTGGCTTTTGATTTCGAACTTCTAAGTCTTTTCTCTTTTTTATCTTTGTCTCCTTATATGAGTAAACTACTGTTTTAATAAAGTTATTTCCCTTTTATCCAAGGAGGATAAATCCTGTTATACACATATAGTGTGTTTTCACACGCTCACGTATCACGTTTTCAGTTATAAAACACATTCTGTATAACAAGCACAACCTATCTAAAAATAACTACTAACCAATGACAAATACTTAATAAAAACTTGCGGAATAATAATAAGATGTATCCAAATAAATTAATTGGCATCATATAAATTTTAGACATAAGTCAATATGAATTGAAAACAATTTAGGGCTCTCTCTCTCTCTCTCTCTCTCTCTATAAAAGGTATTTCTTCTGCAGAACTACCGTACCAGGTTCACTAAGATGTCAAGATCAGGATTATAGTAATTTAGCCACTACTCTGTAGTCTCTATGACTCTGGTAAATACTAAATATATCAAACATCATCTTAAAGTGACATACATACGAAAACTTTTAAATTCTGAATGACTCCTAAATTTTTTAGAAGAGATATAGATGCTACACTTGCTCCATAACTTCATCATCTATGTACTCATGCATATTCCACAATTCACAGGCGTACAATGTTAAAGTGTTGTTCTACCGCAATGCATTCCTTGTTGATGTTATAAGCACAAGTGAGGGGGCTGTTCTTAACCTAGACTCAATTGAAAGCGCAAAAGTATGGAAAGGAATGAACGTAGTGATCTTCAATACATGGCATTGGTGGACACACACAGGAAGAAAACAACCGTATGTAGAACCCCCCCTATTGTTAATTTGGTTTATAATTGTTGTGCTTGAACCCTATGTTGAAGTCATTCTACTCCTAATTAAATAAATTATTTTTGGAATATGATGCAGATGGAATTTTATTCAAGTTGGGGGTAAGACATACAGAGACATGAATCGCTTGGTTGCATTCAAACTAGCGTTGAATACATGGGCTAAATGGATAGACTCCAATGTCGACCCCACAATAACCAAGGTCTTCTTCCAAGGTGTTTCTCCAGATCATTCAAAGTAAGTACCCTCGCTGTTTTTTTTTTTTGGGTGTGCGCGCGCGTGTTGCTATTCTAGCTTTTAGTCTTTTTTTTATGGTGAAAGCTCAATGTTTTGGAGTAAAGAGAAAAGACATTATAACCATCCTATATAGACTCACTCTTAATCAATTAGTACGTATGGAAGATTATAAAATAGATTCCTAAAGAAAAAAAAAATCACTCGTTATTTATACATGCAATTACTTAGTAATTTTAGTTATTGTATATCCTCAAAACAGAGAATTTTTTTTTTTTTTTTTTTGTGTGTGTGTGCCTCTTTTCTTATATTTGTAGGTATATGTTTTATTGAATCAGTGCAAGTTTCTGGGGGGAACCAAACGCAAATCAATGCGCAGGGCAGACAAAACCATTGCTTGGCAATAATTATCCAGGAGGTCCACATCCAGCAGAGCTGCTGCTAGAGAAAGTGCTAAGCACCATGTTGAAGCCGGTCTACGCGCTCAAAGTTACAACCCTTTCGCAACTAAGAAAAGATGGGCATCCATCAGTTTATGGACATGGTGGACACAGGGACATGGATTGCAGCCATTGGTGCCTAGCCGGAGTACCTGATACTTGGAATGAACTCTTATACGCAGCTCTCATTGTTAAGAACTAGAATAGTCTATTATTATTATTTTTCAAAAAGAAAAAAAGAAAAAAGAATAGTCTATTATTTTCCCCACAAGGAATAAATTGTACAATTCACACTGCGAAGAAATCAATAATTGTTGACATGAAGCCTATGTAAGAATTGTTGCCGGGCCTTTATAAAATTTCACAATTCACGTGAAACTATTTACGAAAAAATTAACGATCATGAGGGTCTCTATGGAATTTATATTGGTGCTGAGAAAACAAGGGGGCTAAGGGCTAAATCCATTTCTTATGTTTAGTTATATTATCATCATGAGGAATGATTTTTCTTTAAAAACAAAAACTATTTTTTCATGTTAGAAATGCTGAATAAGTGTATTGTATTTCTTAAGTGATAGAATATATATGAGTACCTTTATATAGGAGGCAGAGTGTGCAGTATAAGTAAACAAGGTGGGCCTAAAGCCCACATAGCCTAATACATGTTAACGGCCCCTCTCAAACTCAAGGTGGATGTGAGACCAAATTGAGATTGTCAACCAAAGTACGAAGACGTCCCTTAGGATGTGACTTAGCGAAGATATCTACAAGTTGATCTTTAGAGGAGACGAAGATCAGCTTGAGAGCACCATAGACAAGATGATAATAGATAAAATGACAATCGATCTCAATGAGTTTAGTCCGTTCATGGAAGAAATCATTGTAAGTAATATGAATGACACTCTGGTTGTCACAATAAAGAGGAGTAGCAGAGGATGTGGACACATCTAAGTCTTTGAGAAGCCATTGTAGCCAAAGGAGCTCAGATGTGGTATCAGTAAGGGCACGATATTCTGCTTCAGTATTGGAGCGGGCCACATGAGTTTGTTTCTTGCTTCGCCAAGAACTCAGAGCTTCGCTAAGAACTCAGAGAAGAACCAAAAAGAAAGCAATAACCACTGGTGGACTTGCGATCAGTGTGATCTTCTGCCCAATTAGCATCAGAAAATGCACGAAGAATAAGAGGAGATTGAGTAGAGTAGAAAAGACCATGGAAGAAAGTGCACTTTAGGTATCGAATAATGCGTAGAACAACAATATAGTGATTCGATCGTGGAGTAGACAGATACTGGCTCACTTGGTGAACAACATAGGAAATGTCTGGATGAGTGATAGTGAGATAAACTAGGCTACCAACCAAGCGTCTGTAAAGAGAGGGATTAGACAATGGTTTCCCTTCTGAGGGAGTCAGGTGCACATTAAGCTCAACAGGAGTGTTAACAGTCTTGCTATTAGTGTGTCCAACTCGAGACAAGAGTTCAGAGGCATACTTGGCTTGAGTAATATAAAGTTCATCTGTATAATAAGTGATTTCAAAACCCAAGAAGTAGCTGAGATGTTCAAGATCTTTCTTCTCAAACTGTTGACTAAGAAAATCCTTGAGTTTTGGAATGCCACTAAGGTCATCACCAGTTATGATCATATCATCCACATATAGGAGAAGTAAAATAGTACCTTTATTAGTGCAACGAAGAAATAAGGCAGAATCATAACGACTGGCCATGTAACCCAAGCGAGAGATAGTACAATTGAATTTGACAAACCAAGCTTGTGGAGCTTGTTTAAGGCCATAAAATGCACGTCGAAGGTGACAAACCTTATTTGATTCAACAGAGAGACTAGGAGGAGGTTGCATATAAACTTCTTCACTTAAATCCCCATTGAGGAATGCATTTTTGACATTCATCTGAAAAAGATCCCATTTACTGGCAGCAGTAACAGCTAAGAGGGCATGAACAGATGAGATACGAGCAACCGGAGCAAAGGTCTTTTCATAATCAATCCCATACTCCTGTGTAAAACCTTTTGCAACAAGACGAACTTTGTAGAACTCAGTGAACCCATCAGAGCAAGTCTTAATCTTGTAAATCTACTTATAACCAACCATAGATTTCCTAGGTGGGAGAGTCACCAAATCCTAAGTATGGTTTTTAGATAATGCATCAAGTTCCTCTTTCATTGCAATCTGCCATAAAGGGTCAGTGGAAGCCTCACAATAGATGTGAGGCTCATGTAGTGTAGCAAGGACAGTGTAACAATGATAGTCAAGTAAATGTGTAGGAATGGATCTTACCTAAGTTGAGTGATGAGGTGGAATGTCTTGTGCAAGATCTTCAGGTGGAGCAGGAGCAGGAGTAGGGGACCCAAGCTCAGGGTTGGGTAACTCATCTTCAACCTGTGCATCTTCCTCCTGTTAATTAAAAGGTGAACTAGGAAAGGGATCAAAGGTATCTAGTGGTTGAACAGAGAAGTCTATAGGAGAATCAGGAGTAGCTATAGAAGGAAGATGTGCCTCATTTGGAAAAAGATCTAAGACAGAGGAGGAAGATAGGGAGGCATGGAAGTGAGAGAGCTCGACAAAATAGCGATGTTTCCAAAAAACAACATTGCAGGAGATACAAAGACGATGAGAGACAGGATCATAACACCGATAACCCTTTTGAGTTTTGCCATAGCCAAGAAAACAACAAAATCTTGATCGAAGCTTAAGTTTGTTATGCTCATGTGGTTGAAGAAGAATGAAACTAGCAGAATCGAAGGAGCGAAGGTGGTGATAGTTTGGAGGTGACCCAAAAAGGCGCTCATATGGAGTTTGATTTTGGATAACAGGACTTGGAATGCGATTAATAGCATGAACAACATGAAAGAGCAGTTTCGCCCTAAAAAGGAGTAGGAACTTTGGTAGAGAGAAGGAGAGCATGAACAATGTCAAAAATATGACGAAATTTTCGTTCAGCTTTACCATTTTGCTAAGAGGTACCTGGACAAGTTAGTTGATGAACAATGCCATAGGAATACAAAACAGCTTGGAAAGCATATTGAGTGTACTCAAGAGCATTATCAGTGTTAGGACATATGTGAATCATGTTAGGAATATATGTCAATATAGAATTGGCTAATCTTTTGACAAAACGTACTTTACTTGTAATTGGGTAGATTTAGGATGTATTTAATACTTCAAGGAAAAAGGTTTCAAGATCAAGTGTTAAAGTCATGCAAGTCTGTCCAAGAAACAAGTGAAGAAGTGCTAGATTTTAAAACTCGACAGCTAGTATCTATTGAGGTTTAAAAAGCTGTTTTAGCCCGATACTCGACAGCTGCTCGACAGATAGGATATCTATCGAGGTTTATGAAAATCAGTTTTTCAGAGCTGATTTCACTTTAATCCGTGAATACATGTTTGGGTTTTCTTTTCTCGCAACCATAAACATATATAAGGATTGTTTTAAGGGTCGTCATAGCTGATGCAACTCAATACAAAAGTTTTTCACAAGCATATTGTGAACTAGAGACATATACCCTAGTTCATCTTTCTATTCAAGAAACTGTTGTGTTTGTACACCGTAGGGTTTTGTAACCAAGGAGCTTCGTGATCTTCATTGTGTTGACGAATTGAAGAACTTTGCAGCCAACATCTTTCTCAAGTTAGTGAGTAAGCTATGTACTGGAATCCGCGCATCAAATTGGTTAGTCACATACCGGGAGCCGTGCATTAAAAAGAGAGATTGTCACTACAGAACAAGTCCAATTGGGTATTGGGGTAAAGGTTCATCTATAAGTTGGTATAAGGTATTGTGATTCTTTTACTTGTAACCGCTTGTTGTGATAATAGTGAATTTTTGGGAGTGGTGACCTTAAAATCACCCGGTGATATTTTTGTCGGGTAGGTTTTCCTCATTCGTAAACAAATCACTGTGTCAATTTATTTTCTGTTGCATTTTAACTTAGTTGGTGATTTGTTTGTGCTACCACGCTTATTGCATGCAAATTGAATTAATTAATTAACTTGGCTAATTAATTGGTTAATTCATCATAAGGGGTCAATACATTCTTGGCCTATCAATCAAATTGAAAATTTTTGATACGTTTGGAAAATTGAGTTTCAACCATTTTTGCAAAATTAGAATATACTTGCAATAATTCAAAACAATATTTCATATGAAAAATCTAGCTATAGCGGGAATAATCATCAACAAAGACAACAAAATATCGAGATCCATCAATACTAGAGAAAAAGGAAGGTCCCCAGACATTAGAATGAATTAGGTCAAAGATATCAGTGAACATTGATTCACTAGTATTGAAAGGCAAAGTTAGTTGTTTTCCTAATTGACATGAAACACAATCAAAATTTTCTGTGAACACTAAACCTAACAAACCTCTAGAAGCCAAGTGTTGTACTCGAGAGGAAGATGTGTGACCAAGTTGGGCATGCCAAAGTGCAGGGGAAGGAATAGAAGAAACTGCAGCAGCTGTTGCAATAGAAACAGGAGCAACAAGTAGAAGACGAAGGTTGTCCACAAGAAACATACGCCCAACTTTGGGACCGGTTCCAAGCTCCTGTCCTGTCCTTGGATCTTGCATAATACACCCAGAATAATCAAAGATAATGCGATAACCTAACTCAACTAATTTTCCCATAGAAAATAAATTGTAAGAAAGGTAAGGAACATTAAAGACACTAGGAAACGAGAGGTTGGAGGTCGAAACGGAACCTATATTATGACCAGACATTGTGGAACCATTTGCTATATGAATATTAAGAAGGTGTGGTGCAAGTTTAAGTTCAGAAAATAAGAACGAGTGAGGTGCTGTGTGATTGCAACAAGCAGAATCCATAAGCCAAGAGGAAGGAGACATACCAGATAAAGCTAAGAGAGAAGAGGAATAAGATACATTACCAACCATATGAATGACATTAGCGATGATGTTTTTAAGGTCATCTATGGACATGGTGAAAGTGCGTCCTGAAGACTTAGATTGTGCAGAGACAGGAGCCATTGGTTGGAAACTCTCAGTGTTAGCAATAGTAGCAGCAAAAATTTAAACAACTGATTTGTTGTGATGATAACAATCTTAATATTGTGGCCAAAACGTTTGCAAAAATTGCAAAAATGTTTGCTGGATTGTCGGCGACGATTATTGCAACAAGAAGAAGACTTATCATTATTCTTCATTTAGAAGCAAAATATGTGAAAATGAACTGCAAAAATGAAATCTATGCGAAAAACTAGGTAAGGAGCACTTGGACTGAAAAAAGTCAACCATGGCAAAAAGTCAACGGTCAACACTGGTCAAAGTCAACGTATGATGTAAGCGTGATGATGTCAGCGGCTGATGGCACTTACGTAAGAAGATGATGTGGCACTGACATAAGCAGGTGACGTTAGCTAGAGCTGATGTGGCAGTGATGACGTCAGCAGGTAACCCAAGGGCGCGTGGATCAACTTCGTCAAAGTTTTGGACTGCGCGTGGGCTATCCGATGAAGCCGATTATTTTCTGAAGATGTAGATCAGAGAAATTTGATTCCAATGGTGTTGGTGACAACAAGATCGGGGCAACCCTGGTGGCACGTGAAGCTCGTGGAAGATTTTGCCGAAACTTTGATTGGCACGTGGCGGCTTGTGAATGGTCAGATGAGGATGTTTCTGGTGGCGTTGTGTAAAGGGATTGAAAAGCTACTTGGTGATATGTCTTATATCCTAATTGGAGGTCAGAGGTGACAGATCTGATGATGGTAGTGGTTTTGGCGGCAGAGGAGGAGCTTCTGGCAGTAGAGATTCAACCCTAAGGACTTCTGACGGCGATGGAGTAGTCGGGAGAGGGCACTGAAAGGGTTTACTGACCACAGAAGTTGAGGCAACAGAAAATACCTACAAAACAAGACTGCAAGACACAAGAAAATTAGAGCAGTGGCTCTGATGCTATGTTAGAAATACTGAATAAGTGTATTATATTTCTTAAGTAATAGAATATACATGAGTGCCTTTATATAGGAGGCAGAGTGTGCAGTACAAGTAAACAAGGTGGGCTTAAAGCCCACATACCCTAATACACGTTAACATTTCAAATAAGAAATAGTTATTCATTAAAAAAAAAAGAAACTTAAAAGCTATTCAAGTCATGTAATAGCTCTAAATATAAGAATTCTTCGAAAATTATCGTTGGCTACTAGTCTCTTAAAACTTTTACTCTCTCTCTCTATATATATATATATACAGTGGCGGCGCCACCTTACCTTTAAAATTTTTTTTGGGACCACCCTGAATTTTTTTATGCCAATAAAATTAAATTTTGGTCTATAATTTGAGCAACTTAACAATATATTAGAGTCTTTCAAGCAAAAAGGAAAAACTCAAAAAAAAAAAAAATTTGAACTAAAATCTAAAAAAAAGAAAATTATAATAAAACTACTACAGGCTGGGTAGTGGCTTGATTCCTTCGACTTAGCACACTACCCAATACAACACAATTTTTAATATTTTATTATTTTTTATTACAATATTATTTTTCCTCACTAGACATATATTACTTATGTCTCATTTATAATTATTTTTTCTTGTTTATTCTTAACCACACACGTCTTCTGTCTCCTCTTTTTTACACTTCATACTTTTAAATTTTATCACATTTTCATCTACACTTTTACATCTACATTTTGCCTTCCTCCTTGTTCATAACTTTTGTGTCTTCTACCAATACCAGTGCGGCAGTGCCTCTTCTCAAGTTTTGAGTCTCAAATTTTTCAATACAATTTTTTTAGCTGTACAGGTATCTTTGTTCATTTCTTTTCTTTTCATTTTTTTCCTTGAGGTTTTTTGGTTTATAGAATGCAAATTTGTTTTGGTTTTAAGAACAATTTTTTTTTTAAGCACAAAATTCATGCTGGCCGTATCTTGAATTTCGGCCAGTATTTACCGAAACACTCGAAATACACTGGAATAACCTGAAATTTTTTCTGAAGTGGAATAGGGTGGGTTAGTGTTCTGGTTTGTTTACCGGCACGGTATTTTCCGGCCGTTATGGTCGGAATGGAATGGAATTAATAACATTGAATCAAACCTAATTACCTAAAGGCTAAAAAGAAATAAGATTATGTAATTTATGCTTTCTAAGGAACACCCTGAACAAGATTCCTGGAGCCGCCACTGTTAATATATATATATATATATATTATTGAAAAAATATTTTCATCTTATACAAATTATGTGCAACATAAAACAGAACCAAAATCTATTTCTATATTCCTAGAATAAGTGCACTTATGAATTTTCAAATTAGGGTTTAGAGAATCACACCTTTGATGCATCTACTTTAAAAAGCTCATCTTGAGATCTCCTTGATCTTCATTTTAATTTGTTATAAGATGGAAGGTAATGAATAGTTTTTATTTTATTTTTATATATTATATTATATATAGAAAGTGAGGAATATTATATTTCATTTCCAAAAAATGAGTCACATAGCAAAAACCTTTTTTTACATCTCTCTCTCTCTCTCTCTCTCTCTCTCTATATATATATATATTATTGGAAAAATATTTTCATCTTATAAAAATTATGTGCAACAAAAAACAGAACCAAAATCTACTTCTATGTTCCTAGAATATGTGCAATTTTGAATTTTCAAATTAGGGTTTAGAGAATCACACCTCGGATGCATCTACTTTAAAAAGCTCATCTCGGGATCTCCTTGATCTTCATTTTGATTTGTTATAAGATGGAAGGTAATGAATAGTATTTTTTTTATTATATTATATATAGAAAGTGAGGAATATTATATTTCATTTCCAAAAAATGAGTCACATAGCAAAAACCTTTTTTTACAACTTGGGATAAAATGTGCGCAACTAAATTATTATGAAAATTTGGAATGTCCTTTGAAGATTCATAATATGGTAATTAGTCATTTATGGTGCACAAAATCATTATTTATTTTTAGTATCTGATTACGATTTGGGTTAAAACTTGAAACAAAATTATTGATTGGTAATTTGGGATAACCTTTCTTTTTTGAAATTATTACCTTTTTTTTTTACATTTATAATCTTCTAAATAATTAGTATATATTTAATATTTTATAATCCATACACATTGCTTCTATTCAAAATCACATACATTGTGAGTTTCACCGACTAACCCTGAACAACAAAAAACAACAAATTCTCCCTCATGGTCATGGGAGCTTTTTCTATTTCTGTTGCATTACTACTACTTTCTCTTTTGCACCATGTACACAGTGAGCATTCTTTCAAAGTGGAACAAGCTGTAGAGAGTGGCTGTGACCTTTACCAAGGGAATTGGGTTTTCGATACATCATACCCTCTTTACAATGCATCAAGCTGCACATTCATTGAGAAGCAATTCGATTGCCAAAAGAATGGTCGTCCAGACACAGATTATCTCAAATATAGATGGCAACCCACTGGCTGCAACTTACCAAGGTTCATACCCTTTTCTATATATCTTTTTCTTTTCACTTATTTTAAAGGTTTGCGTGCTTTATAGTTTATATCCAATCCAATTTAATTTTACAAGAGATGTCCATATATGGATGATTATTTGTTCATAAAAATTGGTTTGGTTTACTTTGTTCTTTTTGGATTACAATCTGTTTTGCAATATTATCGGATGAATGGATTAAGATTACTGTTAGAAAATTTTTCAACTTTTTTTGTTGGTTCAAATATTTTGCTGCTATGGTAAATTTGGCGCCACTTTTAATTTCTTGACATCTTATGGCTTTTGCCTCTATTTTGATTGCTATATGGGACAATGACATCTTATGGAAGCATATAAGCGAATTGCAAATCCCCGGATTGGTCACCTGACCTCTTTTAGGGTTTGTTTGAGATTTGCTTATTTTGCTAAAACTGAAAATTATTTGTTGAAAGTACTGTAGATAAAGGTAAAAGTTAGTTAAAATAGTACAGTGGGACCTATAAATAGTACCAAAAAGTGCAGTAAAACCCATAAATAGTAGAAAAAAATAAGCTGAATAGTAAAATATGCTGGCTTTTTAATTTGGAGCCAAACACATATTTAATATACAAATTATTTACATTTATCTATTTGGCGGATGATAGAAAGAGGCACTAAAAAGGCCCAAAAAAATACTTTAAAAAATTCCAAATTTCCTATAAGATGGGTGTGGATGATAGTATAAGCGGAGGATAAAATTATTGGGCTATGTGGAGCTTAATTTGTGTTCAATATAGTTTGTGACCTGACTCGACTTAAAAGCTTTAGGTTTTAAATGGGAGAATTTTTTATGCTTAATTCATGGACCGGTCTGCCCATGTTTCGGCACATTTTAATCCAGTTATTTTAGGATATTTATTTGTTGCTTCAGATTTGGGTATAGCTATTGTATTGCAGAGCTGTAATATACGGTGGCTGTTTTATTTTTCTCCTTGACATACTAAAAACGCAACAACTCCATGGACGTACATGGGAAAATTGCCAATACTAGTAATTCTTTGTACCATGTCCATGTGATTGTTGTTTCTTTTGAGTATTTGTTTCTCTATTTTTCACATCTCACACACAAATATATGTATGTTTGCGTGTGTGCTAATCATGAATATCTTAATCGGACTCTGCTTAATTTGTTCAATTTAGATTCAATGGTGGAGATTTGTTGTCAAGACTTAGAGGGAAAAGCCTAATGTTTGTGGGTGACTCGTTGAGTTTGAACCAATGGCAATCACTCACTTGCATGCTTCATACAGCTGTACCGACGGCTAACTACACCTTGACCAGGACTGGGGCCGTCTCGACATTCACGTTCACGGTGAGATTATGAGTTCCTTGAATTCTTTGTCTAGCTATGTTTTTTATTAAGGCATATTTCATGACTAGTTAATTAGAGTTATGGAATAATTCTTTTGTATTTGAAGCAATTAATTTAATAGTTTTTTTTCCTCCCCCAACCCCAACAAATTCTTAGCTCCACCAACGCTGACCTCCCTAGAAAAAAAATAGTCCTTAAGCCATCACTGTGTACAAGAGGTGTTTTTATATAGACAGATTATGATTACGAGGATTTTACTTTGCGAGGGCTGAGACTAAACTATCACATTAATTCATAATTCAAGAAAAACTCAAAGCACCGCACAAACATGTCTTGGATTTTTAATTTCAAAGTGAGTCATAACTCATATATATTGCATACAAAAGTTATATTTCTACAAAATGATCTTATATGAAAGTTTTACATCTTTCCAAACTCTGTTGAGTATACAAAATTTTTCTAATTTGCTACACAGAAATGTCATAGTTGGGGGCCCAATTATTTTCTTGGGGTGCCAAGTCTATATATAAAAAAAAATTGGTGAGTTTTATATTTGCCTACTATTATTTTAATTTTTAAAATTTTTGAGAGGGGCCATCGCCCCCCTATGTTAGACATGGTCCCACCCTTGAATATGAGTGCAGACTATGCAGTACAAGTAGCATGCTATACAAGAAACTCAAAATGGGCCTAGAGTCTAAGAATATTATTGCATCTGGAGGTTAAATCTTGGGATCATATTCCAAACGTGTATGTTGCTTCAGTACTATAGACCACATCTTACAATGATTACAACTCGTGGCAATGGGCAAATATGATGATTGGACTTTGAAATGTTAGGGAGAATCGTAATTTGAAACATGTATCCGCCGACATGTTATCAATATATATATATATATATATATATCTCCACCGACAAATTAATCTATCTACTATTAAATATAATCCTGACACTCTTTGTAGTTGAAATTGAATAGATTTTTCTCTTTTTGATGTTTGTCTCTATATATGAATAAATTACTGTTTTAATAAAGTATTATTTCCCTTTATATAAGAATAACAATGTTATAATAACAACTTAGGTGTGACTAATAATTAAATAAAAAATTTGGGAATAATAATTAGATGTATCTTTTTTTTGAGAAACAATTAGATGTATCTGAATTAACTAATACGCACCATTTAAATTAAACAACTTCATTGGTAGAAGCTCTACGTTTGAGAATAAGAAACAACCATTTTCTAAGAATCTTTTACACGAAAGTAAATGTTATTATTTATGTCAGAAGAGATTCAAAAGGCTGATTTCACATTCTCAAAAAAAAAAAAAATAATAATAATAATAATAAAAGGCTGATTTCAATTTATTATTTCATTTACAAATTAATTTAGAACTTTTATATTTTATAAATAAGTTGCTTAGAACTTAATCTCACCTCGATCTTCAAGAAATTATTATCATAGTTCCGTATGAAAACTACTAAATTTTGTATGACTTCGAATATTTTAGAAGATAGACGCTACACTTCCTCCATAAATTCACCATCTATGTACTCATGCATATTCCATAATCCACAGGAGTACGATGTTAAAGTGTTGTTCTACCGCAATGCATTCCTTGTTGACATTACAAACACAAGTGAGGGGCGTGTTCTTAACCTAGACACGATTGGAGGTGCACAAGTATGGAATGGAATCGACGTAACAATTTTCAATACATGGCATTGGTGGACTCACACGGGAAGTGAACAACCGTATGTAGAACCCTTATTATTGTTACTTTAATTTGGTTTATAATTTTTGTGCTTGAACTCTCTATGTTGAAGTTAATGGCTTTTCTATCCTATTCTTGACTAATTATTTTTGGAATATAATGCAGATGGGATTTTATTCAAACAGGGGGAAAGATTTACAAGGATATGAATCGCTTGATTGCATTCGAGATAGCCTTGAAAACATGGGCTAAATCGATAGACTACAGTGTCGACCCCACAAAAACTAAGGTCTTCTTCCAAGGTGTTTCTCCAGATCATTCAAAGTAAGTACCTTGCATTTTCTTTCTGTTTTTGTTATTGTTGCTTTGTTGCAATTCTAGCATTTAGTCTTTTCCCCAGAAATTTTTTAAAAGGGACAAAATTACTTCTAACTTTGATTTATGATAAATTACCGGTTCTTCTAAAAGTTAAGTTAATAAGAAATTTTAATTTTAATTACTTAACTATAATTCTAATTCTTCTCTTAATAAATGGGGTCCAACATGTAAGATGTTTTTTAACATTTTAAATGAAAGGTAGAATGGAGACAATGATCAAATCATGAAAAATTATTGATTCTCCAAAAGATTAAATTTTTAGAAAATAGTGAATTAATTTACTTGACTATAATATTAACAGTTTCGGGTTTCAAAAAAAAAAAAACAGTTTCGGAAACTGCTAAATTTCTTCACTACATTCTGCTGAAAGTTCAATGATTGGAGTAAAGGGAAAAGACATTGTAACCATCCAAGATGCATGGAGAGACTCGTTCTTAATCAATTAGTATTAAAAGATAAAATCGCTTCCTAATTAAAAAAATCACTCATTAATTATACAATTAGTTAGTATTTTTAGTTATTGTACATCGTCATAACATAGAAAAAAAAAAGTGCCTCACTTCTTATAATTATATGTATGTTTTATTGAATCAGTGGAAGTTTCTGGGGGGAACCAAGTTCAAATCAATGCGTGGGGCAAGCACAACCATTGCTTGGCCAAAATTATCCAGGAGGTCCAGAACCAGCAGAACTGGTGGTAGAGAAAGTGCTCGGCACCATTTCGAAGCCGGTCTACTTGCTCAATGTTACAACCCTATCGCAACTTAGAAAAGATGGGCATCCATCATTTTATGGAATTTTTGGACACAGGTTCATGGATTGCAGCCATTGGTGCCTAGCCGGTGTACCTGATACTTGGAATGAACTCTTGTATGTAGCTCTCATTCAGAACTAGAATGGCATATTATTTTCCTCCATAAATTATAAGCGTCCTTTAGAAAAATGAATTCAATTCAAACCGAAAAGGAATCAATAAAAGTTTACATGGTGCCTATATACGAGAGAATTTTGTTGGGCCTGTATTAGAATTCACATGATACTATTGCCGCAAAAGGTGACTATGGACCTCAATATTGGTTCTAAGAAAAACAGGGGGCTAAGGGCAAAATCGATTATCCAAAAGCAATTCCAATTATAATTAAGTATATCTGCTCGAAAAATATTGAATTTTATGTTCAAAAATCATCATAGGAAGGCGAGCTATCATAGGTGAGTTTGGACTCACAAATAACAAAATCACTTTAGGGCTCTCTCAAATTATTTGTACGTGGGAGGATCCTATGGCCAAAGCTAACAAAACTTTTGTGATTGTGTCTATTTTTCTTTTATGTAATTTTTTTTTCTAGTATTTATTTTGGAGATCTTTTTAAAGTCATAATAGTTTTACATTCAATCTTAGTCGATGATGAAATTGGGCATTTCATCTGCGAAGACTATAACACATTAACTAAGATGGTTTGTCTTGATCACGGAAGTAGAGACTTTTAGTTGATGTATTGATGTGTCTTAAGTGTTAAGACATAGTAAACTGGACCACTGTGTGATTAATTATTCAATCAACAGCTGTCACCTGAATGATTAATCTCACGACTTCTAATTTCATAGATTCTCAATTGAGGATAGTGAACCCGATCATGAAATGTAAGTTACTTTAATATATCAGGAGTGAGATCTAATATTGACGATCAAAATCTCAGTATGTTGGGTAACCACACACAGTGTTGAGGGAACACATATTCTCAAGATGGAATCTATAATCTCTTTTTACAGAGACACGAAATATCCTCTTGAGATAAGTTTAATGGATACTGGATATTCAGGGCGCCCACTTTAGTAAGGAGTTACTAAAGTTTATATTTATTGAAATCGGATTTCAAAAAATATGAATAGCTAAAAGATTAAACCGGGTACTCAAGGATAAAATAATTGTTTACAAAGTGACAGTTCATTATGACTTTGTTTACTATGGATATTTCATGGAGGGGTCAAATGATATCATTAGAGTTTTGGGATATAATTTATTAATAAAGCCTATAGTGCAATTATATTTATATAGTGATATTAAATATAATTAATAGTAACTTTGGACTTGTCAAGAATTGACAGATAAACCCAAGGCCCATTGGAGATAGAGTCTTATTTGTTCCCTTTCGTTCAATCTCAAGGCACAAACTAAAGTCCAATTGGGCAAGCCCAAAAGGCTAGCCCAATTAGATAATCAGTTTTTATTTAATAAGAGTTATTAAATAAAGTAACTACCAAGGTAGTATAGTTTTTCTCTACAATGAGAAGAAGAAGAACTTTCTTTGAGAATCTATGTACATAAAGACTAATTGAGAGATCACTCTTCTTGGGCACCATGTGGAATTGAGGTGTTGATTAGAGGTATTCTCAAGTCTTGTTTTTGAATTTCACTGCATTAAGGTACGCTTTCTATTCTTTGTTCTATAATTCAAGGTTATATGTTATCTCTCATGAATGAAGTAGATCTGTGTTTGTTGCTTCCGCTATATGTTTTGTATGAGATGCAAAACCAGATTTTCCAACAATTCTACCAAGATGTAATTGTATAATCAATTAATGAATTTGAGATATTTTGGACATGTAATTGTATTTTATTTTTTCTTATTTTTTTGTATAAAAAATAAGTGGCGACTCCACACAATTACCTAAAAGAGAGGTATCCTAAGCACCCAAATCTCTTTTTGAGAGCACCCCTCCAAGAAGCACGATCTTTCACAGTGGTGACTCTGCTGGGCTAAGTTTCGTGTTAGACTTTAAGTGACCAATTATATACCCTTGTTTTTTGTATGATGTTTTTGTTTGTTTGATTGTCTATGTCTTAAGATGTTTGTGTGATATTTTGTTTGAATTTGCCATGTTGATTGTTAAAAGCTTTCTCTAACTGTCATAGTGTGTGCCATTAAAACAACAAATATGCATGCACCCATCACAACATATGATGGTAATAACCATGGATCACCGGTCTTCATTAGATTTGAGTACCCAGTGGTTAACTCACTAACTCATAGCCCAAAGTGACTGGATCATTTCTTGTTAACTACAAAGGATAGACCATGCCGTTTGGACCAACGTAATATTCATCACATTACAAGTTGGGAGGTGTAATGTCCTAGCTATGGGAAACAATGAAACAACAAACCCACCCTACAATGTAATGACTTAGAACCTACCCTTAGGCAGGTCCATGTTAATATTGCATTGCATCTTGTGTGTGTTTGTTTGGTTGATAGATTGATGTAGATGAGAACCTAGCTTTGTTTGACCTAACCAAGCCTTTTCTTAGGGGAGAATTTGGTCAAGATCAGAGGGAAGACACCAAAAAGAATCCAAGGATGACACTCAAGCTAGCAGTTCCAGTTCCAAGCCTATCACAGTACTAAGGCTTGTCAGCATAGAAGGCACCCCACAGTTATAACATCTCAATCCTGTGTTTGACTTACAAGACAGCCCAAGCCACAAGAAGTCCAAAGATTCCATCACCATGGCAGAAGAGGGAGAGCATCCAAACACTCAAAAGCTACTAAACACCATGGTAGCAAGTCAAATCCAGTGGAGGGAAGACATAAACCTTATCGTACAATAGTTTTAGAACTTGAAGGGTGGCCAAGAGGAGAACAAGACCGATTAGAATCCCCCTATCTTGGAGGGTGACAAGAAGATTAATGAAAGGATAAATAAGGTGGAAGAGATGATAAAAATGGCCCGCAAGATGGTAGACCTCATGGATTACCAATCACTCTCGCTTTTCCTAGATGTAAGATTGCCTCCCAAGTTCAAGATGCCAATCTTGGACAAGTTCGATGGTACAAGCTGCCCCAAGTCCCATTTGAAGATGTACATGAGAGCTATGTAGCCCCTAGGAGCAACTGAAGAACTACTTGCTCTAATGTTTCAAAATACCTTGACCGACGCCGCTCTTAGGAGGTTTCCTAACCTAGATGATGCTAGAGCAAGAAGTTAGGAGCACATCTAGCGCAAATTTCACAATCAGTACAAGTACAACATAGAAGTGGATGTGATGAGGAGAGATTTGGAGACCACTAAACAAGAGCCGAAAGAATCCTTCTCTACCTTCATTACCAAGTGGAGGTCCAAAGCTGCATAGATGATGAATAGGCCAAGTGAAGAAGAACAATTAACCATGGTTGTAACCATAAGTATTTGTTTGTTTAGTATTTTCCGAATTTTAAAGCTTTAATTGCTGCTGGTACCCAAATTAAGGATACAATAAATAATGGCACCATAAAAAATAAGGATGCACCGAGGTTTAAAAAGAATTTAGGGTCTAGTTCTAAAACCGCGGAAGTTTCTAATATATACAAAAATGATCCTTACCAACTTATTGCCCCTATTACCCTAGTGCAAATATCATAAGGGCTGCCTCCAGGGCCTAGAAGGGAATTTCATGAGCTGTATATGCCCGTAAGTTAAGTGTTTGAAAAACTAAAAGTAAAGGGGTTGCTAAAACCCTTAGACCCAAGACCAATCCCAAACCCATTACCTACAAGATTTGATGTGAGTAAGAGGTGTGCCTACCATTAGGGCCCAAGCCACAATATTGACAAGTGTTTTAGCCTTCGTCATGCAATTCAAGATTTAATAGACACTAAGGTGATTGCACCGCCTACAAGGCCTAGCATCACCAATAATCCTTTGCCCAACCACAATTTGGGAAGAGGACTGAGGATTAATTGCTTGATGACTGGAGAGGAAGGTGAAAAGGACCCGTCTGAGTTAATTTATGACTTACCCAAGTGCTTTATGATGACATGGGAAAAGTTGATGGGTATGACGTCCACTGCAGGGTATGATATATGGAGTGAAGATGCTATAGAAACCCCAAATTACCCAATATCCACATATAGGGGAACACACTTTAAACTCCAATCAAACTACCCAACGTCCACAAATGGGGGGAGACACTTCAAACCCCAATCAAATTACCCAACACCTACATATGGGGGGAGACACTTCGAACCCAAATCAAACAACCCAACATCCACATATGGGGGGAAACACTTTAAACCCCAAGATACCGAACTAAATGACCCATTAAATATTGCACACATCACAAGGGGAGGAAACACTTCAAACCCCCACACCTGGAGATAGACAACTCGATAGAAGTCTTGAACAAATCTACCCAACAAACACTCACTAAAGAGGATGAGGTCCTCAAGCAGTTACAGAAGACACAAACCAATATATCTTTATGGGGTTTACTCATGCCCTCATGCATGCACCGCTAGAATTTGGTAGACCTTCTCAATCAAATCCAAGTCCTTACAACCGCTACTTCTCAAGATCTGAATGCTATGATTGGATCTATAAGTAGGGAACTCACTATTTCCTACTCTGACAAAGATTTGATGAAGAAAGGGAAGCACCACAATGACTCATTGCACATTATTGTAGATGCCAAAGGTAAGAGGATACCAATGGTCCTAATTGATGGCAGAAGTGCCTTAAATATGTGTCCTTTAAAAGCTGCAAGTTGCTTGGGCCTAAGTGTTAGGACATATGTGTGTTCACTTGTTAAGAACATATGTCACTTATTTATGTAAATTGGCTAATCCTTTGACAAAACGCACTTTACTTGTATTTGGATAGATCTAAGTTGTGTTTAATACTTGAAGAAACATGTTGTTCAAGTCTAGTATTAAAGCCATGAAGATTGAACCAAGAAACAAGTGAAGAAAAGGTGTTCAATAAAGCTAGACAGATAGCTCGACACTTGCGGACAAATAGCTCGATAGCTTCTCGACACCTCCTCGACACCTGGCTATCTGTCGAGATCTTCAGCTGATTCTTATCGCAATCTCAATAGCTTCTCGATAGCTGGTCGATCGATCGAGAAAGTTTCTGTCCCCTCGACACCTTCTCGACACCTCTTCGATAGCTGTATCTGTTGAGATTCATTAAACCTCGACACCTTCTCGACACCTGCTATCTGTCGAGGTTACGAAAATTCAGATTTTTGATTTTTTGGCCAGACTTTTGTATTTGTGTAAGGTTTCTTTTCTCACAACCCTAGACCTATATAAGGCTTATTTTAGAGGCCGTCACATAAGAGAATACAAGGAGAACATATGCAAAAGGTGACCGATGCCTTATTCTCTCTAAAAGAAGCTACTGCGTCTTTGCGCCTTAGGGTTTTGTAACCAAGTGCTTCTTGATCTTCATTGTTGATGAAGTGAAGAACTTTGTAGCCAACATTCTTCTTCCTCAAGTTGGTGAGTGAGTCACGTACTAGGATTCGTACAAAGGAGTTAGTCACGTACTGGGATCCATGCAACAAAAAGGGTGGCGTTCATATATTGAAGAGTTTAGAGGTTCTGAAGCGGTAGAAGGTTTCTGCTGTGAGTTCATCTATGGGGATTGTAGAGTCTAGGGATAAAGGTTTTGTACTAGATCTGAAACTTCTCTTTACTATAGTGGATTGCTTTTCGAGAAGGTTTCCCCCCAGGTTTTTTTACTGTGAAACTGGTTGGTTTCATTGGTTTTCCTAGGTCATCATATCTTGTCTTATTTATTTTTTCCGCTGCATGATTTTGACATGATATTGATGTTTGTTTGTTTTAACAAGTTTTATTCATAATAAATTTAATTAACAACTTGGGTTTAAAACTTGTTAATTCTATCAACCGGGGTCTAAATTTTCCAACAAGTGGTATCAGAGCGGGTTCACTCTGATTGGATTAATTTCCTGAGTGTGATCCATTGACCCCTGTTGTCATGGATAGAAGACAATCTTTATTTATACCTCCTTTATTTGATGGAAGTTTTCTTGCAGGCCCTAGGTGAACAAGTATGGCAAGCTGTTGAAGTTGGCTGGATTAAGCCAAAGGAAACGTCGATGGATTGGGATGATGCAACAATCATAGTGGCAAATTTCAACAGTAGGGCTTTGAATGCTCTGTTTTATGGGGCGACCAATGAGGAATTTAAGAAGATATCATCCACAGAAATTGCCAAGGAAGCATGGACCATTCTTGAGACCACTTATGAAGGTACCAAGGCAGTAAAGACTGTGAAGTTTCAACAACTCACTAGTAGTTTTGAAGAAATAATGATGGAAGAGGATGAGACTTTTGATGAGTTTTATGCTAAACTCAAGGATATTGTGAATTCTACTTTTAATCTTGGAGAATGTATCACAGAATCCAAAATTGTTAGAAAAATCCTTAGGTCCTTACCTGAAAGATTCCATGCCAAGATCACTGCCATTGAAGAAGCAAAGGACATTGATCAAATTCCTTTGACTGAGCTTGTAGGGAACCTTTAAATCTATGAGATGGGATTGGGCTCAATGGGAAAAGGTGGAAAGAGCAAAAACTTGGCTCTTAAGGGTATAGAAGAAGAGACTGAGGACTCTAAAGATGAAGATCAAAGTGAAGATGAGGATGAGGATCTAACCTTCATAACTGATGAGATTATCAAGCTTCTTTAGTTTAGGAAAAAGGATAAGGGCAAACCTCCTAGGAAACCTAAATCCTCTAGGAAGGGCAAGAATGAGAAACCCCTCATCAAATGCCATGGGTGCAAAGGTTTTGGTCATATGAGGATAGAGTGTCCAAACTACCTCATGAAGGAAAAGACCAAGAAGTCAGAAGATAAAGGGTTGGTTGCTACTTGGAGTGACACTGAGGATGACTCTTCTGATGAGTTTGTGGATGAATGTTGTTACGTTATGGCCTTTGCTGCCTCAACCGATAAGGTGATTGTGGAGAGTGCTAGTGACAGTGAGGATTCTTCTGATGATGAAGTACTTAAGAAGATGACCATTCAGGAAGCCTATGATAAGCTATGCACTGAATTTATAAAATCTGAGAAGACTTCTCATCTTGGTAGAAAAGAGCTTAATGAGGTAAAAACTGAAAAAGCTGATCTGTTAGTCAAACTGGATGAGACTACAAGGTTAGTTGAGACTCTTGTTGTGGAGAACGCCTCATTAGAAGAGAATGTCAAAAATTTTGAAGTTGAGCTTAGTCAAGCTAGAACTCAAATAGAGAGGATGTCTAGTGCAAAACTTGATGAGGTCTTGAGTGCTCAAAAGCCTAGTTTTAATAAGACTGGCTTAGGATATGCTGTTTCCTCCAGCCTCTCCTCGTCCACGGCTTCTGGATCAAAGACTGTCTTTGTGCCACAATCTGAGAAAGGTAATAAAGGTATGAAATCCAAAACTGATCTGGCTAATTCTAAATCCTTTGTTAGACCTCATGTTTGTCATCATTGTGGTGTTGCTGGACACATTCGTCCTAATTACTTTAAATTGTATCCTCACAAGCAATTGTCCAAACGGTTACAGGTTTCCTCTCAAGGACCTACACCTTTGTTTGGAGAGTTATTAAAAGTCTTGAGCTTTTTAACTCAATTTCAGGAGAATTCTAATTCTTCTATGTCCTTTAGTAGACATACTAGGACACGTACCTTTTCATCTTCACGGCCAAAGACTCGTGCTGTGTGGGTGAGAAAGGAGCCTAAGACTTAATTGTCTTTTATGTTTGTCCTCTGCTTAATTCTTTCTATCTAAAGTAGGAATTTTTGTTTAATTTCTTATTTACTTTTGGAATTATGCTTTCATGCATCTGCATATTTCTATCATGTTTTCATGTATATGCATTTTTCTTTCATGCATTCATGTTGTTTATCTGTTTTTGTTTGGTTGTTTAGTTCTTATTTTGTTTTTGTTTTCAAAATAAAAAGAGAAAAATTATAAAAATACAAAAACAGTGTGTGTTTTGTGTACTTTGGTACTTGTGTACCTTGGATGGCTAATGAAACAAAGTTTTATAAACTTTGTATCTTTTGTAGCTTAGATGAGCATCTCTATGCACAACTAAGCAAGTGAGCTTTGTGGCTCTTATTTGTGATGAGTAAGATTAAGTTATCTCTTAAAACTTGACACTCATATCACTCTTTTTGACGGGTAGGACTAGAAAATCCTAAGAGAAATGCATAAATGACCATCTCACCACTGTTGCCCGCCAATCATAGTATGACACCTGTATGCTTCGGCATAGCAAAAGTGCAATGTCTATACTTAACATGTTGGGTATTTCTTTTCTCTCTTTTATATGCCCATGCATGATATGCTTAAAAGAAAATATGCAAAGAAAATATAAAGCTAAAAGATTAAAATGCTTTAAATATGATTGCAAGCGTGTTTTCTAGGAGATGTGGGAGTTATAGGATGTACCTCGAAAGTGATAGTCTCCATCAAACAGTTATGATTGTGTGTGCGTTAAAGTTATTTTCTCATATCTCAGATCGTCATAACATGTATACACATATGCAATCTTGCGATGTTTTCACACACAACACGCAATATTCTTTGCTACTTTTGATACATGTGCAGGTACAATGTGATTTGGTCATCACTAGGTTTTACATGTGCTAATGTATGCTCACTAAACTGTCTTGACTTGTTTTTTGAAATATAAAATTGGTTAGACTTGTTTAGTGTGTGTGTGTGTTTTGGGATCTATGTGCTTAACATTTTTCTTGTTTTTCACATGTTTTGTATCCTTCTATTATCTTGTCATCCATAGCATCTTGTTTCATTACATTCATGCATTTATATGGATTTCTTTGTGCCCCCTTGATCATCTTTGATCATCTTTATGTTTCTCGGGTGAAGCTTTCTAGCTTTCTGTACCCTTTATCAATCATGACAAAAAGGGGGAGAAATTGTGGAATGTGGTTTCTTTTTATAAGATTCTACATGTTAGGAGAAGAAATACATTCCTTTGTAAGGGGGAGATGTGTTTCATCTTGTTAGGGGGAGTTCTTACTTCCTTCTTCTTGTACATTGGGTCTTGTGACCATGTTTACATACATTGTGCTTATATTTGATATTTATATATTGATGTATGTCTTCTTCACCTACCTTTACATGTGTTGTTTCTTCTCTATCTTTATACACATGTTTCTTATACTTGTATGCAATCTATTATTTCTGTTTCACACTAAGATGCCTTGATGAGTTTTGTTTAAGTGTTTCAGAAATACAGGTTGTCAAAGTCTACTTGCCATAAACTCTCTTCTTGCAAAGTTTTTCAAGAGTTTGTGTTAGGATAGATTTTATTGTATTCAACAAGTGAATATGAGTTGAGTGATTTATGACTTCTCTCATATGTTCATTTGTTTGTTGTGGTTTTGTCACGGATTGCCAAAGGGGGAGATTGTTAGGACATATGTGTGTTCACTTGTTAAGAACATATGTCACTTATTTATGTAAATTGGCTAATCCTTTGACAAAACGCACTTTACTTGTATTTGGGTAGATCTAAGTTGTGTTTAATACTTGAAGAAACATGTTGTTCAAGTCTAGTATTAAAGCCATGAAGATTGAACCAAGAAACAAGTGAAGAAAAGGTGTTCAATAAAGCTGGACAGATAGCTCGACACCTGCGGACAGATAGCTCGATAGCTTCTCAACACCTCCTCGACACCTGGCTATCTGTCGAGCTCTTCAGCTGATTCTTATCACAATCTCGATAGCTTTTCGATAGTTGGTCGATCGATCGAGAAAGTTTCTGTCCCCTCGACACCTTTTCGATAGCTGTATCTGTTGAGATTCATTAAACCTCGACACCTTCTCGACACCTGCTATCTGTCGAGGTTACGAAAATTCAGATTTTTGATTTTTGGGTCAGGCTTTTGTATTTGTGTAGGGTTTCTTTTCTCACAACCCTAGACCTATATAAGGCTTATTTTAGAGGCCGTCACATAAGAGAATACAAGGAGAACATATGCAAAAGGTGACTGATGCCTTATTCTCTCTAAAAGAAGCTACTGCGTCTTTGTGCCTTAGGGTTTTGTAACCAAGTGCTTCTTGATCTTCATTGTTGATGAAGTGAAGAACTTTGCAGCCAACATTCTTCTTCCTCAAGTTGGTGAGTGAGTCACGTACTAGGATTCGTGCAAAGGAGTTAGTCACGTACTGGGATTCGTGCAACAAAAAGGGTAGCGTTCATATATTGAAGAGTTCAGAGGTTCTGAAGCGGTAGAAGGTTTCTGCTGTGAGTTCATCTACAGGGATTGTAGAGTCTAGGGACAAAGGTTTTGTACTAGATCTGAAACTTCTCTTTACTATAGTGATTGCTTTTCGGGAAGGTTTCCCCTCAGGTTTTTTTACTGTGAAACTGGTTGGTTTCATTGGTTTTCCTGGGTCATCATATCTTGTCTTATTTATTTTTTCCGCTGCATGATTTTGACATGATATTGATGTTTGTTTGTTTTAACAAGTTTTATTCATAATAAATCTAATTAACAACTTGGGTTTAAAACTTGTTAATTCTATCAACCGGGGTGTAAATTTCCCAATACTAAGCATTGAGGATTTTGTGCCAATTGATTAGCATGTGAAAGCATATGACAATAGTAGAAGAGAGGTCTTAGGAACCGTGACGCTAGAGCTCACCATAGGGCCAATGATCAAGAAAGTGGAATTTCAAGTGTTGAACATAGTTTCATGCTTCAATATGCTCCTTGGGCAACCATGGATGCATGATACAGAGGCCGTACCTTCATACCTATACCAAAAGGTTCAGTTTCTGCATGAAAGAGCCATAGTTACCATATATGGTGATGCTTTTACCATACTAAAGCCCATTTTTGGTATAGATTCTAAGAAAGAGCCATTAACCTTGGGTGGCTTTGAAATTGAAAAGCCTGGTTTTGGAAGAAGAGAAGAAGAGGTAAAAAAGATTCCTATGGACTTTGCTTCCTACAGCAATAATAATGTGGTGGCAAAGATGAGGAGAATGAATTATTTTCCAAGGATGAACTTGGGGAAAACTGTGAATGAAGCAACTGCTCAAGTTTTGATAATTCCTACTGCCACATCACCTTTTGGGCTAGGTTATAAACCTACTAATGATGACTTGTTAGAAATGGAGGTGAGAAGAATGGCCCGTGCAAAGGCCAAAGCAAAGGGACTTCCTTGTCCCTTGAAACCCCTAAAGCCTTACACTCCCACATTGAATGGAAAATTTGTTAAAGCTGGAGATAGTCAAAGCTATTGGGGATTTCCTGAACCGAGATAAGATCCTGAGTTGAAAAGAATGGTGCCTGTGTTTAAGCTATTCTTTGATTGTAACAACAAGCTTCTAAAACTGAAGAAGAAAGACACAAATTAGGACCCAACTGATTGGGCTGATTACATGGATCCTGATGCAATGACCACACTTTTAGGAGATGCCATCTGCAATATAGAAGAAGAAGAGTACTGGGAGGCTTGCCAACATACATTGAAAAGCCCATATGAAGTAAGAACAAATGATGAAGATGAGGAAAGGTGAGAAGCCCCTAGCGATGATGATGAAGGTAGCGACAGCAAGAGTGATAGTAGTAGTAATAACAGCAGTAGTGACTGTGAAGATAGTGAAGTCCAAAGACCATGAAGGGCACATACTAGCTTTACAGAAGTTCTTTGAAAGAATCCAATTCTATAAGGTTGTGTTTGTTTCGGGTGAAAACCACTTCCGAAAATGCTTTTTTGTAATCTCGGGTGTTTGGTTGCGCATGGAAAATCAATTTTTGGGAAATCCTTTTCAGTTGACCGTGAGTCAAGGGTGAAAAGAATTTTCCCTTTTATTTTCACTTCAAATGCCATTTTTTGAAAACACAGAGAGAGAGCACGAAGAGAGAGAGAGAGAGAGAGACCCAGACCGGCGACCAAGCCCCATGAACCGCCGCCAAGAGAGACCAAGCCCAGAGCAACCGCATGAGCAACTGCCGGTGACCTTCGACCCACGAACCGACGAACCCAGAGCAACCCATCGCCTTCGACCCAGACCCAGACCCATCGCATCCTTGATCTCGCCGATCCATGAACCTCGATCTCGTCGTCGACCCAGACCCAGACCCATCGCCTTCGACTTCGACCCAGACCCAGACCCATCGCCTCCTCGATCTCGCCTTTCCACGAACCTCGATCTCGTCGTCGACCCAAACCCAGACCCAGACCCATCGCTCTCTCTTCCTCGATCTCTCAGTTTTGTTTTTTAAAGTTTGATTGTTGTTGTTGTTATGGTGGTGTGGTGGTGATGTTTTGGTGGTTGTGGCTTTTGATTGCCGGAATTTGCTGCCGGAATTTGTTGTTAAATTGGCCGTGATTTTGAAATTTTTTGTAATAAAATTTGTTTGGATGCTAAGAAAATAGTTGAGAAAATGTAAAAAATTGTAAGAAAATAGCATTTTCAAAATAAAACCAAACACATGAAAATATTTTCTACAACAATTTTTATAATACAACCAAACACTTGAAAATATTTTCCTTTCCTGAAAATAGCATTTCCGAAAAATATACTATTTTCCGAAAATTATTTTACGCGAACCAAACGGACCCTAAGTTGCGGTTGAATCCAAAGAAGCACACTTTTGGCTTAACATCCAGAAAGCTGTTAGAGTTTATGGTAAGTCAGAGGGGAATTGAAGTAGTTCCTGACAAAATCAAAGTAATTATGGAGATGAAGCCTCCCAGGCCTGAAAAGGAGATTCAAGGATTTCTAGGGAGGATACAATACATCAACAGATTTATAGCCCAGCTTACCATGACATGTGAGCCTCTTTTTCGACTGCTCAAGAAAGAAGTTCCCACAATATGGAATGAACAATGCCAAGAAGCTTTTGAAAAGATTAAGAATTATTTGATGAACCCACCAATACTGGTCTCACCGGTACCTGAAAAGCCATTATTGTTATATCTCTCAACCACAGATACAGCAATGGGGGCTTTGCTTGCTCAGTATCTAGAAGAGTCTAGGAAAGAGAATGCGATTTATTACATTAGCAAGTAGATGTTGGCTTATGAAGAGAAGTATTCACCATTTGAGAAAACATGGGTAGCACTTGCATGGGCAATCCGAAAACTCAAACATTACATGCTTGCTTTCAAGGTCTTGTTGATTGCAAGAATGGACCTTTTGAAATATCTGATGGAGAAACTTGTGCAAGATAGGAAAACCGCTAAATGGGTTCTGCTTTTGTCAAAATTTGATATTAAATATTTGACTTAGAAGTCTATAAAGGGAAAAACAATTGCTAATCACTTAGCCCACTGTTCATCCGAAGAAGCTGAAGGAATCCAAGGAGACTTTCCAGATGAGGATATCATGGGGATAGAGTTAGAACCATGAAAGATGTATTTTGATGGAGCAACTAATCAAAATGAAATGGCATTGGAGTTCTTCTAATTTCTCCAAAAGGGGTACACATCCCACTTTCTGGTAGGCTCAACTTTCCTGCCACTAACAATGCCACTGAATATGAAGCTTGCATTATGGGGTTACAAGTAGCCCTACATCTTGGAGTAAAAGAATTGGAAGTATATGGCGATTTAGCCTTGATAATTTCTTACATTCAGAATAGATGGAAGATCAAGGAAGAAAAGCTGATGCCTTATCATGAATGTCTTTAGAAGTTGGTCTCGAAATTTGGTTAGATTTAGTACCAGTATGTGCCAAGAATGTAGAATCAGATTGCAGATGCTTTAGCAACAATTGCATCCATGATGGATGGACCTAAGGAGGATGAAACTCAACCAATAGTGGTGGAACAAAAAGAAGAGCTAGCTTATTGTATGTCAATAGAAGAAGATGAGGGAATGAATGGGGAAGGTGAATGGTATTTAGACATCTTACAGTACCTTAAGGATGGGACATATCCAAAGTTTGCAAACAAGAATAACCAATTGACCATTAGCAGATTGTCCACTAACTATATTATTTGTGGTGAGAGGCTTTACAGAAGATCATATGATGGGATTCATCTCCTTTGTGTGACTGCCAAAGAAGCACAACAAATAATTGAAGAGGTTCATGAGTTAAGTTATGGCCACATATGAATGCACATATGCTGTCACGAAAGATAATCAGACAAGGTTATTACTGGACTGCTATGGAAGAAGACTGCGCAGCTCATGTTCGAAAATGCCACCAGTGCCAAGTCCATAGAGATCTAAAGCACATGCCACCTATGCCATTACATACCATGACTTCACCTTGGCCATTCTCTACATGGGGAATAGATATTATTGGGAAGATTCACCCAATAGCATCTAATGGCCATGAATTTATACTTGTTGCTATTGATTACTTCACTAAATGGGTGGAAGCTGCCTCATACAAAGTTTTGAACTCGAAGAAAGTTGCTCAGTTTATTTAGACAATGGGTTGCATTTCAAGGGAGAAATAGAGAAGCTACTTTGAAAGTTCAATATTCAACACCATAAATTCTCACCCTACCATCCTCAAGCCAATGGAGCAGTTGGAGCTGCAAACAAGAATATAGGGCGAATTTTGAAGAAGAACATGAAGAACTACAAGGATTGGCATCTACAGTTACCCTATGCACTTTGGGGATATAGGAAATCAATTTGGTCCTCCACAGGAACCACTCCTTATTCATTCGTGTATGGGATGGAGGCAGTCATTCCCATTGAAATGGGTGTTCGTTCATTGAGAACAGTATTGGAAAGTGAAAATCCTAAAGTAGATTGGTTGTAAAGTAGATATGACCAACTATGCATGATGGATGAGAAGAGACTCCAGGCCTTGTATCACATTTGGGGTTACCAAAGGCGATTTAGGAAAGCTTTTGATAAGAAGGTAAGAGTAAGAGATTTGAAGTTGGGAGATTTAGTGCTGAAAGATATTAGAGCCCCGATTCAAGAAACGAACGAAAAATTCAAGCAAAATTGGGTAGGTCTATATATTATTAAGCAGATATACTCTAAGGGAGCAGTAAGGTTGATGGACTTAAATGCAAACCCTTTCACTGAACTAACCAATATGGATCAATTGAAGAAATACCACGTCTGAGGTGGTAGTTTGAAAATACCATGTTTGAAGTGGTTGTAAATCATGTTAATTTCTTTCCTAGGTTCGGTTAAAAAAAAAAAAGCTCGCTAGGCTGAAAACCCAAAAGGGCGGTTTAGGCAAAAATTAGGGCATTGAAAAGAGAGGTAGGTTGAAAACCTAAAACGGTGATCTATGCAAAAGGAAAGCAAAAAAAAAGGAGAGTGAGAAAGCCTGCTAGGTTGAAAACCCAAAAGGGCGGCCTCGACAAAAGTTAAGGCAAATAAAACGAACTACGTGATGACCTGATCCTTCTGCTAAGGAGGTAAGTAGGCAACCATATATTGTTCTGGTCACAACTTCCCCAAACCCACCATTAACCCATTAAGTTAAAAGAAAAAAAAAAAGTTTCCAAAATCTAACCATTCCATTAAACCATGCCATTACACAAAATTTAAAAACCAAACCCTAAACAGAGCCCTAAACCTGAAAATAAGTGAATCATTTTTTCTTCAGTCTTTTCTCCTTCGGTTGTTCGTTGGTTCCATCTGTGGTAGGTACTTTGTCATCTTTGTCCCTCCTCTTGAACTCATAATTGTTAGCGTCATGTTTCTCTTGGTTATCTTTAAGAAATTGTTTTCTCATAGAAGCCATGTTAGCCTCTTTATTCGTTGTTTACCAGCTAGTTGGAATATTCCATGGTCATCCTATGAAAGTGAACCTTAACAAAAGATTGATCCACTTGGTCAGCCATGTCCAAGCCCAACAGCATGTTCCTCACAAAAGTAGGATTTGTGTCCACAACGATGAAAGGTTTTCTTCCTCTTCTACCAGACATTCCTTGCTCATATTGGAATTATCTCAAGAGTCTATCAGTCTTATAGAAAGTTGACTTTCTTAATCCAACTATGAAGATATGATCTAATCTCGGGGATCGCAACAAACACTTCCACCAATAACAATTCCATCGAATGGAGATACTAGACTTCTTGTTTAGAAATTTCACCCAATTGCTTTTAGTTTGACACTCGGTTTTGAGGATAGCCCTGTTGAGAAAATTGCTAGGACTATAATTAGCAATAGTAGGTATAGCAATCATGTCTAGTCTTTCCATCAACCATATCTGCAAAGTCAAGGAACTCCCAAGAAAGTGTTGCGACTCTCCCCCAATAAATATAGAATCCAGTCCTAAAAAAGTTTCTGCCAAGATCAGAGAAGTAGGATTATCACCATCCTTAACTTGACTCACAATACCTATGACTCGAGCATCCATAAAGCTAGGCCTTTCGGAGCAAGGCAAAAATTCTCCCATGAAGTAAAGAGCTAAGCCAAAATTCTTTTGCATGTTGTCAGACACTCCGTAAGTATGCTTGTTAATAAGTCTTGAAACAATTGCATGAGGATTCACCATGTGGCCTTCAACCATGCTACTGGTAATTGAAGTAGGAAGCCCCAGAGCAACAGACAAGATCTCCCTATGTTTGCAAGAAACTGCTACAAATTTTTTGCTAGGATTATAACCCAAAATAGTTGAAAATTCTTCAATTGTGGGACAAAGTTTAGCAGTTTTAAACCGGAATACATGGTCTTCAGTATCCCAGAACTTCGCGGCAGCACAGAGAAAATCCCACTTGATCTTGACATTCCTCAAAGTTTTGATTCCCTCTAGCTTGTAGGTTGTGAATATGGTCTTGGTGCCAAAATCAAAGCTACGAACACATCTATTGATATCATGTGTGATTGAGTGAGAAAAATTTTGATTGTTAGCCATGGATAACTCTTGCATGTGATTGCTATTTCTTGATAACTTTGATACAAAGATTTGTTTGCAGGTTTAATGCTAAAATAAGCTACCTTAGTCCTTAACCAGGTTTAAATATGTTTCAAGAGTCTGCAGCTGACTGGAAAAGTGTTTCATAGTCCTACACAAAGAAAAGATTTGTTAAAAAACTCAAAAACACAGAATGCATTAGAAAAACGCGAGGAATCAGGGCAAAATTGGGTGTGCCTGTCGGCACCCTAAAGTGCCAATCGGCAGGCACTCTAAGAGTGCTGATCAGCACTCCTCAAGTGCCGATTGGCACACCAAAAGTGCCGATTGGCACCCATCACAACCATGACCTAATTACTCTGTTTTGTGTTTTCGGGCACTTCGTGGGTCTGTTTTGGCTTTGTTTTCACTCCAAAAATTGATTGTGCAATAAAGTTTCTCAAAAATTTGCATGATTTGTCAAACTGGGGCATTTAGACATGCCTTTTCCATTTGTTTTCAAAAAACGTCACCTGCATCACTTGTTTAAAAAAAAAAAAAAAAAAAAAAGAGAAAAGAAAATTAACCAAATCAAGATTTCCCAAAGACAAGCATCTATTTTCTAAACTAGGGGCATTCGGCTATGCCTTATCCCCTCTCTCTAGAACAAGTAAAAGTCACTCATCTCTTTTTTTTTTTTTTTTTTTGAAAAACCCTTTTCAAAAATAAAAGGTCATCATGCACAAGTTTTTAGACTAGAGGCATTCGGCTGTGCCTCATTTAGGTAAGTAAAAATCACATCAGAAGTGGTAAGATAAGTTCTAATTGTTTACTGCAAAACTTCATCAGGTAAATTCTAAACTTGTCTCATCTAAGTTTTAGCAAGGCTTAAAGCAATCCAAAGATAAAAAGCTAAGAGCGAAAATTAATACAAATTGTCTAAGGATTACTTTTTGTTGTCTTTGCAGGAAAATTAAAATACAAGTCAAGCATCATTCGGATTTCGGGTCCGCCTACGAGAAGATCTCCTAGACCCACCCCTAGAGGAGCCACCCTCAGTGTCTCCTTCCTGACTTGCATAAAATTGAGACTCTTGTTTCCGGTTATGAAGTTCAAGATTTCTGATTCTCTCCTCCAAGGATCCCGTGTTGGCATCAGCCATTGCCATCCGGCTATTCTGGAAAATCAATAGAGACAAGTGTTAAATCCATTACCATAAAGTTCAAGCAAAAGCATTAAGGAAGCATTATCTTTTACCCAATTCATTTCATTGAGCACATATTGAGAAGATTGAGTGCGTGCCACAAGCTGCAAACCTCCAATCATCCGCATGCTTTTTTCCATAAGATCAACACCGACTTGAAGCACAAATCCACAAGTTCAGAAATAACTCAATGAGCAAAAATAAGGATAGAAGACTAAAGGATTTAGGACATACCGAGTAATTCCAGGGGACATTTGGGGTGTATTCTGGGCAGTCTAGATTTATGAAGCTATATGACCCATCAAGGTTCATTACTTCATATTGCCATGCAGGAAAATGAGGATATGTCTCCATAAAAGAACAAGAAGAGAAGTTAACATGACTAGGAGGAGGACTCTCCTCCTTTTTAGAGGATGAAGCCTAAAAGTGCAACATGCAGATATTTTCATAGAAGTTAAAATAAAGAAGATAAAAGATGAAGATGCAAGACGTGGTGCAAATTGATTTTGGAAAGAGAGAAAGCTACTGAGGTTACAAGAATGCCAGCTAAACAAACCTACAATTAAGTTTGGACGAATTTAAGATAGTCTCCTGATGTCCCCGAAACAACATGGTTGACTTAAGCACAAGCAATTTCCTTATTAGCCAAAAGGTCTACCAATCGAATGGAGGGACAAGGACGAACAAGAATTGTCTCAGGAGGGTACACATGTTGAACTTGAGCTAGTACCTGGTCGCCAAGATACCAATATCTCCGATGGCCACACTCAAACAACACTTGATGGTCATTTAGCTCTTGAGCCCATGCACACTCGGCATTCTCCTCACATCCAAGCCAAGGATTCAAAGACATCTGAAAATCACAAAGAACCCAAAATGAAAAGAAGCCAAACCACAAAAAAAAAAAAAAAAAAAAACTCACATCATCGGCAGTCAAGTTATTAATCACCATACACGAAGCCTGCAGAGAACACTTGGGAGGTGTTGACAGACGATACTTAAGTAGCTAGCAAAGAAACCTTGGATACATATCACCAACATCTTCTAAAACTTATGGACCAACCCCAAAATATTCATACATCATGACCTAAGAAAAATCAACACACATCATCAGCAACACAACAATGCAAATAACCTTTTTCAAAATACGTTCGACCAAGAATTCAAAACCTCACCTGCCAAACAAATGGTGCACCTCCTAAGCTTGAAAGTCTACGCCGAGAAAGCTGAGTTATGAAGTGCAAAAAGGTTGTATAAGCCATGTCACTCCAATCATAATTTTTGATCTGACCAATATCCCTCAAACTCCATAAATAGCACAAACTCACAGTGCTCCTCAAGTCTGGAGATATGAGAGTTCCAATGAAGAGAAGCATGAACATGAGAGTGTCGGTTACTATAGTATGACAATTATCAATATTGGAGTACAGCCACATCAAAGGTACATTCTTACTCTTGATTTTTGGAGGCAACGCACCCAGAAGACCTCTAATTTCCACTGAGGTGATGGAATCATTAACTTTAATTTTTCACCACCCAATTTTAAGCTAGTAATGGCTAAGAAGTCATAGGGTGTCAGCATCACCTCACCAATACCCAAAAAATGGAAAGTGCAAGTAGTATCCCAGAATCACTTTGACAAGGCAAGAAGCAATGGGAGATCCTTATACTCATTGGTATCATGGTCCAACAGAGCTTGAAAAAAGGTTCAAAAACTAGCTTCATTAATGACGTTTTTAATGTCTGGGGACAATACCTCCCACCTGCCCTTCAAAATCTAGAGACTACCTCGACTCTTGAGGTTCTACAAAACAAAGTTTAGCCAATAATTGAGATGTTCACAAAACGCCATGTCCCAAAATACTCATCCCAAAATCCCAACAAATAAAATAATGCCCCTAAAAAATTTAGCTGAACCCCAAAGGTCATTCCATAAATTTAAATTCAATAACATCCTAATAATAGCCCCCATCAACCCCAAAAATCCTTCATCTCCATAAGTTCATCCGACGATGACTCAAGCATATGCCCAACAAAAAAAAAAAAAAAATTCATACCAACAAAAAAAACACAAAAAAAATTTCCAAGCCAACAAAAAAATTCCATGCCCAACACACAAACAAAAAAATAAAAAATTTATGTCCAAAAAAAAAATTCCACGCACAACACAAAAAAATTCCATGCCCAACACAAAAAAAAATTTAAAAATTCAATGCCCAAAACAAAACAAAAAAATTTCCATGTCCAACAAAAAAAATTAATGCGCAACACAAAAAAATTCCATGCCCAACACAAAAAAAAAATCCATACAAACAAAAAAACACAAAAAATTTCCAAGCCAACAAAACAATTCCATGCCCAACACAAAAAAAGATTCCATGTCCAACAACAAAAATAAAAAAATTTCCATACCAACACAAAAAAAATTTCCATGCCCAAAAGAAAAATATTCATACCAACACCAAAAAATTTTTACTCGCAAAAAAATTTCCATACCCATAAAAGTAATACCCATAAAAATTTCCATGCTCATGAAATAAGGCCAACACATCCCAACAAAATTTCCATACTCATCAAAAAACAAGTTTACTCAACCATGCCTACACATCAAATTCTCATGATTTCAATATCCACAAAAATCAAGTCAAGATTCATCCAACAATACCACAAGATACCTAGAATGCAAGGCTTCATGAATCATCAACATTGTCCAAATTTCATAATACCAAACAACTCAACAATTCAAAAATGCCCCAAAACAAAGAAAACAACATTTTGGTCTTTTGCAGGCAAAGCTCAGATTAAAACCGAGATAGAGAAGCCTCTCGGTCACCCATAGAGAAGCCTCTTGGTTGCCTTAGAACCAAGATAAAGAAGCCTTTCGCTCACCTCAGATTTAGATTCAGATTGAGATAGAGAAGCCTCTCAATCGCTCCATATTCAAATCGAGATAGAGAAGCCTCTCGGTCACCTCAGATTCAAATCAAGATAGAGAAGCCTCTTGGTTGCCCTAGATTCAAACCGAGATAGAGAAACCTTTTGGTCACCCTAGATTCAGATCAAGATAGAGAAGCCTCTTGGTCGCCCCAGATTCAAACCGTGATAGAGAAGCCTCTTGATCACCTCAGATTCAGATCAAGATAGAGAAGCCTCTCAGTCGCCCCATATTCAAACCAAGATAGAGAAGCCTTTTGGTCACCCTAGATTCAGATCAAGATAGAGAAGTCTCTTGGTTGCCCTAGACTCAAACTGAGATAGAGAAGCCTCTCGATCACCTCAGATTTAGATTGAGATAGAGAAATCTCTTGGTTGCCCCAGATTCAAATCGAGATAGAGAAGCCTTTCGATCACCTCAAAATTAGATCAAGATAGAGAAGCCTCTTGGTTGCCCCAAATTCAAATCAAACTGAGATAAAGAAGCCTCTTGGTCACCTCAAATTCAGATCAAGATAAAGAAGCCTCTTGGTTGCCCCAGATTCAAACCGAGATAGATAAGTCTTACGATCACCCTGATTCAGATCAAGATAGAGAAGCCTCTTGGTCGCCCTAGATTCAAATCGAGATAAAGAAGCCTCTCGGTCACCTCAGATTCAGATCAAGATAGAGAAGCCTCTCGGTCACCCCAGATTCAGATCAAGATAGAAAAGCCTCTTGGTCACCCCAGATTCGAACCGAGATAGAGAAGTCTCTCGGTCACCCCAAATTCAGATCAAGATAGAGAAGCCTCTTGGTTGCCCTAAATTCAAACCGAGATAGAGAAGCCTTTCAGTCACCTCAGATTCAGATCAAGATAGAGAAGCTCAAACTAAGATAGAGAAGCCTTTTGGTCACCTCAGATTCAGATCAAGATAGAAAAGCCTCTTGGTCACCCCAGATTCAAACCGAGATAGAGAAGCCTCTTGGTCGCCCCAGATTCAAATCCAAGATAGAGAAGCCTCTTAGTCACCTCAGATTCAGATCAAGAGAGAAAAGCCTCTCGGTCACCCCAGATTCAGATCAAGATAGAGAAGCTTCTTGGTTGCCCCAGACTCAAACTGAGATAGAGAAGCCTCTCAGTCACCTCAGATTCAAATCAAGATAGAGAAGCCTCTAGACCGCCCCAAATTCAAATCAAACCAAGATAGAGAAGCCTCTTGGTCGCCTCAGATTCAGACTGAGATAGAGAAGCCTCCCAGTCACCTCAGATTTCAAGATTTAAGTCAGGTTTATCAACTATCAAGCAGATCAAGTATTCACAGTTCTCATTTTTCAAAACAACAAAACACTAGTTGCAGTAGCGAAACCAAGATTTGAGTTGAGGGGGGGGGGGGGCAAAATTTATATATGATGCACGCACTTACACACATTATGTGAATATATATAATATATGATACTAAGTGATATTTAATGTAATTATACAAAGACAAAACTCTACCAAAAAAAAAAACAACAACAACAACAAAACAAAAGCTTATTCATAATATTGTATTTATCTATTGAGATATTTCTCACATGAGTGATCTATTTTTTAATTTTTTTAGAGCCAAAACTCAAGTTATGAATGAAACTATTAGTAGTTAGATAAATACTGAGTGTAATATATGTAAATTTCTATTATTTTGGTTAATGTGGATCCATAAAAGGTTCAAATTATAATATGGTAGGGATAGACTAAAAAATTCAATGTAAGGCATGCTAGTGGAGGACTTAAGATTCCTCAATGGTTCGTTTAGAAGTTGTGCTCTGTTTCAAGACCAAAGAAACAAAGTGGCATTTAATAAACCCAAAAACAAAAAGTAGGCAGGGATATTTCATAAGTATTAGCTATAATAACTAAGGGTATTTATTGAGCGGGCCCGTTGGGGGGGGAGGGGGGGGCAACTGTCCCCCCCCTGGCTCTGCCCTTAACTAGTTCTATGTCCCAAGGTTTTAGGTTCTAGGGTTAGGTAATCTTTAAAAAGTCAACCACAATTAAATCAAGGCTGCTAAAATCAGTGTCTTTATTTTACATTGAGATTCGCTTTGCAAGCTTTGTCACTGAGGGGGCATTCTATGGACACTCGATTTTGCACCTATAATTTAATCTTGGAAGATGGCTAGAATGATCATTCTTATACCCAAAATTTAGAGTTGCATTACATGCATTAATTCATTCATTGCATATCATAAAAATGATCTTGAGATTCTAACGGTCGCAACAAAATGTCTGATTCCCAAATCGGACCATCATATTGAAAGATATCACATGATTAAGTTTTCACGGTCTACATACATTTTGTTTGGGTGGAACCGATCATGTGTGATTAATTTAAATTAATTATGATTGGTTCAACAATTAAAATTAATTAAATAATTTTGTGATTGGTTGTTAGTTATTGTAAAAATTAAGCCTACTTGCATGTGAATAAAGTGGATAATCAGATAATAAAGAAATTGTGGATAATTAAGTTTTTTTTTATAGAAAATTTATCTATCAAATAATTATTACTTTAAAAACCTAATTATCAAGAAAAATAGATTAATTTTTAGAATATGAATTAAAAATGTGTGTAGGTGCAATTCTTGGCTCAAAAATCCTCAAAAAAGGAGTCCAAATCGAACAAAATTGAAAAGGGGGCTTGGCACCCAAGAGGGCCAGTCGGCATTCCTGGAGGGCCGATCGGCACATGGCAAGTGCCGATTCGCCCAAATGCGTGGCTCGGCTCGGGAATCTCCTGATTAAGATAAAACCTATCTTTTTCAAAATTTTAAAGATAAGGACGCATTCCAATTTGTATATGATCTTATTTAGCTTATTTTTCAAGCATCCCAACCTTTATAAATAAAGGGGAAAAAAAAAAGATTTGACGGCCCTTCTTTTTTTGACTTCTTTGCTCCACTTACGTTAAAGACATTCTGGAAGTCTTGGCTTTAAGAACTTCATTTTTGTAAGTGAAATATTTTAGATCTCAAAGAAGTGAAAATTTCTTTGATTTCTAAAGTATTCTTCCATTGAAGGGTACACTCATGCAAGTAGGTATTTAATTTCTTCTTGTATTTATTTTTTCTTTTCTATTATTTGATATGTTCGCGTTGTTCATTGCATGGTTTTTATTAATATGTGCTTGATTTCATTATGATCTTGTTCACAATTAATATATGTCATGTTCGTATGCTTAGTTAGAATGTTCTTTAGTTGATAAACATGTTTTAATTCTTCTTTAATTTCAAAAGCTGCAATTAATCACCAATTTTTTTTTTAAAAAAAACAAAAATAGATTTGTATTTTCATTAAATACAGATCTGTATTTTCATTAAATGTAGATCTGATTTTTTCAAGGATACAAAATAGATCTGTATTTTCATTAAATACAAATCTGAAAATTTTTCTGAAATATTTTTCTTCTTAAATAAAAAAACTGCAGATTTTGAATTTTCAAAGAATGAATTAATAGTTAGGTTAAGGGTTTTTTTTTTTTTTTTAAATGTCATTCCATGAATATGTGATGCATGCAATATATATTTGAATTATGAATATGAATCCTCTTTTAAAAATCCCATTCTTTTCATCCCTTACAAAACAGATCTGATTTTTATTAACCAAATCCCATTTTTTTTTATCCCTTACAAAACATATCTGATTTTTGTTAATCAAATTTCATTTTTCTCAACTTTAAAAAAAACAAATCTGATTTTTTTTTTTTGAGAAGAGGGCACGTCCATAAGATGAATTCGTTTAAATTAATGATGTCAAGTAAGTGTTTGTTACATGTGTTACAACATAACATTCAAAATCATACAAAAGGTTATATCATGGTCATTAGAGTCTAGAAGACCAAATTCCGTTTGGGCGGAATAGGTGCGTAACATCTTTCCATTCCGTAACCTAACTCCCAAACTTAGGTTTTTTTGGATAGTAGACTAGTGTTTTATCTTTTGTTTTGGTAGATTGTATTAGGACCAAAGCCTTGTAAAGTTATTCTACCAAGATGTAATTTTATAATTAATTAATGAATTTGAGGCATTTTTGGACATGTAATTGTATTTTATTTTTCCTTATTTTTTGTATAAAAAATAAGTGGCAACTCCACATAATTACCCAAAAGGGAGGTGCCCTAAGCACCCAAATCTCTTTTTGAGAGCACCTCTCCAAGAAGTGCGGTCTCTCACAACAGTATTGATTTTATATATATATATATATATATATATATTTATATTTATATATATATATATTTGTGTAGATATGAGCTTGGTGGAAAAAAGACATTTTGTGGTGCTACTTGAACTCATTTTTATTTTTGTAATGTATGGAAGACATTTTTGATCTATATATTATTGTAATTATTTTGTGAACAACTTACTTCAATGATTTTAATAGTATAATGGTTTTTTTTTTTTTTTTTTTATCTACTTTTAGATTGTATGGGTGATTTGTTATTGGATGTGGTTGAAAATGAACAGGTTAATGTAATGTAATAGTAAGTTAATGTAAAGAATACTAATAAATTAAAATAATAATTAAAACTAAAAACAAATTTGCTGAAATTTTTTTTGTCACCAATAGGTTGAATAAACAATTAAAAAAAATTGGAGACTGCCATTTTTGTCGCCAAAATGTTAAAATAAAAAACAGTTGGTGACGAAATTTTTCTTTGCCAATAGGTTGAATTCTAAAAATAATCGAAAATTGGTGATGAAATAATTCATCACCTAATCTATTAAAATTGAAAATTTGAAAAAACAAAGATACAATTAGTGGTGAAATATTTGGTTGCCTAATATGGTCAAATAAAAAAAAATTACAAAATAAAAGACATTGTTGACAAATTTATTTAGTCATTGAATATAATCTTTAGCGAAGAAAATATTAGGTGAAGAAAAATTTTGTCACGTATTTTTTTTTTATTAAAAAAATTAAACAATTTAGCTATGAAAAGTTTTTTCGTACATTCGGTAACCGAGATTACACAACAAATGATGTTTCATCATCACATGTCTTATGCAAAATAAGGAGCTTTCGTGATCATCACTAGTACAAATCTTCTTTGTTGTAGTGATCGACAAGTTGGTTGGCAGGTTTCTTCCTCCAAAACCCAAGCTGGACCTGACCGTGAAAACCACCAAGTCCGGCGATGTCCAAGCGAAATCTGGCAACAATCCAATAGAGATCTACCAAATCCGGTGAGATTTCTTAAAGTTACACCATATGTAACTCTTTTATAAATACACACACACATGCACCTATAGGATATTAATATGAAATTTGATAATTATGGTAATTGTTTATAAATATTTATGATGGTTGTGTTTATATATTAAATAGTAAAAATAAAATTTGATAATTATGATAGTTATTAATGAGTATTTATTATGACTTTGTTTTTATACGAAACTATTAAATACATATTTAAGATAATTATTAATGGGTATTTATTTCAATTGTTTTTGTTTATGGAAATACCTCTTCTTTATTTAAAATAAATATGATGTGGCAAGATTCTAATTAAGAGTTTAAATATAAAATAGAATTTGTAATCTTCTGAATAATTATTACAACCAAGCACGCGCGGCCACCTAATATATTCTACAATCCATACACATTGTTTTAATTCAAAATCACATAAATTGTGAGTTTCACTGACAAACCCTCAACAACAAAAAAACAAAAAGTTCTCTCTCTCTCATGGTCATGGGAGCTTTTTCTATATCTGTTGCATTGCTACTACTTTCTCTATTTCACCGAGTACACAGTAAGCTTTCTTACAAGGCGGAACAAGCTGTAGAGAGTGGCTGTGACCTTTACCAAGGGAATTGGGTTTTCGATAAATCATACCCTCTTTACGATAATTCAAGTTGTCCATTCATTAAGAAGGAATTCAATTGCCAAAATAATGGTCGTCCAGACACAGATTATCTCAAATATAGATGGCAACCCACTGGCTGCAACTTACCAAGGTACATTCATACCCTTTTCCAGATATCTTTTTATTTTGGCTTTTTTTAAATTTTGCATGCTTTATACCAAATCCAATTTACTTTTACAAGAGTGATTTCCAAATTCCATCATTAAATTAATAGAGAGAGAGAGAGCCCTTTAATATTTTAGTCTTAAACGGATTGTTTAGCCTTTATTTTCTTTTTCTTTTTTAACTATTAATAACTTATATATACACACTTTGGTGTTGCTTGAACTTAAGACCTAAATATATACAACGAGTTGGAACTCATAATCTTACTTTGCACTTTACGCTTATTAGAAAAACAATGTGATTTGAGTTATAAGTTATAACTTATTGGCTTCAACCTTAAAGATTTAATACTAAAAGTTTGAGCAGTGTTACCATTTTAGTAAGTGCATGCATTGGAGGCTCTGGCTATGGATTGCGCATTGAATCCATTGATTATATATCTTGACGTAGAATTTAAGATTTGTTGATTGATTCGTGATGAAAACAAAGTCTAACCAATGAATTGTCCTCCCTCCCCCCAACCCCTTTCTGTTGTAACAAACCCATTCCATGTATGTGTAGTGTACCCACTCTATGTGTGTGTGAGGGAGAGAGAGAGAGAGAGAGAGAGAGTCTTTTGGTTTTTGTCTTATTATTTATTTTAGAAAATATCTTACATATATAATTATATTTCCTTAAAAATAATATTTTTTGAATTTGAGAGAGGGATGAGTTATATTTTATTATTTTATTATGTGTATATGAAAATATCCTTAAAAATGTGTTTGTTTTTATAATTTATTTTTTGAATTTATTATAATTGTTTTTTTGGAAATATATTAACTGTAGAAATTATTACACCTACTAAAAAAATGAATTCAGACATTCTAGATTTCTTAAGGTACTCTACCAAATAGATTTCCTTAAATCTTAACTATTCTTGAATGATTTAATAATCTAAATTTTGTCATATTAGCATTCTACTAATAATAATTTTAATTGTTTTGTTTGCAACATTATTTTATTATTTTAAGAATATTGTTAGTGGAATGCTGGCATGACAAAATCTAATCCATTAAATCATTAAAGTATGATTAGGATTTAAGGAATTTTATTTATGAAGTACCTTAGAAAATATTGAGAGTCTAAATCCATAAAAAAAAAAGGTTATTTATAAGGAATTGCTATTCCCTGTAATAAAAACATAACAATTAATATAAATTTTCAGCAATACAAATAGGTCATAAAATTAATATTTTCTGAAAATGATAAATTAGCTTCAAATAGAGCTAAAAATTATATTAATGGAAAATTAGCTTCAACAACTTTATTTTAATGGAAAATTAATTTAGATATTCCTCTTAGGTATGGATTATTAGTATAGCACGTTATTACAGCAATTAATTACGATGTTATTGTCAGGATTTTTTCATTGCATCAAACATTTTTTCTTGTCGTATACCATGCATATATAGTAACAATTACGTCAAAAACAATATATTTTTAACTCCTTGCAATTAGATTAAATAAGAATTTGCTTTTGGTTTATTGGTGTTCTATATATATTTTTGAGACAAATTGGTCTAAAGTCTAAACTATATATTTGATAGTGTAAAAAAAGGGAGTACAACAAAGTAATTTAATCTTTTTGCATTAGAAAATGTAAAGGAATAGAATGGAACAAAATTTAATGAAGTATTTTGCTAGTAAATATTTTTTTAAATGTTAATAATGTTGTAAATTTAAACTACTTATTTATTAATAAATGTTTAAAATTTTAAGAATTCTATGATAGAGTCAACCTAAGAATTCTTATAGATCTCAATCCCTTCCTTAAAAAAAACTGTAGAGGATCTCTTAAATAAATATACTTTCTTTAAAATGTGGACTGTTGTGGAAGAAGAAAAAATGATTAATGAAATTTTCTCATTCATGGAAATACACTTAAAATTTAAATTTTTAGTAAAATAGCTAGAATAATAACATAATGAATTTTTTTTATTGCATAGTTACTCTAATTACATTACTTCCATTTAACTAAATTAGTGGTAATGAACATCCAAATAAGATAAAGGACAATTCTTAGTCATTTCCTCTCCATTTTATTAGACATATTATAACCTAAGTCCAGCTAACAATTGAGTAACCCAAAGTTAATTTGTTTGTTCCACAATATATGAACCTTCAATTACTTAATGCCACTTGGGCCATAATATGTCTCACTTTCTACAGTGATTATTGAATTAGTCTTCTTCTTCTTCTTTTTCTTCTTCTTTTTAGTGAGTTCTAGTAGCTGACCTATGGGTGAGTAATGTAATGCAATCACGTATTGACAAAATATGCAAGTTATGTCTAAATATATGGGTAAGTGTGTGTCTATATAATAAATTTCTTCTGGAGTACAATATATGGGTAAGTGTGTGTCTATACATGGGTAAGTGTGTTTTAACAATTTTGTTGTTAAGTGGATGTCGACCTTCTTTTGTCCACAAATATATATATATAATCCCAACATCTTAATTGCAGTCCGCTTAATTTGTTCATGTAGATTCAATGGTGGAGATTTTTTGTCAAGACTTAGAGGGAAAAGCATAATGTTTGTGGGGGACTCGTTGAGTGAAAACCAATGGCAATCACTCACTTGCATGCTTCATTCAGCTGTACCAACAGCTAATTACACCGTGACCAAGACTCAGTACATCTCCACATTCACATTCCCGGTAAGATTAATATGAGTTCCTCGAATTATTCTTAGATTCACTACGTTCTTTTATTGAGGCATATGCCATGACTAGTTAATTACGACTTGCACAAGTTAATTGATCTTAGATTTATAATATTTATATATATGAGTTTGAATGAAGTTAACTTGCTGTAAATTTAAATAATGTTTATTAAATTGTACGTTCTCTTATTTATTGTAAAGAAGGGATGAATTAGATTTTTTTTTTTTTTCATATTAACTGGTAGAGTCTCTTGAGAAAGCACACGGGCTTTTCTTTTTTTATTTTTGTAATTATAGTTTAAAAATATACCCAAGGGTTTATTCATAAATCATGAAACTAGATGTTTTGCTTTGCTTAACAAGCCTCCCCCCCCCCCCCCCCACCACAAAAAAAATAAAATAAAATGTTAGATTGAAAAGGCTGATTTCAATATATTATTCCATTTACAAATGTGGAACATTTAAATTTGAAGATAGCTGTGAACTTAATCTAACCTCTTCACAAAATTAATACCCGTAAGAAAACTTCTAAATTCTATATGATTCCAAATTTTTTAGAAGTTGGATGCTAAAATTCCTCTATAACACATTCCACAATTCTCAGGACTACAATGTTACAGTGTTGTTCGACTGGAATGCATTCCTTGTAGACATTATGGGCACAAGTGAGGGGCGTGCTCTTAAACTAGACTCAATCGAAGGTGCAAAAGTGTGGAATGGAATCAACGTATTGATCTTCAATTCCTGGCATTGGTGGACTCACACGGGAAGAAAACAGCCGTATGTAGAACCCTTATTGGTTTAATTTGGTTTATAATTGTTGTGCTTGAACTCTATGCTGAAGTTATATGGCTTTTCTATTCTATTCTTGAATAATTAGTTTTGGAATGTGATGCAGATGGGACTTTATTCAAGTAGGGAATAAGACGTACAAAGACATGGATCGCTTGGTTGCATACGAGAAAGCGTTGAATACATGGGCTAAATGGATAGATTCCAATATCGAACCCAAAAAAACCAAGGTCTTCTACCAAGGTGTTTCCCCTGATCATGCAAAGTAAGTACCCTTACTTGCGAGATAACATCACACTCATGCGATGTGGTCACATTATGAACCTGATGCTGCATGTATCCGCAACATTAAATACCTTTTCCTTACTTGTATGTTGTTTTGTTCCTCTTAGTTTCTAGCTAGCTTTGTTTTTGGCCACTGATAAATTCTACTCTGAAAATTCAATGATTTGAAGTAAAGAGAAAAGACAATTTATAACCATCCTTGGTTTTTTTTAGAATCACATTATAATCATCCTAAATGTAGAGAGTCACTCTTAATCAATTAGTAAGGAATTTTTAGTTATTGTACATTATCCTCAAAGCATAGAAAAAGAATTGCCTCTTTTCTTACATTTCTCTGTTTGTTTTGTTGAATCAGTGCAAGTATGTGGGGGCAACCCAGTGCAAAGGAATGCGCAGGTCAAACAAAACCATTGCATGGCCCAAAATATCCAGGAGGTCCACATCCAGCAGAGCTAGTGGTAGAGAAAGTGCTAAGCACCATGTCAAAGCCGGTGTACTTGCTCAATGTTACAACCCTATCGCAACTTAGAGTAGATGGGCATCCATCAGTTTATGGACCTGGTGGACACAGTTCCCAGGATTGCAGCCATTGGTGCCTAGCTGGGGTACCTGATACTTGGAATGAATTCTTATATGCAACTCTCATTCAGAATCAGAGCTAGAATAGTCTCTATTACTTTCCCCTCTCCCAAATAAAACTCTCTAAAAATTGAATCAATAGGATCTGTTTTGTTTTGTTTTTTTTTTTAGAATCAAGACCTCGAAGAAATTTATTAATCAACCAAAATCAGTTATAAGAACATGATAAAGGTGTGGTGGAACATCCTCCATCCACACTGTGAGAGCATCAATATGTATTGCGTACTGAGCTAAACTATGAGCTAGAGAGTTGCCTGACCTACGGGTGTGTGAAAAAGAAATACAAGAAAAGCCTTCTAGGTTCTGCTTAACTAAGGAAATCAAATGGCCATAGGAAGAAAAGGATTCCTCCTCGCTTCGTAAGGCTGAAAAGGATCTGTTTTGTTGAATGAGAAAAAATGAGAGTACAAGTTAAAAACAAAATGACTTTAATTGCACGTGACAATGGCATGCATTAATTAACTGTAGCGTCGACGTCATTCCAGACTCAACTCGCTTGTCCTTAGAAGCTAACGACGTCGCCTTTAGAAAGTTGGGATGCTTAGTGTAAAACTAAAACGACAACGCTTTTGTTTTGTATCATCGTGTTCCTCTTGCCCACAACAATTATCAATTATTATGTGCTTGTTGGTATTTAAAACATTCTTTAGAAAAAAAAAAAAAATCAATTCAAAATGGGGAAAAAAATCGGTAAAAGTTTACATGATGACCATGTAAGAATTAGCTATGGACTTAATCCTGGTTAGGAGAAAATAAGGAGCTAAAGGCCAAACCGATTAAACAAATGCAATTCCAATTATAATTAAAGCATATTTTGCTCTAAAAATATTGAGTTTTAGGTTCTAAAATCGTCATAGGAAGGTGAGCTGTCATAACTCATAAGAGTATATGACCAGTAACTATTGTGATCTGAACTGTTATATATCCTCTCCGATAAATATATTGGCAAGTCCTTTTAGAATATAAGCCCAATACGTCCATGGGCTCTCTCAAATTATTTCAAACTCACTTTTCATGTGAGAGTCCAGGGATCAAAGTCACCAAACTCTTCTCGTATTATCTATTTATTATTTATAAGAATTTAATATTTATTTTTTAGTGGACAATAAACACTTTTTTTTTAGTCGACAAGAAACACAAAGAATACAATTTAGCTCACTTCGAGGCCATCTCCTATTTAGAGCATCTTTTGCAAGTAGAGCATTCTAAGCAAATTTTCATTAAAGAAAATTGATTTAGGCAAAAGTATATCAAGCATATAAAATAAAGTAGCACAAGGAAGCAAACCACAAGATAACACGCACCGAATTTATTATCGAAAAAGGAAAACCCAAGAATTGAGTGGGAAAACCTCTCCACACCACCTATACCGAGCCATTTAGTCATGGAGTTATAATTAGTCACACGAAATTAAAGGAAGCAAAGTAAAACCAAATTAATTACTACACTTCCATTTTTATATTATTTTATAGTACAGTATAATTTATAATTTATTTTCTAAAATTTGTGAAAGATAATTTGTTTTCCTTAAAAATTAAAAAGTTTTTAAAAATATTTGTTGACAGTGGAAGATGCCAAACTGAAGAAAATAACATATATGCTTTTCTCTACCTAGCATAGTCATTTCATGGTCCAGAGGGACACGTCGAGCCCCTCTCACACGAAACTGCATATATGCATGAATGAGGGAGACCCAATTAATGGTGCCCCCCTCACACGGCCTTGCTGGCTTCCTCACCTTTGTGCAAGAGGAAGACTTGAGTGGTCCAAATTAATTACTTCAATTCCTAGCCTAGGAGACCCGTTTTAGCCCTCTCACACTGTACACTGACCTGGTGTCTTTGACGCAATCGTTTGTGCAAAAGGAACACAATTGAGGAGGGTATGACCGTATGAGCCTCTTCCTTTCTAAGAAACAACTCAGATTGTTTCTTCTAAATGCCCCCCCTGTACATAGACTGCCCTTTCAGCCTAAAACCCTTGATAAGTGTAAATGTTACCTTTTTAATTTCATAAAATAATTATACCCTTGTTTATGTAAAAATGCAGTAGAATATGTTGATTAATGTTTTATATATATAAAAGCAGAGACTTCATGCGTGAGTGTATGAAGTTTCTGTCATATGGCACTCTAATTTTTGCATTTAGCATTTTTTTACCTTTTTTATTATTATTTTTACTGTTACCCTAAAAATCATATTAACTTATTTTTATTATAATCTCATTATTCTCTCATTAATTGCATGAACTTACACTCTACCTCTCTCTCTTTCATCTTTATATCTTTTAGCATACCCACCATTTTAGTATTAAAAACAAAAGCAAAAATAATAATAATTAAGGACTAATATAACTAACCAGATAAGGACCTGAGGAGAGATACGAGACACAAAAATGTTGTGGATTATTAATTGAAATTTACTATTTCATTATTACCAAAATAAAATACTTGAGATTCACAAAGCATTTGTAAGAGAGAGAAAGAGAGGAATCTGAGGGGCCACCACCATCATCATGCTTGCCTCCCACCACTATCAAGCCGCTGAAACCCTTATGGGTATTTTTTTTTTTTTTTTTTGCATCTTACAATGAACTCGTTACTAACAAAATTCTATAATAATTATGCTATAACATATGTACAACATTTTCCAAAATCATCTTACATAAAACATTAAAATATTATCCATGTATCACACGAGCAACTTACTAGTGTTTTCCTAAAAAATGTAAATGGATTGGTTTCGTGTAAAGTCTTTTCAAAAGGACGAAAATGATCTTCTTCAAATGGACACATTTCATGATTTACATCTATCTACTTGTTAAATTTAGAAACAGATTTAAATCTTTACCTTGAAATTGGCTTGGCATTGATTCCTTTTGTTAAACAATGGGGGATAAGCTTTATCATCAAAAGGAAAACAGCTAGCTTGAATCACTAGCTAAGGCCTCTAAATGATCGCTTAGTAATAAAGGAGGTAGGGGTGCAGTTCTTTCTTGAATGATATTTTTCTTACAATAGTTAAAAATAATTTATATATATATATATATATATATAGATATATAGGTTGGGTTCAAGTTACACCTGGTGTAACTTTAAATAATGTTACAATGTTACACCACTTAATATTTTTAATTAAATGCGAATTTTGACAAATCCCCATTTAGATTACATTTTCTTCATATATTTTCTATGTTTGCAAAATTTCGAGGTGATCAAAAATTAATTGTCATGTCATCAATCAATTGTTTAATTTCAAATTTTTGTAGATTAAAATAATGCATAAAAGATATATCGAATGATAAATAACATCCAATTGACATGAAAATTGGCATGAGTGTTAAGAACATATAGAACATGTAATTTAATATTGGGATTTTCAAAATATGAATTTTATAACAAGTTATTAGATGGTGAAACATTATTTAGAGTTACAAAATGTGTAATTTGAACCCAACCATATGTGTATATACGGCCTACCAATAAAATTAACCTTTACCAATAAAATTAACCTTTAAAATCACAATTTCGAACTTCAAAATATGATACAAAGTCACGATTTCAATTATTTCAAGTTGTGTGTGTGTGCGTGTGCGCACATTGTGCAATAAACACTATCCAATTAATTAACATTCCTTTATGATGTGTTTGGTTTAGGTGAAAAGTAAGGGAATAGAAAATAAAACAAATAAAATGGTTGGAGTGGGTGTTTGGTTGAAGAAAAAAAATATGAAATTTTGGTAAAGCTCAAGAGTTTTCTCTTCATACCCACCAAAACACAATCTCCCCAAATTGAGGAGAAACTAGGAAAGAAAAGGGGAATAAAAACTTTGGACATAAAATATCCTCCTAACAACGTTTCTTTGATTATTTTGTTCTTTCCATTTTCGTCTAGTTGTTCTGCTGTGCTTCGTTTTTTCCTTTTTCTTTTTGTTCATCCTTTCTTGATTTTGTCCTTTTCTTCCATCATTTCTTATTCTTTTTTCTCATCTGTTTTGGGGAGAAGGTATCCTGTAAGTACGGGCACATGCGCCCATTGTCTCATTAACATGTGGGTCCTACGTGTGTGGGACCCACATGTCAGTGAGACAATGGGCGCCGCGACTGTCTCACCCAATATTTTTTTCCTGTTTTGGGTTATTGTGTTCATCTCTTTTTTTTTTTTTTTTAATAAAGTGATCATTCATACACATTTTTTTAGTAAAAATATTGTTTTTTTTTTCATCTAATAGGGACACAATAGTAAATTTATACAAATTACATTTTCTATCCTCTCATTTTTCTTCTTAATTAACCAAACAATTTTTTTTTTCATTCCTCCACTTTTCCACCTCTCCAACCAAACACAAGTAAGAAAAACTAAAATTTCTCATGTCCTCCTACTTTTCTATCCACTCACCATTTTCTATCATTGTACTTTTCCATCTCCTCAACTAAATAAAACCTTAAATTATTGCAATATGGACACCATGATATCCAATCAAGAGAGAGTACAACTCTCTTGAACAATATTTTTTTTTTTTTTTTTTTTTTTAAAAACTTGGTTCTTATGAAGATACTAAAACAAGTGTAAAACGTGTTATCTTGCATACGTTTTTTTCCTTTTAGGGTTACAAGAGTTTTTTATTTGAAGTGAATTGCTGGAGCGAGAATGACCTCTCGTAAGATTATACTTGATTTTTTTTTTTTTAAGAAAAAAACTCTTTCTTGACGCTATAAAATTATATTTAATGATCATAATTCAACATAATAGAATTTGGGTGGCTAAAGTTAATTTAATGGTTTATGACTTCTGAAAGAAAAAACCACAACATATATAATTAGGATTATACTTGAATTTTTTGTGAAGATAAAAACTCTTCCTTGACGCTTTGAAAGTATATTTAGAGCTCATTTGGGATGTGCTTATTTGCTTCAACTTATTTAAGTTTTTATAACTTCTTTTTTATATTATTTATAAGTCTCATTACACTTTTGGTATTATTTATAGGTCCTATTACACTATTCAGCTAACTTTTAACCTTTTTTTTTTTTTTTTTACACTTTCAGTAAAAGGTTTTCATTTTCAACTAAATAAACTGTTTCCAAATAGACCCTAATGATAGATAGCTACTTCAACTTATGAAATTTGGGCAGCTAATAAAAAGTTAATTAAATGGTTTACAACGACTTCCGAAAGAAAAAACCACAACATAATTATATTACTTTAATACTCCACGTAACTTCAGCTGAAGTCATAAAAAAGACAAAAAGAGAGTTTTATTTTTTTTCAATTAATTTTTATATCTCAAAATCAAGAAGTGTCATTTTCATGAGAATCTAAAGCCTATAGTTAGAGGCAGTAAACTCTTAACGTAAAACATTTTGTTATAAGTTCATGCGAGGCAGAAATCAATAAAGATTAATAGAAGTAAGAGAGCCGTTTCGCTGAAATTTAGAAACAAATACTAAAGGTGTTTCAATTGATAACTTAATGGTTTTCATGAACTGCATTTCTTAAATTTAATAATTAGTGTTAGAAATATAAATAAAAGTAAGTACTGGAAATATTTTACCCCCTTCATAAAACCACTTAAAGAACTTTTTTAGTAGTTATAAACAAGCTTTAAAGAGAACTTGACAAAGAAAAGAAGTCAACAAATTTAAGGTATATATATACATGTTCCAACTTTGAAATCATAGTAACTCTCTCTCTCTCTCTCTCTAGAAACTACACACTCACAATATGGGTGTTTTCTCTATTACTGTTGCAAGTCTTGTACTCTTACTTCTACACCAAGTTCATGCAAAGAATATATATGGTTTAAGCAAACATGGAAAGAAAGGCTGTGATTTGTTCCAAGGCAAATGGGTTTATGACCATTCTTATCCTCATTACAAATCAGGGGACTGTCCATTTATAGGGAAGGAATTCGATTGCCAAAAGAATGGAAGACCAGACAACCAATATCTCAAATACAGATGGAAGCCTTTCGCATGTGACTTACCAAGGTACCTACTGTTAATTTCTCACTCTCTTCGATCTGTACACTCTCTATATACATCTCTACCTTAATAAAATTGTTTTGCTTCTCTAATCTCAAACTTTTCTATTGGATTGAAAGATTAGTTGTTGTGTTTAAAACCCAACACTAAGTGCGTGTTTGTGTGTATAACATATTAGCCAACTAGCTAGGTTGCTTAAAATCACGGTGGTCCGTCATCTGAGAGTAGGCAGTTTTCTCATGCTCTTCGTTATAGTTAACCTACTTTTTTTTTCTTTATTAGGCTGGACTACACACGTTAAACATGCAAGAAAAAAAAAGTTACTATTTCAGAATTTGAGATGATTTTTTTAAAAAAAAATATAAGGTTAAACTTGTTGCACATTGATTGATTGTTTTATATAGTTTTATTTAAAAAGTAATCAATATCATAATTTCAAGTCACGATTTTAATGTTTTTAGAAAATATGTGTAAAATTATATAAAACAATTTGTGTAATAAATACAACTAATTATATATATATATATATATATATAAACAGTACGTGTAACATGTTAAACATGTCAGAAGCTCATGAAAAATCACTATTTATTTGACTTGTAAAAAATCCGTAGTCAGTTATACCTAATACAGAGATTATGTGAAAAATTACCGTTGAAAAATCCCGTTTCATGCAATAAAGTCTTATACCTAATACAAAATTGTGGTCAAAGTCTATGAAAGAAAACAAAATTAAGATGAGGTCCAATACAATTGCCAAGAAGAAGGGGAAAAACCCATAATGATTAATGAGCCAAATATAATTTCTTTTTGCGTGTTCTAAGGGATCTAGGGGAAGGCATGGAACTCTCATACCATTTAGCTAGCTAGGCTCATTTTGTGTTTTAAAAAAGTCTGCTTAATTGGTATGTTGATTTTTCTTAGGAAATACAAGTAAAATAATATCATCATAGGATAAGCATTGATGCTTAGAGATGTTAAAATATTATGAAAAATGATAAAATTTACTATTATTTGATTAATTTAATTTTTGTGACACATAATGATTTATCATGAGATAAGTTTTACCCTCGCCCATAATCGTCTAATGCATTATAGAAAATGTGCACCAGAAACAGGTCTTAGTCGCAAAGTACCATTTCGATAACATTATCCACTTTTTATTGATTATTTGTACTTTTTCAAACAATTTTATATTCACGTTTTATCATTTAAAGCACGTTAAAAAAATTCTAAATGATGACTTGTTCCAACTAGTAAACAATATTACGTGTTGCTATACGTTACTCAAGATTGTGAGATTTAATTTTTCACCAACTCTATGACTTAACCCCATTAATAATGCAGTTTCAATGGAGCAAGTTTTCTAAGAAGGTATAGACGTAAGCGCATTATGTTTGTGGGAGACTCACTGAGCTTGAACCAATGGCAGTCACTCACATGCATGCTTCATAAGGCTGTACCTGGGGCTAATTACACCTTAGCGAGGACAGGAGGGGTCTCCACCTTTAGATTTCCGGTATGACTGTTTTCCTTATCACCTTGTAATCATGAACGAGTGAACTTAGTAATAAAAGAAATATTAAAAACCATGAAAGAAAAAATTACAGTGGAGGTGATAAAAAAGAACTATTTTCTTTGGCCTGAAAAAAAAATTATATCCATTATCCTATGAAAAGAATGAGATAATAAAAAATGAAACATGCACTAAAGCTATTATCATATGAGAAAAAAAGCTAATCCACAAAGTTTTACACACACAACAAAACACAACAAAACTCATGATTTCAAATTTGAAAATCGTTTTATTTAGGCATGCGTGCAAAACTGTATGGATTAATGTGTGTGTGACAATTACACTACTCTTGTACACTGCTCTTAACATATTATATATATGTTTGCACTGTATCTTAATAGGTGCACAAAAAGAATATTTTTCTTCTTCCATGTGACAAAGGTCAACTTGATTTCATGAACTGTGTGACAGGAATACAAATCATATCTAGGCCACATATTGAGCAAAACTTTCTTAGCCACGAATTCAATTCTTTAAAATTAATTGCACAAATCTCCGGTTCACTTTCTGAAATGATTGCAAACATGTGAGGGGAGGCAATTGGCAAATTATTGCACAAGACAAAATAAAATAAGCTTTTGAGTTTTGGATGGAACAAATTATGGATGAGGGGAATCTGGATCAGAAATCAGAATTCCAATTTTTTTAAATTTTTTTTCCAGAGGTAAATTCAGTCCTTGAACAACAGAATTCCTCACACACACACACTCTCTCTCTCTCCAACCGGCTTTATCTCTATTCATTTTTTCTCTCTCTCTCTCTAATTTGGTCATTCTATCTCTCTCCAATCTTCAATATTACAATTAAAATACTTTCAACCCCAATACTTGAAGAGAGAGAGAGAGAGAGAGAGAGAAACCGAACTAGAGAATGAAAAAATTAAAATGAAAAAGAGATAGACTGGTTGGAGAGGGAGAGAGAGAGAGAGATTATATGAGAGAGGAAAGGGAAAAAAATGGAATTCAGATGTCCAACATCCAAATTCGCTTTTGAAAAAAAAAAGTAGAATCTAAATATTAGCATCACGATTCGTTAGTAGAAAAATTTTACAAATTGGAATCTGGATCTTGAAGGTCCAAATATTTCTCACACCTGTAATTTAAACCTTTTAAACCCCAAAAGCTTAATTTATTTTGCCATTAACAATAATCATGTTCCTCGACTTTGAAGTGTTTGCTTAATAAGATTCGAAGGAGGATCAATAGATACTGAAATTGTTTCTCAATTACTTTGATCCTCAATATCTACAACATTAATATACATTGAAGTGTTTATTTGCATCCCACAAATTGTAGGCATATGATCTTTCGTTGATGTACTCCCGCAATGCCTTTCTAGTTGACATTGTAAAGAATAAACTGGGGCGCGTTCTATATCCTAACTCAATATCAAGTGGAAATACATGGAAGGGATTTGACGTATTGATCTTCGATACATGGCATTGGTGGCTTCACACTGGGAGAAAACAACCGTAATATTTCTACCAACATATAATTCATCTTGCTTAAACCTTCAGCTTAAATTACTAACTAAAAACAAGCTAACTATGAGTGTGTTTTTAAATTCGTTGGCATTGCAGATGGGATTTTGTTCGATATGGAGGAAAAACATTCAAAGACATAAATCGCATGGTTGCCTATGAGAAAGCACTTATTACATGGTCCAGATGGGTAGAAGCTAATATCGATCCAAGAAAAACCACGGTATTCTTTCAGGGTGTTTCCCCAGATCATATGAGGTAAGCTGGTTTTACAACATAACCTCCTCTACCTATAAATTTTATGGTACTTTTTTTCTTAACGTTTTGTCTTTCTATTCTAATCAACATTATAACCTTTGAGTAGTTAGCTAGTCCTATGCATGAACTAATTTAGTACATTCGAAAAGTATAATAATGGATGAACTAGATTGGTAAACAAGACCAAAATGCTTAATTTTTTTTTCTTTTTTCCTAACTGACCAAAAAGCTTTATATTTTATTTTAATTGCATAGTTTCACATAATTAGCTACATATATACAAAAATTATGGCAGAAATCAATGTCTTTCCACCAAGCTCACTTACAATAACATTGTTTTTGTTCTCATATTAGTCCAAGTGAATGGGGGGATCGAAATGCGAAGACCTGCAGGGGACAAACCCTACCAGTGCTTAGGGAAAACTATCCAGGACGTCCACACCCAGCAGAAGTTGTACTAGAAAGGGTTTTACGTAAAATGTCAAAGCCAGTTCATTTGCTCAAGATAACAAATCTTTCACAGCTAAGAAAAGACGGGCACCCGGCAGACTATGGCTACGCAGGCCGCCGTGGCATGGATTGCACCCATTGGTGTCTTCCTGGAATTCCTGATACTTGGAATGAACTCTTATACGCAGCTCTTAGTTAGAACTAATTAAGTCAATTCCTTTTTTTTTTGTGTAAACTGATTAGAAATAAATACCTCACCCCTCTCCTGAGGCTCGAATTAAGGCCCCCATTCATCTATACCAAACTCACATTGTGGTTAAGTCAATTTCTTATCAATAAAGTTTATCTGCTCAAAAGAGAAAATATTGCAATTAATTACGTTATAGGGAAAATTGTTTATTTTTTTATAGTTTCTTGTGGTTGCTGCAAGCTGATTTAACTTTGGCGCCTTAGCAATGAAAGGAAATTTTTTAAGTTGCTAAAAAGAAAAGGTAAAAGAAATTTAAATTTTAATGTGTTAATAATGTGTTATGATCTCAAATAAATAAAAATAATTATATATGTGGATGGAGTGTTGATTATTTGATTTATTTATTGATAGGGATAGGGTTGCAACTAGAGAGTACTGCATGACAGCATGAATGGCTTCTCTATCAATGACTACGAATTGCAATTTATATAATTCACACGCTAGCTAGTTAATTAAAAATGAGATGGTCTATTTCCTAGTGAACGATTTGTTACAAATTTAACCTAATTCCTAAATCTGTAAGAAACAAAAATAGGGAAGGAAAAAATATATATGCATAACTAAAAAGAATCACAATACAAAAATTTACATGGTTTAATAATATGCTTATGTCAACAAAGTTGCAACAATTTTCACTATATCAAAAAAAAAAAATACAAATGCAGCTATACAATATAACAATACATCAAACCCTAATTCTGAATTGACAAATATATATTGTGGGGCCAATTAGTCAGACAACCCCGGCCCACTTCATACCAGGCCCTAAGGCCCACGCCGAGGAGGTATTGAGGATCCGAGGATGAAAGTAAGAAGCCCAGGTACCCAAGAAGTATCGCCAAGGACAATTCTGTCCTCAGAAAGCCGAGACCATAAAAGGGAGAAGTAACACACCATCAAGGGGAGTCTCCCAGAGCATCTCAAGAGAAAGAACCGGTACAGCGTGACAGCCACAGAAGCATGATGAAGGAGCAATTCAGGGAGGAACTGTCACCACCGCATTAAATGATCACAACTAACATTTTGGCCACATTAATGAGGAAAAGACCCCTAAACGGTGCAGCCTTGATTGCTGCAACTCACAGAAAGAATGGAAAGGTGGCTGATGGGACAAACACTCAAGTGATGGCCTGTTTGATTAACAAATGTAAGGCTAGGATCAACTAAAAGTGGATATATAATGTAAGAAATCCCTCTGAAAAAGGGGGAGGAGCATAGAACATTGGAGCAACTTGTATGACTACTAAAACCTTTGTAGCAAAGAGCAGGAAGAAGTAAGAGTTACCACCCCTGAAGAGGAGGGCCGAGGACAGATTTTCACACTTTAGTCCACTTGTAACCGTGTTTAGTTGTTATAATCCTCGCTAGGGCCTAGTTCTTCAACCCACGCTCTACAAATTTATTGTATTGGGCTAACTGGGTTTGAATCCATTCACCCAACTATGATTGTGCTCAAATCTGGTCCTTACAATTGGCGTCGTCTGTGGGAAGAACTCGTGCGTTAGTGAGGACAACAGCCAAGCATGGTAGGATCAAGCCCTCACCAAGGGAGCTCACGTCGGCCTGAACCGGCTAAATCCCAGCGTCAGGGTAACTATGGTGACTCCGGGCGCGGCCAAAACGAGGAGAACGGATGATTTCCAGAGGGAATCATGCATACCTCACAAACTAGCGGAAGCCACACCCGTAGGGACGACGCCGTGCCCCATAGGCACGATAATGACCAGGCCACGCGATCAGAAGAGGTTAAGAGTCATGCATCCCAGAGACAGGATGATAAGGTGGTCATACAGCGAGAGATAGACGATTTGAAGAGAAAGTTACGCCATGCACGGCGAGGGCGATCCAAATCCAGCCCTGACTTGCCCTCTGACGACGAAAGTGATGACAACTATAGGCAAAGGTCAAGAACACCCTCGAGCGAGACTTTCTCTCACGAGGATGAGCGCTACCAGAGGCGTAAACGTGACAGCCCAACTCCTAGGGGCTTAGGGAGTGACGCCATGAGCAGGGCACTGGACCAGCTCTCCAAGTCACCCTTTACACGTCGTATAGAAGAGGCGACGCTCCCTTGGCTGTTCCAGCAGCCAACCTTCACTGTTTACAACGATAGAATGAACCCCGTAGAGCATGTGAGCCAGTTCAACCAGAGGATGGCTGTTCACTCTAAGAACGAGGCGCTGATGTGTAAAGTCTTCCCATCCAGACTGGGACCTGTGGCAATGAGGTGGTTCAACGACTTGAAGACGAATTCCATAGACTCATACAGACAGCTGACCCAGGCCTTTGGTTCCCGTTTTGTTACAAATAGCAGACCTTTTTGGCCCATGAGCGAGTTACTGTCTCTATCCATGGTTGACGGGAAGACTCTCAAGGCTTACTCGGACAAGTATTGGGAGATTTACAATGAGCTGGACGGCAAGTTCGACGATGTCACCATCAATACATTCAAGAACGGACTACCAATTGGGGCACGGCCTGAGGAAGTCCTTAACTGGTAGGCTCGCCGCTAGCGTGCGGCAGTTGATGGATCGGATCGATAAATATAAACGAGTAGAGGAAGATCTGCTGCTGGGCAAAGGGAAGGAGAAGGTTATCCCTCAGGAGAGGAGAGATTTCAGGTCAGACCGGTATAACAACGCCCGTCCGATGAGGGATTTCGTGGGATAACCCAGAGCGACCAATGCCCAAACTGTCAGCGCCGTGTTCCGAGAACTGGTACATAAGGTATTGGAAAAGATCAGGAACGAACCATACTTCAAATGGCCGAATAAGATGGCGGGGGATCCTGAGAAGTGCAATCAGAACCGTTACTGTCAATACCACCAGGACCACGGACATGCCACGGAGGACTGCAAGAACCTCTGGAACTACCTGGACTAGCTAGTCCGGGAGGGAAAGCTGAAGCACCTCCTGCACCATTCTAACAGTCATCAGGGCCAGACCTACCAAGAGCCACGGAGGGACACCGCCATGGGGCAGCCTGCTGGCACGATTAATGTAATCCTGGCTACGCCAGGAAGAACAGGCACGCGCCCCTCGCGAGTACTATTTGTGACCTAGGTGCTCGCCGAGAAGTCCCAGTCCGGCCCGAAGAGGGCCAGGAGAAGCTTTCACCTGGCCCTAAGCTTTTTCGAGGAGGACGAGGACGAGCTCCTTTACCCCATGCAGCAATGACGAATTGCTAGGGGAAAACCTAGACCTGATCAAAGAATGAAGGGAGAAAGCAATGATCCAGCTGGCCTGTTACCATCAGAAGCTCAAGCAGGGGTACGATTCCAATGTGAAGTTAAGACCACTAGCACCAGGTGACCTAGTGTTGACGAAAATGGTGGGCGCTGCCAAGAGCCCCTCCTGGGGGAAGCTGGGACCCAACTGGGAGGGCCCCTACCGAATTACCTTGGTAGCGAGGATAGGTGCATACTACTTAGAAGATTTAGACGAAAAACATGTACCTCGTCCATGGAATGTAAATAATCTGAAAAGATATTATTATTAATGAAAAAGTTTCTTTTGATTCGGATTCTAAGTCTATCACGATTATGTGTCTCGCGTTTTGACAGCCATTCTAAGTGTTAGACAGAACCGACCTTGCATGGTCCTCGGACTCAAGCCTATGGGGAAACTAACTACTTCAAAAAAGATTTTAAGTATTAGACAGAACCAAGACCTTGCATGGTCCTCGGACTCAAGCCTACGGGAAAACTAACTACTTCAAAAAAGATTCTAAGTGTTAGACAGAACCAAAGCCTTGCATGGTCCTCGGACTTAAGCCTATGGGGAAACTAACTACTTCAAAAAGATTTTAAGACAGAACCAAGGCCTTGCATGGTCCTCAGACTCAAGCCTATGGGAAAACTAACTACTTCAAAAAGATTCTAAGTGTTAGACAGAAATAAGGCCTTGCATGGTCCTCGGACTCAAGCCTGTGGAAAAACTAACTACTTAAAAAATATTCTAAGTGTTAGACAGAACCAAGGCCTTACATGGTCCTCGGACTCAAGCCTATGGGGAAACTAACTACTTCAAAAAAATTCTAAGTGTTAGACAGAACCAAGGTCTTGCTTGGTCCTTGGACTCAAGCCTATGGGGAAACTAACTACTTCAAAAAAATTCTAAGTGTTAGACAGAACCAAGACCTTGCATGGTCCTCGGACTCAAGCCTATGGGAAAAATAACTACTTCAAAAAAATTATAAGTGTTAGACAGAACCAAGTTCTTGCATGGTCCTCAGACTCAAGCCTATGGGGAAACTAACTACTTCAAAAAGATTCTAAGTGTTAGACAGAGCCAAGGCATTGCATGGTCCTCGGACTCAAGCCTATGTGGAAACTAACTACTTCAAAGAGATTCTAAGTGTTAGACAGAGCCAAGGCCTTGCATGGTCCTCGGACTCAAGTTTATGGGGAAACTAACTAGTTCAAAAAGATTCTAAGTGTTAGACAGAACCAAGGTCTTGCATGGTCCTCAGACTCAAGACTATGGGGAAACTAACTACTTCAAAAAGATTCTAAGTGTTAGACAGAGTCAAGGCATTGCATGGTCCTTGGACTCAAGCCTATGGGAAAACTAACCACCTCAAAGGGGGCCTGTGTTAGGAAGAACCAGAGCCTTACTTAGTCCTTGGGACATAAAAGGTCTGCCTAAGCATACATGCCCTCATGTTATTACAATTACTGCCGTGATTGGCCGAGATACAATTGAAGTTAAGATTATACAAGTAAAAAAAAAAAAAAAAAAGGAGAATGGATAACGCGCAAATGAATAAATAGCCAGAACAAATAAAAAGAGAAATAAGACTCACACTACATTAAGTCCATAGAAGTTACATGGCAGAAGTCACATTACAATGTTAAAAAAAAAAAAAAAAAGAAGAAGAAGAAAGATGCAAAGACAAAACAAACGGCAAAAACAAGGCAAACTAAGGCGCCAAGGGGCCTACTCCTTCCACTTAATCTTCCCCCCCCAGTGGGTGGCTGGTCCGTGGCAGCCTCAGGATCCTCTGAACTCTGACTGAGAGGGATAGCCTGCAGAGGCAAGGCAAGGATAGCTGCCACCTCAGCGAAAGAGACCTGGGCGTCAGAGGAGGGCTTTGCAACGTCCTGGGGTGCTTCCTCATTGGGGCCTTCACTTGATTCATCCACCCCGAGAGGATCACCCCCTTGAACAGGCTCACCAGCAAGTCCAGCGACTGAGGCTCCCTCACCTGGAGTAGCACCAGCTTCCTCAGCAGCCATCTTAGCCTCAGAGCTATCTGGAGCAGCCTCGCGGATGGCTGGGGGGGTAGTACACGCTCTCTGCCTTCCACAGGTCTAACGAGGCCTCAACCCGGGCTTGTTTGAGGGCCTCACCCCAAACCTGAGAACAGTAGCGCCTATATACCCCAGAGACTTCAGATTTGTAGGCAGCTACCGTCTCGGCTACCCCCGCAGCGTAAGCTGCCTCCTCGGCTTCCTCCTTAGAAGCTAGAGCCTCCTCCCTACCGAAGTCCGCCTCAGCCTTAGCCCTCACAGCTTCATCTTTGGCCCATTCAGCCGCATTTTTGGCCTCCTCAGCAGCAACCACCTTCTTTGTTAGATCTGCAACCAGCTCCTTTGCGATCGCCAGCTGCTCCTCCGCCTCAGTCAAACACCTCGTCTGATCTCGGGCCTGCTTCTGGGCACTAGCAAGGCCTGACACTGCGCTGTCTTGAGCCCTAGTCATCGCCTTTAGCTCCTCACGGGCCGTGGCGAGGTCAGCCTTGGAGGTCTTGAGGGTCCGAGTGGCCTCACGCTCTGCATCCAAGGCCCTTCCTTGGTCGTTGGCCGCCACCTCCAACGTGAAGGTGGCCTGGACGGCCTGCCAAACAAAATGAATGCGTAATGAGCCAAGCTCAAAAAAAGGAAGAAAAACTGAAGTCAGAAAAATCACAAGTGCTAGGGGTCTTACCATTCCCAGGTATCGCTTAAGGCTGAGGAAGACCTACTTGCTCCTCAAAGTCTCCAGCTCAGCCATATCCGTAGGAAGTAACAGGCACCTCTCTAGCGCGTCGGCCATATGCGCACTTTCGCCCTCTCTAAAATCCCTGAGGGAGGAGTCATCCCTCAGAGGCTCCCCATGGAGCATTGGGGCGGGAAACCAGGCCTGAGCCTCGGGCTGGGCAGTGACCTGTCTATCTTGGCCATGGGGCCCTATCTTTAGCTGTTTTGAAGGCCGCCGAGTGTCGTCCCCCTCCTGCGAGGACACAGACTTGTCCCCAATAGGCCTTTTGCCCTTGTCCTTCTTCTGCTTGGGATCAGTGGGCTTGGGCCTAGACTGCAGACTCGCTTGAGGAGGAGAGGGAGGAAGCTTAGACTAGGCAGAGGCCAACCTGGTCTGGGCAGGCTGAGTCTTGGGAGGAGGAGGGGGAAGCTTTGACTGGGACTTCCCCGACTGGCCTTCGATTAGGTCCAGTAAATTGGTGTGGGATTTCCTCTTGTAACCCATCTCAGGCCAAGGAGAGGTTTCTGACGCTAGGAAGTCTGCTTTGGTCAGACAAGGATCGCCCAAGTCTCCAGGAGGATTCTCAGACTGATGGACTTGATCAAAAATGTCAAACTCATCCTTGGCAGGGCCAAAATCATCAACTTCCTCTTCCCTCTCTAGATTTTCTTCTGTTGCCTCTGCGGATCTGTGGGAGAAGGAGGGGCCTGTTGATGTAACACCTTCTGGAGTGGAGGGCTCCTCCGGGAATAAGAACCCGTGCTCAGCTACAGTGATTTTCTGCAGCCGAGGATCTCTTGCTCTGATCACGTTGTAGACGACTAAATTTCTAGTTTGAAATAAATCAAACAAGTAAAAATAGTTTCACAAATGCGAATTTGTATTGATAATTGTGTGGTACAATTCTCTGTGATTACAAAAGAGTGATCCTCTGATTCGATTTCCTTGAAAGATTTGTTGATTGGAATTGTGGTAATGTGATTTTGATTTAAACACCAAATATACTTCAATTTGGCTGAAGAATGGATCGAAGACTTTTGAAACAGAATTACAATGAATCTCTAGCTATGAGCTTGTTAGAAATTCTTTGTTCTTCGTGTTCTTCGTACGTTCTTCGTGTTCTTAGTTTGTGTGGAAGTTCTTCGGGGCTTTAGGAGCTTGGATCCGTAGAGCTTCACTGATTTGTGATTTGTTGATGTTTTCGAACACTTTAGGCTTGATTCCCGCAAACTTTTGGATCTAGGCGGATGATTTGGATGATTTCTCTTTGAATGTTCTTCGTATTCGAAGGTTGAAGTTCTTGAAGTTCTTGGAGGCTTTAGAGCTTGGTTCCAGAAGAGCTTCTGGACTTCTGAATCTTCTCTGATGCTGCTTGTACTTCAGATGGCTTGATGTCCTCCTAAATGTCTTAGGAAGGCTTCTATTTATAGGAGTTTTGGGGTGGATGAGCGACATGTGGCGGAGTCTGATTGGTGACACATGTCACAGTCTGATTGGTCCGCTTATGTCATTGCTTACACGTGCGAGGTTGCTTAGGTCATCGCTTACACGTGCGAGGTTGCTTGTGTCATTGCTTGCACGAGCCGATGCATGATTGGTTCTTGCATGACACTTGGCAAATTTATGTTGGCTTCTGAATGGCAACAGTAAAACCTAGCAGCAGTATGTGGCGCTTTGTAATTGGCTGTATTTTGTGGTCTTGGTAGTGTGACGTGTTAGCTTGTGATAGGTCGAGAATTTTCCCTCTCTACACACGTACTTCGGAGTCGCAAACAATTTTTGGATCGGAGTGTACCCCAAGATCTTGTGAGCAGCTCTAACTTGATTATCGGCTTCGTTCATGAAAATCTCCGCCCTTAGCACTTTCTACAAATCCTCCCTGTTGACCAGGTTGAAGTGACGCTCGTGGGCGTGCGGATCTGCAGAAAGAAAACACATTCGTGTTAGTAACCAAACAGTACAAATTGCATCAACAATAGAAAATTGAACCCCCCCTTCTACTCCCACTGCCCCACCTGGTGTCCCCTCCGTCGTCGGGCAATGAAGGCCATCATGCCACTCTCCGGACACGATGAGAAAATCCTTGTTCAGCCCCTTGCTGGATTCAGGGAGGCACTGGATAAGCCGGACCCTATCCTCCTTTGTCTTTATGTAGTACGACTTGCCTTTTAGGTGCTGAAGGTTGTAGCACTAGTTTACGTCGTGATGGGTCAACCTTAACCCCATCTTCTCATTCAAGGCGTCCACACAACCCAGGATCCTAAAGACATTGGTGGCGCACTGGGTGGGGGCTAGGCAGAAGTACGTAAGGTAGTCCCTCATCACCGGTCCCATGGGAATTCTCATGCCACCTTCTAGGAAGGCGATGATGAGAATCACCACCTCGCCTTCCTTCCTCCGAAGGAGCCACTCCCCTTCCTCACAATACCTTAAGCCCACGTTAGCAGGTATCCTATAATCGGCAATGAACTTCTCCATCGCCTCCTCAGTGTAGACTAACTTCTTAAATCTACCCATCCCAAATGACGCCTAAGAGACCTAAGAAATAGCAAATGAAAGAGAAGGAGGAGTAAGGAGGAAGAAAGCTCAGAGAGGGATAGAGTGACTTACAGAAATGAGGAAAGGCTCCTCGGACAGGCTTTTTATGTTGGAAGTGTAGTTGGAAATTTGGCTGGACTCAGGATACACACAGAAGAGCTCTTGATTGCGAAAGAAAAGGGGGAAAGCAGTTCGAGTGGGTATTTATACCCCAAATCGAGGAACCGTGCGGGTTTTCCCGCCCATAAATGTGAGTCGAATCCCCACCGTTGGATCACCATCACCTCGTTGAACGTGGGGAGCACAGAGCCACTTGAATTTAATGAAGGACACGTTACGCGCACCGAAGCGCCAGTAACGCGCCTTGGGCAGATGAAAAGACCCCGGCACTGACAGGGGACAAGACTCGACTAGACACGGAACAGGCCTGAGGACATCAAAATCCTCATCTCCGCCTAAGGATGCGTACAGCAAGATTTTGAGGGGTTATTATGGGGCCAATTAGTCAGACAACCCCGGCCCATTTCGTACCAGGCCCTAAGGCCCACACCGAGGAGGTATTCCTAAAGGCCCATGCCAAAGAGGTATTGAGGATCCGAGGATGAAAGTAAGAAGCCCAAGTGCCCAAGAAGTATCGCCGAGGACGATTCTATCCTCAGAAAGCCGAGACCATAAAAGGGAGAAGTAACACACCATCAAGGGGAGTTTCCCAAAGCATCTCAAGAGAAAGAACCGGTACAGCGTGACAACCACAGAAGCATGATGAAGGAGCAATTCAGGGAGGAACTGTCACCTCCGCATTAAATGACCACAACTAACGTTCTGGCATTAATGAGGAAAAGACCCCTGAACAGTGCAGCCTTGGTTGCTACAACCCACAGAAAGAATGAGAATGTGGCTAATGGGACAAGCACTCAAGTGATGGCCTGTTTGATCAACAAATGTAAGGCTAGGATCAACTAAAAGTGGATATATAATGTAAGAAATCCCTCTGAAAAAGGGGGAGGAGCATAGAACATCGGAGCAACTTGTATGACTACTAAAGCCTATGTAGCAAAGAGCGGAAGAAGTAAGAGTTACCACCCCTGAAGAGGAGGGCCGAGGACAGATTTTCACACTTTAGTCCACTTGTAACCGTGTTTAGTTATTATAATCCTCACCAGGGCCTAATTCTTCAACCCACACTCTACAAATTTATTGTATTGGGCTAACTAGGTTTGAATCCATTCACCCAACTGTGATTGTGCTCAAATCTGGTCCCTACATATATATATATATATACCATAAACAGGCGAAAAATGGACCAAGCTCCGGTCGGGTCAAGTCACAAATCGGATCGATTACAAAACGAGGCTCTACATAACCCAACACAATTTTATATGGGTCCGGGAGAACTTCTAGCTGAACATATGAATTTCTTTTCTAAACCATATATGTGGTCTTTTCTAAACACAAACTGACACATTCCAAACGTGTATGTTTTGTCTCTCGTCCCTTTCATTCATATTCACACACAGACCTTTGTATGAGTTTGTTTTCTTCATCAATCTCCACTTCTTCATCAATGACCTCATATTTGAGATACTAAGGATATTGATATATATTCGTAAAGTTGTTGTAATTAGAACTTATATATAAAAATATGTTTAGGATATATGCAACAAATTTATGTGGCAATAGAGTTGTCTAACCACGCTATATCGCTATCACTCACCATTCCATGAATTTGATACACAAAACGTGCAACTTCACAACTTGTCTTGTACATTTATTTTTTATCAACCTAAAATTGTTTAGACTTTAGACCATTGAACTTGTGGCAAAATAATTTTACAATGGATCAAACTCAAAACTATTTTGTAATTTATACCAGAATTGCAAATTTTATAATTTCATTACAACAAGATATTTATTCAAAATATGCGAGAAGATGGTGAAGAAGGGCCATTGAATTCGAACGATTTGGTAGTTTTGTTTTTTTTTTAGAAGAGACAATTTGGTAGTTTGGAGAGCTCCTAGAGTACATTGGACTATTGGAGATATATATGGACTTCTTTTCTTATCTGTCTATATCACAAAATTACATATTTGCACGTTTCTTCTTTGTGAGCTATTACATTCATGTTCTTCAACAGACCTCAACATGGAGATATGGTTTTGGATTAAATTGGCTTAAATCTCTTTCAACTAAACTTGTATACACACCCATGAAAGCAAAATTCAACATTATCGATACACCCTTGCAAATCTCTCTTTCTGCTAATTGTTAAGTAAATAAGCGAATATGAGAAGTGGAAGATAACGTTCCCATAAGGACAAGCCAAAGGTCATCTTAAAGGGTACACTTTAATTAACTCTCAAGTTGTCTTACATGCTTACTAGAGATCATCATTCATTATCAATAATATGGGCCTAATTAACTCTTAGACCATCCAATGGCTTTTTTGGTTTTCTGCTCTTAAGCTTGAGAAGGACATGAGTGAATTTCTCTACTTTTCCTTCAAATTGCTCATTCATCAAAATTTGTATCCGCATTATTGCCTACTATAGTTGCTTTCACTTGATACTGACTTGTAATTAAGATACCAAGCTAGCTGCCCCTTGAATTCAAATTAATTCTGCATCACGATTAAACTGTATATAAAATATGACAATGAAACATCATGATATATCATATCATAGAAGTATACATCCTTATTCATAAATAAAAGAAAGAAACGGCTCCTTTAAAGCCTGTAAGTATTGCAAGTATCCGCAACTCCACACAAAGCTCATTAAGCGCATGGTCCATTATGGCACTATCTCATGGTTTTCATAGTAAGTTAGTTGTAACCATATGTGACCATTACACATTATATGAACACCTTGGGAAGAATATAGTTGAGGGGTAAAAATATCTTATAAGATATATACCACTGAACGCAAAATTTTAAACCTATAAGCTTCAACCCAATTATGTTATATTAGTTTCTCACATATTTTACTTTTTCTCCATTGGAAATATGTACTATTTTGTTGGAATAATTTTTTTCCAAAATAATCTCAGTAGGCTTTATAATTTATAGGCTTGCCTTTTGGGATGCACAATTGTGTGGACTCCAAATACACACACACCCCGTCCCTCTTTATTTGCAAAAGGAAACTTCATAATCTTGGCATTAATATAACAAATAAGAACACCACTTACCTCAAAATTTGAACTTTAGGGGGTTTAGACCCAGTTAGTATTATGTTATATTAATTCTTCAACTCCCTTCACTTTTTTCTATGTGGAACTATTTTATGTACCTAAATTATTCTAATAAGTATTGGATAAATAATGGCAGATATATGTTTTATTTATTCATATAAATTAGTTTGAATTAGGATTCGTTAGATTAGTTTGGATTATGATTAATTTTATTGATAGATTATAGGAAATTAGTATAAACTCAGATGTTGATAATGAATAAAGAACAATCATAAATTAATGAGTTGCAAATTATTAGTTAATATAACTACAAGGTCTGGACTCACTCTAAATAAGTTCATTTATCAAATTAGGAGGTCTTGGTGCCCTCAAAAAAAAAGGGGGGGTACATAACAATTGTTATTAGAGCTGGTTATGAAGGTACATTGCACAAAGAGATTGGAAGCTGATGTAAATAACCTAGTTTCCTTAACTTCAAAACAGCAACAAAGGGAGATGCAACAAATGCTCACTGCGGTACTTTCCTACCTTGATCAAATTGCTGGTAACCAGAACCACGATCATGCAAAAACCTCACACAACTGAGGTGAGATGGCCAGGACGTCCAACCATGGATTCATGACATCAAGTTGTGCTATTATTTAAAAGGTAACAAAATTACAGAGTTTTTGTGCTCCAATGACAATGGAAGGTCACAGACTCACAAAATAAACTATAACTATCATTTAAAATTTACAGCATATTTATCATATGTCTAAATTCATTTAAACAAATTCTTAACAAACTTTCTACAACAATTAAGCATGTATTTAAAATATTTATTTACATGTTAAAGAAGCCTTGTTTGAAGAACTCGCCGCATTAGTTGGCCATGTGGGATCATAGCTTTGGCCACCTCATATGTCATATCATCATGGTCAAATCATGTCAAACCACATTAACATGATTGTGGATATCGCCACATGACATCCCTAAGAAAGTTTGTTAGAAAATATAAATTTTAAACTTTTTGCTATAGATATGGACTCATATGTACCCATCAATTTTTCTTCATCATTTATAACTGTGTTAAGTTGTAGGAAAATTGTGTAAGTTTATGGTCCTAGTTTTTTTTTTTTTTTTTTGGTTGTACGTGGAGGAAAAACCTTTGGAATTTTGGGCAAGAGTTGCGCTCAAAAGGTTCGTATTTTTGCACAATTGATATCTCAGCCCATATGCTTTTTTAAGGGGACATCGGCCCATATCTGGTGCTGAAAGTCTCGGTACACTGGACATGCTAAAGTGCACGCCCCACTAACACTCGGATTGCACCATTTTTGTTTTACTCTTCTTTTCTCTCTTTTTTTTTATTTTATTTTTATTTTTTAATTGTTAATACCAAACTGAGTTGGACATAGTTGAAGTTAGTAAAAACTGGATTTGAGAATTGAGATTCAATTTAGAATAAAAAGACATTGGTTTAAAAAGAGGAAGCATAATCAGAATCCAAATCGGTGCTAAAATATGAGATGGTCCCATCATTACTACTCCACTATTGAATGTTTCTATGCGGAGACAATAATTACAACCTATTTAAATTAAAATAAGGGGCTTGGATGATAAATAAATTAAGGCAAATGTTAACAAACACCACATGGTGCCTTGTTAAGGTTAAAACAATGCGAATCTTACTTAATAAAAAATTGGATAAATGGAAGAAAAAGAAAGACACAGTATAAAGTTGACCCACAGCCCTATAAGGCTAGCAAAAATACTGACATAAAGTTAGGTGTTAACGGGCACCTTATCATGCCCGTTAACACAACTCATAAATTAATAACTTTTGGTTATTTTTTAAGGGTTGTGTTAATAGGTGTCCTTAGAGCAATTATTAATAAATCATTTAAAGAAAGTTTTGACATATCTTTCATGGAAAATATAAAAAGCAATAAAAAAATATTTTCTGTTCCCATAAAAGGTTTTAAAAATATAGCATAAACCAATGCCTTTTGGGCATTTCACATTTGTTAATATGGGGATAGGAAGTTCGAGTAGGTGTGTTGGGTTATGGGTCGTGCTCGAGAATGGTCAAAGGGATTGTTTAGCCTGGGTCAATGGGCTGAGGACAAGGGAAAAGAATAATGGGTCAGCCGTCTTATCAAATGAGTCAATCTAGTCCCTCCAACCAAATTTTTAAGCAAACGAAGCCATTCTTTTTCTTTTTTTTTTTTCTTGTAAAAAATTAATACTCATCAAACAACAAGATATACCATATATATGGCATAACTCATGAATGTTTTTAATTAAAAAAATATGTAAAAAGCTCCGTTTACTAATAGACTTGAACAAAATGATTAGATTATCTCTTTTTCTTACAAAGTATAACAAAATTAAAGTTTAAGGACTAATTTGAGAATTGAGGTAAAACACTAAACGTCAATAAACTAATTTGAATTTTTGGCCTCTTTTGTTTTTTTTTTTTTTTTTTTTTTAAGCTACTCCAAAAATTAAGCATGGACTAGGAACCTAAAAAAATTCAATGGTTAGTTGTTATATTTCTGGTTTTTAAAATTGGTTTGTGGGTTAGCTTGAATTTGACTCTGGTAGTAGTAAGTAGTAACTGGCCGGTAAGTATTGCTGTAGCATTGTTTGCACCAAGAAGTATGAATTAAATGGACTCAATGGTTTAATTTTGGCTCCTCCTGTAAAATGTGAGAACTCCTTTTTCTTTCCCATATGACTGTTCAGAATCTCTATCTCTTTCTCTCTTAAATAAATAAAAAATAAAAATCTCTACCTCTCCCCCTCATTTTGCATGTTTGTGTGTTATGTCAAACTCAACTACATTGTCGTTCATAAATGAATTAACGTTGACGAAACTTATTTTTCAAATACTCAACAGAAAAAACTCTAATTAGATTGAGAAGGAAGTTTTTCAATTCCACCCCTTCTTTTTCATACCCATTATCTCATCATTAACTTCACTTCTGAGTTTTAAAAACCCATCTCCCCTTTATCTCTCACTCACAAACACACATATGGTGCAATGGCCAATATTGCTGTTGCACTCCTTGTCCTACCATTGTTGCAGGTGGCCATTGGGGAGCACAACATTCAAGACCATACAAGGAATTTTGAGAAGAAGGAATGCGATATGTACCATGGAAAGTGGGTTTATGATAATTCATACCCTCTTTACGACTCAAGTCAGTGCAACTTCATAGAGAAGGAATTTGCTTGTCAAAGGAATGGTCGGCCAGACAGGCTCTATCTCAAATATAGGTGGCAACCCTCTGCATGTAACTTGCCAAGGTACCAAGTGTAAAAAGTTATAAGTTAAAACTCCATATTCTAAATTAATGGGCAGTATAAGATTTAAATTGGAAATTTTCTTCATTGAATTTCACCTTTTCTTTTTTCTAATAAAAATTATGTGAAAAACGTTGGATTAGATTAAATTCAAAATTTTCTAACATAATATTTAAAATAATAGGTAATTTATTATGATATCACAACAAATGAGAAATTCAGGTAGCCTAGTTGGTTAGATACCGAGGCAACAAATCTCAGGACTTAGGTTCGAGCCTCAACAACTAGCTGTATATTGGTGTTCCTTATATTCTATCTCCATCCCAAACGGTCCAAAAAATAATAAGTGAATTTCTCACAGACCTGGAGTATGGGGTCTTGCCCAGGAGCGAATAGGGTACTACTATAGTCACGCCCAAGTAGAGAAGCCACACTAATCGTCCCCCTTTACCCTTTTCTTTTTTTTGGGTGCTAATTTGGGAATTCATGGCTCTTCAAGCACCTAATCATTTTCCTGAGTGTGTGTAGTCACTCCGTCCATACACAACAAGTAATTATAGGGAAGAATCCCTTTGGAGTGACCAATGACTCCAAGATACTAGTTAGGAGTTTTGATCCCAAAATCTCATGGACCTCATGAAGCCTTTAAAAGTTAAAACCATTAAACAACCTAATAACCTATTAAGGTTATCCAATAGGTGTTAATCCATAAAATTACTAGACCTAGCAAAATTGGACCTGAACCTGTTAACTTAACTTGATGCAAAACCGACCAATAGAAAAACAGGTTAACCTATATCCAACCCGTTTGAAATGTCGGGTCAGGCAAGTCAACTATTACCCAACCCATTTTTTAAAGAAGTGATTTAAAAAATAATAAGAATAAGAATAATAATATTTTACTTATTTTTTTAGTTGAAGGTAATATGTGGAAGATTGAATGTTCTTTGTTGGTGGAAAGAAAATTACTATTCCTTTTATGAACTCTCTTTAATGACATGCTATCTCTTAAGTATTCCTATAGCTACAGTTTCTAAATCAACTTGTAGCAATATTGGTCCACAACAATTAGTATTTATGGTGATGATATAATGTACTTAAAAACAATTATGGTCCATAAAATTTAGCATTTTTTTTTTGTTCATTGTGTTTGTTTATATAAATTTTTTTAAACTTAAGAATTTATGTATTATTTAAATTTTATTTTTGAGTATATTGTTATGTATTTTCTTATTTGTGTCCTACATGTGAAAATTTTTGTGTCAATCCATAACCTGATTAACCCATAACTTGATTGACTCAACCCACTTGCAACTCGTTTAGGATAACCCATTTTTTACTTGAACCTAAATTGATCTATAACCCAACCCATTTTCCAGGTTTAAATTATCCACCATCTCAATCATATGATTTGAGCGGGTTTCAATTAGCTCAATAAATAAAACCTTTAGTTGTCAAATAAGGGATTTAGGTTCAAATCTCTCTTACTCCAAAAAAGAAACTCATTGGTGTATAAGCTAGATATATATATATATATATATATATCTCTCTCTCTCTCTCTCTCTCTCTCTATGTGTGTGTAATGGATGCCATAGATTTTAGTTCCTTAAAAAAAATTATATGAAACATTTAACCTAAATGTCATTATTAACAACCTACTAAGTATTAACAACATTAACGTAATTTGATTTCGTTTTTCTTATTCATTTATACAGGTTTGACGATCTAGATTTCTTAAAGAGATTTAGAAATAAGCAAATCATGTTTGTTGGAGATTCATTAAGCTTGAACCAATGGCAATCATTGACATGCATGCTTCACACAGCTACGCCACACTCTGAGTACAAGTTACAATGGATAGGAGGCCTCTCCGCATTTACATTCACGGTGAGATTACCTATTAATTTTTTTTTTTTTTTTTTTTTTTTGAGAATCAGATTACCTATTAATTGAGATAGAATGAATGTGAGTATTTAAATAAAATAGAAGATAGAATAAATTATCTAATGTGAGTTTTTTTGTAAAAGTAGTTGTATAAAAAAATATTGAAAAAATTGCATAAACTAATACGAATGCTCTAATAATCAGCTTGAATCCAATTATTAGATGTCTTCTTTCAAATGAAATGATATATGACAAGTTAATCCGGATGAATCCTGCATAATTACAAATTAGTTACTTATGTTATTGTAGAGACTTAAAAGGGGGTCTTGTAATCCATGAACTCCCACATCGCTTAGAGAAACACATGGGATGTGCTTATAAGGAGTGATTTTCCTTTAATGTGAAAAGGCATTTTCCCCCATTATTGTGTGCTTTGGGGAAAAACAAAACCGTAAGAGATATGAGCCCCAAAGCACATTTCGATGATGTGACATTAAAATTTTTGGTTTATTTTATTTTTTCTAACATTACCGTAATTTAAAATTACAAAATATATCACATCATCTTAATCTCATCACCTTCCTAAATAATATAATATTGTATTTTAGTATTGAGATTACATAAATGTAATATTACAATAACGTAATATTACGGCGTAATGTAATGTCACGGCGAACCAAAACCTACCTCAGGGTGGAGTCGTTATAGTGACAGAGTTTAACTTTCTCTTGAACAATTGTATGTCATTACTTTGTAGGAGTACAATGTTTCAGTGAAGTTTATGCGGAATGCATTTTTGGTAGACATTGTACACAAGAGATATGGTAGGGTTTTGACACTCAACAAGGTTGATGACGAGAAAGAATGGGACGGAATTGATGTATTAATTTTCAACACATGGCATTGGTGGCAACACACCGGAAGGAAACAACCGTTAGATTTCTCATTGACCCTTTCATTATTTTTGCTAATTTAAATATTTAGGTAAATTACACTTTAATCTGAAAGTTTTGTACGTGTTTTTCATTTAAATTATATAAGTTTATATGAAAAGGTTTGAATGTTTAACTGCAAAATTTCTAAAAACTTTGAAGTTTAAATGAAATTGTTTTGAAATTTTACAGTTTAAATAAAATATACCTAAAACTAAGTTTAAAATATAATTTACCCTAAATTTTTTTTTTTTTAATTAGACCTTTAAAATGCAAATATGTCTTGTGGCCAAAAAAGAAAAAACTCTGGATTCTAATTAGTTCAACTGGTAAAATATATTGTCATCAAATAAGAGATTTAGGATTCGAATCCTACCTATATTAAAAATGTCATCACGGAATGGGTGTTATATATTGGAATTCTATCGTATCTATTAAAAAAAAACTATAAGTGCTTTTTAGGTGTATATGGAACTTTTTTGTTTAAAATTTATTTGCTTACTTGTCTATTTAAAAAAGTTATTTGCTTACTTGTCGTACATTGACAAAAATATAAATATTTTTTTTTTGTTAGAAATACCAAAAGAAGTCATTGTCAATCAGTTAAACTACAAGTTCTTGGCAAAAACCAAAATACAATGTACTAAATAATTAAAATTGCGGTTTTAAAAAATTATACTTAAAAAAAAAAAATCTATGATAAGTTAATGAAAAACTCATCTTAATTGTCTTTTTGGTTTTATGATAGGTGGAATTTCATTCAAGAAGGAAAGCATCTGCAGAAAGACATGGATCGCTTGGTTGCCTATGAGAAGGGGCTAATGACATGGGCTCGATGGGTGGACACAAATGTTGATCCTGAAAAAACTAAGGTTTTCTTCCAAGGAGTCTCTCCGGACCATTCCTGGTAAGTCATTACAGAAGCTAATTACCAAAATATAGAACAGTTGTTAAAGATATTAATCACAAAAAGGTAAATATATAGAAATTGTTAAAGAATTAAGATGGAATTGAAACCATATGCATACACTAGTTGGAGAATTGATATATATTGCCGTTCTTCGTGAATGTGTACGCATAAATTAAAATGAAATCATTCAAAGACCTTCATGACCGAATTGTCAGTGTAAAATCATGACCAAATTTACAGATGTTAGATAAAATAATATCTAAGTTGATCATCTATGAAGACTTTTTATAATAAAAAATTTTTAAGAATATTTTTATTTGTTATATTATCCATGTTTGAAGACTTTTCATAACAAAATTGGCAGTTGTTTAGCATTTCCTTACAAGAATAACATCGATAGTCCTTTTCATCATGAACATTACTGAAAAATTCTTGAGTGTGTACAACAATTTTAGTATTTCCTTTAAAAAATTTATGAGTGTGTCTAATAATTATTAATAAACAATTTCCCTAACAACTTAATAGATTATAACATTAAGTGAATTGCAATAACGTCTTTAATAAATTAGATTATACTGTTACACACTTTATCAAAGTTTAGATGATAAGAAGTCAGATGCAAGCAATTCAAGATGAGTTTGCTGAAGAATAAATGAAGACATATGCTCAGGCAGAGAGGCAGAGCATTGAAGCAGAGTATTGGTAGCCTTGTGAATGAACTTACTAATTCACTAAACGACTACTACATCAAATACGACCTGTAGTTTTAGTCTTGGATTAGTTGGTTGTTATGTATTGACACATGTAATGTGATGATTGGTTGCAAATAATTAATCCGCAAATTATGGAGGTAGTTTAGAGTTAGTTATTTTGATTTCCTTTGTTAAATCAACTATATAAACTCTTGTATATCATTTTGTTAATATATACAGAAAATCACTGAGCTTCTTCAATCTTGATTCTCTCATTCTCTTTAGTTTCTCTATTCTGTGGAACTCTGTTTTTAGTTATGGTATCAGAGCCAGCAAGCACAGTTTCACTGATTTCCTAGCTTTCTCTTTTCTTTCCAAAATCAGAAAATTTTCCCGAGAAAACTTTCCCCTTTCTATCTAATTCTGACAAATTTTCTTGAAAGGACGTTTTCTGGTTTTTCTTCGATTCTGAGCAATCGTTTCTTGCTTCCGCTTAATTACTTCGTTTCAATTTCTTCTTCTTCAAAAGTTAGGGTTTTCTTCATCAGAGCCTTGTGCGTTTATCAATGGCGAATCAAGATCAAGCTTCAGTATCTTCTACTTCTTAATCTACTGATCATCGTGAGCTTTCTCCAATGATGGATCCGAGAAGCCCTTTCTTCTTGCACCATGGAGAATCACCAGGTGCAATTCTTGTCACTCAGCTCTTGACAGAGGACAATTACCCTAATTGGGCTAGGGCTATGCTTATGGCATTGGATGCGAAAAGCAAGCTAGGGTTTGTGGATGGTTCTATCACAGCATCCATGGTTGTTACCCCTCTGGAAAAGATTGCTTGGTCAAAGAACAATTCCATGATTTCTTCATGGATATTGAATTCTGTTTCACCTCATATCACTGCAAGTGTGATCTACAGAAACACTGCAATGGAGGTTTGGAATTCACTTAGAAACCGTTTCTCCCAAGCCAATGGTCCATGAATTTCACAACTTCAGAAGTTGATTTCAAAAATTATGCAAGGAGATGCAACAGTGACTACCTACTTCACTAATCTTCAAGCTTCTTGGGATCAACTGCTTAATCTCAGGCCTTTACCATCTTGTTCTTATGGTAAATGTGTCTGTGGAGTGAATGATAAAATCACATTCTTCAATCATCAAGATACATTGATGCAATTTCTCAATGGTTTAAATGAAGCTTTCTCTCAAGTCAGAACTCAGATTCTGATGATGGAACCAAGTCCTTCAATTGACAAGGCTTTTCCTTTGGTGATACAAGAGGAAAGGCAGAGGGCTTTAGGTTTCAATGGAAGTGTGTCAGTTGATTCAACAGCTCTTGCAGTTAAGACTCAAGGGTTCAACCAAGGTGTGAAGAACAAAGGCAAGGGCAGACCCGTGTGCAACCACTGTGGCAAAATTGGCCATTTCATGGAAAAATGTTACAAACTAGTGGGATTTCCACCAGGTTACAAGCAAAAGGGCAAAGTTCCTATGGCAAATCAAGTGACCTTTGATGGTGAGACTGGTCAGTCTGAGGCTGCATCACAATCAAGCTCTTTTCCCTTTACACCTGAACAATGCCAGCAATTATTGTCAATGTTGATCTCCCATGCATCTTCTTCCAACACTTAAGATGCTATTCATGTAGCCAGTTCAGCTCTCTCAGGTATTTCTTGTGCCTCTTTCCAGGATTCTGTTAAACTTAATTTGAAGAATTCAGTTTTTGCTGAGAATCCTTCAAATAAAACAGCTCATAATGCAGAAACTTGGGTTCTTGACACAGGAGCCACTGATCACATCATTCATTCCATATCTTTATTCACAAATATAACTAGTTCAATATCTTCTTTTGTACATTTGCCTAATGGTGAAAAAGTTCTTGTCACACACATAGGCACAGTTCAACTCACTCCAACCTTGATTCTTGAAAATGTGATTTGTGTCTCAACTTTTTCCTTTAATCTGATTTCAGTAAGCAAATTAACCAAATCCTTGTCATGTTGCTTGGTTTTTCTCTCAACCTATTGCTTCATACAGGACCTTACCTGTTGGAGAGTGATTGGATTGGGCAAGCTTCAGAACAACTTATACCTGCTGCAAACTTCAGGGAAATGCAAGTATGCCTCAGAAGCCAATTCTGTCCTAGAGTCAGTTTTCCAGTCTTTTGCTCATTCTGTTTCCAACACTTCTAATGTCAATAAGCCTTACTTGTGGCATCTTAGATTAGGACATGTATCTGATGACAAACTTCAATATTGTATATCAGATGTATCCTCTGTTCATTCAAATAAAGAATGTGTTGTTTGTCCAATTGCAAAGCTTAAAAGATTGTCATTTCCTAATTCTAATCATATATCTGAGCATGCCTTTGATTTAATACATTGTGATGTATGGGGACCTTTTGCTAAAGCAACTCATGATGGTTTTAAATACTTTCTTACAATTGTAGATGATGCTACAAGGTCCACATGGGTTTACCTCATGAAATCTAAAACAGAAACTAGGCCTTTGTTAATATCATTTTACAAGATGATCTTTACTCAATTTCAAACCAACATTAAAGTAATTAGAACTGACAATGCTCATGAATTCTTCCTCAAAGACTTTTATGCTCAACATGGGATTATCCATCAACACTCATGTGTTGCCACTCCATAACAAAATTCAGTTGTGGAGAGAAAGCATCAACATATTTTAAACATTGCTAGAGCATTGAAATTTCAGTCTAATATACCACTTTGCTATTTGGGGGATTGTGTTTTGACAGCTGTCTATATCATTAACAGGCTGCCTAGTACTGTTTTGGACAATAAAACTCCATTTGAAAAACTTTATTGCAAAATTCCCTCTTATCATCATTTAAAAGTGTTTGGTTGTCTTTGCTTTGCATCTACACTTGCTCACAATAGGTCTAAGTTTGCTCCTAGATCTATTCCTTGTATCTTTCTTGGTTACCCTTTTGGTATCAAAGGTTACAAATTGTTAAACTTAGTCACAAGGCAGATATTCATTTCAAGGGATGTTTCATTTCATGAAAATGTATTTCCCTTTATTTCTTCTATCACTTCACCACAGTCATCTTTTTCTTTTCCTCATATTTGTCCTAATGTGGCAATTCCAGTTGATACCATGTTTCTAGATCCTATTATTTCCTCTTCAGACCTTCCTTCTTCCACTTGTACTCCTACTCCAGTTTCTAACCAAGTTTTAGATCCTATCTTACCTATTGTTTCAAATTCTGCAGTACCAGAATTTGTCCCATCAGATTCTACTAACATCAATTTTGCAGAACCTGATTCTTTATCTTTTGATCATAGCCATATAATTGTTCCACATGCTTCCATTCCTTCTTTAAGAAGATCCTTTAGGCCTTCCAAAGCTCCTGCATACTTGCAAGACTATAAGTGCAGCACCATCACTTCAACTGAGCTTTCACAGTCCACTTCACTGAACAACAAGTCAGGTTCTTCCTCCACTAATCCAGGTACTAAATATCCTCTTTCTGATTACATTGATTCTTCCCATTTATCTTCTTCATATGCCAATTTTTGCTCTCTTATCACCTCAATGCCTAAACCAAGATTCTATCATGAGGCTGTTAAGGATCCTAAATGGAAAGAGGCCATGAATGCTGAGATTGCAGTCTTGGTTTCCAATCATACTTGGACTCTTACCCCTTTACCTTCTAACAAAAAGGCTATTGGATGCAAATGGGTCTATAGGGTGAAATACAAGGCAGATGGATCTGTGGAAAGATATAAAGCAAGACTAGTTGAAAAGGGGTTTACTCAGCAAGAGGGATTGGATTTTACTAATACATTCTCACCAGTTGCCAAGTTGACTACTGTGAAGACTCTTCTTGCCATTTATGCTGTGAAAGGGTGGCATTTAGTCCAATTAGATGTCAACAATGCTTTCTTAAATGGGGATTTACATGAGAAAGTATATATGCAACTCCCTCAAGGCTTTCACATCAAAGGGGAGAATGTTGTTTGCAAATTAAATAAGTCTTTGTATGGACTCAAACAGGCATCAAGGCAATGGAATGCAAAATTTTGTTCTATTATTAAGCAGCTTGGTTTTAAACAATCAAAGGCTGATTACTCATTATTTACAAGGAAGTTTAATAACTCTTTCATAGCATTGGTGGTGTATGTTGATGACATTCTCATAACTAGCAACAATGTTTAAGAAGTTGAAGCGCTTAAAGTTTCTTTAGATCAACACTTCAAACTTAAAGATCTTGGAGGTTTGAAGTATTTTCTTGGTCTTGAGATAGCTAGATCAGATAAGAGAATTACCCTATGTCAACGAAAATATGCCTTAGAGATTTTGAAAGATGCAGGCATGTCAGCTTGCAAGCCTAGCAAGATACCAATGGAACAAAATTTGAAGTTGAGCAAGTTTCAAGGAAAATTGTTGACTGATCCTGAAGTGTACAGAAGGCTAGTGGGAAGGTTGTTATATCTAACTATCACTAGACCAGATATAGCATACCCCGTTCACAAGCTAAGTCAGTTTATGTCCAAACCCAGGAAGCCTCATTTAGATGCTGCTTACAAGGTGTTGCAGTACATAAAGGGTTGTCCTGGTCAAGGGATTTTTCTATCAGCTTCATCAGATTTTCATTTGAAAGCTTACACAGATGTTGATTGGGCATCTTGCGTAGATACCAGAAGGTCAACCACAGGATATTGCATATTTTTGGGCGATTCTCTAATCTCTTGGAAGTCTAAGAAACAGTCCATAGTATCTAGATCTTCTGCTGAGGCAAAATATAGAGTTATGGCTGTTACAGTTTGTGAAATAACTTGGCTGCTGGCATTATTGAAGGACTTGGAGATATATCATCCTCAACATGCTCTTTTATTTTGTGACAATCAAGCAGCCATTTATATTGGAGAAAATCCCGTATTCCATGAAAGAACCAAACATATAGAGGTAGACTGCCATGTTGTCAGAGATAAGGTGCAAGACAATGTAATTAGATTGTTCTTTACTCCCACACACACAACTACTGGCAGACTTACTTACAAAGGCTCTTAACAGTCAACAGTTGAGATACTTATTGTGCAAAATGAATATCATGAATATCCACAGTTCAGTTTCTCCTCTTAAGGGGGAATGTCAAAGTCTAGATGGTCAGAAATCAGATGCAAGGAACAGTTCAGATTCTCATCTTGAGGGGGAATATCAAAGTTTAGATGATAAGAAGTCAGATGCAAGCAATTCAAGATGAGTTTGCTGAAGAATAAATGAAGACATATGCTCAGGTAGAGAGCCAGAGCATCAGGCAAAGAGCCAGAGCATTGAAGCAGAGTATTGGCAGCCTTGTGAATGAACTTACTAATTCACTAAATGACTACTACATCAGATACGACCTGTAGTTTAGTCTTGGATTAGTTGGTTGTTATGTATTGACACATGTAATGTGATGATTGGTTGTAGATAGTTAATCCACAAATTATGGAGGTAGTTTAGAGTTAGTTATTTTGATTTCCTTTGTTAAATCAGCTATATAAACTCTTGTATATCATTTTGTTAATATATACAGAAAATCACTGAGCTTCTTCAATCTTGATTCTCTCATTCTCTCTAGTTTCTCTATTATGTGGAACTCTGTTTTCTGTTACACTTTAAAATTTATATTATAATATATAATTTTAAGTAGATTAGCTATTATTAATAAAAGAGATGGTTAGTATAATATAAATACAAAAACTTAATTAGTGATATTGCATCTCAAAAAATAAAAATACTGATTTTTAAACAGAAATAATAATACATAAAGTTATAAGATTCATATTTAATAGTTTTAAAATATTAATAAAGAAGACTCCACTTGATGTTGTCCTTCTAATTAAGTATAAAATGAATTAAGATCCATTCTTATACTCAATTATTTTTATTGATATTTCTGTTGCTATACTTTATTTCTTGTTGTTTCCATTATCACTTGGACATGTTCATGTTGAACCAGTGGAAGTTATTGGCCGGGAAACAATAATGGAAAGAACTGCAAAGGAGAAACAAAACCCATACTTGCACCAGGATATCCAAATCGCCAACATCCAGGAGAATTAATGTTGGAGAAAGTGCTGCATACAATGACAAAGCCAGTGCACTTACTGAATGTAACAAGATTGTCACAACAAAGAAAAGATGCACATCCATCCGTCTATGGCTTGGGAGGGCACAAAGGAATGGATTGCTCTCATTGGTGTCTCGCTGGACACCCTGATACATGGAATCAACTTTTATATGCAGAACTCATAAGCAAATAACTTAATTTGTACTGTATGAAAAAATCCTTACTTGAATAAATGTTTGTATGTTGTTATAATTCACTATTTCTTCACGAATAATTTTTTCTTGTAAACAACGTTGGTCATAATAATGCATTTAACTTTTGTTTGTAAAATAATTTATCAAGTGTGACCCAGTACAAGACTATGGAAAATAAATTTTATTTCATATTATGATAAATAATCGAATTAAGATCATTTGTATTCTGTTTGTTTCCACACAAAAACAAAAACAAAAAAAAAGGTTTTTTAGATAACATTTTACATTTTACATTGATTCATTGTTATTGCACACTCCTCTGCTTGTTTCCACGAAAAATGTTTTTTTTTTTTTTTTTTTGACAACATTTTACATTGATTCATAATCATATTGTTATTGAATGAGAATTTCAGCCATGTTAAGAAAATCGGCCCATTTGGTACCAACTAGCTTCCCTGCATTGTTTTACAAAGAATTCTGGCCTATTGTAGGGGATGTAGTAACAGATGCAGTCATATCTTTCTTTACTGATGGACATTTGCCTAAAGAAGCCAACAGCTCACTCATCGTTCTCATTCTGAAAACAACCAACCCAACATCTGTAAATAGCTTACGGCCCATAAGCTTGTGCAATGTTGTGTACAAGATCATATCCAAGCTGCTGGTTGCAAAACTTAGACCTCTTCTGCTCAAGATAATATCTCCTTGCCAGTCGGCTTTCATACCAGGCAGATGGATTGCAGAAAATCAAGTAGTTGTCCATGAGCTCCTCCACAGCTTTAAGACAAGGAAAGTCAAATCTGGTTTTATGGCCATTAAGCTTGACCTTCAAAAAGCTTATGATAGATTCAGTTGGAAGTTCATCCATGTGGTTCTCACCAAACTCGGGTTCAATTTCGTCTTCATCAATTGGATCCTAATCTGTGTCTCTTCAGTATCCTTTGAAGTGTTAGTTAATGGGGGCAAGTCAGACCAGTTCAAACCAAGCAGAGGGCTAAGGCAAGGCGGCCCATTGTCGCCGTATTTATTCATTCTGGGTCAGGAAGTTCCATCAAGGATGCTGGATAAGGAGCTTAGAGATGGCAATATTAGTGGTGCAAAACCAAGCATAAGGGGACCTGCCATAACCCACGTTATGTACGCGGATGACATAGTCCTTTTTTCTAAAGCAACTAGAAATGATGCAAAAAGGCTTGCTGATTGCCTGGAAAAGTACTGCACATGGTCAGGGCAAAGCATTAATAGAGGCAAATCTGGAATTTTCTTCTCAAAGCATACTGGGCCTAATAGTAAAAGAGCAATAAGGCAGCAATTTAACATGAAGAGACTCAAGAAAGATGCGGTGTACCTTGGAGCACCATTATTTCTGTCTAGATCACCCTCTAAGGACTTTAAATTTCTGCAAGACAAGTTGGAGGCAAAATTAGCAGGTTGGAGGAGCAATTGTTTATCCTGGGCGGGCAGATGCACACTCATAAACTCGGTAACTCAAGCTTTACCTGTTTACACTCTTTCTTCCTTTGATGTACCTGCTCGGAATTGTGACAAACTAGACTCGCTCTCTAGAAGGTTCTGGTGGAAACCCAAAGAGAAGGAAGGAAGATACATTGCTTGGAAAGGGTGGAATAAACTATGCCAACCAAGATGTGTAGGTGGTCTTGGTTTCAAAAAAACAAGAGAGGTTAATGAAACACTTCTAGCCAAGTTTGCTTGGATGGTGGCGTCTGGCAAACAAAGCCTATGCATGGAAGTGTTGCGGTCAAAGTATAAAGTTAAGCAGGATTGGCTTAAGGCAGAGCCAAGTAAATATGCTTCTCCTACATGGCGTGCGATAGAAAGAGCAAAGAAGTTGATTGGAAAAGGAGCTTGCTTCTTGGTGAGAGATGGGAAGTCCATTAACGTATGGGTTGATCCGTGGGTGCCTTAGATTGAGGAATTTAAGCCAAAGCCAAGGATAGATGACTACCACCAGCTCCCAATTAAGGCACACCATTTCAATGACCATACCTCTAAAACATAGGATGAAGACATGGTAAAAGAAGTCTTTGCTGCTGATGATGTGCAGGCAATCCTCTCAATCCCAATCCCACACCACCCCAAGCAAGATAGGCTCATATGGCTGCCTGACCCCAAGGGAACCTTTACTGTAAAATCTGTTCACCGTGTGGCTTTTACCCAAGTCAGTGATGGAAGACAAGTTAACTCGCTTTGGAAGGATTTGTGGAAAGCGAGGCTTCCTGAACGATTGAAAATGTTTTTATGGAGAATTGGAGCCAATGTCATTCCTATAAGAGTGAACCTCCAACGGAAAATGCAACATATTGACTCGGCCTGTACTTTTTGCAACAATGAAGTTGAGAGCAGTACCCACCTTTTTCTAGATTGTCAGTTTGCCAGAGCCCTTTAGGCAGTTGCAAGTTGGGGCATCAGGTTTGATATTTCAACATTTACCTCAGGTGAAGACTTATTAAAGCTGATCATTAATCCACTTGATGCACCAATTCCAGCAAATGAGCAATGGACTGTAATTCTAAACATGGCTCTTATCTTGGATGAAATCTGGAACTCTAGAAACCAAAAGCTTTTCAAACAAGAGCAAGCTGATCTGATCAAGGCCAAGCATTGTGTCCATATAAGGTTTCAAGAAATTTCTAAAGTTTTCGCCCCAACCAGCCCCCCCATCCAAAGATCATGCTCTAACTACTGGTCACCTCCTCCACCAGATTACATCAAAATTAATGTGGATGCGGCTCTAAACTCATCAAAGTCAGCTGTGGTTGCCCGAAATCACCTTGGAGAGGTGCTCTTCATTTGGGGAAAGGAGAACCAACTCTGCTTTCCTTTACAAGCAGAAGCTATGGCACTTCTTTGGCCTGTCCATCTCGCCATCCAAAACCGCTGGTACTCTGTCATGTTTGAGGGAGACTCAAAAATCTGCTTCGACGCATTGAACCACTCTGATCAAACTACCAATTGGTCTATTGACACGATCACTTGTAATATCCGTAGTTTTTCTTCCTATTTTACTTCTTGTAGTTTTGGTTGGGTGCGTAGGAGTAGCAATTCTGTAGCCAATGTAGCTGCAAAATTTGCTCTCAACTGTTTGCAACCTTTTTGTTTTACTGTAGGTATGCTCCCCCCCGCCATTGAGGTAGCTTGTAAGGGAGATACCCCTTTTTGTTTTCCTTCGTGAGGTTTTGAATGAATATGCAGTTTATAAAAAAAAAAAAAAAAAAAACTCAAAAGGTGCTCAAAATTGTTCCTGACTTACTTTTGAAAAAGATCACCTTCCTGCTTTTATCCATATCTCAAACAACAAGAGAATTTTGTACAAAAATTCATTTTAATTTGAAGTAGACATTTAGAGATTGTTCAGCCCATGAGAGATTTGATCACTAAATTTGAGTCAAGCCCATTTCTTAAAAATTTGACCAGCCCAAAGCTTCTAAAACCCTTTTAGAGATTGACGGTTAAATTTGGGCCGTTCAATATTATCTAACAAGATATCTCCGCCAGTAAAATGTGAGATTTCGTTTTCTCTTCACTGTTCAGAATCTCTCTCTCTCTCTCTCACACATTTTGCACGTAAATTTGTTTTGTCAAACTCAACTCCCTTGTCAATGTGAGATTTCGTTTTCTCTTCACTGTTCAGAATCTCTCTCTCTCTCACATTTTGCACGTATATTTGTTTTGTCAAACTCAACTCCCTTGTCATTCATAAATGAAATAACGAAACATGAAAAAAAAAAAAAAAAAAAAGCTCCTCGATTGACATTGAAAAGGAAGTTTTAAATTCCACCCTTTTCTTCTTCATACCCATTTTCTCTCTCTCTCTCTCTCTCTATATATATATATATAAAGGGAGATGGGGTTTTGAACTCATAAGTGAATTTAAAATATATATATCTCTCACACACACACAAACATACACACATTTTTGGTGCAATGGCTAATTATATTGCTCTTGCACTCCTGGTTCTACCATTGTTGCAGGTGGTGATAACTGCTGGGGAGCCTAACATTCAAGATTATACAAAGAGATTTGAGAAGAAAGAGAGTTGTGATCTGTACCATGGAAGTTGGGTTTATGATAAATCATACCCTCTTTACGACTCAAGTCAGTGCAGCTTCATAGCGGTCTCATTTGCTTGCCAAAGGAACGGTCGCCCAGACAAGCTTTATCTCAAATATAGGTGGCAACCCTCTGCATGCAACTTGCCAAGGTACCATTTTTTACTGTATGTTCTGATCTAATGGGCAGTTAAAATTTAATATATAGGGAATTTTCTTTACTTAATGTTTGTTTTCCACTATACGCGCACAATGCAACAGCTGTTGTGCACTAGTATTTATCCATTTTCTTTTGATAAGTTAGTAAATTATTTTTGGAAAATTGAGATGATTTTAAGTAAGATTCAACGCATAAAATTTTTAATATTATCAAACTCAGGATATTCTACCCTGACTATGATAAATTAATTATTTTTAAATCTTAAACTATTAAGAAATAATGAATTTTCTTATTAAAAATAAATAAATAATGAATTTAATTATTTAACTATAATCTTAATATATTTAATGAACTTTATCTTTTTTTTCTTTTCTTTTCTTTTTTTTATAAAAATTATTAAAAAAATGTTGAATATATAAATAAAATCCAAAATTCTCTAACAACATTAGGGGTGTCCACCTAGACTCGGACCCGACTCGACCGACTAGACCCAACCGAAACCAACCCACCCTTGACCAACCTGAGTGCTCTAGCGGGTTGGTGACGGGTTACAAAACCCAGAAACCGACTCCAACGGGTCGGTCGGTGAGTTCTCTCCTCTAAAACCTGCCTCAACCAACATGACCAAATCCTTACCAAAATCCGACAAAACAAGAATTTTTCGACGAGTTTTTGGTCAAAATACTTTAGATTTTTATGAGATTTGTGTCGGATTTGAGGAGATAACACCAAATCTAGTGAGATCTCAGCCAGATCTGGTGGAAATGTCATCGGATCTAGTGAGATCTCGCCAGATCCGGTGAGATCTCTACCAGATCTGGGGAATTTTCAACTGATATCAACTATTTTGGCCGGATTTTTCACCGTGGACAGTTTCAACCGAACCACGACCGTGTTTCCGGCGCAAGACCAACTGCTCCGATCCAACTCCCCCCTGTTCAGCAATGGGTTGGTTCTTCCTCCGCCCGATTCAATTGGTTCGGTCTCAAGTTGGGCACAAACCCGACCCGTGGACACCCCTAAACAACATAATCTTTTATAGTATGAATGATTTATCATGATGTCAAAGTAGAATTAGAATATGCTTTATTTAAACCCTTAAATCTCCCAAATGATTTAATTATTCATATACTAGCTAGACATGAGTTTTTTTAATTATTCATATGATTTATTTATTTATTCTCATCTTGGTGGAGTAAGCATTTGTATCAAAACTTTATAGCAAAAAAGCTGGGTCAAATAGTCTTAATTACTAGGTAGGTAGATTTTCTTATTTAATTAGCTTGTTAAATGATTCACATATTCTACATGAGTTAGATCCTAACCACTGTTTTAAATCGTATGATTTGAATGAGGCAAGGTCATTAACAATAACAACCTACTAAGTATTAACTTAATTTGATTTAATTTTTTTTACAGGTTTGACGGTATAGATTTCTTAAAGAGATTTAGAAATAAGAAGATCATGTTTATTGGAGATTCATTAAGTTTTTTTTTTTTTTTGGTAAAAAGGAAAGATTTATAAACTAAACAACTGAAGCAGGAGCAACGCTCCTCTCATACAAAAACCCCGCATCATCTAAACTCAACAAAAGAGCGACATTTGCTGGGGGAGAATCAAAAATAAGAAAATTACAAGGGAGCAGCGCACCCCTCCTAATTACCTTTATCCTTATTACCCAATCTGCAATGCTAGCAAGGGGGAACCCAATCTGCAATAGGCACACAGACTTGCGATGAGGAGAACAGGTCAATAAATCCTTGCCTTATGAACTCAGCAACTACAGAATCTCCATTCAACCAATTCCCCATATGATCCTTAATGCAGGTAATCTTATTTCTTCTTCTACGGACAAGGGCTGACGTGTGAAAAAAGGTCGTGTTTCTATCTCCATCAATAATCCAGGTGATACGCGACTTCATACTCCAGAATTCTTCTTCAAGGCGCAAAACCTCCGCATATTCAGCCCTTAAACCCCTCTCCAGATTAATGAGAGAGCTACTAGGCCTATCCGCAAGCGCAGACTGAATGCCCTTAAGCCTAGCACCAAGTCTCCGCTTCCTGTGAAAGATGTTGCCAAAATGACTCTTATTCCACTCCTTTGCCTTAGCTGCAAAGTTTGTCACCGTAGCATCCAAGCTATTAGAAGCACTCCACGTTGTCCTTACCACACTAAGAAACGAAGGATCAGACAACCACATTGGCTGGCATCTAAACGGCCAGGTAAAATGCACTCCAGCTTCATGATTTAACCTAAGAACAATGGTACAATGGTCTGAATGAGCCCTCTCCAAATGAGTAACACTCGCTTCTGGATAGATGTTATTCCACTCAATATTCACAAACACTCTATCAATTCTCTCCTGAACTAATTGAGTGAGTGGGAGAAGGTTAGACCAGGTGAATTTTGGCCCGGAGAATCCAAGATCAATCATTCTACAGTTATTTAAGCATTCTTGAAACTTCATAGCTCTGCTCAAATTCACTCTTCTGCCCCCAAACTTCTCCTCACCATCTAGCACTTCGTTGAAGTCACTAGCAATAACCCAGGGCAAGGAATGTAGTCCAGCAACAGTGGAAAGATTTTCCCATAACAGCTTCCTCTCAGCATATCTGGGGCTAGCGTATATAGCTGAGAGAAGCCAGGAAATACCCAGAGACAAATCCTTGACAATGGCATGAATTTCCTGTTCGGTAGATGATAACTCAATTACTTCAGCCTGACCTAAATCCCAAAGAACCCACAATCCTCCAGTCAGGCCGATATTATTTGCATGGATGGCTCCATCAAAAGGTAATCGATCAGTGATATTTTTGGCCCTGGTGCCACTAACCTTAGTTTCAGTAATAATCAACACAGCAGGGGATAAATTATGAACTAAATCACAGACAGAATTATTGAATAAGGGGTTAAGAGCACCCCAACAATTCCAACTAACAATATTCATTTATAATAAATAAAAATGCAAAATAAATAAATTTAGAGGCGTGAAGCACTTCCCTCATCACAACGCATATCATCACCGCCTTGGTCATTCCTCCTGTCAACCTGCACTTGATCTTCACTGTCATCAGACTGAAGAGAATCATCTTCTTCAGTGTTCTGCCTGGCTGTCGGTTTAGCTCTCAATGTTGGGTCTATTCGTTTCAAAGAAGCCCTTGAGATATTCACAGCAGCGTCAAACTGCGCACAAGCCAAATCCCCACTTCGGGCTTGAACCTGAAGATTCATGGCTTGCACCGAACTTTTTGTTGGTGAAGACGACATCTCTATCTTGTCAAGATGATTTCCTTTTTCAAAACCACTAGATTTGATTGGAATTTTTGATCCCCCAACAGTGAATGCATGAAATTTCAGTGGAGCCTGGTCGAAAATTCTCCATTCCGTCATAGGCATCCTGGACTTGCTGCCAGTCCGGTCAGCTCTTAGGATACCCTTTTCTTTATCAGAGGCTTTTTGCTTGCTTTTTTGCCCATAAGAGTGACCTTTGCTTGGCGCATGGTGCTGTGTCAGTTTAGACTGATCTGCACCATTGAGATGGGTAGTGTGATCTGCAAAAGGACCTTTGAAAGCTATGTGGGTCACATGATCATGAGTCCTATCACTTCTATCTGCCTTCGAGTAAACAAATTTTGGACGTATTGGGCTCAAAGTTTGACCAGGGCCAGCTTTCGATGGGCCATTATATCCAAAAGAGGATTGTTAGATGTTTGCCTTTCCAAACTCTCTGCTAAACTTCTTTTTTCATGCAACCAAAACCCACGGCCCAAAGTTGTCATTTTTTGGCAGGGCTTGTCATGAGGCGTGGCCTCTTTTCCCTCCAAAATTTCCCCATTTGCTTCATCCCCACCAGGCAGCTCCGAAGTTCTTACTCTGTAAGGACAATTTTCCTCCCTGTGTCCAGCACATCCACACTAGAAGCAAAGAGAGCTAAGCCCTTCGTACTGAATAGGTTGGGATATACCCCCTACTTTGATGAGCTTGATCAAAGGCTTATCATAACTTATTTGAATGCATAATCTTGCAAACCTGCCCCTTATTTCAATTGCTGTGTGCGTATCGATTCGCAAGACCAGACCAATGGCTTTACCAATATCCCGCAAAACAGATGGCTCATGGTACTCTATCGGCAAATTTGGAAGGCGAACCCAAGCTGCAATCGTTGCTACATTCGCCTTAGCAGGATTAAAATTGGCCTCCTCCCAGTTTCGCATGGATAAATAGTGACCGTTCACAAACCATGGACCGTCTTTAAGAGCTCTACCATAATCTTCTTTGGCCGAGAATCTAATAAGAAAAAATCCCTCGCCAAGATCAACGCAATCCATTCGGCCTGAAGGCTTCCATAGACTTAGGAGCCTTGTCGACATAACCTGGTACCCCACCGTCTTCCCGATGACCTTCACAATCAGAGCATTAGATCAAAGGGCTCGGATGCTAGCCTTCCTTTCTCCTGACAGGTACACCGCGGCAATACCCGCCTCAAGATCGGAAGTTTTGTCTTCTGACTCTACTTCGGTTTCCAGCTCATTTTCAAAAGCAAAAGCTTGTTCAAAAGCTCCCAGTATCTCCCCCACAAGTTTCTCCTTGTAGGAAAAACCCCCACCCCTCCCCTCAGTTCTCGGTGAAGTGGGGTGACTCGTCGTTCCCTGTGAATGATTTTCCTTAACCTTCTTAGTGCTCCTTTCCAGTTCCTCATCTTCCTCTCTAGACCGTACTGCTGCCTCTTGAGCCATCCTCCTATTGAAACTGCTTAAGTTTGAATCAATGGCAGTCATTGATATGCATGCTTCACACTGCTACGCCACACTCTAAGTTGGAGAGAATAGGGCCCTCTCCACATTTACATTCACGGTGAGATTACCTTTTACCTTCAATTTGATCGCATTGCCTATTCTATTCCTATACACCTTTAAAATACTAACATAATTGCATTGGTGGCGTCACACCGGAAGGGAACAACCGTGAGATTTCCATTAATTGACCCTTTATTATACAATTTTAGTTTCTTTTGAGGGTGTGTAAAACTATGATAAACAATTTGTCTTTAACAAGTTTAACCCTTTAAGTTTAGACCTCTAAATGCAAATATTCGTTGTGATTGTTTTGTATTTGGATTATCTTTATACTGAAAAACTTATTTGTTTATTTTGCTGAAAAATGAAAAAAATTACAATTATTTTATACCTAAACAAATGAGATTTTTTTTTTTATTGAACGGTACCTTTAAAAAAAATAAAAAGCTAATTCAAACGCACTAAAAGTTTTTTTTTTTTTTTTTTTTTTGAGGGTGCAACGCACTAAAAGATTTGATATATATATATATAAATGCTTTTTTATTTTTTATTTTTATTTTCATGATAGATGGGATTTCATTCAAGGGAAGCGTCTACAAAGAGACATGGATCGCTTGGCTGCCTATGAGGAAGCGCTAAAGACATGGGCTCGATGGGTGGACACAAATTAATGTTGATCCGGAAAAAGCCAAGGTCTACTTCCAAGGAATCTCACCGGATCATTCCAAGTAAGTCATCAAAGAAGTTCAAGTTTTTACCAAAAAAGTAAGAAAGTTGTTAAAGATTTTAATTACAATAAATTAAGTATATACGATTTTTTTTTTAATATAAGATAGAAATTCTACTCAAATCTAATTTAAATGTATTGTGTGTGAATCTCACTCTTAGTGCTAAAGATTTGATAGTAAATACAAATTGTTAAAGAGATTAGATATAGAACCATATGCAATTATGCACCTACAATTGTAACAAGCAATGTGTTATGACTATAAATTATTTGAATTTAGTTTAGTGATAGAATAAGGCTTCTTAGATAGAATAGTATTGTTATTTAAGTATGTTCAATTTAATTCCTATATTTTAATAGAGAAATGTTATGTCTACAATATTTTCACAACACTTTCACAATAAATCCCAAGTAGTAAGTTGTTACCTGTTGTTACTAGTGAGCAAAAAAGTCATCTAAGTGGTGGATTCAGATTAAAAACCCATAACAACATACAACCTACGATTTATTATAAAAATGTTGTGGATGTAGCACTACTTATATTTTATTATTTTGATTGTTGTTGTTGTTATTATATATTATTTCTTCTTGTTGTTATACCATTATTTTATGGACACATTCATGTTTAATCAGTGCAAGTAATTGGGGGAACCATAATGGAATTGAATGCAAAGGAGAAACAAAACCCATATTTGCACCAGCATATCCAAGACACCATCCGGCAGAACTGGTGGTGGAAAAAGTGTTGCGAACCATGTTGAAGCCGGTGCACTTACTAAATGTAACAAGACTTTCACAACAAAAAAAGATGCACATCCATCCATCTACGGCTTGGGAGACCACTATGGAATGGACTGCAGCCCTTGGTGTCTTGCTGGAGTTCCTGATACATGGAATCAACTTTTATACGCAGAACTCATAAGTAAATAACTTAATTTCTTCCATATGAAAAATCTTACTTATCACGTAAATGTTGTTATGTTGTTATAATTCGTTATATCTTTACGAATAAATTTTTCTTTCAATGTAATCCTACTTCAACTTTTGTCAATAAAATAATCTATCAAATGTGACCAAGCCCTAGCTCCCGCCGACGACAGCCCAAGCCCTAACTGTTGCTGGCTCCTTATTTCTTCAAGTTTGATATGCTTGGTGTTGGTGTGCCTACAGTTATGGTCTCTCCTTGGATCAAGAAAGGGACTGGTAAGCTTAAATTTTCATGCTTTAACCTTTGTTTAGTTTGTCAGTCCAGTTAAAGACTTTTTGTGTTGAACTGTTGATGTTAGAAATGCTTTGAGATACAAAGAATTGTGTTTGGTATTGAATAGCTTTTGAAATATATTATATTATAGAATGCTAGTTTTTATGGTTGGTAAAGTTCGAATTCTATTTTGCTGTTGCTGAGATTAAGTTGGATTAGATGGTGCTTAATTTTCCAAACGCTTGTCTTCTGTACACATTTGAGTATTTGGGTTGAAGTCAAATTTATTTTACAAGTTAGAAATTGATTCTTTATGTGTACAAAAGACAAGCGTTTGGAAAATTAAGCACCACCTAATCCAAATTAATCTCAGCAATAACAAAATAGAATTCAAACCTTACCAACCATAAAAACTAGCATTCTATAATATACTGTATTGACAAACTAAGCAAAGGTTAAAGCATGAAAATTTGAGCTTACCAGTCCCTTTCTTGATCCAAGGAGAGACCATAATTGTTGGCACACGAACACCAAGCCTATCAAACTTGAAGAAATAAGGAACCAGCAGCGGCTAGGGTTTGGGATGTTGCCGGCAGCAGTTAGGGCTTGGGCTGTCGCCGGCGATGGCTAGGGCTTGGATCTCCATCAGCGGCGGGTCAGTGCTTGGGTTTCTTCACTCTCTCCCCTTCACTCTCTCATGGGTGGGTTTGTGAATTTTTTTTTAGAAGCATTGGGTTTTTGAATCAGTTGCAAATACTGGTTTTAATTTGGTACCAATTTGTGAATTTCTTACGTATAAATTTATTTTACAGTTTCGTAATAAAAAATGTCAAGTCATTGTTCCATTAGTCATGTAAATAACACCACTAACGACAATTAGTAAAAGGACTAATACAAATTGTACGGCCCCCGTACCATGACCCATAGCGGGCCTTGGACCCTGACCTGGGTATATGGCCCATGAGGCCTCTCCCTCTGCCTAACGGCCCACCCCCGAGTCACGCAAGCTGCGGGCCCAAGCGTTGCCTTTTCATCGTTTCTCGGCGAACCTCTTCCCGAGCAGTGATAAACATACGGCTCGCGGGACACCCCGCCCTGTACCTACCCAGCCATGCCTCGGAGAGGCACCGCTGCCGGGAACTATCATGGAGGTGGGAACCAAGTTCCAACGCCACACTCACCGCTTCCCATGCCTACCTAACTATCCACTTACGATCGATAATACTGGACCGCCGGTTGCACTTATTGGCAAATAATTATGACCTCTCCGCTATTCTGTGAACTATAAATACAAGAAGTTTTGAGAAGACAAGGGTTAGAGAATGCAGGAAAGGAAGAGTGTAAATAGAGAGAAAACAGAGTGAGGAAGTGGTTCAGACCCCCGGGGAGAGGAAAGAGATTCCATTGGGCCTTGGCATTTAGAACGACCCAGTGTAGGAAATCCAAACCCACTATACAAGTAAGTTGTGAGCCCAAGTGAGGCCCAGCCCAACGGGTTTCGGTTTTGGGCTCGCACAATTGGCGCCGTCTGTGGGAAATCCTACTAAGCAGTGGTTCCGCCGAGACTCGCGTACAGGAAAGATGTCTGGAAGTAACGGCGAAAGTGGCTCGGCAGGGTCTTCCAGGGGCTCTACCTGGCGGGAACGGAGGCAGAAGAGACGCGAGGATCCGGCTTACGAGCAACTGGAAGAGCGGTCCGGCCTTGGAGAAGGGTCGTATCAAACGGGGAGAATGTTATCCCATGCTTCTAGGCATAGGCAGCCCGACGTCAGGGATGAAGAGCTTGAGCGGCTGCGGAGGTTAGTACAGGACCTGGAGTTGGAAGCACGAAACGAACGCCTCCGAGCCGGTCAAGACGACCGAGATAGAAGGCCAGACGCCGAGGAAGAGAGACGCGGGATGGGATCGAATCGACCGGGATCTCGCCACCACAGGGAGCGCTCACACTCGAGGGAGTCCCGTCGCCGCCGAGACCGCTCCCATTCAGCGGAATCTCACCGGCGGCGAAATCGCTCTCGGTCGCGGGAATACGGGAATCGGGGCTCGGATTCTCCAGAGGGACGACCAAGGAATGCAGCCATGGATGCTATGAGCTGTGCATTGCGCAGGGCGGCTCGGTCACCATTCTCAGCAGATATTGAGCGAGCACCGATGCCGGACAGATTTACGCGCCCGCCGTTCAATTCGTATGGTGGGAGAACGGACCCCATGGAGCATGTCAGCCACTATATCCAGATGATATCTTTGCATACCCGCAATGACGCTCTGATGTGCAAGGTTTTTCCCTCCAGCCTCGGTCCGACGGGCTTAAGGTGGTTCAACGGGTTGCGGAAGGGCTCCATTCACAGTTTCGCCGAGCTAATACAGGAGTTCGGTTCCCGTTTCGTGACGTGCAGCCGGGAACAACAACCGGTGGACGCGCTGCTGTCTATAAAGATAAGGGCAGGGGAAACCCTCCGTGATTACACTAGCCGATACTGGGAGCTCTACAACGAGATCGGCGGAGGGAACGAGAAGATCGCGGCGAGCACTTTCAGAATGGGATTGCCTGACGAGTCGGGGTTGAGGGAATCATTAACCAAGAAACCTCCCGAGGATATGAGGCAGCTGATGAGGCGCATCGAGGAGTACAAGCGGTTGGAAGATGACAGAATACAAAGCAAAGGCAAGGCACAGGTGACAGATCGCCCTCGGCTGAGCGGTTTTCAACAGAGGGCACGGGGAAATTTGAGGATTCAAGAGCCAGTAGCGCCAGCAGGGGAGGTGAACGTGATGTTCAAGGAGCCCGTGCATAAAATTGTGGATAAGATCAAGCACGAGACGTACTTCAGATGGCCGAATCGGATGGCTGGCGACCCCTCTAGGAGGAATCAGAACCTATACTGCACCTACCACAAAGACCGGGGGCATACTACCGAGCAGTGCCGAATGTTAAGGGACCATCTCGGGCAGTTGGCTAAGGCGGGACACCTCAAGGATTTTGTGACGGATGCCGGGAATCGGGGAACAGGGCATGGGGCCCCACACACAGGGAATCCCCTTCCGCCCCCTCTTGGGATAATTGACGTTATCCACGTCGCCCCGAGGGGCACCTCAACGGCGAAAGGGAAGGAGGTGCTGACAATGATATCGGTAGAGGGGAGTACGGGCGTGCCGCCTCCCGCGAGGAAGATCAGACCTACCCGAGAGCCGATCTCTTTCGACGACAGTGATTTGGAAGGAACCATTCAGCCGCACGACGACGCATTGATAGTCACGGCAAGGATCGGCGGTTTCGTTATGAAGAGAATAATGATAGACCAGGGAAGCGGAGCGGATGTTATGTACCCGGACCTATTCAGGGGGCTCGGGTTGAGGAATGAGGATTTGTCGAAGTACAACACTCCCCTGGTTGGGTTCGATGGGAAAATGGTGACGCCCGAGGGGCGAATCTGTTTGCCCGTGAATATGGGGGGCAAGGAGGTGATAGTGAGCTTCTTCGTAGTTACCTCGTACTCCCCATACACGGCGATTCTAGGGAGGCCATGGATACATGCAATGGGGGCTGTCCCGTCTACTCTGCACATGAAGGTTAAGTTTCACACTGACTATGGTGTCACGGTGATACAAGGAAGTCAACAGGCGGCCAGGCAATGTTTGATCGCCATGGTCGATTGGAAGGAGCAGACCGGCCAGAAGGACCAGGCCGATCCCAAATGTTCGTCGTTGGGGACTCCTTTATAGCAATTACAGGGCCCGCCAGAGGTCGCGTGCGCCGAGAACATGCTCAAGGTAAAGGTGTTGCCGGATACGGACAAGTACTTCCAAATAGGGGAGAGCATGGAGGACAGGGAAAAAGTAGAGATGTTGCTACTCCTAATGCAGAATGTGGACGTATTTGCATGGAGTCCATACGAGGTGCCCGGGGTGGACCCCGAATTCATCGTGCATAGACTTGGGGTTGACCCCTCATTCGCCCCTAAAAAGCAGAGGCCGAGGAGATCAGCCTGGGAGCACTCCGAGGCAGTAAAAGTGGAAGTTCAGAGGTTGAAAGAGGCAGGGGTGATACGGGAAATCTTCTTCCCGGATTGGTTGGCGAACATCGTGGTAGTGAAGAAGAAGAACGGCAAGTGGAGAGTCTGCGTCGATTTCACCGATCTGAACAGAGCTTGCCCGAAAGACCCTTTTCCCGTGCCAAAGATTGATCAGCTGGTGGACGCCACGTGTGGGCACCCGAGGATGAGCTTTCTGGACGCTTTCCAAGGGTATCACCAGATCGCCCTGGCGCCCGAGGATCAAGAAAAAACGGCGTTCATTTCCCCGGAGGCAAATTACCACTACACGAGGATGCCCTTCGGACTGAAGAGCGCCGGGGCCACCTACCAACGAATGATGACAAGAATGTTCCAAGACAAGATAGGGCGCACGGTCGAGGTGTACATCGACGACATGGTGGTTAAGAGCAAACAGGAAGCCTTGCATATGGGGGACCTCCAGGCGGTTTTCGAGGTTCTCCGACGACACAAGTTGCGCCTTAATGCGGAGAAGTGTGCGTTCGGCGTCGGGGCCAGGAAGTTCTTGGGGTTCCTGATCAGTACACGGGGGATCGAGGTCAACCCCGACCAGATAGAAGCTGTGAGAAGACTGAAGCCACCGAGCAACCCAAAGGAAGTGCAAATACTAACCGGGATGCTGGCCGCCCTTAACTGGTTCATCTCAAAATTCGCAGATCGCTGCCGACCATTCTACCAACTGCTGAAGAAATGGACTGGATTTCGGTGGAGCGAGGAGTGCGAAGAGGCCTTTGTGGATCTGAAGATTTATTTGGCGCGAGCGCCCGTGCTTGCGGCACCGGAGACAGGTGAGGATTTGTTCATGTACCTGGCGGTATCCGAGCACGCCGTGAGTGCTGTGCTACTGAGGGACAAAGGGATCCAGCAACCCGTGTACTACGTCAGCAAAACTCTTGTCGACATCGAGACGAGATACTTGCCCTTGGAGAAGCTCGTATTAGCCCTGGTACACGCCACCAGGAAGTTGCCGCACTATTTCCAAGCTCACACCGTACACGTCCTGACCGAGTACCCATTACAGTCGTTATTAAAGAGGTCGGATTTCACGGGCCGTATAGCCAAATGGGGGACTCGACTTGGTTCCTTCGACATACGGTATAGGCCTCGAAGCTCGGTGAAGGGCCAGGTCCTCGCGGATTTTATCGCTGAGTTTTCGCCCAGAGAGAAGGGGGAGATGGTTTGCCAACTGGAGGCTCGACCGTGGAAGATATTCGTAGACGGCACGTCGAGCTCCACGGGTGCCGGTTCAGGAGTTGTTATGATCACCCCCGAAGGAATACGACTAGAACACTCGTTTAGATTGGGTTTCAAGGCGTCCAACAACGAGGCGGAATACGAGGCCTTTCTGGTCGGACTGAGGGTAGCTTCGAGCCTGGGGGCTCGGGAGATTGAGCTATACTCGGATTCGCGGCTGGTGGTTAATCAGGTGCGGGGCAGTTTTGAAGCCCGAGATCCCCGGATGAAAGCATACCTAGAACAAGCAAGGATAGTTATGACCAGCTTCAACGCGGTGAAAGTTTTCCACATAGCCCAAACACAGAACAGACACGCCGATTCCCTAGCCACGCTGGCGTCGTCAGTAACCGAAGAGATACCACGGCAAATCAAAGTCGAGCTTATTTCGGAGCCGAGCGTCGGGGTAATGAGCCACTCGGGAACTACAGGGATCAATGTCACGGCCATCGCAGCACCTGCCCCGTGCTGGATCGACCCCATTACCGACTTTCTGGCTGACGACCAATTGCCGAGTGACAAAAAGGAGGGCATCAGGATCCGTAGGATGGCTTCTCGGTATTGGTTGGCAGAAGACCGGACTTTGTATCGAAGGTCCTTCGGAGGGCCGTACCTCTTGTGCTTATGCCTGGAGAAGGTGGGCGAGCTCTTGGCGGAGCTCCACTCTGGGGTATGCGGCGGCCATGTCGGGGGACGTTCATTGGCGCACCGAGCGATGACTCAGGGATTTTGGTGGCCTCAGATGCAGAAAGACGCCGCCGAGTATGTGCTTAAGTGTGCACAGTGTCAAAAGCACGCCCCTCTGATCCATCAGCCTGCGGGCCACCTGAACCCGATCAGCAGCCCTTGGCCTTTTGCACAATGGGGGATGGACATCATCGGCCCGTTCCCTCGGGCAACAGGCGGCCGAAAGTTCGTTCTGGTGGCCGTCGACTATTTTACCAAGTGGGCGGAGGCTGAAGCGTTGGCCAACATACGAGATGTGGAAGTAAAGAAATTCGTATGGAAAAATATCATCACCAGGTTCGGGGTGCCGAACACTATCATATCTGACAACGGACTACAGTTTGACAGCCGGGCGTTCCGAGAGTTTTGCAGCGGTCTCGGCATCAGAAACAGGTACTCAACTCCGGCTTACCCACAGGGCAACGGTCAGGCCGAGGCCGTGAATAAGGTGATTGTGAGTGGGCTGAAGAAAAGGTTGGAGGGAGCAAAGGGAAACTGGGCCGAGGAACTTCCCAAAGTCTTGTGGGCATACCGCACTACTCCTAGACGGTCAACCGGGGAGACCCCTTTCTCTCTCACGTACGGAGCGGAAGCCGTAATCCCTACCGAGGTGAATCTGTGCAATACGTGAGTAGCGGGGTTCGATCACGCCCAAAACAACGAAATGATGGTGGGATATTTGGACAAGGTGGAAGAGTACCGTGAGATGGTGACAATACGGCTCGCGGAATATCAGCAGAAGCTCGCCCAGAGATACAACCGAGGCGTGAGAACCAGGGAGTTTGTCTCCGGGGATTTGGTTCTCAGAAGAGCCGTGGGCAATATGCGGGACATTAGTGCCGGGAAATTGGCGCAGACGTGGGAGGGACCCTATAGGGTCACGGCTGTAGCCGGCACCGGGGCTTATTTCTTGGAAGACCTAGACGACAACTGCCCCGACCGTGGAACGTGCATAACCTCAAGAAGTACTATCATTGATGGGCGACTCTCCGAGCATAAAGTTAACCACGACCTGTTGTATATGTTTTGTTAGTTATACTAATGATGCTTTTCATGTAGATCCGCACTGTTCTAACCAAAATTCTCGGCTCGATCCCATTCACCGAGCAATGTTTATTCTTGGCCGACCCGTTCCAAGGACAGAAACCTGACAACTCGGTTCGAACCTCATCATCGAGCAGGTGGAAACCTTGGCCTTTTTATTCTAAGGACAGAAACCTGACCCTCGGTTCGATCCTAATCACCGAGCAGGTGGAAACCTTAGCCCTCTTATTCTAAGGACAGAAACCTGACTCTCGGTTCGATCCTAATCACCGAGCAGGTGGAAACCTTAGCCCTTTCGTTTTAAGGACAGAAACCTGACAACTCGGTTCGAAGCCTTCACCGAGCAGGTGGAAACCTTGGCCCTCTTATTCTAAGGACAAAAACCTGACTCTCGGTTCGATCCTAATCACCGAGCAGGTGGAAACCTTAGCCCTTTCGTTCTAAGGACAGGAACCTGACCCTCGGTTCGATCCTAATCACCGAGCAGGTGGAAACCTTAGCCCTCTCGTTCTAAGGACAGGAACCTGACTCTCGGTTCGATCCTAATCACCGAGCAGGTGGAAACCTTGGCCCTTTCGTTCTAAAGACAGGAATCTGACCCTCGGTACGATCCTAATCACCGAGTAGCTGGGAACCTTGGTCTTTTTATTCTAAGGACAGAAACCTGACAACTCGGTTCGAACCTCATCACCGAGCAGGTGGAAACCTTAGCCTTTTTATTCTAAGGACAAAAACCTGACCCTCGGTTCGATCCTAATCACCGAGCAGGTGGAAACCTTAGCCTTTTCGTTCTAAGGACAGGAACCTGACCCTCGGTTCGATCCTAATCACCGAGCAGGTGGAAACCTTAGCCCTCTTATTCTAAGGACAGAAACCTAACTCTCGGTTCGATCCTAATCACCGAGCAGGTGGAAACCTTAGCCCTTTCGTTCTAAGGACAGGAACCTGACCCTCGGTTCGATCCTAATCACCGAGCAGGTGGAAACCTTAGCCCTCTTATTCTAAGGACAGAAACCTGACTCTCGGTTCGATCCTAATCACCGAGCAGGTGGAAACCTTGGCCCTTTCGTTCTAAAGACAGGAACCTGACCCTCGGTTCGATCCTAATCACCGAGCAGCTGGGAACCTTGGCCTTTTTATTCTAAGGACAGAAACCTGACAACTCGGTTCGAACCTCATCACCGAGCAGGTGGAAACCTTAGCCTTTTTATTCTAAGGACAAAAACCTGACCCTCGGTTCGATCCTAATCACCGAGCAAGTGGAAACCTTAGCCTTTTCGTTCTAAGGACAGGAACCTGACCCTCGGTTCGATCCTAATCACCGAGCAGGTGGAAACCTTAGCCCTCTTATTCTAAGGACAGAAACCTGACTCTCGGTTCGATCCTAATCACCGAGCAGGTGGAAACCTTAGCCTTTTCGTTCTAAGGACAGAAACCTGACCCTCGGTTCGATCCTAATCACCGAGCAGGTGGAAACCTTAGCCCTCTTATTCTAAGGACAGAAACCTGACTCTCGGTTCGATCCTAATCACCGAGCAGGTGGAAACCTTAGCCCTTTCGTTCTAAAGACAGGAACCTGACCCTCGGTTCGATCCTAATCACCGAGCAGCTGGAAACCTTAGCCTTTTTATTCTAAGGACGGAAACCTACCCCTCGGTTCGAACCTAATCACCGAGCAGGTGGAAACCTGAACGATTAATTCTAAAGACAGAATCCTGACTCCCGGTTCGATCCTAATCACCGAGCAGGTGGAAACCTGACCCTCAGTTAGATCACTATCGCCGAGCGTATGGAGGCCTTACCATGGTCGGACACCTCTCGATAAAGAGGCAACCGACAAGAGTTCATTACTCGGTCAATACGAAAGAGCAACACGATAAAGCATTCATATTAAAGCATAAAACTTAAATTAACGTCTTGTTGCCAAAACCCGGCAACTCAAAATAAATAAAAGACAACATAAACAATGTATCTCGTCACCACAACCCGGTGACCTAGGTAATTCCACTCATTCAAGTTCTCAAAAGAAGGAAAAATAAGGAAGGGCTGGCTTTTAACTTTAGATGTCCGCGGCATGAGCAGAGGATGCGTCCTCTTGAGAGTGTTGGTCGGCGTAAGGAGTTGGCGGCTGGAATTCCCCCCCGGTTCGGTCCCCGACGTGGGGGTGGCTTGTTCCCTCCATGTCGGTCGGCACTGCATGAGAATCAATGGCGTTCACCAGTTCCCTCATGCTGGAGGTCTCTTCTTCGTCAATAACGAGGGGCGCAGGATTCTCGGTATGAGGGATGTTCGGGAAAGGGATCTTGCTGCGATCCCTCAACGGAGAATCCTAGGGAATCCCCAATGCTTGAAGAGCGGCGAACCAACCCTCCTCAAATCCGAGCCTGTGGGCCTGGCGAATGACCGGTTCCGCTGAATTCTCGGCATCCGCTAACCCCTCGTTATACCACTTGTTTTCACAAGCCTCCGGCGCCGCCTTCGAGTCGGCCAATTGCCCTTCCAGCATGGTATTCAAGCTCTGAGCCTCCGCCAATTTAAGCTCGGTGCCACCCAATTGCAGTTCCAGTTCCTCAGACTTCGTTTCGGCAAGAGCCTGGGCCTTTACGGCTGCAGCAATTTTATTCTCCGCCTCCGCTGTAATTTTCGACTTCTCCCTCGCCGTGGCCTCGGCGACATCCTTCAGAGCCTTCTCCCGCTCAACGTCCTCGGCCAGCTTCTTCATCCTCCCGTCCATAACGTACGACATTTGCGCAGCCTGACCACACAATATTCACTTTGTAAGGTAAAATGGAAAATACACGTACCCAGGCAGATGGGAAACCGAAAATCGTAAAGAAAAGTGAAACGGTTACCGCTATGGTGTGCCACTGCAAGCGCCTCCCCAAAGACTCATCCGTCGAATCCGTGAAGGCGTGCAAGTCCTCGGGCAAGAGGATGCCGCGTGCCAGACTCTGCGCCACATGGCCACCATGACCTTTGTCCCATACTCGGGCACTGGCCGTCGATGGAAGAGGCTCGCCTCCAAGTTGGATGGAGGGTCGCCATGCTGCCGGGGCCCGGGAAGTAGACGCCAGGTCTATCCCGGTTTGCGCTACCGGTTCCCGGATGACGATACCGGCCGAGGGGCGGGGGGGCACGTTGCCCGAGCCCGTCTGAGGCTGATCGGTTGTGCGCGGCCTTTTTCGAACTCGGGATGGTAGGGCAGCGGAAGGCGAAGCATCATGGCCGGGGGTTTGTTGTTGTTGCACGGCAGGCCGGGCACTTGGGACAAAGCGATCTATCATCATCTTCCTCCTGGCCACCATGGCGTAGCCTTGATCGGATCCTGTTTCGGAAGAGTCAGTCGGTTCCGCGGTAGCACACTCCCCTTCCCGAACAGAAGCCTCGGGCTCTACGGTTCTCTCGGGCTGAGTAGGAGCTTCTTGCTGGATCTGCTCGTGGGCGCGTTTCCTACGCTCGGCAGATACGCGCTCGGCTGATTCGTCGCGGATGGGCTGTCGCTCGTCTGAACAAATGTACCGGGGACCGAGATCACGCGCCTCGCTTACGGTTAGCCTTGGGGGGAGGAAGTTTACGTGCCGGACGTCGATATATGAGAGGAGAGGGCTGTCAACTAGCAGAGCTTGGCTGAACGCCTGCCAAGTTGAGTAGACGGGGTTGACACCGAGGATGAGGTGGGACGATCGGAGTTGTCCGTCCGTATGTACGAAGATTTCCGACCTGAGCACGAAGTTCAGGTCCCGAACATGTACCACTCTGATGTCCGGCTTGAATCTTTTGGTCTCTGCACAAAGGAAATAAGGGTTAACGATTACATAACCGGACCGAAGTCAAAAGAGACCAAAGTAAATAAAGGTTAGTCACCGACCAACGTCGCGCGGCGAAAACGCGCAAGGGATCTCCTCGGCAAACCAATTGCCGCTCACCCGAACGAAATCTTTTGCCGAGTTACGATTTGAATCTGGTAGGCATGAAATAAGCCGTACCCTCGCATCCCTAGTCTTTATGTAATAGTCAGACTCGACATTGCCGCACAAGCTATACATCTGATTAATGTCGTAGTGGTTTAGTTGCAACCCGTACAACTGGTTCAACCTACTCACACAACTCACTACCCGGTAAAAGTTGGGAGGGAGCTGGTCGGGACAAAGGCCGTAAAATCTAAGGGTACTAAGAATTAGAGGGTTAACCGGGAACCTAAGCCCACCCTCTAAGATGGCCATCAAGGGAAAAAACACCGTGTTTTCACCACGGCGCCTCTGGATATCAATATCACCCATGTTGCAGTAGGCGATATCTACATCACTAGGAACATTATATGCTTCCCTAAATCTAGCCAAAGCATGCTCAGAGGAAAGGAGGTAAGAGTAACTCATGTTTTTCAAAACGGGAGTTTTTTAACAAAAGGGAAAAGAAATGCTATGATTACCAAAGAATAGACTAAAATGGCTGAACTGAAAAAGCAAGAAGAGGGAAAGGAACTTACTGTGGGCTCTAGGGAGGGAGTGTGTTCTGGGCCAGTAGATGAACCACGAAAGAGGGATGCTCGGCAGAGTAGGATACTGAAAGAAGAAGAATGCGAAAGTGAGAACCAGTGACTAGAGGGACTATTTATAAGCATGGGGAGTAGAATGAGAGGCATTTAATGATCCAATGGAAGGAAACCACGCGAACCGCCGCTTCAAATGGTCACACGCGCGACGCCTCGGTTCACGAACCGTCAGACAATGATGGCGGATAGGCCGTCAATCAATTCCAAATGCGTCTTTTGAGACGCGCATTAATGCGCCCCACAATGGCCGAACGCTGACCCTTCGACTTCCCGGACGGGCATTTACCCCTCGTGATCCTTGATTCACCCCCGGGAATGGGGAGCGAATCAAGGGGGGGCTATTGTACGGCCCCCGTACCATGACCCATAGCGGGCCTTGGACCCTGACCTGGGTATATGGCCCATGAGGCCTCTCCCTCTGCCTAGCGGCCCACCCCCGAGTCACGCAAACTGCGGGCCCAAGCCTTGCCTTTTCATCGTTTCTCGGCGAACCTCTTCCCGAGCAGTGATAAACATACGGCTCGCGGGACACCCCGCCCTGTACCTACCCAGCCATGCCTCGAAGAGGCACCGCTGCCGGGAACTATCGTGGAGGTGGGAACCAAGTTCCAACGCCACACTCACCGCTTCCCATGCCTACCTAACTATCCACTTACGATCGATAATACTGGACCGCCGGTTGCACTTATTGGCAAATAATTATGACCTCTCCGCTATTCTGTGAACTATAAATACAAGAAATTTTGAGAAGACAAGGGTTAGAGAATGCAGGAAAGGAAGAGTGTAAATAGAGAGAAAACAGAGTGAGGAAGTGGTTCAGACCCCTGGGGAGAGGAAAGCGATTCCATTGAGCCTTGGCGTTTAGAACGACCCAGTGTAGGAAATCCAAACCCACTATACAAGTAAGTTGTGAGCCCAAGTGAGGCCCAGCCCAACGGGTTTCAGTTTTGGGCGCACACACAAATCAATTTTACAACTTGAGAGACTAATTGTGTTCGCTTCAAACTTAAGAGACCAATTGCACACACAGGGTAAACTTGAAGGACCAACATTATAATTTCGCCTTGAAAATATTATTTCTATTTTCAAAATCCTGTTTCAAAAAAAAAAAATCTCAATATTTAGAGAACATCAACTAAAAAAAAGAACATTTTTTAGTTTCCAAAACAAAGAATTATATTTAAATCCTCCTACCAAACAAATTATTACTTCATGCTCAAATCCAAAATATGTTAGTGTAATAGTGTTTTTTTTTTTTTTTTTTTTGCTAAATAGTGTTGATCATAGAACCATTGGATTGAGATATTTCTAGTCTTCTACAAGTCAAGTCAACTTGCAAAATAAATTTGAATTTGACAGTGACAGAAGAAGGGAACCAAGAAAGAAATGGGAAGAAAGGAAAGGACAGCTAGCTAGCTAGTAATCAATTTCATCCTCTCCCTCTAGCAAAACCGAACATTTGACACGGTGAATGTACATGTGTGAGTAAAATTCACGTTGAATAATGATGAAAAGAATAAGTGATTTATACAATATAATTTGACTATATATTCATTGAACTTTAAAACTTTTGAGCTAAAAGTGTGGTTATATATGTTATATAATTATTTAAGTAACTTTCCCCATGTGTTTATCTCCCCATATAAGTGATATCAAAAAAATGCACATATTGGTAAAAAATATATCCTATTCATGAGCTTAGCTCTAACTTTGATGCAATTAATAGATAGTTCTAGATCTAAGAGTATGCTTGATATGCTGTAATAGCTCCTGTAATGGAATAATGATTTATGTGTAATAGCAATTCGGTCATTTGGTTGTATCTTTATTACATAGATTAGTCATTATATTGAAATAACTATTCTTTAAATTGAAGAATAACTATTCATCTTTAAAATGGATGTAATAGCTATTCCTTAGTGCATATAATAAGTTTTAAAAATTAATATATTTCTAAAAATATAAAGTTTCCTTATACATAATCTTTTACAAGTTTTTCATATGTAACAAAAAAATTTATAAACAATAATAGTTTTTTTTTTTTGATGAGATAGACAATAATAGTAATTTCATTATAATGTCTTCTATTTCTGATTGTAAAGATTATTATTTCTAATCTAATCTATGTTTCATGTTCAATGTACCAATGTACCTTTAACCAAAAAACAAAAGAAAAGAAAGAAAGACACAAATCATTTGTTGAGTACCTTTGCATATGCGCTTTTTCTTGAAGTTTCTTATTACCCCACCTGCCGACCGACGCCTCTAACACGTAGCCCTACATTCTTGCCTTTTTACTCTTTTATTTATTTATTTATTTATTTTCTTAAGAATGTCTTTTTACTGTTTTTAGGTCTGTCAGATTTATTTTATTTTATTTTTCTCAAATGTAGAAGGTGAAGTTCCAACTTTCAAGTTTATGGCTCTGTAGCAAACGAGGGCTTGGCTGAGTGGATAAGGCTCGAATAGTTCGTACAACACACTTAAGTTTGAGTCTCTCTGCTCGCAGGTTTTTGTTGGTGGGTAAACTTAGTGGTGAGGTGTACTCATAAAATGTGAGATGACTCCCGTACAGTGGTATAGAACGGGCCCCCGACTATGGGCTCCCTGACCGAGGCCACTGGCTCCCTGCCCGGTAGTGTAATATGACTATAAAGACCCCATTTTTCGATTCTCAAAAAAAAAAAAGTTTATGACTCTGTATGTCGGCGTTTGCTTAAAACTTTTACTTTTATTAGGAACTATTCTGAATAAAAAAAATGTTTCTGGTTATGTTCTACGTATGGCATTTTTTTCATTAAATGATAATTTATTATTAAAAATATTATGTAATTAATATTTTTGTTGAATAATAGCCCTAATTTAAAATAAAATTAAAATATAGTATTGTTCTAAACATATGTCTAATACATAATTAATTATCATTTATATTTAAATACATTTACCATATTTCACACCAAAAAAAGAACTACAATTATCATAAATATATATAACAAATAACCAAAAAAAAAAAATCATTCTTAATAGCAATATAGAAAAAAAATTTCAACACATGCAAGTTCCAAGTGCATCTATCGCCCAACATTAAAAATTCTTCTTCGTTTTCCTCTAAATCCTAACAATCAAGCCCATTAACCCGAAACTTTTATCCCTATTAATCTCAACCTCTGCCATGAATTACTCACCAAATAATCACAATAATAATCCAACAGTGACTTTGTGATGAAATTTACAAAAGCACAATATTTAGAGTAACAAATTAACGAAAAATAAAAGGAATACTCCTAGTAACAAATTAAGGGAAAAAAACCATAAATTATCAAAAATTCAATATCGTCACCACTATTCGCATTAGCTCATCCAAAAATTCATATCTTTTTTAGCATGAGAGCCTTTTTTTTTTTTCATACTCACTTATTCAAATATTTCATATCAAATTATCTATTTTACACTACATTTTATTAAAATATCAATTTTTCACATACTTTTAGTTGTTTTTCTTCCTTTACATACAATAATTATCATCAACTTTTTTTCTTCATTCTCAAAATATGTAAAGATCAATAAAAAAACGAGGTACAAAATGTATTTTTACATAACTTAATATGTAATTTTAATCTTTGTTAGTTGAAATATAGTCCTTTTACAATTTTATATATATATATACACACACACACACACAAAAACACTAATGTTAGTAGTGAAAGGAAATAGACGGTAAACAACTCATTGTTGATATCTTCCTGAGCCATAACCAACACCATCGATTTCACTGCGACCAATGAAAACCTCAGTAAACAAACGCAATAGCATAATCAGTATAATGAGTATGTACTTTATTAATCTTTCAGGATAATAGGTAATTTATTAAGGATTTTACTAATGTGTGCCCTTAGGGCACACAATAGTAAACCAATTTTGGAAAAAGTTTATCGAGAATTGAAAAAGTTTTGACAACTTTTTCAATTCCCATTAAAACTTTTCCAAAAATGGATTTGTTAATGTGTGCCCTTAGGGCACACATTAACCAGACCCATTTATTAATTACAAAATAAAAATAAAAAATATATTTATATATTAAAAACGTGCTTGCTAGCTAGCTAGCTTGCCAGCTTGCATCTTCTTTGTCTTCTTTTTTTTGCCATGTATGTCATCTTCATAATTCAGTGTGTGCCTTTTTTCCATTATTGTATACTTCACGTGATATCGAAAGATTCCAAAACTTATTGTAAATTACAATATAACTAGAGATATATATATATATATATATATATATATAAAAAGACAAATGAGTGGTGAGAGAGAGAGATCGATGAACAGAGATAAAAAGAAAGATAGAAGAGAATCTACGAACAAGTTTTTTTTTTTTTTTGGTAAACAAATCTACGAACAAGTTGATAAACAAATAAAACTCCGAATTCATGCATATTGAGTAGTTTGTCAAATACTTTCAAACATCATTTTGAGTACTAGCTAGCTTTTCAGCCAAGAAAAAAGTGACTACAGGGGTGATATTTATTTAAATGGTACTGTAGACGACTAAATTTCTAGTTTGAAATAAATCAAACAAGTAAAAATAGTTTCACAAATGCGAATTTGTATTGATGATTGTGGTATAATTCTCTGTGATTACAAAAGAGTTATCCTCTGATTCAATCTCCTTGCAAGACTTATTGATTGGAGTTATGGTAATGTGATTTTGATTTGAACACCAAATATCCTTCAATTTGGTTGAGGGATGGATCGAAGATTGTTGAAACAGAATTACAATGAATCTCTGGCTATAAGCTTGTTAGAAATTCTTTGTTCTTCACGTTCTTCGTGTTCTTCGTGTGTTCTTGGTGCGTTCTTCGTCTTCGAAGGTTTATGGTGGAAGTTTTTCGGTGCTTTAGAGGCTTGAATCCGTAGAGCTTCGTTGATTTGTGATTTGTGGATGTTTTTCGGACACTTTAGGCTTGATTCCCGTAGACTTTTGGATCTAGGCGGATGATTTGGATGATTTCTCTTCGAATGTTCTTCGTATTCGAAGTTGAAGTTCTTGAAGTTCTTGGAGGCTTTAGAGCTTGGTTCCGGCAGAGCTTCTGGATTTCTGAATCTTCTCTGATGCTGCTTGTGCTTTAGATGGCTTGATGTGTTCTTCCAAATGTCTTAGGAAGGCTTCTATTTATAGGAGTTTAGGGGTGGATGAGTGACACGTGGCGGAGTCTGATTGGTGACACATGTCACAGCCTGATTGGTCCGCTTATGTCATCGCTTACACGTGCGGGGTTGATTATGTCATCGCTTACACGTGCGAGGCTGATTATGTCATCGCTTACACGTGCGCTGATGTGTGATTGGTTTTTGCATGACACTTGGCAAATTTCTGTTGGTTTCTGAGTAGTGATAGCAAAACCTAGTAGCAATACGTGGAGTTTTGTAATTGGTTGTATTTTGTAGACTTGGTAGTGTGATGTGTTAGCTTGTGATAGGTCGGGAATTTTCCCTCTCTACAAATGCCCCCTCGAGACTCGTTCACGCACACAGTTTCGGAGTGGAGTGTGGGAATGAGTTTCGAAAACAGATTTTTTTTTTTTTTTTTTTTTTTTTTTTTTTGCACTGGACTTTTTTAAGTGAAGTAGCTGAAGGTGGTGGAGCTTTCAGCAGGATGAGATAATTTCTGAGGAGTAGACCCACCCATATGAAAGGTTTTGATGAAACTGAAAAGAGGTCCGCGAGTATTTGAATGTAATTGCGTGACCGAGCCTTCTCAGGAGAGGTTAAGTTGAAGTAACTTCAGAAGAGTACCTTTGGATCGTTGGCGGCGATCACAGGGTGTAGAAGATAGGGATGAAGCAAAGTGAATGGGTGAAACACACGCCACCATGGTGCTGGCCCTGTATGTTGGGGACCCTATGGTGTAGATGTTTCTATGAAGTACACCTTTGAATATGGGACTGACTGTATGTTTGCATGGGGTCTGACAGTAAGTCGTAGAATGTGCATGCGTAAAGGGACCAAACCGACAGACATTATGTTGAAGTAATTTCAGAAGAGTACCTTCTAAAATACTTCAACCTAGATTTAAGTTGGAGTAATTTCAGAAAATGTGTTTTGAGGTACCAGCAACGATGACCTTTGAGTCCCATAGTGGTGGGGACATGGAATAAGGCTCTGGTGACCATTTACCAGCCCCAAAGGCTGAACTCTGATGAGCTGGTGCCTTGAAGGTTGCCTCAAATGTTGGATGGAAGACAATTTGTAGGATACCCCAACACTTTTTACCATCTTCACTTACTGCTACTTGTTGGAAAAGCACAGAAAAATGAAAGATGGAGCTAACTTGTGATTCTGGTCTTAGAAACCAGCCAAGTTGCTGTTTGTTCCGAACCGCTGCCTCTGCTGGAAGACCAAGCAATTGGAGAGAGACTATGGGAGCCTTAAGGTTAGGAACAGGAGTTTCTGCTGGACTTGGATTTCCTGGCCAACCAAATCCGAGGAAGCATGAAACCAAAATGCAGACCTTGTTATGAGTAATTTTATGGACAACTCTGGTCGTTAAGGGGAGAAACAAAATTTGTTTGGATCTCAAAACTACAATGATGTTGTGAAGAGGGTTTCTACCGAACCCTGAGAGGGTTGATTTCAGATGAATTATGAAGCAATATTGGTTGCTAAGTGTTGGGAATGATGAGGCCATAGTGAAAAACGACTGTGAGAAGGAGGACTTGAAAATTTGAAAGAAGCAAATCTTCATTTCATGATTCAGTGTGTTTTTCTTTTCTTTTCTTTTCTTTCTTTTGATGAGTTTTTTTTTTTGAACCCGGACCTTCTATTTATAGTGGAGAACCGAAGGATGGTAGATGGGTAGTTGAGAATGGTAGATGTGAATTTTTGGTGAGACCGGTGGATAGGAATGGTAGGTGGGAACGGTGGCTAGGAATGGTAGGTGGGAACGGTAGGCACCGAACGAGAATGGTAGGTTGGAGACTGGTAGGCGCCGAACGAGAATAGTAGGTTGAACTAGTGACCCAGTGTAATTTCAAGTTCAGGACACACTTGTGAAAGTTCATTTGTGCTTTGGAAGGGAAGTCTCTATGAAGTCCGGAGGATAACCCTAAGGGAATCCAGACCAAGTAGGTGAATCTCAAATTTTGATTTTAGGGGCTAATTTTTTTTTTTTTTTTTTTTTTTTTTTTTTTGGACATTGCTAGTACTTCGGAGAAGTGGGTCACATAGGTGGTTTCCAAGTCCAAAACAAATAAGCAGATTTCAAAATCAGAATCTATGTGAAAATCTGAATAGGACAAGCTTTGCCTGGACATCTTGATTCTTGGTCAAAGTTCACATTAAAGCCGACAACTTTAGAATCACACGATTTGAGCAATTTCGGATTCTCAAATGAAGAAATGGATTCCAAAATCGAAATCTATGCGAGAAATTAGGCAAGACAGGTCCTTCTTGAAAATTTTGACTTTTGGTTAGGATTAGTACAAAAGTCAACTTTCTGAAAACTGGACAGTTTGCACAATTTCTGAATCTCGGATAAAGAAACGGATTCCAAAATCGGAATATACGCGAAAATCGAGTGTGACAGGCCCCTTTTGAAAATTTTGACTTTTTGGTCCAAGTCAAAGCATTTTCTCTCTCACTTTTTTTTTTTTTTTTTTTTTTTTTCAGGCGGTTCGGACCGGGTCAGGGTGAACGGGTCAAACCGGGCCGGCCTGGACAAACGGGTCAGTTAGTGGAGGATGACGTCATTGGTGACGTCATGGTGCTGGGACGGTACGCGTGAGCGCGTGAATTGGTGGGGCGGCGCGTGTAGGCGCGTGAACCTGACGCTGTGAACGCCGGAGTTTCCGGAGGCGCGTGGCGGCGCGTGGATGCTTTTTTGGTCTCGAATTTTTTTTGGCTTTGTCGATCTGAGGCCGTTGAAGACCCCTGTAGGGTCAGTTTTGTGAAATTATTAACAGGTTTGCACAGATTTGAAGGACTAAGCCGCGGTTCATCGAGAGATTGTAGCGGCGCGTGGTGGCGCGTGGTAGATCCGTTGTTGATGATCTTTCTGGGTTTTGTAGATCGAGGGTCGATGGATCTAGTGGTGTCACCAGTTCTGTAAAAATTTTCTTGGATTTGTGCAGATTTGAATGAGAAACCCGCGGGACGTTGATGATCTACGGCTTCACTGTGCACGTCTTTTTCTGGGTTTTGTTGCTCAAAGTCCTTAGAAGATTTCGGTGGGTTGATTTTTTGTGAAATCTTGTCAGGAGTTTTAGAAATCTGGAGAGCAGATATTGTTGATTTTGCTGGTATTTTGGTCTTCTTTGGCGTTGGCAATGTTGACAACGAAGGTGAGGAGTAGTTCCAGGCTATCCACTGAGTGTCTCTGCTGTTTTCAATAGTTGGTGATCCAGTAAAATAAGCTACTCTTCTTTGCTGGCCTATAGCTTCATCCAAAGTCAGTGCCATAGTTTTTTTTTTTTCTTAAGGACATGTTACACTCCGTAGACCGGTTCTTTCTGAAGTTTAGCGTGACCATTTCTTTCTGACAGTGTGATCCTTTTATCAGCATTTACTCTCTTCCCCCTTTTTTTTTCAAGGTTCGGTGCAGTATCTTTGAAAATATGGCGCGTAAATTTTTTTTTTGTCCACAAGCTTTTCAAGGATCCCTATATAAAGCCATCCGGAGCTTACACTAAGTTTGCACTAGCATTGTCTTCAGCTACCAATACTCTTTAAGTGTACCTTCTCAAAAAAATACTCTTTAAGTGTAAAGAAACTCTGCCTTTTTACTCTCTTTTTTTTTCAATAACGTTTTGTCTGTACTAATCTTCTCCCCTTTTTTTTTTCTTTTTTTTTTTTTTTTTTTTTATTATTATTATTAATGTTTTGTCTAATCCTTTTTTCTTTTTTTTTTTTCTTTTTCTTTTTTTTTTCTTTTTTTTTTTTTAATGTTTTGTCAGTACTAATATATATATATATATATATATATATTTTTTTTTTTTTTTTTTTTTACAGCTATCACGATGCTTTTTTTTAGGGATTCGAAGATTGGTCAGGAACCAGCCTTGTTTATTTGTAAGGAGAAAGATGACAAGGATGCAAAGGCTACAACTTTGATTGTTCGTCCGCCCATAATTGGAAGATTTTCGGAAAGATGGGGCCATAACTCTTATCCTCTCAATTTGCCAAAATGGTCACAGGTTGTTCCTTCTGAGGGCGGCTCTAACTTGGAGACAATTATCCTTCTTGCTTCGCATCACAAAAATGTTGCTAAATCAAAGCCATATAATACTTTGGGACGAGAGATAATCGCAAAGCGTGCCAATTGGGATTCTTCCTTTAACGTGAACGGAGGGTTTTCCTATCTCTCCCTTTATTGGGATTGGCTAGAAGATGTGCTTGGTCGATGCAAACACCTCCTTGATGCAACCCACCTTTACAGCGCTGTCTTTGCCTCCTTGTTCACATACGATCATGATGAGAACCTTATGAAAGCATTTTGTGAGTGTTGGAGTCCATCGACCAATACTCTTCATACCTTAGTTGGAGAAATTTCCATCACACCATGGGATCTTTCCATTCTTGGTGGACTTCCTTGCACAGGTGCATTTTATGATGAAGTGGTACCCAATGCGCAAGAGCTGGATGGAACCAACGACCAAGGACGACCCTATTTGCCGTACAGTTGTCGCTTCCTTTTCATGGCATATCATCACCTTCAAAACCGGCTGAAGAGACAAGGGAAAGTGAGTGTTCGCGACTGGATTACTTTTTGGTATAGAGGAAATGGCAGGTACCCGGCTCCTAGAAAACCAGCAAGACGGACGACTATTCCCAAGTGTAGTCAGAATCCCTTTGGTGTGATAAATGAGCGTGGACCATGGTCTGATAAAGAACACGGGGTCTTTGCGGATCTTCAAGTTGAGGGTGACTTAAAGGAGGAGACTTACTTGTCGGCATTGCTTTCTTGTTGGCTGTGCGTATTCGTCTTTCCTATCAAGGATCCAAATAGCATCCGTCCAGGCACTTTCAAGATTGCTAGTTCCATGGCCAATGGTCGTTCGTTTGGCCTTGCTACCCCAGTTTTGGCTAGCATTTATCGCGGACTTAACACCATTTCTTCTTCTCCTACTCCGAGCAAGTCTGGAGCTAGTTTTGCCATTCACTATGTTTATGCCTGGGTGGGTCATTTTTTCAGAAGCAATCGCATCACCAATGACAAACTATCTGATCCTTTGATGACAAAATATTCTGGTGTAGGCTATGCTTCTCCGTTCAGTGAATCCTCCGCACGAAAGCATATACGAACTGCCACCGACTTCCTTTGGCACGGGACTGCTTTCAAGAAAAGCTATGACCAGACATTCATTGACAATGATCATTTACCCATTCAGAAGTTTGACTACTTTATGAGCCTTCGTTCAGGGTACTTGTCACTTCGATGTGAAGACCAACACGCTATAGAAGCATATAGTCCTCATAGATTTAGCCGGCGCTTTGGGTTTCACCAAGATATTCCAAGTGATTTGAAGGAAGAAATTCGTACAGGCTCTTTAAAAGATCTACACCAATTCTACCAATCTTTCACTCGTTGCAACACAGACTCAAAGGTACTCATTCCGGCATTTGCCACAGACTTTGGAAGCCGGGTCAGACATAGCTATAAGCGATGGTGGGAAGGAGTTTGCAGAAACGATTTTACCAAAGGAACAAATTTTTTGGCTGACATTGCCTCTTTCCATGTTAAATCACTAACACCCAACAAATCTCAAAAAAGAAAGAGGGAGCTACAAGACCCATACATTCCACAGCCCTTGTTAGAGTTTGCACAACATCCTCTTGAAGATGGTCGTCATTCAAAAGACTCATCTCGACATACTGGAGTTGCTCGAAGCCAAGGTACCAGAGGTTCGCTTGTCGTACCAGCTAGGGACGCCATTAAAATTTCTGAAGAGAAGGTGTGCAATGACTTGGACTACAATCGGAAACATTTGAAGAGTCCAATGAAGGGCGTTGATGCAGAGACTTCTATTGATCATGCGCATCTTCTTGCAAATAGTGAGTCTTCCATCTCGAAGCCATCTACGAAGAGCTCGGATCTTAAGAGGCGCAAGTTTGTCGATGTTGGTACGTCATCCAAACTTTTGACTGAGACAGGAAGGACATTTCTCTCATCACTGCAACCGACCAACCCTCCGGAAGTCTCTATGTTCCAGGCCATGGCGCATGTTTCTTCTGTGCGTAGGAAAGGGGCTTCTATGTTGGGAGATGTCCTTTTAAACAAGCTTTCGACTCTTTCTGTGGACAACATCCTCCCACGAGTTGAAATAAATGAAATCTATAGTGGGATTGAAAGTCTTGGAGTGGATCCTCGACACTTGCGCGAACATGTTGACAAACATTGTGAAGGGGTTGCAGACTTTTTGAGGATGAAAGAATCTTTGAACAAACGACCTAGTCCTGTCAACTTGATTCAACATGAGGCTGAAATTGAACTCCTCCTTTCTGAAGCATCGCACAAGAAAGCATCTTTGAAGATTGAGCTTGATACCATCAGGTTGAAGATGGCTGACCTGCGAACCGAGCTTGTCCAATTAGAGCAATCAGTTTCTCAAGTTGAATCTCATCAAGTTGAACAAGACGATGTTGTGCAAGCCTTAGAAGAACAACTTGAAGAAGTCAAATCCACTCCCGTACTTGAAGACCAGGATATGGAGGCTTTAGAAAAGATACGAGCCCTTCTAGAAGATAATTGTTCTAGCTTGAAAGACTTGAAATGGATGTTGTAAGCTTTTTGTTTTAATTCCCTCCATATGTGACATCAAGCTTTCTCCTGTACTATTTTCCTTTTGTCAATCAATAAAGAAAACTTCATTCTCTGCTCCTTCATTTTTTTTTTTTTGATAATTTGGTAATAAAATTTTTTTTAGTGCGTGACTGAACTTAGCAAAAGATACTAAGTTGCCTACGTACCCTGAAGAGGGATCAAGTCATCACGTAGTTCAAAATAAAAATTTTTTTTTTTAATTTTTTTTTTGTTATTGTTGTTTTTTTTTTTTTTTTTGTTTTTTTTTTTTTACAAAAAGGGGGGCTCAGTGTGTAATAGTGGGTATCACCACTGATCGAACCCGAGACCCCTCAAGGGCGACATGGGCATCCAACCACTACGCCACACTAGCAATTGGTGACATAGAATGGGATTAATTTCTTCTTATTGATACGCTTTCAGAGGCAATGGGAAGACATCATATACTCTTGCAGCGTTACAGTGGGCAGTTTAAACTCGTGCCAAGGAGTATTTCCTCAACTTTCAGGCATAGAAGCGCTTGAGGAACTTCCCATTGATGGGGCCGATCCTTACACCATCATTATCAATCAACTTGTAAGCTCCATTGGTGTAGACTTCTTGCACAACATAAGGTCCATCCCATTTTGAAGTGAACTTATTGCCTGTACGATGAGTTGTGATGATAGGTCTTCGAACGGCAAGGACTAAGTCACCAACTTGGAATGATCGTGGTTTAACTCTTTTATTAAAGGCGCTTGAAAGACGAGCTTGATAGCACTCAAGGCGTTGTTGGGCCTCGAGCCTTTTCTCATCAAGTGCCTCTAATTCTTGCAATCTGAGCTTGGCATTTTCTTCTCCAGTCAATCCTTCTTGAATGGCAATCCGTAATGACGGGATTTGACGTTCCAAAGGAAGGACGGCTTCCACTCCATAGACAAGAGAATATGGTGTCGCTTGAGTAGGCGTTCGAAATGTTGTTCGATATGCCCATAATGCTTCTCCGATTCTTTCATGCCAGTCCCTCTTTGTTTTGGATACCACCTTCTTTAACAAACTGCCAAGTGTTTTGTTGAATGCTTCAGCTAGTCCATTTGCCGGGGCATTATACATGGAGGAGTTGTATTGTTTAAACTCAAACTTCTCGCATAATTCCGTCATCAACCTATTGTAGAACGGCTTTCCATTATCAGTTATGATATACCGCGGGACACCATACCGATAGATCAAATGAGTTCGAATGAAATTGACCACCGTCTCTTTTTTCACTTCCCTAAGGGGCACAGCTTCCGCCCATTTTGAAAAGTAATCAGTTGCAGCCAAGATGTACAAATGGCCACCGGATGACTTTGGTAATGGTCCTATTGCATCAAGCCCCCACGCATCAAAAGGCCAAGAAGCTACAGTTGGGTGTAGAGGTTCTGGCGGCTGGTGGATGAAGTTCGCATGATACTGACAAGCTTCACATTTCTTAGCGCACCCCATGGAATCTTGCACCATTGTAGGCCAATAGTAACCCATTCGTTTGATCCTATAATGTAACTTAGGACCTGACTGATGTGCGCCGCATATTCCTGAGTGAGCCTCCTCTAAGGCTTGTTTAGCCTCCTCCTCTCCTAAGCAACGAAGAAACAATCCATCAAATGAACGGCGGTAGAGAGTGTCTTTATAGTAAATGAATCGAGCAGCCCTTCGCTGAACTTCACTCCTGTGGCGTTTATCATCCGGGAGTCTTCCATGTTGAAGGTATTCAATGATCGCTTGTCGCCAATCTTCTTTTTCAACAAGGCATACCGAAATGATGTTCGCTTGCTCTTCTTCTTCTTCTTCGATCACGAGAGGTACCACCCACCTTTGGGAAATAGCAACTTTGGTGGTCTCTTCTTGGGATAATGCCAAGGCGGTAGCCAAATTAGCTAAAGCATCGGCCTGTCTATTCTCCTTCCTTGGTATATGCTCTAATGTGACGGCCTCAAAATTTGTTAGTAATTTCTTCGCATATTTGCAATAAGGGATGAGGTCTTCCTTCTTGACGTCATATTGCTCCAAGACTTGGTTGATAATTAATTTGGAATCCCCAAAGATCTCAAGTTGCGATATGCTCATCTCAATGGCCATTTGTAGACCAATAATCAATGCTTGATATTCGGCTACGTTGTTAGAGCAAAGTTCGCTTAATGAGAACGAGTACAGAAGTATTTGCCGTTGTGGAGAAACAAACACTACACCTGCCCCCGCTCCTTCTCGACGTGCAGCCCCATCGAAAAACATCATCCATGGTGGCATTACCTCAATGTAAAACACGTCTTCATCTGGAAAATCATCGGAAAATTCCCAATCAGATGGCACTGGGTGATCAGCTAAGAAATCTGCCAATGCTTGTCCCTTGACAGCTTTTTGTGGGACATATGCGAGGTCATATTGTTGTAGCAAGACCGCCCATCGAGCTATACGACCTGCAACCACTGGCCTAGAAAGGACATACTTAATTGGGTCCGCTTTTGCTATCAAGCGAACCGTGTATGCTTGCATGTAGTGCTCCAGTTTATCTATAGCAAAGAAAAGAGCGAGACACATCTTTTCAATAGGAGAATAATTTAATTCAGGCCCATTGAGAGTTCGACTTAGATAATAAAGGGCTCTTTCTTTCCCCCCTTCATTTTCTTGCGCCATAAGAGCACCCAGAGACTTTTCTTGTGCGGCAATGTACAACACTAGAGACTTTCCTGGAATAGGAGCACCCAAAACTGGAGGATTAAGTAAGTATCTTTTGATGCGCGCAAAAGCATTGCTACAAGCCTCATCCCATTCAAAGTTCACATCCTTCTTCATCAATCTATTGAAAGGTTGACATCGACCAGCCAAGTTCGAGATAAATCGTCGTATGTAGGCTAGTTTTCCTTGCAAACCTCTAAGTTCTCGTAGATTCTTGGGCTCTGGCATTTTCTGGATGGCTTCAATTTTGGACTGGTCAATTTCAATACCACAGTGTCTCACAATGAAACCAAGAAATTTCCCAGATGTTACACCAAAAGCACATTTGCGGGGGTTCATCTTGAGCTGATACTTTCTTAGGCGGTTGAACACAGATCGCAGATCTACCAGATGGTCTTCCCTCCTTTTTGTTTTAACCACCAGATCATCGACATAACACTCCACGTATTTGTGAAGTACATTATCAAAGATCTTTTGCATGGCCCGTTGATAAGTAGCACCAGCGTTCTTCAGTCCAAAAGGCATCACTTTGTAACAGTAAATGCCCTTAGGGGTACGAAAAGCTGTGAGCTCTTCATCCTTAGGATTCATTCGAATTTGGTTGTAGCCTGAAGAACCATCCATGAAAGATAAAGCTTCATGACCAGTAGTGGCGTCAACCATGACCTCAGTGATGGGTAATGGAAAATCATCCTTGGGACATGCATTGTTCAAATCACGGAAGTCAACGCACACCCGGATTTGTCCATTCTTCTTTTTGACAGGGACGATGTTAGCGATCCATTCCGGGTACTGTACTTCACGAATGAAACCTGCCTCAATTAGCTTATTGACCTCAGTTCTATTTGAGGGATAAGCTCCGGCCGAAAGCGTCTTTGGGCTTGTTTAACTGGGCGCACGCCTTTCTTTACCGCCAAATGATGTAGAGCAATACATGGATTGAGCCCGGGCATTTCCTTGTAAGTCCAAGCAAATACATCTTTGTATTCTACTAGGAGCTTGAGGTACCTTTCTTCTTCTTCAGGGGTGAGAAGCGCACTGATGAAAGTTGGCCGGGGTTCTTCAGTAGTTCCTAAATTGACCTCTTTAAGTTCATCAACTGTAGCTTGCCCTCCATCTTCCAAGGCTGGAGGAGCTTCATCAACCTCTTCAGCTTCAGCATCTGAAAGTGTATCCTCTTCTGTTGTAATATGAAACGAGGATGATACCTCTTCAATTTGCTCATTGTGGGCGAGTGATTGACTTGTATGTATAATCGTTCGTCTTTTGACTTTGAGCGATCCTTCAGTGCTGATATCTAAGGTAAAGTTACGTTTCATGCGTGAAGGAATGCTACTGCGGATCTCATCATTAGCTTTCTTCTCCCTTTGAACCTCAAAGCTTATTGAATTTTGAGAATGACTATCAACAGGCCTTTTTGTTGCCCCCAATCGATCAAAGACTGATTTACAAGCATCAGTGTCACGATTTTGTGTTAAGCAAGTTGTATTTAACCTGTCAAACACTGTAATTCGTGACGATGAGGCCTCGATGCGATCAAACACCGAGACACGCGATGAAGAGTGATCTTTTCTTTGATTCAAACTTCCGCCGACCTTTATTGTTATGTATTGGGAACTTGAAGCATCGCTTCTCCTCTTGATCCATATCTGAGCAGGTTGTTCTGGAGTATAACCTAATCCGGTCTTTGGGATAGGAATCTTATGCCCTTCAAGGCGCATTTTCCTTTGTGTCTTGCTAAGGCCATGCATCTTTTCTCCGGTGGCTTCTGGAATTAGTTTCCCTAAGTCTCCTTGTTTTGAGAAATCGTAGCCTGCTCTAGCTAACAACCTGTATGCCTTTGGGTCGAACCATTCTTTCGTCTGCTCACTTGGTAGAATACCATGCTCCGTCAGACTTTGTGAAGACCTCACGAATCCATTTAGTGGTTTCGAAGGCAAAGGATTTGTGGATGAAGTTAAAGGCATTACATGATTTTCTTTCAATATGGCTACATCCTCCATTGTAAGCTTTGTAGGAAGCTTTCCCATGTCTTTTGTAGGTTGAAGGCATTCCGCAAATGGAGATTGTCCATTCTTACGGCGTGACAATGGTACGTAACGGAGGAATGGAGGGTTATTGGAAGATGTTGAAATTTCCGCTCTCATTGAATTACTGGTAGATTCAATAGGATGATCATTCCCGCATTCTGGACCTTTCTTTGAGGAAGAATTATCCTTTTCAGTGATGAATCTAACATGCTTCTTCTCACTCTGCTTGCTTTCCATAGCCGGGATCTCAACTGGGAGAACTTCACTAGCAATGTTATCTTCTACATAAAATTTTGCGTCAGCAAAGTGAGCTTCAGTCTCAGCAAAAGGTTTTAAGTCAGCATTGACCTTCTTTATTCCACCTTGAAGATACTTGAAACATTGATGCAAAGTTGATGGCACTATTCCATTTCCATGGATCCATGGACGCCCTAACAACATGTTGTAGGTTGTCTTGGCATCGATGACATGGAACAAAACGTTACTTATCAATTCTCCAATGATTAATTCCAAGTGTATCATGCCGATTGCGCGTTGTCCTCCTTGGTTAAAACCTTGAATGACCAAACGACTGTGCGATAATTCCTCCATAGTAAGACCAAGTCGTCTCATCGTCATTTTTGGTAGTATATTAACAGCTGAACCTCCGTCAATGAGAATACGATCGATCTTTTGTTCACGAGCATAACCAGAGACATAAAGTGGACGATTGTGGGACTTAGAGCCTAACAATAGATCCTCATCAGTGAAAATTAAGTCTGGAGAGCACGCGTAACATTCCTGGGTTTGTTGAAGCGTGTCGGTAGAAGGAGTGTACACCTCTAGCTTTTCAAGAGCTTGAGTGAGTGCTTCTTTTGGTGAGATGGAGGATTGCAAGGGTTCAACTTCATCAACTCGAGATTGGAGTTCTTCCAAAGATGACAAAGTCTTGTTTGGACCACCATGGTCAACATCCTCCTTTTCATCCTGAATCTCGCAACGAGAAACCGTGTGAACGGCCTCGGCTGAGTCACTTTGAAAGAATTTTCTGGGGAAGAATTCTTCCAATGTGATGAGATTTCGAAATTTTTGGGTTTGTGCTGAATCGTCAGACATTTTTGGTCCTAGTCTTTCTTGCCTTTTATCACTCCTTCTTCTTGACCAAGGCTGAATCTGGTTTTGTGCTTTTCTAGACTCTTGGGTGATCAAATGAAGAGGGAATGTACGTCTCTTCTTCCATCTCCTGCGAGTAACCACCGTCCAGCCTTCTTCCTCATCCATTGTCGACCTTTTATCATCATTTGAATTATAATCAGATGACTTTTGTGAGAGCTGAACTTGAATAGGTTCTAGAGAACCAAACTGAACGAGAGTGGTATTTGCCCCCTGCTTAGTAGTTGGAGACATGCAACTAGGTAACCCACAAGCAAAGGTTGCAAGGTTTGATTGAGCAACATCATTAAAATCCAAGTCGATTTTCCTTTCCTTGGCTAGCTTCATGATGAGTTCTTTAAGAACAAAGCATTTTTGGATTGGATGGCTTATGATGCGATGATACTTACAATAGTTTGGGTTATCAATTTTTCCCATCTCTTCCGGTCGTTTGCATTCTGGCAATTCAATTAATTTCAACTTGAGTAGTTGTTCTAGCATTTCTGGCATATCGGCATCTAGGAAAGGATACACCTTTTGTTCCCATTCCTTAAGTGATGAGCGTCGCGTCTCACGCTGTTGGCCTACCTCGGGCCTTTTCTCGTTGGCCTTTACATTTCTTGTTGGAATTTTGATTGGGGTAGAGTTGACATTCATTGAGTCTTTGACATTACTTTTCGGATTCCTGTCATTTTTCCTTATTTCCCGTCTTTCTTTCCTTTCCTCAGGTACGGGAGGCTTTGTATTTCCATGGCTAGAGATACTCAATTCCATGTCATGCGCACGAGTTGCTAACTCCTCAAATGTTCGGGGCTTTATCCCTTGAAGGATGTAAAGAAGTCCCCAATGCATGCCTTGGATGCACATCTCTACAGCAGATATTTCAGAAAGTCTATCCTTGCAATCTAGACTCAAAGAACGCCACCGATTGATATAATCAACGACGGGCTCATCTTTCCACTGTTTGGTATTGGTAAGCTCCATCATGCTTACTGTGCGCCGTGTGCTATAGAATCGGTTGAGAAACTCTCTTTCAAGTTGTTCCCAGCTATCGATTGACTCAGGTTCTAAGTCGGTATACCAATCAAAGGCATTTCCTTTCAGTGAACGAACAAACTGTTTTACAAAGAGGCCTCCTTGAGTCCCTGCATTCTCACACGTTTCTACAAAGTGAGCCACGTGTTGCTTAGGGTTTCCTTTACCATCAAATTGTAAGAACTTGGGGGGTTGATACCCATTTGGCATCCTCATATTATCGATGCGCTTTGTATAGGGCTTCGAATATATGAGAGAACTTGTAGAAGAACCTCCATATTGTGCCCGAATGGTGTTCGTTATCATGTCCTGCAATTGTTGGACAGATATCGAAGCCATTGAGGTGGAATGTCCATGTTGAGAAGTGCCTTCACCTCCTTTTCCCTTATCACCTTTAGCATTTTCTCCTTTCAAGGTAAAGCCTGGTGGGCGTTCAGGGCCATGACTTGATTCGCCCGAATCTTCTACCTCCAGCTTGTTCATTAGGGTTGCAATTTTGACGTCCTTTTCTTCAAGTGATTTTGTGAGGAGGGTGATCCTTTGTTCCATTTCAGCCATCTTTTCTTCCATGGTAGAGGTGTTAGTCATCATTACTGGCATGACTTCTAGATATGATGGAGAAAATGATGAAATAGGATGAGTCAAAGGTACTTTATTCCTTAAGTTCCTCATCACAGGTGAAGAGTTGATAGAAAAGGTCTTTGTTGGGGATGATTCATTACTGCTCTCCAAATCTTTCGAGAGATATGAATCCTTAGTGGTAGCTTTCCTATTTGCAAGAAAGTCCAGAGAGATGACAGTAGGAGGTTGGCTTTCTTTGGTTGGTTGGGGTTGAAGTTGATCAAGAGCTTTGGATCGACTGCGAGTGATTGGGCCAACGTAATCCTCAGCACTGGAAGCATCAACTACTGATTTTTGGGCATTCTTGCTAGAGGCCATTGAAGCTGGTAGCAAAATGATGTCGAATTTCTTTTCCTTTGAAGGAGAAAGAGATGAGAGGCAGAGAAGTCCCACTGGGCGTGCCAGAATATGTAGACGACTAAATTTCTAGTTTGAAATAAATCAAACAAGTAAAAATAGTTTCACAAATGCGAATTTGTATTGATGATTGTGGTATAATTCTCTGTGATTACAAAAGAGTTATCCTCTGATTCAATCTCTTTGCAAGACTTATTGATTGGAGTTATGGTAATGTGATTTTGATTTGAACACCAAATATCCTTCAATTTGGTTGAGGGATGGATCGAAGATTGTTGAAACAGAATTACAATGAATCTCTGGCTATAAGCTTGTTAGAAATTCTTTGTTCTTCACGTTCTTCGTGTTCTTCGTGTGTTCTTGGTGCGTTCTTCGTCTTCGAAGGTTTATGGTGGAAGTTCTTCGGTGCTTTAGAGGCTTGAATCCGTAGAGCTTCGTTGATTTGTGATTTGTGGATGTTTTTCGGACACTTTAGGCTTGATTCCCGTAGACTTTTGGATCTAGGCGGATGATTTGGATGATTTCTCTTCGAATGTTCTTCGTATTCGAAGTTGAAGTTCTTGAAGTTCTTGGAGGCTTTAGAGCTTGGTTCCGGCAGAGCTTCTGGATTTCTGAATCTTCTCTGATGCTGCTTGTGCTTTAGATGGCTTGATGTGTTCTTCCAAATGTCTTAGGAAGGCTTCTATTTATAGGAGTTTAGGGGTGGATGAGTGACACGTGGCGGAGTCTGATTGGTGACACATGTCACAGCCTGATTGGTCCGCTTATGTCATCGCTTACACGTGCGGGGTTGATTATGTCATCGCTTACACGTGCGAGGCTGATTATGTCATCGCTTACACGTGCGCTGATGTGTGATTGGTTTTTGCATGACACTTGGCAAATTTCTGTTGGTTTCTGAGTAGTGATAGCAAAACCTAGTAGCAATACGTGGAGTTTTGTAATTGGTTGTATTTTGTAGACTTGGTAGTGTGATGTGTTAGCTTGTGATAGGTCGGGAATTTTCCCTCTCTACAGGTACAAATAACACCATTTATAGGTACTGGTCCGGACCTTTCTATTTAAAAATTTTTAAAAATGCAAACCCTCTCATTAAGGTTCCCTATAATCAAAATAAGTCTATAATAGCAAAATTCACCTTTATTCTTTCGAAATGCTCAAATAAATTACACTCCAAATAATATATATAAAAGTAAAATCTCTTATTCTGTTTAAAAAATAAACTCTTTTTTTTGTTGAGAGATAATTGCAACATACTGCTAACCTCACAACTCGAACATTTTCTCTCTTAGACCCCCAAGTACTTTGTGTATGAAGAGATGCCAATTCAGTTACAAGGCTTTTGACAAAAATAAACTCTTTTTAAAAGAAAGTTTGCACTTAGAAATTTTAATATATGGTCTACTTTTTCATCCATAAACCCAAGAAAACTTTTCAATTAATTTTTTTTCATTATTATATTTCTGTTTATATTATATATGTAAAGGTATATAAAAATTATATAATGTTCATTATTTAATTTATTTGAAATTAATAATGTGGGGATAAGAGCTCAAATTTGTATATTGGGCCTTGTGCCTTATCTAAGGATGTGGACATGTCCGAGGAGGAGTAAATGATTGGGAGAGGCCCCAAAGTTGAGAATCACATAAGGAAAGAATGAAGGAATATAGTCTGAGGAGTAGCTCCTTCTCAGATACGATGAATATCGGTTAAACCTGTATTTGGGCAATTTAGGTGACCTTCTAGGAAGTTCCAACGATAAGGATGAACCTCAGGCACGTACAAAGGTGATAGGAACTCAGAAATATCTAAAAGAAAAGCTGCTACCACCGCATTAAATGCATTATAGCAACTTTTCTGGCCACATTTATATGGAGAGGACCCCTGAACAGTGCAATCTCAGCTACCACCATTCACAGAGAGCCAAAGAAGATGTCTAATGGGACATGCACTCAAGTGAATGTTTAGATGATTAACAAGTGTACGATCAAGATGGTCTGAAATGAACTATATAATGCAAAAGACCTCCCATAAGAGGGGGATGGGAAAAAGCGGAAAAGGAGATCTGTAGCACTAAAAAACGGTATTAGGACTGAATTTTATTAGTTCATTTTATAATCGGTCTCCTCGGCCAAGCATTTCATTCAGTTTTTGCGTGCCTTTCTTACTTGTTCATCTTTTAAATCCCCACTAGCCGTTGTCAAATTCACAAAAGGCCCAGTTCTTTCACCCACTCTTTTCAAATTTATTGTACTAGGCTCATTGGGCCTACTTCCCATATCTTTTGGACTTGGGATACAAATTGTGACCCTACAAATAAATTTGTGTGTGTATGCGTGTGTGTGTGTGTTTTTAACACTATTTTTATATTCTAATATGTAATCTTCAATTTATTTACCAACAAAAATTGATTTTAATTTTTTTAAAATATTAATTGTGATTGATTTAATTTAAAGGATAATTACTTAATGAGATAAAATATTTTTCTTGAATTATATAAAACCAACTTGAATGGAATTTTCATATATATATATATATATATATATTGAGAATTTTTATTTTTGATAGTTTAAGAAGAGAGGATTTGAACCCTAAATGTTTTTCTCAAAAACATTAGAAGGTGCCAACTAATTGAGCAACAATTGAGAGTTGATGTCAAAAAACTCATAAAATAAAATGATCATCTAGCTAGCCAATTCCTTTAGCTAGTGGCCCCTTCTAAAAAAAAAACCTTTTATGTAACAAATCACTAAGCATTATTGGTATTTAATTGTTTGAATTTTTTTTTTTAAAGTATTCAAATTACTATGTGTTGTGTACGTTTTTAGACTCCTTAACAAAAGTTGTTTAACCTAGTTATTTAGCCAAGTGATTACTTAAATAAATTATTCAATTCTAGGTTAACACAATAAAATCATATCATGTAAATAATGCGGAACTATAAAGAACACAACGATATGATAACTCAGGAAAACCTAACCGATAAAAAACCTGAGGATGATTTAACCTACCTATCCTCAAGGTAAAATAGATCCTGTAGGGTTAGTTTTTGCAGCCCAAGCCCTAAAGAGGTGGGTTAGAGGCCCAACAAACCCAGCACAATGAATTTGTAGAGAGTGGGTAAAAGAGCTGGGCCGGATACGAATTAAACAAGAGTTGGTGGAAGCACGGGTGAATAATCTGACGTGCAATCACGTAAAAACCATGAAGGACTAAAGGTCCGAAGAGATATTTTATTGAACGTTCTTAGATTACAAGTTTCAGAGCTACAGTAAAGTAATTTTCTATTCTTCTTCCTCTTTTTCTCGACCTCCTTCTATCAGGGGCTCTCCTTCTTTATATAGCCTCTTTCCTAATCATCCTAACCCTCCATTTGTCTTCCATCTGCTAACATACTTGAGTAAGGGTCACGTCAAGCACCTCCTTTAGCTTCTTGGGAGTGGCGGTAGGTGAAGTTGCACTGTTCAGGGGTCCCCTCCACATAAATGCGGCCAGAGAAGTTGCTGCAGGGCATTAAATGTGGCGGTGACAGCTTTTCCTTGATAGATTTCTTCATCCTTATCATCCCCAAGAGCGCCCAGAGCTTATCTTTGTCACCCAGATTGCCAGGAAGGGCACTCGGGCTTCCTGTACATGTATTCAATCAAAGCTACTCGTATCCGAGGAGTAAAACCTCTTCGGACAATAGGTGACCTCTTCGGATTATACTTTTCGGCCCTCCTTGGGCATGATGTCCGCAGAACACTGTTCCAGCCCACTATTGCTCTTCGGACATAGGATAACATACAGAACAGGACCCCAGGCCCATTTGATAAATGTGGGCTTTTGCCCCCCACAGATCCATTATGAAAGAATTGAAGTTTTTACAATAGAACTTAGACCACTAACATCCTATTACTACCTCAAGTAGAAAACTTACTACCATGACCACATGACAGCTCTGAGTCCACGGACTACTTCTTTCTTTGATCCACTACAACCACAAGTTCTCCTACTTGTGACTTTGAGACTCTACTCAAAAGTTTCAGATCTTCTTTAAAATTCTTTATGCAGTAACTGAAGAGATCATCAAATTCTTGAACCGAATCTTGATCTTGACAACTCTGTGTATGTATGAAAGTAAACATCTCTAGATCTCATAGAAGATTCAACACACAACACTCAAAAGACTTCTAAAACGTAACTAGGGTTTTTCCTTTTATACTTGGAGTAAAACACAAAGCCCTACACATCAAACGGACTTAGGTTGAATTGGAATTTCTACATAAAAATAAATCTGCACGTGGTTCGATCGATCGAGCCTTGTAAATTTTGTCCAATAAATTCTGCAATCACTCGATTCCAATTTTACACATAAACACACTTTGAGTCAATCTAAACCTAAACTCTATGTTTTGATCATGGTTTGCCAACATAATACAAATTAAAGTTCTAATACATTAGTTCCTAAAGTTTTAGAACCTAACATGTTGGATTTTTATTATTATTATTATTCAAATGATTGTGTGTTTGGCACTCTCCCCTGTTTGTCGTTTGGTAATCAAAGTTAAAATTTTGAAATTTTATGACTTGGGTTTTGCGTGTTGTTATCTAAACTCTAACCAAATATTTCATTTGGGTTTTTTCTTTTTTTTTCTTTTTTTTTTACATGGCAACGTGTTAAAAGGAATAATGGACATATTTTATAGAGAGAACGAGAGGGCAAACCCTCTCTCTGGTTGCAAAAATGGTGAGATGGAGTTCAAGAGAGAAAGATAAAATAAAAAATAAAATTTTTAACGAATTCTTTTATTTGGTATATTGAAAGGGAGTTACTAAAAATTTTAACAAATACAGTAATCAGTATTAGATTTTTTTCCGAATTTAAAAGAACATAAAATTTGATTTAAATAGATGAATGAGTTGAAATGTAATTAAAAAAAACAATTATTTTGTGTTTTTTTTTATTTATATTATGCTAATATTGATTAGATATTCCTTAAAAGAAACGACATTGCATAGATGTAAGTTTGAATTTTATATGTTAATTTAATTTTGAATTTTAATGTTTTTAATTTTTATTTTTAAATGGTAAAAATATTGATTCATACTTTTTTTAATATAGAAAAAAACCGATTCATACTTATCCCACGGGGCTAGCTAGGTAGATGATTGTTACCTCTATGGTGAACAAAATATATCATACCCCATCCCTAATAATTTTTTTTTTTTTTTTTTTTTTTTTGGTAATAGGGATATATATATTATGAGAGGTAATAGGGATATATTGATAAGGAAACTTAGACTGCGAATACATAGTCGATTACATCCAAGATCACCAGTGTCATACAACAAAAGTAGAGACAACCCCATAAACAGAGTGTCCAAAATAAGGTAATTTTTTTGCAAGTGGATTGCCATTTAATAAAGTTTGCTCACTTAATTTAGATGGTGAAAACAATGATAATCAACTATCTAAATATTCATGATTTCCACAAGAGGTACTTTCCTTCTTCTTCCTTCTATCTTTTCAACGAGCCCTTGGTGAAGAGGATGCTGTCAAGTGTCAAGCATTACATTTCCTCCTTTACTTTTTTGGGCCTTTTGTGACCTTGTGGGCCGTTGTTGATAACTTTAATTAAAGTTCAGTAGCAGTAGATATGTCCTACACCATCACATCACTGACATTTAGTCTGAAAAAATGCCAGAAAAGGCAATAAAGGACAATACTGAATTCATAGGAAGACCTGCCACTTTCATTGACCCATGCGGTGCATAAAGAAGCTTTACTCTTATCATTTCGGTGTCAGTACTCAAGTTGCTCCCAAAGTACTGCTAATAACAAAAACGCGTAGAATTTAATTTAATTGAATGGTATGGTAGCAATCTTTTTGTCTCCGTGAACAGCTTGATTGACTGCTTGGCCAGTGGGCTAGCTAGCCTAGCTTTGGCATTTACTTCTCAGTGATAAAAAGTAAAAACACCTCAATCAAAGACTTTGACGAAAGTCAAACAGATCCGTCCGCAGGGTCCATTTGAGATTAGTATATTTTGATAGAATTAAAAAATTTTTATTAAAAATATTATAAATAAAAATAAAAATTTGTGAAAATAATACAGTAATATTTATAAATAATATAAAAAATATAATGAGACTTATAAATAATAATAAAAATAAATTAACAAAAATAATTTTTATCCTACAAACTAATTAGAAATTAAACGAGTGATTTTTAAATTTTTTTTTTTTTGGGTTTTTACTGAAAGGATTGAGGAACTTCAAAATGAAATTTATACGGTACGATTTGACACACTCAAGCATGCACACAGATACAGAAACAGAGAGTATTAAATGAACCTTATCAAAGATATGAGCTGATCCTAATTGCTTTGGGATAGATTTTTTTTTTTTTTTTTTTAATATCTGTGAGGTCTCTTCAGTTTTCAAATTACACAACTAGTTTCGAGCATCCAGTGATGCAAGTGGTATATATAGGTATTACCGTATTATTTAGCATTAAAGCACCAAAAAGTCTACTACTCGGTCTTTTAATTGTAAAAAAAAATTGCAATTGTGCTATAGTATTATCCTAAATTTATGATAGTACTGTAATAACGTTCTAAACCAATTTATTATTTTTTATTCCCCACCTTTAAATACTACCTCTTTCTCTCTCTTCATCAATCTCTCATCTCCTCTCTCTCTCTCTTGACGTTCCAAGCATCTCTCTCATGGTGGTGGTGTTTATTTGGTGTGGGTCCGGCATGGGTCTAATGGCAGCATAGGTCTGGCAATGGCATGGAGGTTTCTGGTTTCTAGATTGGCAAACAGCGTGGCAGTTGAAGGGGAGGTTTTTGGGTTTCTTGATTGGTGTGGCGTGGCAAGGTTCTTGCATTTCTTTAGGGGGGCAGTTTGGTGGGTCCTGTGATGGAGGCGCAGTGGCGTGGGTCTAATTTTGGTTTGATTTGGGTGGTTCCGATTTGGTTCCGATTTTGGTGATGTTGTTGGATTGGTGTATGTACAATTTTGTTGGGTTTTGTTTAGTGCCGATTTCAGTGATATTGTTGGATTGGTGTGGGTTTGATTTTGCTGGGTTTTGTTGTTCATTTGTGGGTTTTGTTTGGTTCCGATTGGCATGGGTCCAATTTTGCTTGGTTTTGTTGGTCATTTGTGGGTTTTTTTTGGTGGTGGTGGGTGATGGGTAGTGAGACAGGGGTGATTTGTTTGAGTTTCGGTAGCCTTTTTGGGTTTGTTCATGGTGGAGGTGGTGATAGCAAGTGGATGCAGTGGAAGAGAGACAGAGGAAGAGAGACAAAAATTAGAGAGAGGAGAGAGATGGGAGAGAATAGATATGTATTTGGGTTATATTATTTTAATGTGTTGTATGATAAAATAAAATTTGAGATGTTAGGTGCATTGTAAAATTGTATAGTATAATAGATAAAGTAGCTTTTGAGATGGTAAAATAGAATAGTTTTAAGATAGTGAATGCTCACGCTCTCAAATTTTTCCCTCATCGTTGTATTGCCTTTTGTTTTGATATAGGTTTTTCTTTTTCTTTTTTGGGAAGTTTGTGTGTGTGTGTGTTTAGAGAGAGAGAGAGAGAGTTTGGCTACTGCTTCTGTTGAAAAAATTAACATTACAAGGTAACAAAGTTAAAAATGGTTTTACACAAAGAAAATCGTACTCGGCACAGTTCGAGGAGATTAATTCTAGTATATCTTTCTTTGAATTTCATTACAAGTTTAGTTCTTATTGCTACATTGTTTTTCTCTCAAATCCTCGATCCCTCTTCTTTAGGGTCTTCTCTCTGTTTTATATTATCTTCCTCCTTTCATCTCTACCCTCCACGTGTAGAGTAGATTGCTGGTGTTGATCCTTATCCCATTAGCACTTTTCTGAAATCTTTTGGTAGTAGCTGTAAGGTTGGAAATTACTATTCAAGTATAATTTCCTCATTAATGCGGCCACAGAGTTAGTTACAGAGCATTTAATGCGGTGGTAACAGCTTTCTCTTAGATATTTCATAGTCCTCATCTGTCCCATACCTTTTGGATGTGTATCCTTACCAGTAGAACTTCCTGGAATGTTGCCTTGGATGGTGGACCACAGCTTCGGACCTCGGCTTTGATCAGTTGAGGTGGCATCCCTCCTTGGATCACTTTCCTGGACTCTCATGACCATACTTCACCTCTTCATTCACTAACGCGAACTCCTTTGACAGTGTTTCCCTGTCCTTGGACTACCTAATGTTCTCGAATTGGGCCCCCGACCCAATATATGCTATTGGGCCCATTAACCCTACAATTACATATTTTGAAAATCCAACTTTTAGATTGTATATCTTTTATATTCTTAATACGCATTTAAAATTTCATGTCAATTGAATATTATTTACTATTTAATCCATAAACTTATTTTTTATGCATAATTTTAGACTAGAAACTTAAACATTTGATTAATAGCATGTTTATTAATCTTTGATCTTTTGAAAATTTGCAAGTATGAAAAATATAAGAAAAATATGTAATCCAATAGTGAATTTTTCAAAATTCACATATAATAAAAAGATATTAAGTGAAGTTATAATCAATAACTACAATAAAATTTGTACCTAAACTTTGTCATATATATTTTCCTTTCAATCACTTCAATTATATATGCTTTCATTATAATCCTTCTATCCATCTTCATCCAAACTATGCCGTTAAACGCCATCAGTTTCCAATAGCAAAACCACTCAATTGTTTTATGGAGTCAGTGGGACTATCATGTGGACGAAAGGACTAACTTAAAAACAAAAGTTAGTTAAATATGATTGAAGTGAAATAAAATAAAATTAAATGACACACACACACACACACACACACATATATATATATGAATATAGAAACAAATTAATTATAAATGGGTAGGTCCCAATTAGCTTAATTGGTAAATTTTCTGATGGTTGTATAAGAGATCTGGGGTTCAATCCTCACTTACATCAAAAATTGATTGGTATATTGGTCTGATAATAAAGAAATATCATTAGGAGCGGACGCCATAGGTTAAAACTCTTTTTAAAAAAAAAAATTATAAATGATTTAATTTGTAATTTAGACCAAAACATTTAAAACGATTAATTTTAGTTTTAAGCCAATTTTGTTCTAAAGAAAATGAAACCATGAATTTGAGAAATTGGACAGTCTTCTTATTCTGTATTTTGACCCAATTCCTTGGATTGCAAGTGAAAGTTGCCGACAATTTTCGGTAAAAATAATAGACTTGCCATTACATTGATTTGGATATATCTTACTAATCTCATTCATAGTAGGACCCATTTACACTGTTACCATCACTATCTATCCATGCTTGCCAGCCAGCTAGGTCCAAATTAATTTGAGAATCATTTGAGGCTTGGAATAAATAAAAACATGATACATTTTTTTTTTTTTTTCAGAAAAATAAAAGCACTAAAATGAATTGATTTTTCTCAAAGATAAAGATCGTTGAATAATGACAAGATAAAATACTAAGATCGCAACATAACAAATGACAAGATTTTTATCACAACTTGCTACCTAAATAAATTGTGCTAATTGCTATGACACTGGCATTTTTAGTAACGAAAACAAGTCACAAAGAAAAATAAGGAGATCTTTGATTATAAATCTGTGGAGTAACTAATCTGAACGTGACTGATTAGGAAAGAAACAACAGTGCATGAGATCAATAAATATGACAGTTCGAGTGATGGCTCAAGTACAGGTCAAGATAAATGGCCATGACATCTTGAATTATCTTTGCCAATGTTCGGTTTCCCATTGCAGCTCTGTCCCTGTGATTTTGATTTAAGAAATATATATATATATATATATATATATTTTGTTGAGAAAATTGATTTAAGAATATCATCCAACTTCTTATTTTATATCTTCTCAAAAAAAAAAAAAAAAAATCTTATTTTATAAATTTTTCTAAGTGAAGAAACTGAAAATTTTGACTTAGGAGAGCTAAAATAATGCATCCAACCAAAATTTTCAACTTTGCCTCTTGTCTACCCAGAAAATTAATAATATTATTGAGATCAAAGCTCATTTTACAATTGGTGGGGAATAATAAAATATATCCCCAGGTTTAATACTTTTAAAAAATTAATTTCCTTTTTTCTCTTTCTTCAATTAAAATGTCTTTTTTTTTTTAATAAAAAGAATCAAATAATCGATTACGAATTTTAATAAACGTGGCTTAAAGGGGATTTTTAAAAAAAAGAACTGAAATTTTATTTCTTAGTCATAAGTGATATCATCATTCCCTCGAGATGTATAATAGTTGACTGAACCTATTACCAGACAAATCATCTCAAACACCAAGAAAACTAGCGTACGTACGTACCAACTAACAAGAATTGACCAATCAAAAATCATGTAATGCTTGCCTGGAAGATTTATGCCTCCTTGGGCCAATGAAATTTGGAAGAGAAAGTTTGTGAATACAAAAATTTGACAAAAAGTTTCCCCTATACTGATGTGGCATATTGTTTTTTTTTTTTTTTTTGAGGCAGAATTCTATTAGAGTATAATACTATAATTTAAGTATATATGTGTATAAAATTTTTTATTAGAAAATTAAACCATTGTCTTTACCCCTACTCCTACAATAGCTTATACTTATAAAGTAACAATCACGCCTAAATACTGATAAGACCTTGTCAACTTAACTATTACGAAATTTTTTGTGTATATAACATTACTAAATTTGCGATTTAGGTGCATCGCTGTGACCTAAAACTTTCATGATTTACATATGAACTTATAATAATTTGCACTATTTTTGAACTTATAAGATGCATCTAAAATCTTTTATTCTTGAATACAGAAATAGGATTCAAATCGATTCTACAATTATTTGAGCAGTTGTTTTATTTTTTCTCCAAAGTATACTTTTTCTTTTTCTTTTTCTTTTTTTAATTCAAAACATTTTAATCTTTCATTCATCAAAGCAAGCCAGTACAGCTCGTTGCAAAAATTACCTAAAGTGGGAAAAAAATAGATAAATTTTATACAATAACCTTTTGTCCCAAGATAATGTTTAAATTTAAAATAATACAATTACAGTAAATATAAGAAAAAAATTCGTGGACAGGATCTTTATGTCTAAACTTTTACTACAACTCTGATATAGTCGATTATCAGTGTTGAAAAAAATGTAGTAGGTCCATGTCAAAGTGGTAGACAACTACTCACACTAAACCACATCAAAATTGTGATACAAACGTTATTTTCATAGAAATATTTTAACATAATAATTATTTTAAAATGTCTATTTTATTTTTATATTTGAGGTGACACACTTTTTCTAATAATATTTTCAACACCCTATAAGGAAACTATAAAGACTAAAAAAATTGGAAAATAAAAATGAGTGTATATTTTAAAACGTTTTGAAAAATAAACATTTTAAAAATAAAGAATTCTGAGGGCTTTTGTTGTGAAGAGCATTTGTGTTTTTATTTTAAAAAAAAAATCTGAAAATAATTTTCATTAAATTAGGTTGGAAAACTGTTTTTAGGGAACTGATAATAGAAAAATGTGTGTTTGGCACAATTTTTTTGAACGGTTTTTTAAGAACTGAAAATACAAAATTTTTGTTTGGGACCATGTCTTAGTAGTGAGGATGAAGTGATTTTTCTAACAAAAGTAAAAGTTAATAAAGAAAAAGTTAAATCTCTCTCTTCTTCTCGAAATAACCAACAACAACATTGTTATCTCCTCTTAATTCTTCCTATTGCTAACCCCACTCATCTACCAATCTAACAACCCCCAATCCACAAGCAACCATCTAACATAGAAAACATACCCACATAGTGTACAGATATACTCCAATGGTGGTGGTGGTGGTGGTGTTAGGCACCACTTCTAGCAATGGTGGTGGCGAGCCTCACAAAGCTCAACCACGAGAGAGAGAGAGAGAGAGAGAGAGAGAGAGAGAGAGAGAGAGCCACCCTCAGTGGATGCTAGCATAAGCATGAAAGACTAATGGTGGGGATTTTGGGTCTTAGAGTCCATTTGGTTGAGAGGGTAGAAAATGGGAAAGATGATGGAAAAGTGAGAGGATATAAAATATTTTTATTTTCTCTTATGTTGTTTGGTTGGAGGGTGAAAAAGTGGAGGGATAAAAAAACTTATTTATTTGGTTGAAAAGAAAAATGAGAGGATAGAAAGTGTAATTTATATGAATTTACTATTATACCCTTATTACATAATATATAAGAAATAATTTTTTTATAGAAGTATATAAGATATAGTTTTTTTGAGAAAATATACAGGAAATAATTTGACACATTATAAAAGTGTCACAACACAATTTTTACTTTATTCTAATTTTTTCTCTATCTATATATTTTTATGTATAAAAGATGTGATTTATTAAATTGGTTAAAATAACATATTAAAAAAGAAGAAGAATCCCAGGCTGCAGTTACGCTAAAGTTGGGCAATAGACAGGTTAAAAAAAAAAAAAAAACGTTGTTGTTGCTTGCTTCTTGTTGGTTGTATTTACGTTAGGCAGAAATACCATTTTCATCCCTATATTTTCACGCGATTCCCACTTTGGTCCCTAACTTTTTTTTTCACCAATTTTAATCCCTATTCTGTAAAACGCGTCTCGTTTTTGTCCCTAACGTTACATCAGAAATAGAAATTGCATAGCTGACAAACGGAATAAATTAAAAATATTAAAATAATACTCACAAATGCCACGTCATTTTTAAAAACAAAAAATTAATTTGTAAATTTTAACTAAATGAAAAAAAAAAGGAAAAAACTGAAATAAAAATAAAAACTAAGAAAATTCAAAAACCCAAAAAATTCAAAACCAGAACAAAACAATAACAAACCCAGAAAATTATTTTTTAATCTCACTCTCTCTCTCTCTTCCTCTCACTTTCAGAGTTTCTCTCTTTCTCCCATGCTCTCTTCTCTCTTCCTCTCACCTTGAAAGCTTCTCTCTTTCAATATTGGCTTTTGGGCCTTAGATCGGCGTGGCACATATCAGCATGGAGGCTTTGGGTGGGTGGGATTCAGATCGCCGTGGTCGGTGTCTACTCATGGGTAGTCGTGGCTCGTCGTGAGTGAGGTGGTCGTGGCTCGTCGTGGGTGGGGTGGTCGTGGCTCGCCATGGGTGGTCTTGGCTCGCTGTGGGTCAGTTGGATTTGATGGGTTGGCTGGGTTGGATTCGATGGTGGCTGGGTTGGCTTCGATGGTTGTTGGGTTGGTTTAGTTGGTGGGTTTGTGGCTCAGCAGAACTGAAGGGTATGGATCTTGGGTCTTACGTGGGTCTCTCAAAATTGAAGGGTATGGATCTTAGTGGTTTGGGTATGGAGGTTTGGTAGTGACAGTGGTATGAATTTTCTGGATTTGTTCTTGTTCTCCTTCTTTTTCTGGGCTTTGAATTTTCTGGGGTTTTGAATTTTCTGGGGTTTTGAAATGGATCTGTTGGTCGGTGGTTTTGGGATCTGGGTTTGATTGTGGTAGTGGTGGTGGTGGTTTTGGGATCTGGGTTTGATTATAGGTTTATGGGTTTGTTGGAGATTGGTTTGTTTACTGGGTTTGTGGGTTTGATTTGCTGAAGATTTGGGTTTGAGTTCTTGGGTTGCTGGGTTTGATTTGGGAGTTCTTGATTTGCTGGGTTTGAGTTCTTGATTTGCTGGAGATTTGAGTTCTTGGTTTCTTCATTCTTCCTGTTAGCATTTAATTTAATTTTTTCTTCTTGTTTTCATTTATGTCCTAGTGATTTGGGTTTGAGTTCTTGGTTGCTGTGTTTGATTTGGGAAGAATATGAAGAACAAGTTGTAAAATGAAGAACAAGATTAAGAATTTTTTTTAATTAAATTAAATTAAAGTTTTTTTTAATTTAATTTATTTTTTAAAATTTTCTGACATGGCTTTAAAAAAAATTAAAATGTTGACATGGCATTAAAAAAAGCCAAATAATATTTTTTAATAATATTTTAATTGCCACATCAACGCCACGTCAGCTTCTGTCTGTCACTTAAGACTTTGCCGTTAGGGCACTGACGGTAAGGACAAAAACGAGACACGTTTTCTAGAATAGAGACTAAAATCAGTGAAAAAAAAAGTTAGAGACCAAAGTGGAAATTGCGTAAAACTGTAGGGACGAAAATGATATTTCCGCATTTACATTATTATTCGACAAAGAAAAAAAAAAGGTTTGAACAATACAGAACAAAAGTGGCTGAGCAATGAGCACCGTACGGTAGTAATGTTAAAGGGGCAAAATAGTCTTTTGATCTTCAACTATCTTTTCTCTCCCATTCTCTCTCCATTTTAGAGAGATTACTTTTTGGTGGGGTAGGAGAGAAAACTCATGAACCCCACAAGTTTTCTCTCCCTCTTTCTCTCTTAACTAAACACACAAAACTATTATTTTCTCTCCACTTTTCTCTTCATTTTTTTTTCCTAAAGAAATGTTTTGTCCACAACATTTTTACTACAAATCCTAAGTAGCAAGTTGTTACTGGTTGTTATTGTTGAGGAAAAAAAGTAATCTCAGTGGTAGGTTCAAATTTGAACCAATAACAACTAACCACTTATGATTTGTTGTGAAAATGTTGTTGACGTAGCACTTCTCATTTTTCATCCTCCCTAAAATCTACCCAAGCAAACATACCCACCCAACCAAACATACCCTTAGAGCATTCATATCTGGTTTCTTCAAAAAATTCTATTTTACCATCTCAAAAGCTACTTTATCAATTATAGTATTATACCATACCATATTTTACAATACACCTAACATCCCAACTTTTATTTTCCTATACAACACATTAAAATAATATACCTAAACAATAAAATATATAACCCAAAAATATATCTTTCCTCTATCCAATTAAAAAGTAGGAGAAAGACAATTAAAAAATGATTTTTAAGAATAGCATTCTGCTACAGTAGTATCATATAAATAAGATGCTACTGTAGCACAATTGCAAATTTTTTTACAATTACACTACTGGATAATGCACACTTTTATGGACTTTTTATGGTTTTGATGCTAAAATCTTCCAACACAAGCCATTTAGCATTCTCAATGTGAATGCTCTTAGGGTTTCAAACAAGAGGGAGAGAGAGAGAGAGCTCATTAATAAAATTAATTCTCGTTAAGTGTTGTCATGTCAGATTTGGGTGGGGTCTATAATTTTCAAAATATTTATCATAATGTCATTGAAAACTATTTTAAAAGTTATTGAGAATGTTTTCCACACTATTATATCTTGTAAAATATATTTACAATACTCTTACCAAACACATGATTAGTGAGACTTATCATTTCTAGCATTTAAAAAGTTAAAACTAGAATTTTTTTTTTTTTTGAGATAAGAATTTTTTTTTTTTAATTCTCTTACCAAACAACCCTCGTTTATGTGCATTTATGATTTACCTTTCCATCAAATTTTTAAGTCAAGTACCCTCAATGAATCTTATAGTTTTTTTTTAATAAGATTCATTGAGGGTACTTGACTTAAAAAAAAAAAAAATGCTGTCCCACAAAGGGGATCGGAAATTCTAGATCATACGAAGCTTTTCACATTCTAAATGTCGTATTCTGACTAAAATTGCTAAAAATAAAATCTCAAATAGTTGTGCTAAAAAAAAATCTCAAAATAGTTGGTCCAAAATTTCCACACGCATCTTTTTGCGATAGACAAATAATGATGCACCAAGAAATTAATAGACAAATAAGATACATATAATATAGTCCCACGGTATGAATCTGTCCCAACTCCAATCTCCTTCACCATTCTCTCTCTCTCTCTCTCTCCGAGCTTCTAAAAAACTGAGTTGAGACTGTTAACCTGGAACTTCGGCACAATTCTAAAACCAAATGGGAGCAGAATTTACGTTTATAAAGTTGCTTCTTACACATGTTATCTTCACCACTACGTTGTTTTACTTTGCAACCCCTGGATTAGCAGCCACTGCTAAGCTTCACAGTGATGAAGGTACGTACTCTCCAACTATATATAAAGTTTGTGATTCTTTTTGTTATTCCTGAAACAGCTCAGCTCAACTATGGTAATCAGATGCATTGGCTTCAATCAACTCTGGGTCCCAAATAATGAATATAAATTAAAAGTCCATGATTGAAAGTTCAGAGTTCTTTAATCTATACATCATTTTGTTTTGTCTCAAAAACATAGTTGATTGAGAGATTCAAAGTTCTTAAATCTATACATCAATTATTTATTTATTTATTTTTATTTGTAAACCATTAAGCATTTTTTTTTTTTTTTGTTTCAAAGAGATTGTTGCTTATCTTAATTGCCCATATAGTTATTTCAATAAAGATGCAAGATTCAAATGTGAATGCTCTTTTTTTCTTTGTCTTTTTTCTTTGGGTGTGTATATTTTCTCAGAAAGCAAACAGGTGATTTGATATTTGTATTGGGTTTTGTTGGTATATGTTAATGGTGCAGTGGAGGTATTGAAAGTGATAGGGAAGAAACTAGGGAAGAAAGATTGGGATTTTGGGGTAGATCCTTGCAGTGGAGAAGGAGGGAATTGGAGAGTATGGGATGGAAGGAAAGGCTTTGAAAGCAATGTGACATGTGACTGCACCTTCAACCACAATTCCTCTTGCCATGTTGTGAGCATGTACTCCTCTCTCTTCCTTTTTCCTCATTCAATTTGTTCTCTCTGCTAATGTTTTTCTCTAACAGGATTTTGGCACACAAGTTGTGGAGGAATTATATTTATCATTATTTTGATAATACATAGTAGAATTTATTAATGGAAGATAAAAATAAGGCTAATTAGCTAGAAATTATTATATCTTTTAATTTTGACATGTTTTTAATATATTTTTCAATTTAGTCCTCATGTCTATACACTATAGTAAAGCAACTCAAAAGGCTGAAAACAAATAAAAGTTATAAAAAAAAAAAAAAAAAACTCAAGGGCCTGAATTAAAAATAGATGAACATTAGAGAATTTATAATTTAACGTAAATTATAGTAGTTTATACATATTCTCTTTTAGAAGAGAGACAGAGAGTAGTGTGCGAGTGGGCCCACTTACAGCCAAAATAATAAAATAAAAAAGAAGGCAAGTGTTGCATTGAGACGTTGACTGCAGATGGCAGCGTGTAAAGCGCGTGGGTCAACTTTTCTATGGTGGTTTTTTTTTTTTTTTTTTAAAATTTAAAAAACAAAACCTCATCTTCTGGTTGTGTTTGTATAAAGTAATGGCCAATGGGAATGGGTAAGGGAAAATCCTCTTAATTATATACTGTGTTTTACATACACTGATGCACACTATACTATGTTGTTATAACTTGAAAATATGACTTAAAAACACATTGTGCTGTTGTAACTTGAAAACGTGACTTAGACATACTATGTAAAATCATGTTTTCATTTATAAAACACACATGTGATTAACTAACAAACACAGCCCATTAGGTAATGGGTTTTATTTACGTGACAAAGTTACAAACTAATCTCCAAACTCCAAAGTTCAAGAAATCGGGTTTGGGCCTACACCCCATGCCAGCTTGAATCCAGATGATTTTGGATAGGGATAGGGTTGTCAGGTTTGGTTGTGTTTGTAATTGTGCATGCTAAAGCTATCATTCTCACTCACTCTCACCTCTACTAGTACTGTACATGAGTAATGTTTGACATCTGTTGATACGGCAAGCTAGTAATGGACCTCATTTGAGCTTATTATTGTCATTATTTTTTTATTTATCGTTAACAATCTACTTTTGCTATTATTATTATTATTTTGTGTCTAGACTTTCTCAGAGTAGAATAAAATGGAAAAATGTTAGAATGATAATAAAATTCACAATTTTTACCACAACTCGCCACGATGCGAGTTGTGAGTGGTGGATAAAAGTAGTAGGTCCATGTGACAAATTGTGGCAAAAATTGTGAACTTTGTTGTGATCTTAAGATTGTTCATAAATGATTAAAAAAAAAAAAAAGGATTGTTCGTAAACATGCTCTTAGATAGATTTTGTCTAGCTTGTGTCAGTTGTGCGCACTAGTTACGTGGGATCTGATCTTCTTATTTTATTTTTTAAGTTAAATTTCCATTAAGTGGGTTTATGGGTTCGGCTAGATTCCTAGAATTAGTGTCTTCATAGTGATGAAGCACTATTGGATCAATTTTGCCCACCCACTCACATGGGTGTTCTCACGAGTGATAGTGAGAGAGAAGCATTTCCCATGAAACTCTGGGATTTATAGTTAATTTTCTACAAAACTATATAGCCCAGCCCTACATAAAATCTCACACCACATCGTGGTATTCATGGACGAATGTAGACCTCTTCTTGTTACCACTGAGATATAAGAGTACTATTTGTCATTAAGTGTGTTCAATAACATAACATTTACATGTTAAAGTTTGGTTTTGTTCTGCGGTATGGCATATAGTACAATATATTGATCTGAACATTTTTATCATGACCATATAGGGTATTTTCTGGCTACCATATGCTTGAAAAAATTTTCATGCAAGGTTGTAGATGGGAATTAAAAATTCTATTGACACATGAACTCCAACAATCTTGGGTTTGACTCATACATGGAAACTTTTTATATTAGAGACCTATGTATTTCTCTAAATTTGCAAAAATGGTGTGATTCATGATGGGACACTCTTAAACAACCCTAGTTCTCTGATTACACACAGAGAATTTGGTGAGAAAAATGCAGTTACTGGTTAAAGCTCATCTAAATTTACTAAAAGGATCTATCAAATAAAGTTTAACAGTCATCAATTAATGTAATAAAAATCCTTCAGTCCTATAAAATATTCAAGTTGCATTTTCTTTTTCGTTTGCTTTATGTGTTTTGGTTTGTATGATATGAGAGTTTGAGTAATCTTTTCCATTCTGATCTTTTCTCTGTTTTATGTGCTAATAATGTAGGAAGTAGATCTGTTTTTCTGCAGTTATTATGATAGATTTAGCCACACTTTGATTATTATGAATCAGCCGTACTAAATGGATTCTAAATTTAAAATAGTTCATTTTATATGAGTGCCATGTTCAACTAATTTACTTTAGAGATATGCAGAGCTTTGAAGACACAAAATCTATCAGGCACTGTTCCACCAGAGTTTTCCAAGCTCCCCCACCTCAAATTTTTGTAAGGAAAAAACCAGAATTATTCTATAATGTAAACTAAATAGTCATTTCAACCATTTTTGTTATTGGCAAGTTATGCACTCAATGAGTCTTGAACCCATGACCTCATCCTCTACCTTGGTTTTATAAGAGGAAGAGATGTTATTTGAGCTAGAGCTGTTTGGCTAATGTTCCACTTTCTTTAATTCAGGGATCTCTCTAAAAACTACTTTACTGGTTCTATACCTTCCCAATGGGCTACCATGCGCTTGGTCGAGATGTAAGCACCCTCTTATACTCGTCACTCCATTGGACCATTACTAAATTTTTCAATTTGTGCAACTTGAAGTTATATGCTTTTGTTTATTGAATATACAGCTCTTTTATGGGGAACAGCTTGTCAGGACCCTTCCCAAAAGTTCTCACCAACATCACCACTCTCAGAAACCTGTATGTTGGAATCATTCAATTTTCATATTCATAATCTATATATGTTACAATTGGATAAGTTGATGCTGGTCTTCAGGCCATATTTGCATCATGTCACAAAAAAAAAAAAAAAGCAAACTAGTTCATAATTAAATCAATTTGAATAGTAGCCAGTCCAATCCATTTATTGAGGCTAAATGTGAAAGAATCCATCAACTTATTTCTATCAAAAGAGAATTAATGAAATATTTCTAAAATTTTAGAGCATCTTATCTGGATTTTTGGTGTTGAATCCAAATTAAAACACGACATGTGTAAAATTGAATTATATATGGTGATTCTAAATTTCTAATCCATGGGAGCTTGGCATGTATAGGTTAAACATTGCCAGATTTATAAATGGCCATAAGCCAGCTTTAGATGCTTTATCTAAAGTAAATAGTAATTTATGTCTTTTACAGGAGTATCGAAGGAAACAGATTTTCAGGACCCATTCCACCAGAGATAGGAAAGTTGATCCATTTACGAAAACTGTAAATCTTTCTCACATTCTCACTTACATTAATCATCAAAACGGACCATTACTGAGAATTATGTTGTAATATTTTTAATGTTATTGTTCTCCTCTTTTTTTTAGTATGCTATGCTCGAATGCTTTCACAGGAGAGCTGCCAGTTGCACTTGCCAAGTTGACCAAATTGATTGATATGTGAGTTAACACCTATATTCTTATTGAAATGATCAGTTAACTGACCAAAATATATAAAACTTTATGTTATTAAATTCATGATATCTGTTCAAGCCCAGTGTTATGAAATTCAGACTGGACTTGACAGCTGAGCCATTTATATTATAACAGCTCTCTTTAGTGCTGCAATGGAAGCATTTCAGGATTCCCAGAAATACAAATAACACATTATAATTATAATATTTTACTTGATATACCCTCCTTCTGATACTGTATGATTATTTCATAATATACAATGTTATTTGAAGTTATAATTTCTTAGTATTAAATGTGTCTGATACATTGATGTTTCCCAGAGTGACTCATAAACTTTGTTTCTATACTACATTTCAGGAGGGTAAGTGACAATAATTTCTCTGGAAAGATACCTGATTTCATCGGTAATTGGACAAAGATTGAAAAACTGTAAGCTTCTTGCATCTTTGTTACTGCATTCATAGTCTATGCTCTATTGATCACAGAACTTTACTCTATGTTACAGGCATATGGAGGGTTGCTCTCTTAAGGGGCCATTACCTTCGAGCATTTCTGCTTTAACAAGCTTAAGTGATCTGTATGCAATTATACTACTTTATCATTTAATTCCTTCCAAAAAAATGTTATATAGTGATAGTTTGTGTACTGTGATATTTAGGAGGATAACTGACCTAAAAGATAGAGGTTCTACATTCCCGCCATTGACTAATTTGAAATCCATGAAGACACTGTGAGTTGATTTCTACTTACCTTGTTTTCTTCTTCTGATACTCTCAAATTATGGTGCTTTTTAGTGACGACGATGTCGTAATGCAGGATACTGAGGAAGTGCCTAATTTATGGAGAGATCCCAGAGTATATTGGAGATATGACAAAACTTAAAAACCTGTAAGTAGATCAGCAAATGACTCTGATGAGCTTTGAAGAACCCCGTGTTCCTCTTTGAAAACCCTAGTCTGTTAATACTCCATGGAATTTAACTTTATATGATGTTTGGAGAAAGTTGATTGTGGAAATGGTTGTGGATAATCTGCATTATCATGATCCTTGCAAATCAAAATAAATAGACAATGAGTTTATACCACTCTGGGGAAAGCTGGAAATAAGCTTGTTCATCTCACACTATTCAGATTTTTCAAACATATTACTTACAATGATAAACAGTTAGGAGGGTCCTTTATTCCAATTTTGTGTTTATTTCAGCAAGAAGCACCTAGGTAAAAGTTCCAGGGACAGAGGAGAAATTTGAATATATAGATTTAGAGAAGTTTTATATAAATACAACTTATTTATGATGACTTGCATACGCTGCCTGATTTTTCTTCTGAATTATGGAGTATTTCATTGTAGACTAAAGATTCTAAGTGCTTTTGGTAGAATATCAGAACCTCATTGATATTCTGCTTATATCTCTCAGGCGATTTCTCATATCTCTAGATATTAAAAATTTTGCTGTTCTGATGAAGTGGAGAAGTAAAAGTTCAACAAATTTTCTGGCAAACCCCAAACAAGAGTTAAATAGTATTACTTTCCTCCTATGATAGAATCTGACATGGGATGAATTCTGCCATGATTCTCAGGAAACTTCTATGACAGAAGGTCCTCATATTTTCTTCCACTGGTTAAGTTTGTGCAACTGCATGTTCATGGTTGACATCCAATGATTCATTCTTCTAGACTTCTTTAGACATCAATATAAATACAATCAAAAGTTGCATATACATACATGTATGAATATAAACAATATACTTATTATGATCCTTTGTTTTGCTTTGAACATTGGCATTTTTAATTTGAGTAGGTATTGATTTTGTTTCCCTTGTGGTAGAAATTAATATTCATTTTGATTTATTTACACAGTGACCTCAGCTTTAATGAATTGACTGGTGAAATTCCAAAATCATTCATCCAACTTCAACAAGTAGATTTCATGTAAGCAGATGTCCCATAATTTTATTTTTATTTTTTATCTTTTCACATTGTCATTCCCATTATCATTAAGGTGTGAATGTTGTGTTGTTTTGTACTAGTTATTTGACAGGGAACAAGCTCACTGGAACTATACCAGTATGGGTCTTAGGAAGATCCAAGTATATGTATGTAATTCCTTGATACTTATCTTTACCCTTCCATCTCCTTTTTGAATGCATTTAATAGCAATAACGATAGTACCATTTTGATAATTGTTTGGTTCCACTTAGAGTTGATTGCATTTGGCTTACAATTTTCCTCATGAACTTTGGTCCTCTGATTCTGACACGCAGTTTTCATACATTGGGAAAAAAAAAGTAGCCAGAGCATTTGTGGAAGCCATTTTAGTTTATGTGAAAAATAGGTTACTATTTTATTCTGCTGATTTTTGGTATTACAGGGATGTTTCTTACAATAACTTCACTTGGGAAAGCTTAAGTCCAACAAAATGTCTTCAGGGGAGTGTGTGAGTGTTATTTTAAGTCATATTTTTCTAATTAATCCATGGCATTCAAGAAAATGACAACAAACAACCATTTGATACAATTTTGCAGAAACTTAGTGGAGAGCTACTCCTCATCAGAAGATAAATCGTATGATTTCTGTTCCTGTATGATATAATCTCATATTAACCATAAGAATTTGTCAATGCTTGTGGTCTGTGAATTATATCTTCAATCTTTGACATGTTTGTCTTCATATAATAACCTCAACCACCTTTGCCATCTGTTGCAGAAGTAGAATTCATCCATGCCTAAAAAGGAATTTCCCATGTCCTTCTATAAAAAATCTAGGTAAGTTTATCAATCCAGGTGTTTTTTCTTTTCAGCAGTTGATTGTGATAAACATTTATCTTTCTGGATTCTCAACTGAATAATATGAATTTAATAAATAAAACACACAAACACCCCTTCCACTCTTTCCAGAAAAAAAGAAATATAATTGTAGGTATCTTCCTTTGTGATTGTAATTGGGAAAAGTCCTGGTCCCTGGAAATTGTTTTTGACGCAATCAGAAATGTAAATATTAGAAGAAAATTTTACTTTACTGTTGAACCAATAATTAGTAACAATAGTCACTGTTATTAGTGAATATAATGAATGGTAATCCTGCAAGTGAAGATGAGTATGCCAGTTTGGCAGTTTGCTTCTTCTCAGGCATCCTGTACTGATAGCAAGAATGTTGGAAAATAAGGATTCGGAAAAAAAAAGTAAAAAAGAAAAGAAAAAAAAGAGAGTATTTCTTTGAAAGTTGGGACCAATATGTAATAGTGAAAGGTGCACTGCATAGTAAGAAAGAAATATATATATTTTCATGTTATAATTTTTCATAATAAATTAAAATTAAATTAAAGACTCAGAATTCATTTGTTGCATTCTGTATGGGTTCTTGCTATAAAAATTAGAATTGTTTAACTATACCTTTTTTTTGTAATTGAAAATAGGAATAACAATAAAGTCTATTCTCTAGAGAGGAAAAATAAAACAAACAGAGAGTATGAGGGGGAGTCAGTTCAATTGACAACTTTAGAAACACTCATTTAATTCCACCTGAATAGAGTAGCTATTAATGCCGAATGAATATAAAGTACTATGGTGAGCCTAGCTTCAAGTGTTTATTAATAGGATGTTTGTGAAGATAACTCTTTCTAAATATTTTTTCCTGAACTTTCAAAACTCAAAACAGGTCATTACTCATTGTACATTAATTGTGGTGGTAAGGAAGCAAATGTCCTCGGTAAGAAGTATGAAGATGACACAGAACAAAGAGCTGCTTCGATGTTTTTCATGGGTCAGGGCTGGGCAATCAGCAGCACTGGGCACTTCCTGGACAATGATATTAATTCAGATATCTACATTGTAGCTAATAGTTCAGCACTCTCAAATGTCTCTAGGCTTGATTCAGAACTGTACACAACAGCACGTGCTTCTCCCCTCTCTTTGACATATTATGGACTCTGTCTCATGAGTGGGAACTACACTGTTAAGCTCCACTTTGCAGAGATTATTTTCACCAGTGACAGATCATTTAACAGCCTTGGGAAACGTATATTTGATGTTTACATCCAGGTAGAAAAACTTTACCACACACAATGACAAAGAAATTGTACTTTGTCTGTGTTGTATACAAATGAGTACAATCTTTATTTTATTTGTGAATATAGGACAAGTTGGTCCTGCAAAATTTCAATATAGAAGATGAGGCAGGTGGAGCTGGTAAGCCTCTTGTGAAGACATTTACTGTAGCTGTTACAAGTAATACATTGAAGATTCACTTTTACTGGGCTGGGAAGGGGACAACAGGCATCCCACTTAGAGGAGTGTATGGTCCTCTCGTATCAGCTATATCAGTAGATCCTAGTAAGTTAATCTAAGCTATAAATTCTTCAAGATTATTCTTTATCTTGTATATCCTGTCACTTAACATGAGTCTTATTCTATAATATTAAATTTTTTAGAGAGAGAGAGAGCTTGTTGTGAAGCACTTAAAAATGCAACTGGTTGGCTTTTATTTGGATTTTTTTTATTATTACAGTAAGGTAATCACTAATCTTTTAACAGCTCCTCACTAAGTTGCAAATCAATGCATTTTGTTCCATTTCCTTATATGTTCATGCAAAGCAGAAAGGAAAGGGCTTGCCTACCACACAGTAAATTATGTTGAATATGATAATGACCGGCTAGTTTTCTTTAATGACACAATAATTCCGCTCTTTTTTTAATCAGTTTAATATTAAACTGGTATCAAATTACTTTGTAAAAAATGAATGTCCTAATGAGTTGGGATGTGCCTGTTGGGCTTGTCATTTCTGTCTACCTTTATTTACACCAACTTGTTCCTTTTTAGTTTTGTTGACTGGAGATAATTCCTCGTTTTACAGATTTCAAAACTCCTTCAGATGATAACAAAAAAAGACGGCTCATGATAGAACTTGGGACAGCGGCTGCAGCAGCTTTTGTCATTTTTCTTGCCCTGTGGGTCATGAGGATGAAAGGCTGGCTGGGAGGCAAAGTCTCTGCAGACAAAGGTATGAACTATGAAAGGATCCTTGTTTATTGGCATCTCTTAAAACAACATTGTACACCTTTCAACCGCAATATAGTTAAGTCCACTTCCAATACCCTGTTTATTGGCATCTCTTAAAACAACATTGTACACCTTTCAACTGCAATATAATTAAGTCCCCTTCTAATACATCACACATCACAGTTCCACATGGAAATTACTATAGATCCATTGAACAAAAAAATCCATATCAACTTCCAATATTCCTTGTGTTCTACACACAATCTCCTTATATCTTACAGACCAGCACAACCAGGTCAAGCATAAGGCAGTCCTCATTATCATAACCATTCAAAGTCTTTAAAAATTTGTGTTTTAATGTCTCATTATACTGGAATTAGTTGCATCAAAAGATTAAATACTTTTTGTCTCTCTTTCCCGTATATATAGGTTGCCTTAAAAAGTCAATAATAATTTCATACCATGATTTTTTGAGAAAGCTGAGATGACTTCCTTGGACACTGTTTATGTTATATATATATATATATAGAGAGAGAGAGAGAGAGAGAGATCAGCATAGTTTCAACTAGTTTATCTGCTATAAATTCCCCTTATATTACTATTGATTCTTTTTTAAAAAGAAAATGCTGCAACTATTTGGATATCCCCTTAAATCATGCAGACCAGAACGAACTGTTGAAACATAAGACAGTCCAGAATAGCCGCACAGAACCATACATAGTCTTTGAAAATACATACTTTAGTGTATCATTTTGACTGGAATTAGCTGCATTGAAAAATTAAAATCCTATTTGTATCTCTTTCTTATATTTGAAGATATTCTTAAAAAGTAACACTTTTCATTACCACCATGTTTTGAGAAAAATCAAAATGACTTCCTTGGACGTAGTTTATTTTAAATTCAAGGTAAAAGAAATTGCCAGCATATTTCTAACTTGTTAATCTTCTAGAAAGTATCCATATCTTAATGATGGTCTTCAAAGTTAAAATTTATCTTATTTTTTTTTTATTAAAAAAATCTTCAACTACTTGGATATCTCCTAAAATCTTACAGAACAGCACAACCCGGTCCAGCAAAAGACAATCCACAATAGCATAACCATATCCAGTCTTTAAAATTCCATATTTTAATGTATCATTTTGGCTGGAATTAGCTGCATTGAACAATTAAAATCCTATTTATATCTTTCCTGCATTTGAAGGTGCTCTTAAAAGTTCGCAACAATTTTCATTACCACGATTTTTTAATAAAAGTGAGATGACTTCCTTGGAAACAGTTTCAGTTAAACTCCAAAAACATTTTATCAGCATAGTTTTAACTGTATATGCTAGAAAGTTTCCATATTCCATATATGTTCTTTTGCTGCAGCAATCAACACAATTAGGATACATAATTAACAAAAGAATATAAAAGACATAGTTTTCAGTATCTCTCTCTATTGACATTCAATAGCACATTGCAGAGCTTAGAGGTATAGATCTGCAAACTGGATTATTTACATTACAACAGATCAAAGCTGCCACCAGGAACTTTGATCCTGTAAACAAACTTGGGGAAGGTGGTTTCGGTGTAGTTTACAAGGTAATTTTGTGTTTCTCTTGCATCTTTTTAATTTGTTTTCCTACACGTTCTTGATGGATCATATGGTCTACTTATTAGACCAAGTCCACTGCAAGAGAGCAGATAGTACTTCCTGTAATCGATTGGATATATATATATATATGCGTGTGTTTGTGTGTCTTTGACATTATTTAAATGGAAATTTGGGAAAGCCTTTATTCTTGTTTTATTCCATCTTTTTATATTTAGAACCTATGTTCAACTGTAAACAAGAAGTTATGGGGGAATATAGTTTACTTATTCCTGCATATTAATGATTGTGTTGCAACTTCAATTTTTGAAAGGTTTCAAGGATTTTCATTCATAAGAGCTATCCATATCTTTCAAGGAATTCAGAGGAGCTGTTAAAGATAATATATTGACTATGATTAAATACTCATAATTTATGAACATTAATAGTTGATAACCAGCAGAAGGGTCAAAAAGTGAGAAAAATCCTAAATGAGAAGAATGACTTGAATTTAGGATACTCAAATGATATCGTCTTTACATTTTGCTGCAGTTAATATGTAATTCGCATCCGCATTTGTGTGGTTTTCATTTGTTGATGCCAAGTATAATAGTACTCTTCTTTTTGAATTAGGGTCAATTATCAGATGGCACAGTAATTGCAGTGAAACAACTCTCCTCAAAATCTAAGCAAGGAAATCGAGAATTTGTGAATGAAATCGGCATGATATCTGGAGTACAACATCAAAATCTAGTAAAGTTGTATGGATGTTGCGTTGAAGGGAACCAGTTATTGCTGATTTATGAGTACATGGAGAATAATTGTCTATCTCGTGCACTTTTTGGTGAGCACTTCTAACCATCTCAGACGTGTAAATCACATACACTATATCTTGTTATTCATAAAGGGCACTGAAAATTTAGCCACCTTCAGAAGCTCTCAATTTGATTGGTCTTGTGCATGGGGTTTTACAAATTTAATTCCGTTGTTCTTAAAGTCTTTGTCCTTTTGTACATAATTTTTTTGTAATTCTGTAGTCGACTATGTGTCCATTGTGCATGAAGTAGTCTTCTTTTAGTAAACTTATTCTTACCTATCAAAAGTAAAGGCCACTGAAAATTTAATTTTTCTTTTTATTTACTGTATACAGGGAAGGACACAACATGCAGATTGAAACTGGACTGGCCTACCAGGCAGAAAATTTGCCTAGGCATAGCTAGAGGTTTGGCCTACCTCCATGAGGAGTCAAGGCTAAAAATTGTGCATAGGGATATAAAGACAAGCAATGTATTGCTTGATAAGGATTTCAATGCTAAGATTTCTGATTTTGGTTTGGCAAAGCTAAATGAAGATGACAATAGTCACATCAGTACCCGGGTTGCTGGAACAATGTAAGTTTTTTCATAAAAAATCAGCATGAACCTATCTAAAGTTAGCTAATCATGAATATTTGTTATGGAAATTATAAAAGAGGAAAAATTTATCCTTATCATGTGAGCAAACATTGCCCATTCAGGTTTTGTCCAATTGCTAGACCTAAAAGAAATTGTAGGGAATTTCTTTGACTTTATACTTCTACCTTCCAATCCCTCATTTCAAGTCCCTTCAATGTCTTTGCCCTCAGAATTAATACCATAAATATCAGTTTAAGATTGAAATACTGGTTTTATATGAAGATTCTTTTTGCTGTTTGATTATGCAGCGGTTATATGGCTCCTGAGTATGCAATGCGTGGTTACTTGACTAACAAAGCAGATGTTTATAGCTTTGGAGTTGTTGCATTAGAAATTGTCAGTGGAAAGAGCAACACAAACTATCGGCCAAAGGAAGAATTTGTTTACCTTCTAGACTGGGTAATTAAAAATTAAAACTGCTTCAGAATTTCTTTCTTTTTATTCTTTAGAGGTGTGCTATTTCCTTCTAGGTTTTTACCTGTCTAAACATTGAGACCACAATCTATGGTTGCAAATATGTCCAAATATAATGCAAATACAAATAAAAACAAAATTTCTGTTTAAGTGTTCCCTGTTTAATTTTATAGCTCATTACAAAATAAATGTCTGATTATCCTTAAGATAATTTATATAACAAATTATTCCCATGTTTCTCCAGAAGACTTATGATGATTCACAAAATTTAATTAATCACACTTTTTTTTAATAAATTAACAACTTGATATAGCTCATTCTCTCTCTCTCTCTCTCTTCCACACACGATAAATTTTGAATTTTGAATTTTATTTTCATTTCACTGATATTATCTGTTTCCTTAATTCTCATGCTGGATATTTTTTATTCTAAAAATGCAAAAAAAAAAAAATATATATATATATATATATAATCTCCTTAGCTTTAATTAGTCACCTTTATATTTTTCGTCCTAATGTTGATTTTGGGATTTTTTTCAGGCCTATGTTCTGCAAGAAAGAGGCAGTCTATTGGAGTTGGTTGATCCAGGCTTGGGTTCAGAATATACAACAGAGGAAGCAATGGTGATGCTAAATGTGGCTCTCTTGTGCACCAATGCATCCCCCACTCTAAGGCCTATAATGTCCCAAGTAGTGAGCATGCTTGAAGGCCGAACTGCCGTGAAAGAAATACTTTCTGATCCAGGATTTTCAGCAATTAATTCCAAATTGAAGACCATAAGAAATCACTTCTGGCAGAATCCAAGCAGAACCCAAAGCATGAGTATTGAAAGTCCATATACTGATTCCACCGCTTCATATGTTGAATCAGAAGAGGCTGGCCATCTTTTAGGTGTTAATTCAATTGATTCTCATGAATCATCAGTAATTAATGTACAGTCTGTACCATAATGTCATATATTATATAGATATATAGTTGTAAAGAAACAAAGTGATTTTCTAATGACCATCTTCATCAGAATATAGGCTACTAACAATAAAAAGTATTTAATTTTTGGACAACATTTTAATTTCCATATCCAATTTGAAGAGAACACTTAGTTGGAGGTGGGAATATGAACCTAGATATCTCCTATCACAACATCAGTAGTTGCCAACGAGTTGAACTACAAAACTCTCGATGTAGCATACTTAAACCAAGATGAAACAAAAATATTTAGGATAGTGAAATAATTTTATTCTACTAAGATGATTGGTGTTATGAGTTCATGCAATTTTGTTTGCTTAAGAAATCTCAAGTGGAATTGTGCTACTTGGTTCAGAATTTCAAATAGGTACACAAGGGTGTACTGATTTATAAACTCTTTCACCTCCCATGTCCCCAAATCTCCATCTCTAAACAATGGAAAAGTTGAATTTCACTGTTTCCCGCATAACCCATCTAATGCAAAACAACAAATTCAATGGAGTAGTGGAGTTTAAGCGATTTCTATTCTTAAAACTTGCATTTATCAGGCAAAAGTATATAGGTAACTAGTATAACCTTTACAGTACCAGTTTACAATGCTCTTCCCTCTCTTTCTTAAATCATCAAACGTTGGTAATTATTCACAAACTGCAATACAAGCAAAGGATATTACTTTTTGGAGACTTTAAAACTCCAAATAGTGCTCATGAAAGGATGGCATAACAAGCAGCAACTTTAAATTGACAATTCCTTTTCATCTTTCAACACATGATGTCCTCTTTTTCACCAAAACTCACCTAATTCTAGTTCCCAAGGGCCAAGATTGTGTTGTTCAAGTTAAAAAAATGATCTAATAATGCATAATTAGATTCACAAAATATACATACAAATTTCAAATTTAAAAAGAAAAATAATTTAATAAGACATATAATAAAATTGTATAAAATAGACACGACCAAAAATAAAACCATACATCATAACTATTCAAACTACAAAAAGGTATTACATGTTCTTATAATGTAAATTTTACTAAAATTAAATATATATGCTTTCATTTGTTTAATAAATTATTTAAAAAATAATAATAACAACATGCTACTAACTCCGTTGTTTAAATCTTTTCTCTCATAGAGTCCCAAATATTTTATTCGTGAGGAGGTGCTAATTAGTTATAAGAGCCTTGACTCATTTGTTTAATAAACTAAATTCATACTTTTTTTTATTTTTTATATAAATATAATGGGATTAATCTGAAGACAAATTTCAAAACCCAAAAAAAAAAAAAAAAAAAAAAAATCTTAAGAAAAGGTGATGCTATAGAGTCTAGAAAATTATCTCAAAAAGAACATCAAAATGATAGCACGTGTCAAACTCGTGCCCAATCTTCAACCACCAAAAAGAAAGGTACATCTCTGTTGCATTTGCTATTTGGATCTGATTTGAGGTATTTGGTGAGATCTGTTCCCAGTTTACTCACTTTCACAATTCCCTTTCTGTTTTTTCATTTTCCTTCACACATTCATTTCATTTCCCCTATATTTCAAACTCACAAACACAAGAAACTTACCAAAATAGAAATAAAAATAAAATCAAATCAAATTCAGACTTCAAAAGAAAATCGCCTTGAAACCAAAAAAAGCAAAGCAAAGAAATGACTGCGATCGCAGTGAACCAGTTCGCTCAGTCCATCACTTGCCATGCTTGGGGCCCCGACAACTCTAGTACTCTTCTATTACTTTTCCTATTTTTTTCTTTCTTTACTCTGTTTGTTTCCTGAGATTTTTTTTCTTTTTTAAAGTAGGAAAATCGTTACTCGGCTCATGGATCAGGTTAATTTTGTAGTTGGGGGAAAAGTGTTAGTGTTTTAGAGTCAATGATTTTGTTTTTATTTGAGCATTTTGTTTTTGGGCCCTGATTAGCTGGTAGTGGTTGATGATTGAGTCGTTCTTGGCTTGAAAATTTGATGGAATATTGTGTGATTTTGAATTTAGGCAGTGATCTGTTGCTTTGTTTGTGGCACTGTTTGGCTCCTGAGAAATTGTTGGAAGGGTTTTGTGAAGTTTGCAGAGAACTGTATTGTTTATTTGGTTGATCTAGTTATTGGTGTTGAACAACATTATAATCTGAGCTTTTAGATCTAAAAGGGGATGATTTGGGGTATTTTGGCATTGCATATATAAATTTTGTGAATAGTGGGTTTTTGATTGTATTGTTGTTGTAGTAATTTTCTTTGGCATAAAGTGGGACAGAAAATGATGGATATTGTGGTTGGTTAATTCTGAATTGTAAACAAATGGAATGGTGTTGAAACAAAACCTTGCTCAATATGTTAGGATTGTTTAAAGTGATTAATCTCTTTTCATTTTGCGTACTTCATGTGAGCAAGCTAAAAGAAGGTATTTGCTACTTGCGGTGGCATCTTTTGACCCCAAAAATTTATTATGCAGTCCCCTTGTGTAGTTTATTTACCCTATTGACTGCAATGAGATGGTGGTTCTAGAAGAAATGTTAGATTTTATACCATCTAGTTTGATGAACAATTCTGCCCACATAGGATTGTAATTTTTGTATATACCAACAAAAAAAAAGGTGTTTCTTTAGATGTAAAGTTTCTAATTCTTCTGTATAATAAAAAAATACTTATTTTTTCTCTTAATTTTGAGTACTACATTATCAGGTTGGCTTTACTATTACTTTAGTAGAAGGGCCTTGGATAGTGTGGAGGAATTTAGATACTTTGCATGAATTTTATTTTTTGTTCCATTTTATTTTCATTGCTTATGTTTGATGAATACTCTGTATTTTTTATTAAAAATATATTCTGTTTAGTGCTTCTTTGTCAATACTTAGTACCAGGGCCTCCATCAAATGACTTTCTTAAGAGTATTATTCATTAGTTTGAATCACTCTTTTTTTTCCCCCATGAAGTGTTGTAATATATTTTAATTTCCTTTGTAGTGGTTGCATTCTGTCCCAACAATAATGAGGTTCATATCTATAGATTATCACAAGACAAGTGGGAAAAGGTGCATGTTCTTGAAAAGGTACTCTTCAGAACCTTTCACTCAATAGAGAAGACGGTTCAAGTCTTATGTTCTACCATTGTTTCTCTTATGAATGAGTAGAAGATATTTTGATTTGTCAATTGGGGTGGGTTTAAATGTCATTTTGGAACATGTACATTTAGGGTCTGTTTGGATACTGCTTATTGCTGAAAACTGAAAACTGAAAACATTATAGCAAAATAATTTTTAAATGTGTGAATAGTGCTGTAGGACCCAGTTTTAACTTAAAATTTGCTGAATTTCGTACTTGTGGTTCCATGAACAGTGCACGGGACCCACAGAAAAATGCCAAACACACTAAACTTTCAATTTTCAGTAACATCCAAACTCACACTTAAATTAAGAAATGTAGAATTATTTTGCCCTGGAAAGGAAAGTTTGAGTATTTTGGCACTAGGGAGGATATATCAAGCTGTTTGATGAGCTACCCACTGACACTTGGCTAATTGATATCACATGAAGAAGTCCAACTCTAGGAGCATAGATGTAAATTACATGATCGTTGCTTTGTATATGTTATGATAATGCCTATAAAAAAAAAATGTTGTGATAACAACAAATTTGATCCCAGTTTTTTGAAATTTGGGACTAGAAAAAGTGCATTCACACAAACAGGAAATTAAAATGTGCATAGATGATAAATTTTTAATGTGATTTAGCCAATTCCATCCCTACATATACAGGCAATGCCAACCAAAATCTATAATCAATTTGATGGATTACGACCATTTTCATCCAATCCTCACAAACAAACTAGCATACTCTTACAAAAACAACTCACAAACCTCACAAATACAAACACACTCAAGACATCTCACAAGCACAAACTAACCAGACTCTTAGTTTACCCAAAACATGCACTCAATACTAACTCACACACTTAACACTCTCACAAGCCTAAAACCTAGGAATCACTGACATAGGTACAGGTACGGGTTCAACACAGCAACATGAGCAATTTTTGAAAAATTATAGCATAACACGGCAGGCATGACACCAGTACAACACGGGCACGGCACCCTAAATGAAGTGTCTGTGCTTCCCAGCCTAACCCCAATACATCCCAAACAAGATGATCATTGTTCTCACCCCACTTGGGTTGTGCCTAAACAAGTGGTGGAGTTACTACCTGAAGCAAGCATCACCTTCATCTCAAGATTAACTTTGGGCTTCGATACCAATTTGATGTGATGACAAAAGCTCTGATATTGGTTTGTTGAAATTAAGTGCATTCACTCATGGCCAAGGTTGGTGTTCATTTTTCTTGGATGCACCACTCTGCTGATGAAGAAACAAGGTCTTCACCTTGCGTGGGATTATTTTGGAGAGATCTTAACTAGAGATATAATAACCAATTGATTGCTTTTTTTTCCTTTACTTGTATTGAAATTGTTCTCATTGACCCCTTGCCCCTCTCTTCTCTTGGATTGATAACATCTTTGCTATTTATTGGAACATGTGTACATGCTTGTGTAATGAGATGCAGAATTTATGACATACAAGTAATTTTAAAAATATATATTAAAAAAAAAAACTTATGACATACAAGTTATATCAGTGTTAATAAATCTTTTTGTTGTCAGGTTTTCATCATTTATACTTAATTTTGATGAAGACATTGTGTCAATAATGTCTCAGCAATTTTTCCATTTTGTCCTGAAACAGCATGACCAAATTGTTTCTGGGATAGACTGGAGCCCAAGGTCCAACAGAATTGTAACTGCATCTCATGATCGGAATTCGTGAGTACCTATGTGGTTTTAGATTTTTGTTTTTCATATGCTTTTTCTGTGCGAGATATCTAGAGTGAAGAAGTTTTTGCATCTCTCTGTCTCTCTTGCACACACACATTTTTCATGTTACCTCTCAATTAATCATTTCTTTGATTCTGTTTCCTAATCTTTGGTGTTTCTAGATATGTGTGGAACCTAGAAGGATCAGAATGGGTACCAACCCTTGTTATACTTAGGCTAAACCGTGCTGCACTTTGTGTTCAATGGAGTCCAAAAGGTACTGGTCTTTTAATCCTTTTATATTTTTTTTTGATAGGCAACTAAAACTTTTTTAAAACCTCTCCCCTGGTACACAGGCAGTGTACTAAGGGAACAAAATAACTAAGCAAAACTACACAAATCTAAGAAATCCAAAAGGGAAGGAATAGAAAGATCGCTCATAGCAGTCATCCAATCAAACAAACAAATCAAGAAGAACTGTTTCAACTCAAGGATGGAACGTTCCTCCCCCTCAAAAGTTCAGTGGTTTGTTCTCCAAATAGTCCACATGATACACAATGGATAGCCCCTCAAATCCCCATTCCAACAAGCTAGCAACTCCACCACTTGTTTAGGCATAACCCAAGAAACACTAAACATGCTAAACACAAGTTTCCTTAGACTATGTGCATAAGAACAGTGAAGGAGTAGGTGATCCACTGATTCCCAACTATTCTTACACGAAATTTCTCAAGAAATCAGTGCAATGGAAAATCCTGAATTTGAGACATTCTACACAAAAAAATATTCTTTTAAATGAAGGTATAACGACACATATATTCCTCTTCCTCAGATTGTCCAATGTATGGATCTTTCCCTTAGCGGCTGTCCAAGTGAAAAAAACCTACCTTAGAAGGAGCCTTGACCTTCCAAATACTTTATCCAATGTAATCCTTTTATATTACTGAAAAGACTATCATGTTAAGTGCAGCCAGTAGTTATACATTTTTTGTCTATTAACTTTCTTATACCATCAGGTCATGTGCATAAATATCAAATGCATGAAACCATAGAGGGAGATGCCAAGACCCAGGATAATAAAATTGATGGGTCTCATGAGCTTTGAAGTTATGAAGTTGATTTTGTGTTTGCCAGATATTGGATTTATAATTTTCTTAGTCTAACTTTTAGAGGGCTAATATAATTTTTTTATGGGGTATAAGTGTAATATTAATATCTTTTGAGAAGTTTATTCTAAAATCATTGACGTACATGAGTATTAAGGCTTAAGTTGGAAACATATCATTTTTAACTTAAGAAACTCAAGGATGGAAGGCTGAGGATACTTATGATTTGCAAACACAATTGACATACTATTGAAGAAGTCATGGTTGACTAATATCAGAATATTTTTACCACATGAAAAAGGGTAATGTACAAGACTGAACCTATTTCACAATGGAGGTAATGGTTTATTAAAGAGGAGGGGGGGGGGGGGGGTGTGGGGGGAGGTCATGTATAGGTGCAAACCTATTCCCTCATGGAAGTCTCAGTTTAACAAGAAAAATAATAGAATATTTAGCAAGAGGTTAGCATATGTTAACATCTGGATGTTCCCTGCACTCAGACACATGTATTGAGGTTCATGTGTTATTGCTTGATGCCAAAGGATGCGTAATAACATATTGTTTTGGTTTATTGCCAGTATTGGTTGTTATGGTTATTCTTAATTAAAAAAGTCTCATGGTTTTGCAATGAACTTGCACTTAGATGCGTAGGCTTACATGTTTCATGAAACATATATAAACAGACATGGACCTGCTGTTGGTTTATCTTGATTGAAAGGAGCAATAAGAAACTTTGTGTCGTACCTTTGTAGTCTGTCCTGATATTTAAAAGATGATTCTGTTTTTTTGTTAATTATAACTTTGTCCTAGAAACTGGGACTATAAATCTAGAACTTTCTGCACTCTTGACATGTCATATAAGCTTCCTGAGTTGATCTTTTTCTTTACCCGCAGAAAACAAGTTTGCTGTTGGCAGTGGGGCTAAAACTGTTTGTGTATGCTACTATGAGCAAGAGAATAACTGGTAATTGTCTTTCTGTGTCCTTTTCCTAAACTTGCTTTCACTTTTAGTTGAGTATGTCTATTCAAAAAAAAAAAAAAAATTGTTTGGAAATGTGAATCGCATTGATTTGCTTTTACATGAACTCCTTGCATGACTACATACTTATGTCTTTAAATATATTTACATAAAACTTGTTTTCAACACCATTCCTATGCTTATACATTATTTATTTCTTAAAGTGCTTGCCACAAGAGAAACGGTGCCCCTACATTATCTATGAAATGGTAAAGCCTGTAATTATTTTCAATTATGATCACGTAGTGAAGTTGATGGTCAATTGCTAGCAAATGCCAGATTTCCCATGTTTTCCTTTGTAATTTTTTCTTTGCATGAGCATGATTTTGTTTGACAGACCTCATTTTGGTAAAATTATTCATAGAGCATTTAACATCAATTCTGGATATTGGTTTTGTGTAGATGTGCTTACTTTGTGAAGTATTTTGCATGTAATGGTTGATGGATAATGTTAACTTGGGTTAAAGCAGTTTAAATGATTGATCATTTTATGTCTCTTAAGTTGCTCATGGCTAATATGTTTGTGTTATGCTGTTATGCAGGTGGGTCAGTAAACTTATCAGGAAAAGACATGATTCTTCTGTAACAAGTGTTGCTTGGCATCCCAATAATGTGCGTAATTCTATCATATTTTTTATGTTTCCTTTTTTATGCTTTTAAAGTGGTTGTGTACATTTATCTTCTTAAAAATCGTGGACACACGTGGCTTGCAAATCAGTGTCTACATGTATATTTTTGGATCTTTTTTATTATAAGTAAGATTTATATTTTTTGATTTTATCCAGATTAGAGTCCTGTCTTACAAACTAGAGATCTTTGCTTGTGACAAATAATTGTTGTAGGAGAAAACTCTTAAATGCTTCAAGGATGTTACCTTCTTATTTTATGCACCTTGTCGGATACTTGTTTGGAGCGCGGAGAGAAGATAAAGCAAATCTTTTTTCTTTTTTTTGATAAGAAATAAGATATATTGATATAAAAAAGGAACACCCTAGTACACAAGGAGTGAACAAGGGAAAAGAAATCAAATACAAAAATTGCAAGAGTCTAGGAAATCAATAAAAGAAGGGAATGATTGATGTTGCAAAGCAAACAACCAATCCCTTAAAGTTCTAAAAAAGAGAAGCTTGAGGACTAGAATAGATATCTCAAAATCTTCAAAACATCTACTATTTCTCTCCCTCCATAGACACCACGTTAAGCAATGAGGAATGATGGACCAAATGTAACCATTTCGATGACGACCAAAGCCAACACCCTAATAGCCCCAAAACAGTGTGCGGCATAACCCAACTTACTCCAAGTAGACCCAAAACCATAGACCATAGATCCATAGCCAAAGGACAATGAAGGAATAGATGGTCAACCGATTCACCATTTCTCTTACACATGTAGCACCAATCCAAAATCCATACCTTCCTTTTTCGTAAATTATCAATCATCAAGCATTTCCCTAAGGCAGCAGTCCAAACAAAGAAAGCTACTCTAGAGGGAATCTTCTGCTTTCAAATACTTTTCCAAGGAAAACCAAAGGAAGTGTTGCCAACTAAAATTCTATAATAGTCTCTAACCATGAAGCCCTTATCTTTGTTAGGTATCCAACACATTTTATCCTCATCTAGCCCTTAAAGGAGAACCATATATGGTTTCCATGAAGTCTGACATAGCCTCTTGATCCCGATCATGCACCCCCCTAAAGAATCTCACATCCCAAAAGAGGACACCATTGGCGGACTTCATAAGCTCAGCCACACTGGCATCCTTATTCCTGCAAAATCTGAACAAGTCAAGATATCTAACAGCAAGAGAAGTCTCTCCACACCACCGGTCTTGCCAAAACTTCACTCTAGACCCATCACCAATATCGTACAGAATATGGCGTGAGAAAGAAGGCCATCCCTGACTGATATTTTTCCATAAGCCAACACCATAAGGGCCAATCACAGACCTGGTACACCAGCCCCCCCACACACAACCATACTTCATCTCTATCACTTGTCTCCAAAGGGCATCTTTCTCAATCCCAAATCTCCAAAGCCACTTCCCAAGTAAAGCTTCATTGAAAAGTCTTATCTTCCTTATCCCTACGCCACTTGAAGAAATAGGAGCACAAACAATAGCCCATTTAACCAAATGAATTTTAGGATCATCTCCAAAACTGCCCCATAAGAAATTCCACTGGAGCCTCTCAATTCGTTTAGCCACACTAGCAGGTATAGGAAATAATGATAAAAAATAAGTGGGTAAATTAGAAAGGGTGCTTTTGATTAGGGTGACTCTACCTCCCTTGGATAAATATAAGCACTTCCAACCTGCCAATCTCCTCTCCATTTTCTCTAGAATTGGATTCCAAATAGTCTTATCCTTAAATTTAGCACCGAAAGGAAGACCCAAATATTTCATTGGGAGAGAACCCTGCTTGCAGCCAAGAACGATCAAGAAAAGGTCAAAATTATGGACAACCCCAACCGGAACCAATTCGGACTTGCCCAGGTTAATCTTTAGACCTGACACCGCCTTAAACCAGATAAGAATCATATGAAGAATCAAAATTTGATCTAAATCAGCCTCACAAAAAATTAGCGTGTCATCCGCAAAAAGGAGATGAGACATCGTCAAGGATCTTCCCTCCAAGTTCCCCACACTAAAACCAGACATGCGTCCTTCATGAACTGCTTTATCCAACATCCTTCCAAGAGCTTCCATCACCAAAACAAACAACAAAGGAAACAACGGATCACCTTGCCTCAAACCTCTGGTGTTACCAAAGAAACCACAAGGAGAGCCATTAATCAAGATGGAGAAACAGACTGTAGATAGACAAAAGAAGATCCATTGTCTCCATTTGGCAGAGAACCCACTTCTTTGCTTAAAGTATTTACTGTTTCTTGTGAAGCAATTATGTGGGCTCTCTTAACCTCGCTCTTTTTTGTTTGTTATTAGAAGTGGAAAGGAAGAGATATTAAGCAAAGAAACCCAAGAATTAGATGGTGGGGGTTTGAAGGAATAGAATGATCAAAGAAGGTAAGTGGGCTGTAGAGGAAGATGTTGATAAGATGTGGGATGAAATAATTAGTTGTATTAAAAGAATGGCTAAAAATATGTGGATAACCTAAATGATGCGGGTTACCGATAAAGGAGAATTGGTGATGAATTAGGAGGTCTAAGTAGCACTTAGATTAAAGAGAGATATATAGAAGCCTACTTAGATGTAGAGTTAGTACTAATTATGGAAAGTTATAAAAGGGAAGCAATCAAGTTGGTCCAGAGGCTAGATTCTATTAAGGCTTATGATGTGTTATATAGCAACTTTTGGGGATGGAGGATGGAAGAAAGAATGTTTACATTTTTACCAAGATAGGGGAAATGAGAACAAGAGATTTGAAGAGTGCCAAGACTGTCAAGTGCATTAAAGATGAAGATCAAAGAATGTTGTTAGTAAAGGAAAAGGAGATTAAAAAGAGATAGAAGAGGTATTTTGACAAAATTTTTAATGAAAGCCATACAAGAAATTGGAGCAAACTGAATAATAATTGAATTGATGATAGATGCCAAATGAAGAAATTGTTTAAAGATTGGGGTGGTTCCGATTGATTAAAAGATGTAAGTGAATCACTTGAGATGGTTTGGTTATGTGTAAATAAGAACAATGAATGCATTGGTGAGGAAAAGTGATCTGATTCAAATTGAGGCCTTGAGGAACTGAAAAGAGGAAGAGAAAGACTTAAAAATAACATTAATAAAGGTAGGAAAAAAGGACATGTTAATTGAGAAAGTAACAGACAACATGATTTTGGAAAGTGGCAGAGAGGAGTACATGTGGCCAACCCTGATTAGTTTATTAAGGATCCATAGTTGACCCCATGGTTTTGGGACTAAAACTTTGTTATTGTTGTTTGCTATCGTTTATCACTATAGTATTTTTTTTTCCCTGTATGTTATTTTATGCAACTGTTTCCTTTTTCTCTGTTAGTTGTTGAACATTTAAATTGCAAGTTAATTGTTAGATGCTGAATAATCGTTCTTTTATTATAAACGAGAAAGATAGCTATATACTGTATCTGAGTATTGTTTGCTTATAACTACAGATTCTTCTTGCAACAACATCCGCAGATGGGAAATGCCGAATATTTTCCACCTTCATTAAAGGTGTTGACACAAAGTAGGTCAAATATATATGCAGAGCATTGTCAGATTTTAGAATTTTGTTATGATATTTGCAATATGGTATTTATTGTTGCTAAATGAAAATGTTTCAGGGATTCAAGAACAGGCCCTTCTTCAGATTCAAAATTTGGAGAGGTTCAGGATCTATTCTTTTCCCTTGTAGTATTAGATGGATTGTGTGTTTAATATGTTGGAAGAAAGTCATTACAGAAGTTTTTATTGTTGATTTTATATTTATTTTTGGGTTTGATTGCGCATTTTTTTGTGCAACTGTTTGTGGACATTTTCCTGTAAAAATGAAATAATTACTAACTCTAGGAACCAAAAAGAGGTATTACTCTTTAGATTCTTCAATTGTATGTAAATCTTCTTTGCTAATATAAGATTTTATTACTTAAAATTATCTCCCAATTTATTTTTCTTTGTTACTTGGACAAACATCTAAAGTTCCTTCCACACAATTTACTGGAGAAAAGCCTCTACTCTGTGTTTAACATGATGTTATCTAAATTGAAAATTAGTCCTAGCGGTAGATAAAGGGACTGAATATGTTATTTTTTGATCATGACAAATACATTTTAGTTCCAATTAGTCTATGCTTGATAAACAATTTATCCATATTTATATAATTGGTATTAGTGATAGTCTAAACTGAACTTGTCCAAAAAAAAAAGATAGTCTAAACTGATCACCACCATCAATAATTGGGTTCTAATGAATTGGAGAACCTCGGGAGTATTCAAGTATAAAAAATTCTGGTTTTTTTATTTATTAAGCCAACAGCCTCTTAATATGGGAAAATTTAGGTTCATGCACAGATTTTTGATTAATATAAAATGAATCCTATACGTAATTTTGAGACTCCGTTGTTTCCATCAGATGATGTCTCAGCTGAAAGGAAACTATTTAAATGTTTCACTGAGGGGAGTTTGAAAAACAATGAGAAGTTGACACTATTGAAGGATAAAAAATTCTTGTATTATTTCTTTATTTAATGATTAGAGTTGGGTGAAGTCATACTCTGATTATCAGTTTTGCTTGATTTTTGCTCACATTTGTTTTCATCTTTTATGTAAGTTCATTGCTTTGTCCATGCCAAACTCAGCTGGGTCTCAACCAGCTAAATTAGATGTTCTGGCAAATTATATTTGTACACAATTTGTGAATACTCAGGCCCAGCCAACCCTTAAATCTGAAACCCTACCAGTCACTAGCGAGCCATATTTTTCTTTCCTTCCATGGTTTATATGCATAGTACACATGGTTCTCTATAATATCACTTTCCTAAAAAGGGTTCTAAATTAACTAGTGTATGGTATGATTTTATTCTTCTACTAACCTGTCTTTGCCCTAACATAATTTGCATTCTCTTTCTTCACTCAAACCGGTGTGACCTTATTATTTACTCTTTCTGGTGTAACAGCAAATTGTTCAGCTTGATCTCTCATTTTCTTGGGCATTTGGTGTGAAGTGGTCACCAAGCGGCGATACCTTAGCTTATGTAGGTCAGAAATATCCTTCCTCTGCATTTTATTTACAAAAAGTTTTTGGCCTGGCTTATATTGACTAGCAGTAGTTGAAACTTGGCTATAGGCACTCTGAATATTTAACTGTCTTATTCATTGCATTTATCTGGTAATTAATTGACAGGAACTGCTTTCAAAGTTGATATTTGTGTCACAATTCTATAATGCTGTTTACCTTTAGCATGCTTTATCAAATTTTAACTTAATTTAAAGAATGATTTTTTTTTTTTTTTTTGCTCCTAGATTGCCATTACTGCCGGGATTTTTTCCTAATTTATGAGTTTCTAACTGTTCTATTTGTTATCCATTGTCTGCAATTAGCATCAGAAAAAGTTATCTGGACTTTTGAAGAGTTTGATTGAATCCATCCTTTTCTTACTGTATAACATTGGAACTGAATGAGTCTGTTTTTTTTTCCCTTATGACTACCATTTTTAATATTTTACAGGCCATAATTCTATGATATACTTTGTTGATGAAATTGGTCCTTCTCCTTTGGCTCAAAATGTTGCATTCCGTGATTTGCCTCTCCGTGATGTGGGTCAGCATCCTTTCTGTTAACCTTTTTAGACTATAATAGTTTTCTTCACATAATTCCACTAACTTGAATTTCAATATGCAAATTGTGGACAAACATATGGTGTTTTTTCAGGTTCTATTTGTTTCTGAGAGAATGGTCATTGGAGTGGGATTTGACTGCAACCCTATGGTTTTTGCAGCAGATGAAAGAGGAATATGGTATGTAAAATCTTTTTAAAAACTATCCATATGTGCATCATATATATATATATATATTTGTGTGTGCTCGCGCACGTCCACACATATGTATAAATCACCAAGGTGGAGGGTTGTTTCAAAAGTTGAGAATGGGCCATACTTAGGTAATAAAAATCCCAAAAAAAGTTCCTAACCCTCAGCATGATTTGATTGTATGTCTCTGTTCTCTCTAGTACAACTACATAGACACTATAAAAAACCTACCACCAACACAGAATTATGTCTTATCTTTTCTTCAAGTAAAATAGTTAAGTGATATGTGTGCCTTTTGGATTTGTAGGAGCTTTATAAGATTCCTTGGTGAAAGGAAAACAATTTCTTCAGGATCAAAATATGGTTCACAGGTGCGTAGATGATTAATTGTATGTCATTTTAGTTGTTAATTTGAAATAGTATATGGGTAGGTAAAATCATATAAGCCTTTTCCAATCCATAACACCAGGAAATTATGAAAATTGATGAGCTTATTGAAAAATGTCAGCTGTGTGATGATGTTGAAAATTTTCAGGACACACCAGGCTTAGGCAAGGGCTAGGTTTCATTACAATGTGGATACTAGGCCAAACCTTTTCTGCTTATTGGTCCATGATGTTTCTCTATATAAGAAAGAGTTTCATCTCTCATCAGATAACAATTTTTTTTCATCATATGCTGAAGTCATTTGGGTATTAGTGCCATTACAACTACTTATAATATTAACTTTGGTTTCAAAATAACTGTTAAATATGACCCATAATTTATAAATTATGAACTATGAACTATGAGATAGGTTCAAGTTACCCCTGGTGTAACTCTATTGAAGTTACACATTTTTTACACCGTAGATCTCTAAGAGATCTAACGGTTTAAAAAATATAGTTGACTATTTATTACTTTCCAACTCATTTACCTAATTAATAGCAATTTTTTTTCTCTCTCCTTAATAATTCCTACCCTCCCAGCCTCCATTTCTTCTTCTTCTTCTTTTGGTAGAACTACTATATTAAATTAGAAGCAAGTTCCTACTTTACATTGTAAAAAACAGAGACACAACCTAGTAATATTTTGAACAAGCAAATAGCCGAAACTATCCAAGGGAAAAAAAAAATAGAAAGATCAGTTTATATATAATTGACGCCACTAAAAATAATCAAGTTCATGAATAAATACCAGCAGATATTGTTGCCAAAAGGCTAAATAAAAAATTGGTTCATAATGCAACTGTGAGTGAGTGAACAACCATTGGTATCTCCTTGCTAGGAAAATGTCATTGGTACCCTATTAAAACAAAAGCTGCGATATAATTAAATGCCCTATCAAGCCACATATTACTGAAGATGACATCTTTGCAATGTTTTTTGTTTGTTTGTTTGTTAAGAAATAGTGTCAATAAGAAAACCTTTCAATCAGGGTACTACAAGGCTGAAATTGGAGGTATTGGCTATGGCGGGGTGACCTTAAAGGCTTCAAAAGTTTCTTTAAAAAAATGGCAGAATGACATTTAATGAGGTGGAAAACAATAGTATCTCAACCATTAAAAAATAAAAAATATGGAAAGTAATAAATAAGGAGTGAGAAAAAATGCTATTAATTAGGTAAATGAGTTAGTAAGGAATTAATATTTAATGGTGTTTTTTAAACCGTTAGATCTCTTAGACATCTACGGTGTAAAAAAGGTATAACTTCAATAGAGTTACACCAGGTGTAACTTGAACCTATCTCATGAACTATATATATATATATATATATATATAATATGCGGTTTTACAAGAGAAGCAACAAAGGTTGTTGAGGGTTCAGTCATTTCAACCCCTTGAAAAGAGTAATAGAAAAATGGAAAACAATTAATGCTCTTGCATTCGGTACTGCTGGTACTCTTTTTTTTTTTTGATAGAGTTGTATAGGTGGTACTCTTCTAGAAATTTCTAGGAAGTTTCTTAGGGCTGAGTTGTCCCTGCATGCTTTCCCATTCAAGAATATTCCTGTCCTATGGAGGAGAGAGGGGTGGATGGTGTACAAAAGTTGGTAGAGGGATGCATGGGTGTGGGTTGTGGTGGAGTATCAGAGAGGAAGCATGTTGCTTTTGAGATTGGAGAGGGCAATCAAGTAAGGCTTTGGTATGATCTTTGGAGTGGACCCCTTCCTCTGAAGGATCTATATCCTGGCTTGTTTGAGTCCTCAGCAGATAGGGAAGTTTTAGTCTCAGATGTGCTGGATCCTCAAGTGTATGGGATGGTTAGGAGTTGGAATCTGTGTTTCCACAGAGACTTTCATGATTGGGAGATGGAGGCAGTGTATTCTATTCTTGATCATATCTATTCCCAGATGCCTAGGGGAGGGGGTGATAGGAGAACATGGCAATTGAATAGGGGTGGGAGTTTTGTTGTTTGATCTTACTATACTCGTGGCATCAATGCTTATTCTTTGCCCTGGAAGAGTATTTGGTGTATTATGGCCCCAAAGAGCCAAAAGGATGTCTTACTTTTTGTGGTCAGCAGTTTGGGGTAAGATTCTTATTATTGATAACCTTATTAAGAGGGGTTATCACAAGTGAATTGGTGTGGTATGTGTTGGTATAATGTGGGAAACGTTGGACCATCTTTTGCTCCATTGCGAGGTGGCCTATGCTTTGTGGAGCGAACTGTTTGGGATTTAGTGGGAAAAATTTCTCAGATGTATGGAATCTAGTGTCGGCATGCTTGATGTGGATAGTATGGGAGGGAGGAACGGAATAGTCAGATGTTTGAAGACGTTGAGAGACCTCTTGATCAATTGAAATCCTTGTTGATAAGTACTTTGCAAGTGGTCTCAGACGTGGTTTTAGGTTTAACACATTGTACTTAAAATTCAAACACTCTTTTAGATCTTCTATATAATCTTCTTGTAATTTTTTAAGATGCTCTGTTAATCATCATGAATGTGAAGTAATTTTCATTTTCAATAAAACTTTTTTTTAATTAAAAAAGCCCTAAAAAGAATTATATTAAAAAAAAAAAAAGAAAAAAAAAAAAAGGATTTGAACCTAAGACTCCACACAAACCCCCCTCCCCCCAAGCCTTAGTACTTGAGATAAAGGGCAAGTGGCTAATGCACTTGGTCAGTTGGGTATATGGATGGCCAACAATTCCAGGTGTTACATATTCTCACCCAAACTCCTATTTTAAAAGTTTGTTCTTTCAATCTCTGATAGCGTGATGAAAGCTAATAGGAAATGTGGAGCTAATTGTGGAGCGTTAAAAGATAGTTATCGGACGGAGTTGCACTATTATATATCTATTTAAAAATATATTGGGTTAATATAAGTCATATATTTTTATATTTTGAATTCTCATTTCTTTTTAGGCTTCCCTAGGAGAGTTTCTGATTTCTATCTTTATTTACCAGTTTTCTGAAGCATTTGGGAAACTATATGGGCAATCAAAGCATGGATTGAGCAATGATGCTGTTGAACCTTCAAGATCACGTGGAGGCATTCATGATAACTGCATAAAGTACTAAGTTACTTCATAACTATTTTGTTGCTCCAAAAGTTTTTCTGGTTCCCTCGCTCTCTCTTTTTATATATATAGCCACACTTCCATTTTGAATATTGTGTATCCATCCCATATCTTATTTAGAGGTAGGTCCCCTAGTAATTAATAAGGTGGGGTGGATAAACATTAAGCAAGTGGAATTGGGGCAACTGTTTCCCATATTAATTATAATGAAGTTGAATGCATGGCAACATTTTTTGAAAACTGTAGTTGTATTCTGCCACTTAGACAGTCAAGGATCTCCACAGTAATGCGCTTCAGCACTTCAGGTTAGTGAAAGGAAAAGAAAATCTTTACCAAATTCTTATTTAATTATTTGTGAACCACATTGCCAATTTTAGAAAGGCCCCCTTGCACTAATTCTAATGCCTCACTGTCACAGGATTGGATGGAAAAGTGGTTATATGGGATTTGGAGAACCAAGCAGATCTATCTGAATATTTATAAACATTGTTCCGGGGAAGTTTATCATCCTCTTACACTGTAAAGAATCTCTCCTAACAATATTGGACTTCTTAAAGTTCTTTGTAATATTAAATTGGTTGTGACCAACTGGTGATAATTCAACAGATAATCTGGCATAAGTCTTTTACAAGTCCAAGTGATATTAGTTTTGTACTTAATGTTTGTGCAGTACACGTAATGTATGTGCTCTAAATTGGAAAAAGAACAGAAAATGTAATGTATGAGCTCTCTACAACTTTTGTTCATTGTATTTGGTTGAGTGGTTGGAAAAGAGAAGATATTTTTCATTTAGTTTTGTGGCTAAACAAGTTCAGTTTAGCATTGCTCTACACAGTCCAAACTCTAGGCCACTAAATTCTTTCATGCTACTACTTAGCCCAGCCGTGGGAAATGCTCTAGGCCACCAAATTCTTTCATGTTTAGCCCAGCTGTGGGCAGTACCACAGCAGATCCCAGGGTTTCAGGGTATAGAACTTACAGTTGTTTGACTTGTTTCCATGTGGCATGAAATTTTTATGTGAAATGTTATTCAATCTTAACTTCTAATTTTTTTTTTAAATTTCCTGGAGGTTATGATGCAAAAATGCAGGTTCCTCTTCCAATCAAATGGTACAATGACTCAAAGTTCTATCATGACAAGCTAATACTTGAGCAAATCCATTTCATTCCCTACCAACATAGGCAAAAGAAATCTCTTTAAAAAACTAACATTTGTGTTTAGCCAGGTTCAAAAGTAAAGGGCCTGCCTAAGACAAGTCTGGTTTATCAGATCTTAAAGCTTGAATTACCTAGTAAGTCTCCTTCCACATTCACACCAAAAGGGCAAACTGAAAACACAAAATTGAAAGCACAAATGGCTGCTAAAGCTCTAGCACCTGAGCATTTGTACGGGTACCCATGTCTTCAAGAGATTTTGATGCAGCAGTGAATAAGCCTTGATTATTCTTAATCACGACTCCAACCCCAACCTTCTGTATATCTTTAAACACTACTTCATATATGTTTTTTTTTGGGGGACAAATGAGGGTGTTCAAATCTCTTCGAGTATTTGACTATTTTCTTAGGTGTATGTAGTTTTTCGTCCCACACACATTAGGTTATTACATGGAGGAATCCTATGAGGATAGCCTCAAGATGTTTCGAACTCAGGATCTTATAGAACAACACTATATATGTTGATCTTGAATATATCTAGACCTGGTAGCATCCACCAACTTTGAGTTCTCTAAGTAGTACTCTAAAGCCACAACTTTATTTAAAACCTTATAAATACTGATGTGCTTTCTGTGAAGCCACAACTTGATGTAATTGTAATGAATGGTTGAGATTGAGAGTCGGAAAAAGAAACTTTCAATCTCAACCATTAGAGCATTTCCAGCAAATTCATCAAATTTTTATACTGTTTGGAGAATGAACAGTGACTTTTACCTTTATTTACATACTTTTTCAAATACACTTTTCAACAGATTCTCTATCACATTCTCTATCTCATTTAAATATTATTTCTTCATTCATTATTTTTTTTTTTAACAACTATACATTTTTCAACATTTTTTTATTCAACACCTAATTATTATAATAGGAAAAAAGCATTTGAAGAATGAATAGTAGCCCATCAAGTCTGATGGGCTACTGTTCATTAGCCAAAAAAAAATTTGAGGTATAGAAATGTTGTTGGAGCATGAACAGTAGAGATTTGGAGCATATATTCTTTATATTTTGGCTATGTATACTCTATTGGAGATGCTCTTAAATAAAAATAAAATAAAAAAGAAGTAAAAAGTTAAGAATGTAAAAAATTTTGTAAAAGAAATGTGGGTAATTGCATTAGGTGCAATACCTAGGGTATTGCATCTAATCTCAATATGTGAAACCAAATGTGGCAGTTGGATGTAGTCAAGAAAGAAACATGTGTTTCTGTGATTTCATATAAACCACAACATTGTAGCAATTTGAAATAATGTTTATTTGTTTAGAACCTGCCCAAAAAAAAGTCAAGAGAAGAGACACCAACAACATACCGCTTAATGGGAAGGTCGAAAGGGCAAATCAAAAAGAAATAAAACTCAATACAGTATATTCATTTATCTCGACAAAATTATAATAAAACTTGGAAAGTTACAACTCAACTCCCTTGTTTTATCTTGAACATTAATGTATTCCTCGGGACCCTCTCTCTCTCTCTCTCCAAAAAGCTAGATTCCTTTTGATGAGATGTGATGGGGATATTTATAGTCTAGGTGGATCAATTCCTAGGGGAAAAAAAAAAGGTATTATGGTAGTAGGATCCCGTCACATTACATGGGTCATTGCTAGGTTAGGGAAGAGGTTATATGCTTACAGTTAGCCTTCCTTATTGTTCAAACGGGTCATTTAGCATTTAATGCTTGGTGGCTATCAATAGGAAAGAGTAATACATGCAGAGATGACAGTTATCTTCCCATACAAGTTACCTCTCATTTGCTCATGCGATTCTCATTTGATGAGTGATTTTCAGTTGTCTCGGATGCTCTACGATTACTGGTCTTGAATGCCTCATCGAGTGTTAAGAATGATTTTTTGTAGTGAAATGAGATCAACAAGAACCTCAATTTTTCCCACATAAGCAGAAAGAATGAGCTAAACCTATTGTCCACCTCTAGCCAATCCAGTTAGGTTATTCTTAGTCTCACCATCAGCGAAAAACTCGAACTTTGGGAGTCTCACACCAGCAACATTTCAATGATTTCATTGCTTTGAGCAAACTTTAAGAGATGCATTTTGGACATTCTAGAGGACAATGCACCTGATATTCTCCCAGAAATACACTTGGCTTTAGTTAGGGCAAATGAGGAAGTCTTCATGATCTCTCCCATTGATTCCTTTGTGGATACAATCTTTTTAGGAATCTGCCGGAACTACCCTGTTAAAGCATCACCCTTCTTCTTGAGAAGAGCACGAACTATTGTAGCATTGATAAGGCGAGCTTTCATGACGCCAAGCATTGTTAGGGTGGGAACTACATTCAAGCGCTGGCTTTGGCTGGAAATCTTTCCAAATAATTAGATGTAGAAGTAATATGAGTCATGACAAGGTTACAAAACTTCTAATGTGTTTGGATAAGAGCTGTACTCGGAAATAGTAAAAGGCTCGAAGATGCTGTCCAAGCTAGCATTTTAACCCAAAACAGCCCCTTATTAAAAAAAAAGTTCATATTAAACTACGTACGTATACTCCAATATAAACCAAATTTACAGTATCAAATACCAGTATCAAACTCATTATAAGGAACTGGCAATTAAAAACTCCATAAACGTATAATCCAGTCAACGAATTGCACTTAAGAATAAAAATCTCAAGCATCGACAAACATTGGAATGCTGCAATTCAAAACTTGACGAAATACTCCTCATTAGACAAATTGGAAAAAGCTTTTTGTGGTTCAAAACTAAATTAACAATCGAAAGGAGGAGGACATTCAAACTTCGATAGGAGTGGATGAATTGGCGTTGGCCATGATGGTTGCCCAAGTAGGAATATAGATGTCACACGCATAGACACAATGGCAGCTAAGGCACAGACCCTCGTCCTCATGTTGCACGAGACAATGTAATTACTAAATTGTAAGAAGACAATATCACCATCGTTTTGGTGGAAGGCTATGAATTTCACAGGCCCCTGGAGATCCTCCTCCTCCACTTTCTTATCGAAGAAGGTAGAACATTCTGAAATTATGCCCTTGTAGCAAACTTTGTGTTTCAGCGACCATGTACCTGCATTATCATAATCTACAAGTTCCCAAACAGAAATATTGCTAGCATTGTTTTCACAATCACAATATCCAAGTCTACAATCGGGAGAGCGGTACATAGGGCTATAGAATAGCCTGAGGCGCCCTTGGAACACTCCAAAGGATATGAAACGCTCCATAGGCAAGACGGGTGGATCGATATAACGAAAGTGGCACTGTTGTGGATCGAACACAACAAAGCCTTTGGTCATTCCGTTTTCACTATCTACATCCGCCCAATGCAGCATCCCATTGCAGGCAACAACACCGAGTCGCTTAGACTCAAATGAGAAGCGATACAATTCCCGTGGTAACTCTACAAATGAGTTGCACCATTCATTAGTCTCAGAAGAAAATATCTCCATCCATAACTTAGTAGTCTTATCTGATTCAGTGAGAGAATGAATGCGCACCACCTTATATCGATAATTGGCATTTGTAACACATTCTTTGTAAGGTTCGCATATAAAGCCGACCAACATGGGTCTGTTGAAGCTTGACATCATGGGCGGAGAGCGAGGAAGCGTGAGCCATTGTTTGGTAAGCGGATTGCAGATGTAGTAGTCGCCGTCTGACTTACAACACTGTAGAACTTCGTTGCATACCAGCAATAAGTCGTTGAACGATGCCTCAATGCAAAGCTTATTATATCTTCCAGGTGGAAGAAATTTGAGAAAATCGACTACACTGCCACTGTGGCCAAAGTCCTTGATGAAGGACTCGGAACTAGAATTATCGGATGGAAGAACCGTAAATTTATCGTAGTGCTGTAACAGAAAAGTAAAGGGCTCTGAGGTATAGTAATGTTTACCGATTTGGTAGCGATGGTTAATGAAACCGAGGATAAAGTAAGGATGGGAAATAAGAGAAAACCAGTGCTTTGAGAGGGACATGCATAGGATAGCCGATCGGCAAGACAGTCTATAAATGATCTCGAACAACACATCATCAGGAAGTTCTTCTATTCTGCTTGCACATGTAGATAGAGAAACGCGCGGAACAAAATCAACCGCCATGGAAACAACAGAAGCAGAAGCAGATATATGTTTGTTTTTGGAAGAAAAGAAGTCTAGCATTTTCGTTTTATTTAATGCCTTACGTTGCTTAATCCTTGTACGTGTTGGTGTCCTTGTTTGTTAATAATCTGTAAAAGAGTTTTAAACTTACTACTAATATTTTGCCACTAATTAAGTGTTATTAGTTTCAAAATTTTACAAATTTTTTTCTTGATTTATATATTTTATATATATATGTCAAAAAAAGAGTTTTAAATCTAAGCAAATTGAAGTGTTTTAAATCAACTACTATTCAACAACAAAGAGTATTTTAAACAAACCAACTTAATATATATATATATATATATATAGCTCCACACCAAAACCTTCCATGCTATTTACCCCCTTTGTAGTTTCTACTCTCTAGATATCTTAGTTTTGTTTGATGAATACTTTGTGTTATATATAGTTCATTTGGATATAACTTATTGTTGCTGAAACTGATTATTGCTGAAACTAAAAACTGAAAATACTGTAGTAAAATAATTTTTAAATGTGTGAATAGTGCCGTGAAACTCATTTTTAATGAAAAAGTTGTTGAAAAGTGAAGTTTATGGGTCCCGTATACTGTTCATGGGATCCACAGAACTGATAAAAGAGGGTTGAAAAGTCAATAAACGATGGCTACTATTCATGAACAGTTGCCGTTGTCTCCCAAAAAGCACGCGCAGCAGCAGGTAAAAAAAAAAGCGTCAAAACGTAAACATAAGACGCAGACGTGAAAATAATCCGTATCCAAACTCTCACATAATGTTTTTATTATTATCACTCTGTTTTTGTTTTTGTTTTTGTTTTTTCCTAATGTTAGAAAATTTTCTTTTATCATTAAATTGTTGTATTTTGTTGTTCCATGTTTCATAAAAGTTTAAATACAATAAAAACATAAATAATGTGTCTTTATTTCATCTTATAAAAAAGACACAATATGATTAATTATATTTTCAAAATTAATATGTATATCTTAATTTGTTTCATATTATAAATATTAGATTTAATTCATTTTCATAGTGATCTGGTGCATCACGGTAGTTAGTGGCTAGAGTCTAGACTAGTAATATATAAAGGCTGTGACAATCCAACAACTTTAGTCAGTAATTATTTTTGATTTTCGTATTCTTCTTTTTATACGGAGTCTGTGTTGTTTCTTTCGCAATGTAATTTTATAAGAGGTGGTTTCGCTAGATAATATGCCATCATGTGTTTAGGGAATAACCTCAATAACATGTACTATAATTTTTACTACTCTTTGAATAAATTCTAATATATTTTTCATAAAATATAAATAATGATTTAGAAAAAATGGATGATTCTCCTCCTGTTCATTTAATGAACCAACCTCTAATAGAAGTGCAGTTTTGTGTAAAGAGTGATTGAAGCACAATAGAAGCTTGAAGAGTTATTGAAGCGCAATACGAGCTTGTTGTTAGTTTTGCAAGAGTAATTATTGATCTGATATGTATATTTTTCGGGGCTCAGTAGAAGGGGGGTTAGGGGGTTTTACCTTTAATCTGTATTCTGTGGTTAAGACTGCTCTCCCTCTTGCAGCCACCCAAATATAGGGTGATGCAGGTAGCATTTCATCTTTAAATTGATTGTAATCTAGTACATAAGATTTTGGGGTGGGGGATGTATATATAGAGGTTGGAGGTTATAGGTGTGTCAACATTAATTCCTTATTTCTGTCTGATTATCCTGTTATGTTGTCTTGACTAGATGCATAAGAAGATGAGGGGTGTGTATATAATATTTAGTCTGGTTTTGAGGCTCACATTCGAGTTGCACTATAGTTTGTTCTTCTAGAGACACATGTTTTACCATAATTTGTACATTTATTAATTTGTGATTGGATTATATCACTTACACATGGGGCCACTACCCCTACTTGGTCAATCTCAAAATATGAGGCAAGTAGACAACCACTTAAGGCCTCAAATAAAAAGAGACCCCCAAAAGTTAAATTAATCATTTATTAATATTTAAAATATAAAAATAGATCTCAATTAAAGTAGTAATCGTCTTAGACTTTGTAATGCATTAAGCCAGCTGGTAATTGGTGAAAAATCCAATCACCACATAACACAACGTGTGTATGTTATGGTATGAAGTTTGTCTCTAGACTTTTGAGGTTTATATATAACTGGTACAACACATTTCATTTGTTCTGTTTGGAATGGAATTACCACTGAACCTAATCCCTTCAGGTGGAGAACTCTCCCTGCAAACTGACTGATTAATTAAAAGTTAAAACTGTTTGCACTTGACATTCAAGTTGATGATTGGGCTTCTTTTTTTTCTTTGTTTGATGATTGGGCTTCTGCGGTTTAATCTCAAAAAGTTGATGATTGGGCCCTAAGCGGATCAAGTATATATCAATTGTCACATTTGCATATTCAATAACAAAAATATATGTATATATGTTCACAAATTCAGATTTACACATCACTGAAGAACATTGCCACAACAACTACCATTGGTTGGCAAAACCCAATAAATCTTTTGAAATTTAATTAATCATATTTTATATTGGTGAGTATAATATAATAATATTTGCTGATTTGTTTACCTTTGCCATCCCGTGAGTTTGAATCTATATTTTTTAATAAATTCGGATATAGAATAAGGACAACTCAAATATTTTTTTTTCTCATTTTTATTTAAATGCACTGATATAGACCAAACTAGACTAAAGTAGACCGACTAGACCGAAGTGGATCGAATAGACTAAAATGGACCAAAACGTACCCATTGGACTGAATTGGACTGAACTGTGCCTAATGGACCGAATAGACTGAAATGGATCTGAATAAACCAAAGTGTACCCAATGGACTGAGTAGACTGAAGTGGACTGAAATGTACCAAACGGACTGAAATGGACCAAGTAGGCTGAATTGCTACTCTGATGGAACCAGATGATGATTCTACTAAGTTGCAAAGAATTAATGTTGAAAGCAATGTACAACTCACGCCCACATATGCATTCATGGAGAACAAAATAATTTATTCAATGACTACTACGAAGCAACAAAAGAAGAAGATACAAAAAAAATTCTTTAAAGTTGCAAAACAATCCCACTAATTTTAGAAAAACAATATTTGCCGTTCAATTTTTTAGATTGGAATCCTAATCTGCAATCAAAGGAAAAGAAACAAAGACTTGTTTATGAAAGTTACATTTTTAAAACACTCGTATACATCTTTTCTAATTATACTATATATGCATTTATGCAAAGCAAGTTTTCCTGTTAAACTATAATGGTACTAGATTCTCAAAAAAATAATGGTATTAACTAACTACCCTACAATAGCAACTATATATCCAATTAAAAGAACAGCCACACTAATTCAGATAATAAACTATAGAGCGGCTAGTGCAGCAACTGTGCAGTCCCATGATAGTCCTTATGCCATGTAACCAACAGCAATAGCAAGTGACACAACCAACAGCAGCAGTAGCTGATACCAGTGGCTAGGTGGCTAATACGATGCAGCAATATACTAGCTGATATAATGCAGCAAGACACCAACACATGATAGGGTAGACCTTATCAATAAACTACAAGTCAATTACTTCTACAAAGACAAGAAAGCAAGTGTGGGAGTCATGCTAAGGAAAGAACAATAAACTTAGAAAACATTCGTTTTGAGATGGCCTTTTCAATATCAGAGACAGCATTTGTTTCAACGACAGTTGTACCATCATCAAGACTATCAAGCCAAATACATCAACTACGAGGTTGTATATCTCAGCAGTCCTTAAGAACTATCACCAAAAAAACTATAATCCAACAACATTAGACTTGTAAGCTTGCACTGAACACTACCATAATAAAAGCAATATCAGCAGAACTTTGAAAATTATTTTGATAAAAAGCAACAACACTACAGCAAAATGTATAATATATCATTAGTAAATATTGAGCACATTACAAGATCTGCAATTCATTTTACTTCAATTCATGGTAACAGGCACTTCTAAAGAGGATCCTATGAATGCAAGACACATCCAGACTCCATCTTGCCTGAATGCATGTATGATAAACCCCAAGACATGGCCAAATTTTCAGCATATTCAGTATGAAAAATTATCCCATAAATAGACAAGGGCTAACACAATAAGACATAGGCCTCTCAGTTGTAATTATAGCTAGCCAAACAAGGAAAAAGAAAGTTAACAATACTGATTAAACAATAATGATGATGGCTGTGAGTGTGAGAGAAAATATATTAAAGCCAGTGCCATTTACTTATGCATAAGCATAAGGAGCATGTTAATCGCAGAAGGAAAACTTTTTTATTATTATTTTATAATAGCAGAAGGAAAACTAGGGAAATAGAAAGAAGAGGGTGAAGTGATTGAGAAGAACAGTATTGTAGACTTTTTGGTAACTAAATGGCTAAATGCTAACATTTAATGGAAGTATAAGATCAGACAACATGATTTCGATTGTCATTTGATGGCAATAACATACAAACAAATAAGTATGAGCAGTATAATAATCAACAATGGAGATAATGCAAAAGAGTGGAAATTACAATGCACTAGCAAGTTTTAATACAGAACAGTACAAAGAAAACATAGGAATAAATATATGACAGAAATAACCAACCGATAGTAAAGATTTATACCAGTAATCTGCGACAGGTTGACACAAGCAAATGTGAAAAAAGAAAATTCATTGCTACGAATTACATTGATGATGACAATGCCCAACCCACTCAAGAGGAGGATAAGGGAGAAAGCCAACATAATTCATGCTAAAACTACAATGTCAATGAAGCGATTCTTGTTTCAAAATGTCAATTTGAACTCTTGGAGGCTTTCAGGCCAGGTTTATGTCATCAATGGTCGGGGAGATGCTGCAGGTACCCAATATGAGAATAATCAAACAAGTAGATTGCCATCATTAACATATGTTTTTTCCTGATTTAACTGAAAAACTCATATTATTGGTCATACCTGTAGAGTGGAGGCACACATGGACAGAAAATTCAAACAAAGAGGAGCATCACAAGCACAAGATAAGGGTTGCTAGGATTCTTCAACATGTAATTTGGCATGTGGAAGGATAATGTTAAGCAAGGCAACATAGGCTACGGCTTAGGTTTCATCAAATGCTTAACACAAAGTAAAGGGCAAAGTGCAAAGGAAACTTTAACGTCATCAGTAAAAGAAACACTTTAATTAGTAAAACTTATAACAACACATGGTTTCATTTGCTACATGGGGCAATCATCAGTCATCACATTAGCTTTTGGTCTCCGTCAATTTTAACTACCCATACCTAGACAAACTGTCATGAAACCATTAAAATACATACATACATATATATACACACATATTAAAAGCAAAGAAAATTTTATGTAATCCAAAACCAAAATGCATTGGAAAATAAAAGGTGTAAAAAAAAAAGGTAAAAGTTGATAACCTAAAAAAGTAGAAATACAGATTTTACAGGCACAAACACAATGTAGCTGGGGTTACTGGCTTCGATTCTAACTGTAATTTGTAATTTGCTAGCCATTTTCAATACCCTCGTCCGCATGTATTAGAAGGCAACAGAATTCTCAAATTGTAAAAACAAAAAAAATTGCCAACAGTTTGGTGGAAGGGTCTTCACTATCTTAACAAGCCTAGCTAGAATATTATGAAGAGTGCTGTTCATTACATACATGCTCTTTCACACAAACTTACACACACACACGAAATGCAATAAATACTGTGACTTCCCTATTCTAAAATCATGACCCTGAAGTAAACTTTGTGTTTTGAAATCCCTTTCTGCAAAGACACCTCTTCAAATTGCTTGACAGCTGCAATATTTTTCTCAATTTCCCTCTTCTTATAACCCTGCATCATCTTTAACCAGAAGGAATCCTGTTTCCAGATCATCCAACTCCCCCTTAATGTAACTTATGGTGTTCTCCAACCTTGGCTTCACAAAATTCTCTAGAGCATTAACTCTATGATTAGTGGTCTTCATTGCCTCATTGAGTGTAAAGAATGATTTCTGCAGTGAAATGAGCTCAACAAGTACCTCAATTGCTTTCACACAAGCAGCACAACAGAGCTGAACCTGTAGTCCACCTCTAGCCACCCAGTTAGGTCATTCTTGGTCTCACCATCAGTGAAAAACTCAAACTTCAGGAGCTTCAAACCAGCAACATTTTCCTGCTTTGATCAAACTTTAAGAGATGCATCTTGGATATTCTCGAGGACAATGTACTGTTCTTCCTAGAAATATACTTGGATTCAGTTTGGGCAAATGAGGAGGTCTTCATGATCTCTCCCATTGATTCTTTCTTGGAGGCAATCTTTTTAAGAGTCTGACGGAACTAGCCTGTTAAAGCATCCTTCTTCTTCTTGAGAAGAGCATGAACTCTTGTAGCACTGATTAGGCAAACTTTCATGATCCCAAGCATTGTTACGGTGGGAACTACATCCAAGCACTGGATTTGGCCAGACACCTTTCCAAATATTTAAAAATAAAAGATAATAAAATTGCTTAGTGCAATGAAGCATAGAAAGATATGTAACAATAATTAAAATTAAATTTCACAACTGCTAGCTATAGTTTATTAGAGTTGTAAAAAAATATGCAAGGAAAATGAAAATGTTATAGAACCCAATTTTAACCACAGATGTATTTGCAAAGCAGGAATGCAATATCAGATAATTTGTAAGAAGAGTAAAACCAGCTTCCCAAGATAAGCAATAGAATAATTAGATGAAGCAGCAGTAACATGACTCATGATAAAGTTACAAAACTTCTAGTGTGTTTGGATAAGCTTATTTTTATTGGCTCAGTCTGTGCTTAGAAAAGTTCATATTAAACTACACAGATACCAATATAAACCAAATCCATTATCAAATTCATTACAAAGAACCCACAATTAAAAATTCCATAAACATATAATCCACTTAACGAACTGAACTAAAGAATAGAATCTCAAGCATCTACAGACATTGGAATGCTGCAAGTTAACCTTGATGAAATATTAAAAAGCTTTTTGTAGTTCCAAACTGACCTAAACAGAGTAACTAAACTAACAATTGAGACGAGGAGGGCTTTCAAACTTCGTTGGGAGTGGATGAATTGGTGTTGGCCATGATGGTTGCACAAGTAGGAATACAGATTTCGCATCCATAGACACAATAGAAGGTAAGTAACAGATCACCCCCGTCCTAATGTTGCACGAGACAATGCAATTTTCGAGTAACTGTAAGAAGACAATATCGCCATCATTGGGGTGGAAGGCTATGAATTTCACAGGCCATGGGAGCTCCGCCCCTTTCATTTTGAAAATAGGATATTCTGAAAGTATGTCCCTGAAGTAAACTCTGTGTTTCAGTGACCACGTGCCTGCATTAACGTAATCCCCAAGTTCCCAAACAGAAAAATTCATGTCATCGCCGGCGCAATAAGGGCAATAACGAGGTGGAAGCCTGCAATAGCGAGTGCACCGGAATATAGAATTTTGGAATATCCGAATACGCCCTTGGAACACTCCCAAGGAGATGAAACAACCGCTAGGAAAGATGGGCAGATCGATATAGCAGAGGTGGCATCCTCGTGGATTTAGCACAACAATGCCTTTGTTCCTTCGAGTTTTACTATATACATCTATATCAAGCCAATGCAGCTTCCCATTGCAGGCAACAACAGGATGCTGCATAGTCGACTGTGAGAAGCGACTCAATTCCGGTGGCGACGCAACAAATGAGGTGCACCATTCACCTGTCTCGGAAGAAAATATCTCCACCCGTAACATAGTAGTATTATTATTATTATTGGCTGATGAAGATTTAGATGGACAATGAATGCGTACCACCTTATATCTAAAATTGGCATCGCATATAAAGCCGACCAATGGAGTCGAGGCAAAGGTCGTGGGCGGAAGCGGAGGAAGTGTAAGCCAATGTTTGGTATATGGATTGCAGATGTAGTAGTCGAAGACGCTTGTGTTCTTTAACCAAAACCGTGAATCATTGCTGCATACCAGCAATAAGTCGTTGAAAGCTGCCTCAATATGTAGTTCAGACGCAGGGGGAAGAAATTTGAGAAGATCCACTACTTTGACACCGATTTTCTTGTCCAACTCAGATGGAACAACCACGATATTACCGAAACGCTCTAAGAGAAGAGTAAAGGGTTGTGTTGCATTACCATTGGTTTGGTGGTGGTGGCGAATATAGCCGGGAATAAAGTAAAGATGAGAAATAAGAGAGAGCCAGTGCTTTGAGACGGACTTGCATTTTGCGGCTGATTCGCAAGGCAGTCGACAAAAGATCTCGAACAACATGTCATCAGAAAGCTGTTGTATTGATGTCGATGTTGATGTTTTGCGACATGGAAATAGAGACACGGCCGAACCTGAACCTTCTTCTTTTCTTCGTTTGAGACGCGGAACTATCATCACCGTGGCAACAACAGAAGCAGAATCGCAAATATTTGTTGGGAGTAAAAGATAAAAGAACTCAGAGCGATATGTTTTTTTTTTATATATATCAGTTCCGCCGACATGCATATGTCGGTTTCCGTTTCCTTGTTTATGTCTCACTATCCAATCCCATATATTTATTTTAATTTAATTTTGGGTAATTGTTAATGTTGTTGTTTGCTCACTAGCTATCCGGCCCATTTATTTTAATTTTGGGTAATTTCGGTTTCTCTGTGACTATGATCGATATAGTGCAATTTATGTATAATCAATGTTCTCTCTCCCCTGATGAATTTTCTGTATAAATTGTTCTTTCATACTGATGATCAAGACTAATTTCAAGTCAATGAGAAGCTCACACGCTAATAGAATTTTCCCTAATAAAATTTATCTTCAAAGAATGATCAAGGCATGAGAAGAGTTCTTTTACGAGTCCATGTTATGCATGCTATAGGTTCTTGAAAATAAGCACTCACTTTCATAGCAAAAGCAGAGTAATTTAGGTAGATGGAACCAATTTATGGTAATCTATCACGGTCAAATAGGGGTGTTCAGTAAACCGCTTAAACTGCAAACTGTATGATCTCTCCTAAATCAACCAAGATTGTCTACAAAATGGAGTAATTGCACCATACTGCACTCTATATATTGATGAGTAATTAAAAAAGTGTTTATCGTCCATATGAGTCGTCCACAAGAACAAGGTTTGTCCAAAATAATGATTTGGAAGGAAGAAGGAAAAATAGTAACACCAAGGAGAAAGGCTGTCTAAGGAGAAAGATCATCTAACAACAAGACACTGTAGACGACCAATGAACACTTGGTAAATTCTAAGGTATTTCTACAATCCAAGAATGGTTGCACCATAATCCACTATTTTAAGACATAGGGTGAGTTTCCCAAAATTCGCTCAACTCTCCCCGCGAAGTCCACACATCTCCAACGATGATAGTGGCACCTAACAAGTAGACTCAATCCAAACTCTATAAAAGAGACCAAGCCTAATCAAGCCAATGTATGCATAACTATTCATCCACTTTTCATACTTGAGTCCTTGAGAGAAATACCGATTTAACTGTCAGAGGGACCTTGGCCGGTTCCACCACGGTCAATTTTGATGGTCTGTCTTTCTTTTTTAGGTTGTTGATCCACCATTGAGTTCAGAGCATACAGTGTAACATCACAACACTTAAAAAAAAAAAGAATATGGTTAGCCTTTTTTTTAGACACACACGTGACCCACCTACCTCTTTTATTTCCCCACCACACATTATCATCTCACACTCTCACTCTCTTGGCCAGTCAACAAGGACCCACTTGTTTTCTTTTTCATTTTCTCACAAATACAAACACTCCTCTCTCACTCTCTCATCCTCTCCCATTGGTGTACCTCCTTCACCATCATTTTTCCAACAAGATCACCGGAAAATCCTTAAGAACCTCTAAGCATCTTCATCCTTTTATTTGAGGTAAAAATTTCTAATCTTTTTGGTGGGTTTATATGCTTTTGCTAGAGGCTTTCTTTATCTAAGATTTGATAATGATACTCATTTGATTTATGAGCTTTGGAAGTGATATTCATGTGTTTATATGTATGGGATATGGGTTTTGTCTTGGTGGATTTATTTGATGAGCGATTTTATGGTTTTTATAATGGTGGCTATCTAAGGTTTGTTGTGGTGAAGATTTGGGGGTTTTAGCTTTTTAATGTGAACTAAATGGTGATTATAATTTTTATTGATTATTTGGAGCTAGTTAAAGATTCAATTTGTTTGTCTTGGAGGATATTATGACTTTGGTGTCATGGATCTCTTGATGATGTCATATAAATTTTGTGGAAACTACTTATAAAGTGTTGAGGTTTTGATGTTAGAGATAATACCTTGAATGATTTGAGTATAATTGGAGTCTATGCCTTGTGAATTAATTTGTTGAGAAACTTTGGAAGTGGAATACATTATTGATGAGGTTAAATACTAGGCTTGCCTAATTAATTACCTATTTGGCAATTCCTAATTTGTAGCTATATACAATTACAAGCTTTATGTTTATTGTGATAAGTTTGCATGATATTGTTTAGGTTCTATCTAATCTCCTTTGGAGCTTGGAGAATTAGACTTTTGCAGGTTACAAGGTAAGTAGCTTTTTAATGGGATTTAAAAAAAAAAAATAACTATGTTGCATAAACATTGTTTTTGGGTTAAACACATTTTGGAAAATTATTTGTGGAACTATATTTTCTTAAAAAGTATTGTGTTGTAACCCTATTATATATGACTATTTATGAAAAGTGCATCATATTTGGTATTGCATATAGGGAAATGCATGAATATTTGACATGGAAAAGAAAAGCAAATTTGAATTCCTTTGACAGTGGATTTCATTGACTTTTGGTATTATTTGGAAATAATAAAGATGTTTATCTTAACTTTTATTATTTGGGAAACTGATAGAAAATCTTGTTGACAAAGAATGAAATTGAAAACCTTACAAACTTTGTGGAAGTTTTGGTTATTTAAGGTTATTCTAAAACTACCTAGATATAAACTATGTATTTGAAAGTAAATATAACCTGTGAGCTTTATGTTGTTTTAACTTTATGCCATGTGTGATTTCTGGTGATCACCCGATTTAGTTTCCGTAGTCGTTTGAGAATGGAATAGATCTAGGACAGTGCCTTTTCACTTTGGATGATGCATTCTTCCTTGCTGCCCATGGGGGGAAGAGGTTCCTTGATTATGTGTGGGTGAAGCTGCTGTCCATAGGGCCAAAAGACCACATGCAAAAGAGATCCTATTTGACGCGTTCTCCCTGCTAGCCATGGGGGAGAGACAAAATCTTGAGGGTATGGGTGAGGCTGCTGCCCATGGGACCAAGAGACTACATACCAAAGAGGACAATATCATGCCAATTGTGAATGAGTGGATCCCCTAACCGATCTATGTGGTAGTTTGGTATCTTTGTGATAATTTATCTTAAGTTAGTTTTTATGGCTTTGAAAATTTTATTGTTAGTACTCACAGATTATAGTATATAGTTTCATGGTATTTATTTTGAGAAGCTGTATTTCATTATTTAATCATTCTTGTCATATTATTATTGAAAATGATCTTGCAATATACATTTAGAAATTTCTCAAACTAAAACATGTTTTGTAAACTATTCATCATCATGAAACTTGCATTTCCCTTGCCCCATTAATTTTGCTACTTACTTGGCTCTGTCTCATCCCATTCTTTTACGAATTTTTTTTGAGTAGGCAACAATCATTTTGAGACAAGTTTTTGTGGCTACCAATAGTTAGACTAGCTGATAAATGTTGGACTTTTGTGATGGTGATATTTAGATAATGTACATCCTATAGAGTAGAGTTGACTCATTCTTTTGTATCTAATAGTGGTGATGACTTTTATTCCCACTGATAGGACAAGCTGATGATATGTAATTATATTTATTCAAACATCCATTCTTTTGTGACCAATGGTCCTTGTAATTATTGCATAAAGTTCAAACTTACTTTGGGAGTATCTTTAATAGAATTATTATGATAATTCTTGATGTGGGTACTTGATATGAATTATTTGGATTGAATTGTCAAAAAGGTAAGATCTACAAGTACCTTTAAGATGTTTTTCTCATACTTTGGACCATTTTGAGTTTGGGCATGACATACAGCCTATTGATTTCAAACATCTATATATATATATATATATATATTATTTTATTATTAAATATATATTAATATTATCTAAAATATGAAACAACGAACATTAGTGTTACTTTTGTTGTCCTGTATATATTTGTCTTACATTTTTTGTTATACAATTTTTTTTTTAAATTTCTGTCATATTTTCATAATTATTAATAGTAAGAAATAGTAATTGGTGTTTGTAAAACTTGTTTTGTCTTACAAGTTTTTGCTTTGTTTTAAAAGCTAGTGAGTAATCGACTGTATAGTTTGTGACTTGGTGTGATATTGTCATGTCATTATTAAGCACCATTTTTTGTTACAAAGAAAAAAAAAACAAAAACAAAGCTTTGGGTTGGCCCAAGCCAACCCAATAGGTGTTGGTTAGGAAAAGCCTGCCCAAAATAAAGAAAAATTAGCCCCATAATTTAAAATTTGGCCCAAAACAAAGGAAAAATTAGTTTTGTGCTAAGCTAATTCAATCCAAAATTTTGAAAAATATAAAACCGACCACATCACACTGCAGAGTGCAGTGCTAAAAAGGGCCCCAAACCACACCAAACCGCACTGTGAATAAGTCCAATCTTTTGTACCATTATTCTTGCTCTACTTTATATTCCACAAATAAAAACATGTCACGTATCCAACTGTCTAATTAAATTCTAAATTTATGTCTTTCATAATTTCAATTACCTAAAAAAATAAATAAAACCATCGTATTCCCACTATTGCTACCACCACCACCAACCTTCATCGATTGCCACTATCAAGAGCTCTGATGCCATCAACGCTGCCTGTCATGGCTGACCACTGCCAACTCACTTCCTCTGACGACAATCATCACTCTTCCACTTTGTCCCTTTCAAACTGATAGTGGCAGAACAACCTTCATCAGTTGCCACTATCAAGAGTGCTCTTTTGGACTTAAAAATGACTGTATTTTGGTAGTGTTAGTAGAGTTTTCTCTGTAAGTTTTTGTTCTCTTTCTCATATGAGAAGCATCTATATGGTCTTTAATTTGGAATTTTCTCTCAGCATTTATTGAGAGTTAATTGTGAATTTTGAATATCAAATTTGAATTTTTAATTTGGTCTTCCATTTAATAAGAACTTTCTATGTGAGTCTTTTCCTCTACGTTGCCACATGGCTCTTTTTATTTAACGCAACCATGGGGCTTGGACACATGTCATTTCTTTGTGAGTTGTAGTAACTCAAAGACTTGACATGTGCCTTGATTTCATCTGTTGATTGTTCACTCTTAACACATCATTAATGGGGAATTAATTAGACCACAAATATTTGATCATGATCAATTGGACAGTGTGAATACATCATAAAATTTTAATGTCTACAACAATGTATTGGATCCTAAGGGATCTTTTTATTTTTTTTATTTTTTTTTGTTTTTTTGCTAATTGATAGATACAACAATGGGAGATGAGAGATTTGAAAATGCCTCTTCTTATAAGGAGAGCATGCAATGCCAATGAGCTAGAAGACTCTTGGCAAACTAGTGGACTAACTTCAAGTGTTCAACCTAGTAAAAAGCAAAAACAGCACCTTGTAGTCTGACTTACAAAAAGGAGAAGAGTGATACTAGCATTCATGACACAAGTACACTCTTATTGAGCTAGTCTTCTTATGGTCCTGTGGCAATCCACCCCGTTTATGGAGTTTGATTTTGAGGGTTGAATCCCCTTGCTTAAACTTGGCCAAAAAAAAAAGTACACTCATCTTAGAACAAAGGGCATGAGTATCAAAATAAAACTTTATGAGGAAGTGATGCATACCGTCATTGCTAGCAGCACATGGACAAGGCAACATTGAGGTCCTTGAGGCAAGCACCTTGAAGTCGTTACATAATATGCCATTAGTTGCAATCATACATGCTATGGATAGCAACACATGTACATGGCTAGCAGCAAATGGACAAGACAACATTTTAACTTTGACATACACGGTTTGCTTAAAGAGAGGATATCACAATACTATTTTTCAATTATTTGAGTCAAATGTATTGCAAAGTTATTGATGGACCAAGTAATTACCCTCGTCCAAGGAAACCAACTTGGACAAAGACAGAGCATCATGAAAACTGCCATTTAATGCCCCAACGGTTACACATCAGTGAGAAGACCATTGGGGCCCTAATAAAGGCCAAATTGAAGACCTGAGACGTTACCCAAGCTCTTCTTAAACCACCATTTAAGGAGAGCAACAACTACTAAAGAAAGCCAATATATATAGACCTACAGAATCCAAGAGAAAGTACATACATTCTACTCAGCTTAAACCCCTACTACTAAGTTCTCTACATCTCTCAAGCCACATCCACTAACTTTATCATCGGAGACTTTGTGGCCGGTACCACACCAGTGACCAACCCGAGAGGATCCCATTCTTCTTTTTTCTAAACCTTTCAGGAACTTGGATGAGCCCGTGTTGACCCATCTAGACGAACTTACTTACTAACGATTTTTGCATCATTAGTTATATTTGGGTCTTCATTCAAACGCTTTCTATTTCCAAACTAATCACACATAGTTTTCATTCAACTTTTATAGTACATTCTATTCGAACATGTATGAATAGTGGGGAGTAAGTAAAAAAGCAAAGACAATTTTGGAATTTTATTCAAGTCCCTTCTGTTTGCATTTCTGAAATAGTCAGACATGATTTTCCCTCATATTCGATATTGTACTCTATTTTTTAAGTCAAAGACTATATATACATATTCCACAACAACATACAAAGATGTGATTAGTGTAGCATTTCTTTTCCTTGAATCGAATGGATGAATAATGGGCTTTTAATCTCAAATGTTTTTTTTGATAGGCAGATACAATTTACACAGTATAGAATTGAAAACATGACACCTTGTCTATAGGGAGAGGAGGGCTTTCAAACTTCGTTGGGAGTGGATGAATTGGTGTCGGCCATGATGGTTGCCTAAGTAGGAATACAGATTTCACATCCATTGACACAATACCAGGTAAAGAACATATCACCTTCGTCCTAATGTTGCACGAGACAGTGCAATTTTTGAGTATCTATAAGAAGACAATATCGCCATCATTGGGGTGGAAGGCTATGAATTTCACAGGCCATGGGAGCTCCGTCCCTTTCATTTCGAAAATAGGATATTCTCAAAGTATGTCCCTCAAGTTCCCAAACAGAAAAATTCCTATCATCGCCAGTGCAATGAGAACAACAACGAGGCGGAAGTCTGCAATAGCGAGGGCACCAGAATATAGAATGTTGGAATATCCGAATACACCCTAGAACACTCCCAAGGAGACAAAACAACCATTAGGAAAGATGGGCAAATCAATATAGCAGAGGTGGCATCAATCCTTGTGCATTTAGCACAACAATGCCTTTGTTCGTTCGAGTTTTACTATACACATCTATATCAACCCAATGCAGCATCTTATTGCAGGCAACAATAGGATGTTGCATAGTCAATTGTGGGAAGCAATTCAATTCTAGTGGAGATGCAACAAATGAGGTGCACCATTCACCTGTCTTGGAAGAAAATATCTCCACCCGTAACATAGTAGTATTATTATTGGCTGATGAAGAATTAGATGGACGATGAATGCATGCCACCTTATATCTAAAATTGGCATCGCATATAAAGCCGACCAATGGAGTCGAGGTAGAGGTCATGGGCAGAAGCCGAGGAAGTGTAAGCCAATGTTTGGTATATGGATTGCAGATGTAGTAGTCGAAGACGCTTGTATTTGTTAACCAACACTGTGAATCATTGTTGCATACCAGCAATAAGTCGTTGAAAGCTACTTCAATATGTAGTTCAAAGGTAGAAGGAAGAAATTGGAGAAAATCCACTACTTTGACACCGATTTTCTTATCCAACTCAGATCGAACAACCACGATATTACCGAAACCCTCTAAGAGAAGAGTAAAGGGTTGTGTTGCATTACCATTGGTTTGGTGGTGGTGGCGAATATAGCCGGGAATAAAGTAAAGATGAGAAATAAGAGAAAGCCAGTGCTTTGAGACGGACTTGCATTTTGCAGCTGATTTGCAAGGCAGTTGACAAAAGATCTCGAACAACATATCATTAGAAAGTTGTTGTATTGATGTTGATGATGATGTTTTGCGACATGGAAATAGAGACACCATCAAACTTGAATCTTCTTCTTTTCTTCATTTGAGACGCAGAATCATCATCACCATGGCAACAACAGAAGTAGAATCACAAATATTTGTTGGGAGTAAGACAAAAGAACTCGAGCGATATGTTTTTATTTATACATAAGTTACGCCGACATGGATATGTCGGTTTCAATTTCCTTGTTTATGTCTCACTATCCAATCCCATTTATTTTAATTTAATTTTGGGTAATTTTTAATGTTGTTGTTTGCTCGCTATCCAGCCCATTTATTTTAATTTTGGGTAATTTCGGTTTCCCTGTGACTATGATCAATATAGTGCAATTTATGTATAATCAATGTTCTCTCTCTCTTGATGAATTTTATGTATAAATTGTTCTTTCATACTGATGATCATGACTAATTTCAAGTCAATGAGAAACTCACATTGATAGAATTTTCCCTAATAAAATTTATCTTCAAAGAATGATCGAGGCATGAAAAGAGTCCTTTGATGAGTCCATGTTATGCATGCTATAGGTTCTTGAAAATAAGCATTCACTTTCATAGCAAAAGTAGAGTAATTTAGGTAGATAGAGCCAATTTATGGTAATCTATCACGATCAAATAGCAGTGTTCACTATACCGCTCAAACTACAAAATGCATGATCCTGCCTTAATTGACCGAGGCTGCCTACAAAATGGAGTAATTGCACCATACCGCACCCTATATATTGATGGATAAATAAAAAAATGTTTATCGTACATATGAGTTGTCCCCGAGAACAAGGTTAGTCCAAGATAATGATCTAGAACGAAGAAGGAAAAATAGTAACACTAAGGAGAAAGGTTGTCTAAGGAGAAGACAGATCGTCTAACCACAAGAGACAGTAGACGACCAATAAACACTTTGTAAATTCTAAGGTGTTCTTTGCAACCCAAGAACGGTTGCACCATGATCCACTATTTTGAGACATGGGGTGAGTTCCTCGAAATTCACTCCACTCTCCCTACTAAGTCCACACATCTCCCACGATAATAGTGGCGCCTAAAAAGTAGACCCACTTCGAACTCTCTATAAAAGGGACCAAGCCTCACCAAGCCAAGGTATGCACAACTATTCATTCATTTCCCATACTTGAATTCTTGAGAGAAATACTAACTTAACTATAGGAGGGACCTTGGCCAATTCCACTCCAATCACCTTCGATAGTCTTTCTTGCTTTTTCAGGTTGTTGATCCACCATTGAATTCAAAGTGTACAGTGTATCATCCCAGCACTAAAAAAAAGGAATATGGTCATATTTTTTTGAGACACACACATGACCCACCTACCCCTTTTATTTCCCGACCACACATTATCATCTCACACTCTCACTCTCTTGGCCGGTCAACAAGGGTCATCTCCACTTGTTTTCTTTGTCATTTTCTCACAAATACAAATACTCCTCTCTCACTCTCTCATCCTCTCCCACCGGTGTACCTCCTTCACCACCATCTTCACCATTATTTTTCTAGCAAGATCACCGGAAAATCCTTAAGAACCTCTAAGCATCTTCATCCCTTTTATTTGAAGTAAAATTTCTAATCTTTTTGGTGGGTTTATATGCTTTTGCTAGATGCTTTCTTTATCTAAGCTTGGATAATGATACTCATGTGATTTATGAGCTTTGGAAGTCATATTCATGTGTTTATATGTATGGGTTTTGTCTTGGTGGATTTATTTGATGAGCGAGTTTATAGTTTTTACAATGATCTATCTAAGGTTTGTTGTGGTGAAGATTTGGGGGTTTTGGCTTTTTAATGTGAAATAGATGGTGAATATAATTTTTATTGATTATTTGGAGCTAGTTAAAAATTCAAATTATTTGTCTTGGAGGATATTATGACTTTGGTGTCATGGGTCTCTTGATAATGTTATATAAATCTTGTGGAAACTACTTATAACGTGTTGAGGTTTTGATGTTAGAGATAATACCTTGAATGATTTGAGTATAATTGGAGCCTATGCCTTATGAATTAATTTATTGAGAAACTTTGGAAGTGGAATACATTATTGATGAGGTTAAATACTAGGCTTGCCTAATTAATTGCCTATTTGGCAATTCTTAATTTGTAGCTAGATACAATTTCAAGCTTTATGCTTATTGTGATAGTTTTGCTTGATATTGTTTAGGTTCTAGCTAATTTCCTTTGGAACTTGGAGAATTAGGCTTTTGAGGGTTGCAAGGTAAGTAACTTTTTAATGGGATTTTCTGGAAAATAACCGTGTTGCATAAACATTGTTTTTGGGTTAAACACATTTTGGAAAATTATTTTGTAAAACTATGTTTTCTTAAAAAGTATTGTGTTGTGACCCTATTATATATGACTATTTATAAAAAGTGCATCATATTTGGTATTGTATATGGGGAAATGCAGGAATATTTGACATGGAAAAGAAAAGCATATTTGAATTCCTTTGATATTGGATTTCATTGACTTATGGTATTATTTGGAAATAATAAAGATGTTTATCATAACTTTTATTATTTGAGAAAGTGATAGAAAATATTGTTGACAAAGAATGAAATTGAAAACCTTACAGGCTTTTTGGAAGTTTTGGTTATTTAAGATTATTCTAAAACTACCTGTGTCACGCCCCGAACCCAAAAGGGTCCAAGGCATGAGAAAAACATCTCAAAGGTACTCGTAGATTTTTCCTTTTTGACAATTCAATTCAAATAATTCATATCAAGTTCCAACATCAAAAATTATCATAATAATTTCATTAAAGATAATTCCAAAGTAAGCCAGAGCTCTATGCAATAATTATAATGACCATTGGCCATAAAAAGAATGGAGGTCTGAATAAATAAAATTACATATAATTAGCTTGTCCTATTAGTGGGAATAAAAGTCATCACCACTATAAGATACAAAGGAATAAGTCAAGCCTACTCAAAGATGTACATCATCTAAAGATCACTATCACAAAAGTCCAGCTTCCATTAGTAATTAGTCTAACTATTGCTAGTCACAAAAACCTATTTCAAAATGATCGTTGCCTACTCTGAAAAAGTTTGTAAAAGAATGGGACGAAACAAAGCCCAGTAAGTAACATAATCAATAGGAATAGAGGAAATGCAAGTTTCATGATGATGAATATATTATAAACATGCGCTAATTTGGGAATTCCAAGTTGATTTATGAAAAATCATTTTCAGTAATAACATGACAAGAATGATTTAAATAGTTTAGCACAAAACTCCTTAAAATGTTTACCATGAAACTACATAATATCTATATATACTGTGAGTAGTAACAAATAACAATACCATTCCAAAACTAAGAAATTTAATTTAACCCAAGGCCACAAGACAAGCCGTCATAAAAACGTTAGGTACGCCACAAAGACATCAAATATGCCACAAAGACAGGGTATCAAGATACCTATGTCACAAAGACTACGACATCTGGCTAGGTAATCACACATGTCACGACACAAGGGTAAAAACAACATAAAGCTCAAAGCTAAATGAAATTGAAACTCACAATTCATTTCCAAGTAGTTTCATAAAACTTTATAATATCCATGCATTTCACAAAGTTCCCAAACTGTTCAAAATCATTTCTTGTCAACAAGATTTTCTATCAATTTCCTAAATAATACAAGTTAAAATAACACATCTTTAGTATTTCCAAATAATACCATAAATCCATGAAATCCATTATCAAAGGAATTCAAAGATGCTTATCTTTTTCCATGCCAAATACTCATGCATTTCCCTATATGCAATATTAAACATGATGCACTTTTCATATATAATTATATATAATAGGGTCACAACATCACACTTTTTAAGAAAACATAATTCCACAAATAATTTTTCAAAATATGTTTGACCCAAAAACAACGTTTATATGCAACATGGTTATTTTCCAAAAATCCCATTAAAAAGCTACTTGCCTTACAACCTGCAAAAGCCTAATTCTCCAAATTCCAAAGGAGATTAGTTAGAACCTAAACAATATCAAGCAAAATTATCACAATAAGCATAAAGCTTGAAATTTTATCTAGTTACAAATTAGGAATTGCCAAATAAGCAATTGATTCGGCAAGCCTAGTATTTGACCTCACAAATAATGTATTCCACTTTCAAAGTTTCTCAACAATTTAATTTACAAGACATAGACTCCCATTTATATTCATAAATCATTCAAGGTATTATCTCTAACATCAAAATCTCAACATTTTATAAGTAGTTTCCACATGATTTATATAACATTATCAAGAGATCCATGATACCAAAAATCATAATATCTCCAAGACAACAATTTGAATCTTTAACTAGCTCCAAATAATCAATAAAAATTATATTCACCATCTATTTCACATTAAAAAGCTAAAACCCCCAAATTTTCACCACTGAGATAGTCACCATTGTAAAAACTATAAACCCACTCATCAAATAAATCATCCAAGACAAAACCCATACATATAAACACATGAATATCACTTCCAAAGCTCATGAATCACATGGGTATTATTATCAAAGCTTAGATAAAGAAAGTCCCTAGCAAAAGCATATAAACCCACCAAAAAGATTAGAAATTTTTACCTCAATAATAGAGATGAGTGAGTCTTAGTTTCTTCCTATGGAGTTTTCCGGTAAACCTTGCTTGAAAAATGATGGTGGAGGTGGTGGTGGAGAGTGTGTACCGATGGGAGAGTGTGGGAGTTTGAGGCAGGGGTGTGTGTGTTGTGTTTGAGAGAAAATGAAAAAGAAAAAGAGAATAAAGGGGTGATGGCCAGCCAAAGAGAGTGAGGGATATTTTGAAAATGAGTGATGGGGGATGATGGGGTAGGTGGGAGCACATGGGGCACTAAAAAATCTAACTTTGGATTTTTGTTTTTTTTTTTGTTTTTGTTTGTTTGTTTGTTTTTTTTTTTTTAACTAAGGCATTACAACCTGGATATAAACTATATGTATTTGAAAGTAAATGTAACTTGTGAGCTTTATGTTGTTTTAACTCTATGCCATGTGTGATTTCTAGATGATCACCCGATTTGGTTTCTATAGTCTTTGTGACAACAGAATCAAATCTAAGTCAGTGCATTTTCACTTTGGACGATGCATTCTTTCTTGCTGCCCATGGGGAGAAGAGGTTCCTTGATTGTGTGTAGGTGAGGCTGCTACCCATGGGGCCAAAAAACCACATGCCAAAGAGGTCCTATTTAATGCGTTCTCCCTGCTACCCATGGGGAAAGAGACAAAACCTTGAGGGTATAAGTGAGGCTACTGCCCATAGGGCCAAGAGACTACATACCAAAGAAGAAAATATCATGCCAATAGTGAATGGGTGGATCCCCTGACCGGTTTATGTGGTGGTGTGGTATATTTGTGATAATTTACCATATGTTAGTTTTTACGGCTTTGAAAATTATATCGTTCATTCTCACAGATTATAGTATATAGTTTCATGATATTTATTTTAAGAAGCTGTATTTCAGTATTTAATCATTCTTATCATATTATTATTAAAAATGATCTTGCAGTATTCAGTTAGAAATTTCCCAAACTAAAACATGCTTTGTAAATTGTTCATCATCATGAAACTTACATTTCCCCCACCCCCATTAATTATGCTACTTATTTTGGCTCCATCTCATCTCATTCATTTACAAACTTTTTCAGAGTAAACAACGATCATTTTGAGACGGGTTTTTGTGGCCAGCAGTAGTTAGACTAACTAATGATAGAGGCTAGACTTTTGTGATCGATGGTAATATTTAGATCATGTACATCCTATAAAGTGGGCTTCACTCGTTCTTTTATATCTAATAGTGGTAATGACTTTTATTCCCATTGATGGGACAAACTGATGATATGTAATTGTATTTATTCAAACCTTCGTTCTTTTGTGGCCAATGATCCTTGTAATTATTGCATAGAGCTCTAACTTACTTTGGGAGTATCTTTAATGGAATTTTATGATAATTCTTGACGTGAGTACTTAATATGAATTATTTGGATTAAATTGTCAAAAAAGAAAAATCTGCAGGTACCTTTGAGATGTTTTTCTCATGTTTTGGACCATTCTAGGTTTGAGGCATGACATACAGCTATTCGGGGACCTTTTTCGGTTGCCCAGCCACATGTGGTCCGTTAGAGGGATGACCTTACTAGGCCCAGGTTCTTTTTGGGGAGTTGCATCCGGAACTCAACATTGGGCCATGTGGTCCAACGGCTACCGGCGTATTTTTAAGCCTACAAAATCATTAAGACCAAAATCTAAGAATCACGATAATGGTTGAGTAAATATGTAATATGTGTTTGATATGATAGTTTTGATTAGTAGTTGTAATAGTATTTGAAATAAAGTAATTTGTATTTAAAGGTGAAGTAAGCATGGAGTCAATGATGTAGATTTAAAGATATGGAAGCAAAGTCACTTATCTTTGTATGGTTTATAACTCCTGTTGTATAGTATCACTGAACTGATAGGATTCTAGCAGAATGCCAGTGGTAGAGGCTAGTTAAACTTGCCTTTCTTATCATGCATTTAAATGGGTTTAAACCTTGGTTAATAGTTGTAATATTAGTTGGAATAAAGTAATATATATTTAAATGTGAAGCAATCATATACTTAATGATGTAAATTTAAAGATAAGGAAGCAAAGTCACTTATCTTTGTATGGTTTGTAGCCCCAGCCGTACAGCTTCTGTGAGCTAATAATGTCCCAGCAGAGTGACCCCAGCGGTAGAGAGGTAGTTTGCCATGATAACTTCAAGATTAAAGGAAAAAATGGGTGCAACTGGAGGGAGAGAGAGTATGTCCAGCTGTGTGTAGAGGCTGGTTAAGCTTGCCCCTTTTATCATGCACTTAAATAAGTTTTTCCCTTGACAATGCTCTTTTAGTTTTTATGAAGTTATGAATAGTGTTGTCTTCCATGACAAGGGCTTTTAGTATGAGTGTTTGATATCTCTTGAGAAGTATGGAGATGGTAAAAGATATATATGTTTTGTGGGATGTAGTATATGATATATGGAAGTATGAGAGATATGGAGGTTAAAGATAGTAAAAATGTGAGATTATAACCACCAAAGGAGTTGTAGAGATTGCTTTTCAAGAGGAAAGATTTTGTAAGAGAAGAGCATGGAGATGTGTTTAGGTATTTGGAGATAGGAGCAGTGAGATAGGTGTATTTTCTGAATATGGAGAGTGAGAGAATGAGTATAAGAGGGGTAATAGTGTTGTAGTGTGTTTAACAATGTTGCTGGGATTTACTGCTGGGATCTTCTGCTGGAGGAGTAGTAAAGATTGCTTTCCAAGAGGAAAGATCTTGTAAGAAAAGAGTATAGAGATGTGTTTATGGGCAGCAAAATAGTAAAATTTCATAGTGAGAGAGTATGAGAGTGGAGCTTAGAAGAGTTGTGGTGTGTTATACGTAATGGTGTAGTAAGTGTGTATGAGATTGTGTAAGAGAAGTGAAGAAAGAGATGTTTAGAGATATGGGCAACAAGATATATGTATTTTCAGAATATCGAGAGTGAGATAATGAGTATAAGAGAGTAATAGTACTGTAGTGTGTTTAACCAAGTGCTGGGATTTTCTGCTGGGATTGTATGAAGGCTAATGAAGAGCATTTATGAGCTAAGGGCTGAAGAGTTTAGTTCCTAATTTGGAATATAAAAACTCAGAAGTTCAGCACTTCATTTAGAGCTTCAGAAGATTATTAGAGAGAGAGAGAAGTTTATGAGAGAGTTCTTCCTCTCCCTTGGTGCCCCCCCCCCCCCTCCCCTTTTTGAGGTGTTGATGAGGGGTCCCCTTTAGCTGAGTTTAAGGGAGTATTTTAGCAAAAAAATATCAGGCAAAATCTGTCTTAAATAGAAATGAATTTTCAGAGAATCCATCTTAAGATTTGACCGAAAATGATATGTTTAGCTTTAAGGTATTTTTGCTATTTCGGGTAAGAGCTTCTAGGGAAAGAGCAACAGAAAAAGAAGGTATGTTAGCAAGAGAAAGGTAGTTTCTTTAGTTGGTTTTGGTTTTAGTCAAATGTGAAAAAATCAGTAATGCTCAGGCTACTGGGTCAGCTGTCACAGCTATTCTGAAAAAGGCTGTCCTAGCTGTCAGGAAAAGCTGTGACAGCTATCATGAAAAAGCTGTCCCAACTGTCAGGAAAAGTTGTGACAGCTATCATGAGACAGCTGTTTGATTTGGGCAAAAGCCAATGAGGTTAGATGGGTGATTTCAAACTACTGGAGAGGTCATTTCAAGGATTTGGCTGAAAAATGGTAAGATTTCTTTGAAGGGTATCTTGCTATTTTGGGTATAATAGCTGGTTGCTGGGATTTTAGCATTAAATGGCTGATGATATCACTCCCAGCCAGGTGTCAAGTGCTGAATACACTGTTGGGGTTCAGCTAGAAATGTTTCCTTTTCGAGTGTTTGTGTTTTTGGTGCAAGGTTCCATTACAACACATTTCTAGTAAGTAATAGAAGGATTGGTTGAAAGTTAATGAAGCTTTAGAGATTTGGTCAAGGTCTCATTGTGTTGTAACATAATCTTAGTGAGCAAGAAGAGTACTTAATGCTCTGCTTTGGCAGCTGGCAGAGAAATATATGGTCTGGTTGTGGCAGACAGCAGCTGAGTATCAAAGATATCATGAATATTTTGTAGAGAAAGAGATAAAAGATAGTCAATCAGATTAGGCCACGTGTTTGAGTTGGATTTTAGCTTAAAGAAGTAATAAGATTTATATAGAATAATATAATGAAGTTTCTAAATTTGTATAGCAACAGTTGGGAATTGAATGAACAGTTATTTTCCCAGCAGTTAGATGGCTGGAGATATTGAGTATTTTTTTTTTTTTTTTTTTTTAATTTGAGAAACACACACACACACACCTATATATAGGAAAAGAGCAATGGGGAATTTTATCATCTAAAGTGTTATGTGATAAGAGATGCTTATCATATGTTACCTACTACACACAGACTCGTCAGAGTTCAAGGAGTTGGAGAAGACACGCCAAGCAACATGTCTCTTTTATCAACTTTAAACCGCTAGAGCTTTACTGAACATACCTCTTGGCCCTTCAAACCACGACCCCCAAAATTTTCCAAAAGAGACTTATGAGCTTGGATCATAAGCCAAAGATGAGATGACGTACCTCTGGTTTTGTTGTCATTTTGTGTAAATATGGGCTCTTATTGAAGAAGCCGCTTGCCGTGAGTGTAAGAGAGGTAATATGGACCATGAGCTTTGATTCATTGCTTAAGCCCGATCCATATGTTGATGTTGATGATGTCGTGGGGTTATGATCCCTATTGATGAAGAGGAAATGTGGACATGAATCCGCCTCTTGAAGTAAGGATCTCGCAGGCCATGTGAGCCCAATCCATGTAGTTGAATGAGATATGAGCTTACTTTGGGCTTTAAATAGATTTACCCGAAAAAATCAATAATATGTTGATGTGGCATGGGTTGCTAATGAAGTAATGTCATGTGGGCTGAAAAAACGGTCCTCAACAACAGCCTACTAATTTCAAACATCATCACACACACACATATATATATATATAATCTAAAATATGAAACAGCCAACATTAATGTTACTTTTGTTGTCTTGTATATATTTGTCTTACTTTTTTTGTTATAAAAATTTGTTTATTTAATTTCTGTCATATTGTCATAATTATTAATAGTAAAATAGTAATTGGTGTTTGTAAAGCTTGTTTTGTCTTACAAGTTTTTGTTTTGTTTTAAAAGCTAGTGAGTTTGTGACTCGGTGTCATATTGTCATGTCATTGTTAAGCACCATTTTTTTTACAAGGAAAAACAAAAACAAAACAAAAACAAAGCCTTGGGTTGGCCTAAACCAACCCAATAGGTGTTGATTAGGAAAAGCCTGCCCAAAATAAATAAAAATTAGCCCAATAATTTATAATTTGGCCCCAAAAAAAGAAAAAATTAGTTTTGTGCTAGGCCAATCTAGCCCAAAATTTTGAAAAAAATAAAACCGACCAAACTGCGTCGCATCACACCGCAGAGTACAGTGCTAAAAAAGGCCAAAAACCATGCCAAACCGCACCACGAATAATTCCAAATCTTTTGTACCATTATTTTTGCTCCACTTTATACACCATAAATAAAAACATGTCACGTGTCCACCTATTTAATTAAATTTTAAATTTATGCCTTTCATAATTTCAATTACCTAAATAAATAAATAAAACCATCGTATTCCCACTGCCACTGCCATCATCACCAACCTTCATCGATTGCCACTATCAAGAGCTCTAATGCCATCAACCCTACCTGTCATGGCTAACCACTGCCAACTCACTCCTTTGACGACAACTATCACTCTTCCACTTTGTCCCTCTCAAACTGATAGTGGCAGAACAACCTTCACCGGTTGCCACTATCAAGAGTGCTCTGTTGGACTTAATGACTTTCTATTTTGGCAAAGTGTTGGTAGAGTTTCTCCTTCTCATATGAGAATCCTTTTTTTTTTTATACAAGATAGAAATTCCACTCTAGCTTAATCTAAGTGTAAATATGTGTGAAGCTCTCTCCTAAAGACTTGAACCTCGGCTCTTCCCGCTCCCCCCCCCCCCCCAAGCACTTATACTTGTGGAGTAACCATTGCACCAAGGGTGTGCGATTGTTCATATGAAAAGCCTCTATATGGTCTTTAATTTGGAATTTTCTCTTAGCATTCATTTAGAGTTAATTGTGAATTTTGAATATCAAATTTGAATTTAATTCAATCATGGCTCTCTTTATTTAACGCAACCACGTGGCTTGGACACTTGTCATTTCTTTGTGAGTTGTAGTAACTCAAAGACTTGACATGTGGCTTGATTTCATATGCTGATTGTTCACTCTTAATACATCATTAATGGGGAATTAATTAGACCACAAATATTTTATCATGATCAATTGGACAGTGTGAATACATCATAAAATTTTGATGTCCACAACAATGTATTGGATCCTAAGGGGTTTTTTATTTCATTTTATTGGTTTTTTTGCTAATTGATAGTTACAAGTTACAACAATGGGAGATGAGAGATTTGAAACTAATTATTCTCATAAGGAGAGCATGCAATGCCAATGAGCTAGAAGACTCTTGGCAAACTAGTGGACTAAGTTCAAGTGTTCAACCTAGTAAAAAGCTAAAATAACACCTTGTAGTCTGACTTACAAAAAGGAGAAGAGTAATACTAGCATTCATGTCGACACAAGTACACTCTTATTCAGCCAGTCTCCTTATGGTCCTGTGGCAATCCACCCCGTTTATGGGGTTTGATTTCGAGGGTTGAATCCCCTTGCTTAAACTTGGCCAAAAAAGAGTACACTCATCTTAGAACAAAGGGTATAAGTATCAAAATAAAACTTTATGAGGAAGTGATGCATGCCGCCATTGCTAGCAGCACATGGACAAGCAACATTGAGGTCCTTGAGGCAAGTACCTTGAGGTCGTTACATAATATGCCATTAGCTGCAATCATACATGCTATGGATAGCAACACATGTACCATGGCTAGCTGCAAATGGACAAGACAACATTTTAACTTTATGACATGCACGGTTTGGGTCTTCATTCAAACGCTCTTTCTGTTTCCAAACTTATCACACATAGTTTTCATTCAACTTTTATAGTACATTCTATTCAAACATGTATGAATAGCGGGGAGTAAGTAAAAAAGCAAAGACAATTTTGGAATTTTTATTCAAGTCCCTTTTGTCTGCATTTCTGAAATAGTCAGACATGGCTTTCCCTCATATTCGATACTGTACACTGTTTTATGTCAAAGACTATATATACATGTTCCACAACAACATATAAAGATGTGATTAGTGTAGCATTTCCTTTTTATACAACTTACACAGTATAGAATTGAAAACATGACACCTTGTCTATAGGTAGAGGAGACGCCATTGGCCCAAATGCTATTGGATTTCAATGTCATATACTGTGCATATAAAACAAGTTAATATTGTTGACAACTATACAAGTGAATGGAATTAGTATTAGTTACATAAGAAATTCATTTTTTAATAGGTAAATTACACACATGTTTTATACTTTATTTGGTGAAAAGAGGATATGCATTACATTAAGAGTTAGTAAGTCTGTTGCAGCTTAGCTCAACCTGTCAAAAGCAAGCATGTTCTCCACCACAAGCGGTGATTCATTAAAAGAGACAAAAAGACATTGAGAGACAGCTACAAACTTTGCAGTGCATCAGTACATTGGTTGGCTTCGTGATACACTTGCTCAATTCGCTTGTCGGGAGTCATGCTAAAGAAAGAACAACAAACTCAGAAGGCATTTGTTTTTAGATGGGCTTTTTCAATATCAAAGACCGCATTGATCCCAACCACAGTTGTACCATCATCAAGACTATCAAGCCAACTACGAGGTTGTATATCTTGGCATTCCTTAGGAACTATCACCAAAAGACTAATCAACAACATTAGACATGTAAGCTTACACTGAAACGCCACCATAAAAGCACTATCAACAGACCTTCAAATAAGAATTATTTTGGTAAAAACCAATACTTCAGCAAAATGTATGATATTATTAGTAAATTTAGAGCACCTTAATAGATTTGCAGTTCATCTAACTGCAATAAACCGCAACAGACACTTCTAAAGAAGATCCTGTTAATGCAAAATACATCCAGGCTCCATCATACCAGGATGCATGTTTGAGAAACCCCCAAAGACACAACCAAAATTTCAGTATATTCAATTAGTAAAGAAAATTAGCCCATAAGTTGTCAAGGGCCATGCAATAAGACATAGGCTGTTTAATTGTACTTAAAGAAAACTAAGGAAAAAAGGAAAAGAAATAAGTTCACAATACTGATAAAACAATAATGACAATGAGGGATAAACTATATCAAACCAAACGAATTTATTAAAGCATAAACATGAGGGAACTTACAGCAGAAGGAAAACTAAGGAAATAAAAAGAAGACAGAGTGATTGAGAAGAACAACATTTAATACTATTTGGTAAATAAATACTAACTTTTACAGAAATTATATGATTAGACAATGACATGACTTCAATTGCCATTTGATGGTAATAACATACAAAAAAGTCATTATGAGCAGTATAATCAAAATTGAGATGATACAAAAGAGTGGAAATTAACATGCACTATCAAGGATTAATTAAAAATCAGTCCAAAAAAAACATAGGAAGAAATGCACGACAGAAATAACCAATTCATATATAGTAAAGATTTATACGTGTAATCCACGGCAAGCTGACAAAAGCAAATGTGAAAAAGAAAATTCGGTGCAGCAATGGATTACATGGGTGATGAAAATGTCCAAACCAAGCAGGATGAGGATAATGAAGTAAACCAATGGAATTGCTATCAAAACTACAATGTCAATGAGAAATATTCTCGTTTAAAAGTGGGTTTATATATGTCGTCAATGGTCAGTGTCAGAGAGTATTTATCAACAGCAAACCAAAATGAGATTGTTCAGACAAGTAGATTGTCATCATTAATATATGTCTTTCTCCTAATTTAATTGCAAAACTCTTGTAGCACCAAGAGACATCTCTTTTTCTTATCCAAAAAAAAAAAAACCGCGTTTTTCCAAATATCTAAGCCAAATATTCGAACAGGTTAAACATCTAAAGACCATGAAATTGCTTAGTGCACTTAAGCATAGAAAGATTTGCAGAAAAAATAAAAGTTAAATTTCATAGATGTTATAGTTTGTTGTAGTTGTAAGGATATTTAAGGTAAATAAAAACGTTACGGAACCCAATTTCAACAGCAGATATATTTGAAAAGCAGGAATGCAATATCAGATAATTTGTATACGTAAGAAGAGTAGTAGCAGCTTCCCAAGAATGAGCAATAGAATAATTATATGAAGCAGCAGTAACATGACTAATGACAAGGTTACAAAACTAGTAGTGTGTTTGGAATCTTTGGGTGAGCTCAGTTTATTGGCTTAAGCTGTACTTAGAAATGTTAAGGCTCATGAAAATATGCTAGCAATTTAAGCCAAAACAGACCCCAGTAAAATAGTTCATTATCCTCACCAGATATATACTTTAATTTTTCTCAATCTTCGTCTTCATTATCCTCCTCATCTTCCTTCTTGTAGATGGCAGCAATTCTCTGCTCAACCAAAATGCTGGCACGTCCCCTACTTCTTCCTGCTAGTGCTGGAAGTACGAGAAGTGCACTAGCAGCCACAGCTTCATTACTGGCCTCGACCTCCTCAGTGACAGCTTCAGGCTCGACCTCCTCCTCAACGACAACTTCAGGCATGGACACCTCAGAATCAGCTTTAGGCTCGGACACCTCAGAATCAGCTTCCTTTCTTACGATATTATTGGGGAGATGTTGGTTAATGCTGAGGCAAGAATTTTGAATTTGGACTTGTGCAAGCCATGCAAGTTTTTGGAGGCCTATGATTGCAAAGGGGAACAGTGTGAGTTTCGTAAGTATTTTGATACTAAAGCTGGTTTGGCAGAGCTTGAGTTGATTGTTAATTTGAAGACTAGGGAATTTTTTGTTAGTAATTTTAGACGAGACGGGGAAAAAAAGGCCTCCAAAAACCTCTAGCTTCAGTATCAAAATACTTACGAAACTCACACCGTTCCCCTTTGCAATTATAGGCCTCCAAATACTTGCATGGACTGCACAAGTCCAAATTCAGAATTCTTGCCTCAGCATTAACCAACATCTCCCCAATAATATCATAAGAAAGGAAGCTGATTCTGAGGTGGCAGAGCTTGAAGCTGATTCTAAGGTGGCCGAGCCTGAAGCTGTCACTGAGGAGGAGGTCGAGCCTGAAGCTATCACCTATGAAGCACGGGTGCGTTTCGGGACTCGGGTGCGGGTGCGGGTGCGGGTGCGGCGAGACTCGGCGATTCAAAAATTATTAAAAATATTTTTATTTATATTTTTTATATATTGCTAAGCATGCTTTTTTATATAATAATAATAGAAAACTCATATTATTATAATAATAATAATAATAATAATGTACAAAATAAAGAAGGGGGGAGATGTGGCTCATGTACTAGTGGTTCAGACGTTCAGTGGCTTAATGTAAAAATAAAAATAAAAATAAAGAAGGGAGGAGATATGGCTCACGTGAGAGGCACAAAAAACAAAATAAGCCTCTCCCCAAAGCATTTAACAATCCTTTTCAAAAAAAACAAAAAACAAAACTTATATAAAATAAAAAAACAGAACAAAACGGCAAAAAAGAGGAAGAAGAAGCCGAAGAAGCAGAAAAAAAGAAGAAGAAGAAAGGGGGTTAAGCTTAATAGTTAAGCCGGTGAAGACAGCGAAAGCGGCGTATCAAATCCACCGGTATTTTCGGTTTTAAGTTTTTTTTTTTTTTTTTCTTACCGGCCGATTTCCTTTTTCCGGCCGAAATACACCGATATTCGGCCGATACGGCCCGAGTCGGGCCGATTTGAGCCGCGTCGGCCCATCCACATGGCAGGACGCGGCCCGACACGACACGGACGCGTGGTCAGTGTCGTCCCTCCCGCGTCGCCGCGTCCCGCCGTGTCAGACGCGGGTGTGGCTCCTCTAGAGCAGCGTCCGTGCATCCTTGGCTTTCACTAAGGAGGTCGAGGCCAATAATGAGGCTGTGGCTGCCAGTGCACTTCTCCTACTTCTAGCACCAGCAGGAAGAAGTAGGAGACGTGCCAGCATTTTGGCTGAGCAGAGAATCATTGCCATATACAAGAAGGAAGATGAGGAGGATACTTGCAACTTTTCTTTCAAATCTTGATGAGGCTGAAACCTGCTAATTTTCTCATAAGTTCCATCAATGCAATTGAGCCTTTTATAAGAGCACACGTAGCAAGCCATACTACCTATATAAAAAACAAAGAGAAGTTCAGCAAACAAAAATGCAAAAAATTTCACATTTCAAACTATAGCATTTGAATAAAATATGAATAGAGTAAACTAGATTAATTAGTAAATTTGTGTCACACAATACCTTTAACAATTCATAAAATAGAAAGAAAAAAGGCTCATGGGTAGCAATAATTTTATAATGTTAAATGCTATAGATAGATTAATATGAATAGAGTAATGATAGATTAACGTCAAATTTCGAACTATAGTAGATAGAGATTAGAGATGCAAAGTTTAAGAATCTGAAGTGATGAATCAAGTTCAAGACTCAAGATGGTAGAAGAAAGAACATGTAGATAGAACCAATTTAAAGTGTGTGCAAGAGAAAGGATGACTATTTGCATGCATCATTAAAAAAACTAATTAGTTAAAACAGAGATATTTGCATGCATCATTAAAAATACTAATTAGTTAATTTAAACTCCCTCTGATGGCTGTCCCAATGCCAAGGTATTTGACAAGCTAACAAATGTACACGCCCCTAAATTCTTCTTGCCCAACCAAATGAAAGTTCAGGAAATACGTGTCATGTAGCTCACAACCTAACAACTGTATTTGCCTTTAAATTCTTCCTTCTTCAACCAAAAAAGTTTAGTGAAACCATAGCATGTTTCTTTAGGATAAAGAACACAAAAGTACCTACAGAAACACAACATTTAGGAACCTAAACTAGTTGATCCACATCCAATGATCAAAAAAATGTGACTGGACCCATCTAAGCATGAGATAATAGCATTCTTTATCTAGATAAATCTCTCAGAGGCTATGATAAAATAAAATAGCAGAATCACATATCTTGGGACAGAGCTATAAATTAGCTAATTATTGTCAGGGTAAATGTACTACAGAAACAAACAAAAAGACCTTGCAGCTTTAGCCAGGGAAGCAAGAACAAGACCTTGGAAAAATATAGAAGGATCACATCACATATCTAGGGACAGACTCTGTCATATAAATTAGCTTATTATTGTCAATTTTAAGGTTAAATGTACCACTAAAAAAAAACAAAAGACTATGTAGCATGAGACAAGGAAGTAAGAACAAGACCTTGAAATGGTACGTGCTCACTAAAAAATCACTTGGCTACATCTTTTCAAAATTCTCTTCTTCTTTTTTGGTCATTTCGTCTTTTAAATTGTAGCCAAGAGAGCTATAATCTAGATCTTTTTAACACTACCACAGTGACACATAAGCAAATAAGGATTATGTTGTCCAAGTATTGTAATGATACAGAGATACTGATATGTATGTAGGCATTTAGCAAGGTCTCTTAGATGATATTATAGCATTTGGATAATTAGCTAATCTCCTACCAAAAAAATACAAAGGAAATTTCACATTTCGAATCTATTTTTTGAGAGACTTGCCAGCTTCAAGGTCAGAGCAGACGAGAGTGAGCGACTGCGAGACTTAAAAGGAAAAGCAAAATTTTAGGGTTTTTCGAGAATGAGGGTGAAAATGGGTAACTAATTTAATTTTTCTAACTATCTAGTTAGTAGTTAAGGTTTTCAAACTATATTTTTTACTAGCATCTCGAGTCTATGAGGCTCGATTTTGGACTATAAATCAAGTATTTGAGAGTCGATTTTTATGTCCTAATTTGAGTCTGAGCTGACACTTTTTTCACGTGGCGTGCACCTGTAAATCGAGTCTTACAAACTCGATTTACATTTAGTGTTCAAATATTTTCAAGTGTCTGGACACCCAGACCCAGTTCTTCTCTGACTCTCCTTTTTCTTCTTCGACTATCCTTTCTCAAACTTCCAAAGTCCCAAATACAACCCACAAATCCGAGCATTAATCCAACCAAATCCACCCCAACAACCACCTAAAATCCAGATTAAAAAAATAAAAACCCCAAAACCCATCAGATCAGAGAGAGAAAGAATCTGAGGAGAGAGAGCTCACCTCAACTCGCCGGGTCGCGCACGGTGGTGGCACGGCCCAGGGCCTGGGTCGCGCGACCAGATCACCCTACCCAAGGCCTGGGTCGCGCGGCCAGATCGCGCTAGCCTGGGTTATGCAGCCCAGGCAGTGGCCAGTGTATTTTTTGATTTTTGGTTTTGGTTTCCGATCTGATCAGTTTTTATTTTGGATTTTGTTCTTGGGTTTTTTGGGACTTTGGAAGTTTGAGAAAGGAGAGTGGGAGAAGATCTGGGTCTGGGTCTTAGACACTTGAAAATATTTCTACTATAAATGTAAATCGAGTCTTAAAGACTCGATTTACATGTGGACTCCACGTGGGAAAAGTGCCAGATCAGATCCGATTAGGACATGAAAATTGACTCTCAAAAACTCGATTTATATTCCAAAATCGAGCTTCATAGACTCGAGATGCTAGTAAAAAATATAGTTTGAAAACCTTAACTACTAACTAGATAGTTAGAAAAATTAAATTAGTTACCTATTTTCGCCAAGAGTGAGCGATTGAGAGAGTAGAAAGGCAAAGCAAAATTGGGTTCTAACTCCAGCTAGCCAAATCGATGGTCATAGGCCCATAATTTTTTTTTTTTTTTTTTTTAGAAAGTAAGGCCCATAATTTAAAAATAAATATTCTCTTAAATAGATCGGAATAAAAAAAAATATTCATACTTGTTAAAGCCTAGGGCCTGTAAATTGTTAGGCCCTAGGGCCTAAGGCCCATAATTAAAAAAAAAAAAAAAGTATTCTATTAACTAAATCGGAATAAAAAAATAGTAATATTAATACTTGTTAAGGCCTAAGGCCCGGAAATTATTAGGCCTTATGGCCTTCAGGCCCATAGTTAAATATATACATAGTTATATATATATATATATATATAACTAGATCTGAATAAAAAAATATTAATACATAAATTAAATGTCATTTCAAAAAATTAATAAATTAATAGCTGAACATTTCAATACCAAAAAAAAAACCTAATGACTTGAATACATAAATATTTCAATAAAGAACAAAAAAATAGATAAGAATTAGATAAGAATAAATCAAATAAAAAAATTATAAAAAGGGATTTTTAATTTCTTACAAAATAATAAAAAAGCTTTTAATTTTATAAAAATAAAAAGATAATGATTTGAAGTTAAATTTAAATCAACCATTATATAGATCTATAAAACAACCATTAAATTACAATCAACAATTATATAGATCTGTAAAACAATAATTAAATTTCAATCAAACATTATATAAATAAACAATTATATATGTAAGGGCACGTTTTTTAGCCCAAGCCCAAAATGTAAAGAGATATAGGCACGGTGAGCCCAGTACAATAAATTTGTTGAGGGTGGATCAGAGAACTAGGCTCTAATGAATTAGACAACAGTTAGAATGGGTTTAAAAGATAATCGAACGAAACTAAGAAGGATTGATCCAAATTAATTTGCTCTCGGCACAGTCCGAGGAGGTAAGTTCTAATATAAACCAATTGAACAGATTATTAATACAATTTTGATTGCTACAGCCTTTTCTTTCTCAATTTTTCGATCCCCCTTTCCTCAAGGGTTCCTTCCGTTATATATCCCCCATTGATTGATCTTGGCCCTCTATTTGTTGATCATCCAGGCCATCACTTGAGTGCTTGTCTCATCGGACACCCTCTCTGGCCTTCTACGAGTTGGGATAGCCTAGGCAATACTATTCAGGGGTTTTCTCCACATAAATTGATGCCTTCGATCAAAATCTTTTTGCCATTCTTAGAAAGGAGTAGAGGCTTGAAATATTCAATATTCCAAGGCTCTGCATCTAATTCAATTTTATAAATCCGAGTCCAAGAACTCTCATCCCCGTATTCTTTCATCAACCAAAAATCATTATAATCCAGAAATTCTGGGCAGCACTTAATAAAACAAAGGCATCCCCCCAACACTTCCAAAGAGGGCAAATGTTCATTGTGGGGCTTTCTATAAAGTCGGAATTTCTCATTGGCAAGATCAAAAGCAAGAATAGATTCAGACCCATCATTCTGCTCAACTATCCAATGGAAAGCTCCATTCAATGAAATTGACTACATTGAACATATCCCCTTGATTGGCCATTGTTTTTCAATTTTTTTTCCAACACTCTAATTTCAGACTATATACCTTCACTTCAAAGAAAACTCTCTCATAAAATTGTGTAATTCTCATCACTTTATAATTGTCATTACTAGGATCATATCCAAATCCAAAAATGAAACACGAATAATAAAATGAACCAGAAGGTTTGTCTATTGGTTCGCTGGGCAACTTCCTGCACTTCCTTATCAATGGATTCCAAATCGTGATGTCTTCCTTTTCCTCATACCTATTATAAAAGGTAAGGCAAACCAAGCCGTGGCAATAGTCCAAGATTTCCCAATTATGTAGAGGTTGGTAAATTTGGACAGCCTTGCCAAACTGGTCATTGTCGAAGTAAGGAACGGAGAACCAACTTGATTATGTAGAAGGATCACATCACATATCTAGGGAAAGACTCTGTCATATAAATTAGCTTATTATTGTCAATTTTAAGGTTAAATGTACCACTGAAAAAAAAACAAAAGACTATGTAGCATGAGACAGTAGGAATGGCAACGGATCAGGTTCGGATCGAGTTTCTCTATGCCTGAACCCGACCCGCGGGCCTGAACCCATTACCTGGACCCGTCCCGATTAATAAACGGTTTTTTTTTTCCAACCCCAAACCCGCCCCGCCAAGCCCGTCTGTCATGCCCAGCCCCAAATCACAACACAAACACAAACGCAGATATCAAAAACACAAGTTTCAGATTTATGGATTTCCCTTTCAAAATCACAAACACAAACACAAACACAAATCCTAACACAAATACAAACACAAATTTCATAAACACAAAAATTTCAGATTTTCTCTTTCAAAATCACAAACCCAAAATCTCTCTGTATCTATCTATCTATCTATCTGAAGAACAAGAAGAAAGAAAGAAAAAAAAATGGCGTACATAGACCACGCGTTTTCAATTACAGACGAGGACATGATGATGGAAACCTTGTACACAATGAACAACAAGGCTCCAATCAAAGAGATCGCTCTCACCGTGTCTCTCCTTTTCTTCGGCACTCTCGGAATCATCATTGGCATTTTCATGGTCGTCAACCACATCGGCGGCGACCGTGCCCATGGTACCTTTTTTCACTTTTTACTCAATACCCACTTTGTGTTTTTCTACTTTGACTAGGTTTTTGAGTTTTGGGTCTGAGATTTTTTTTATTTTTCTTTGTTGGGTTTTTTTTTTGTTTAGGCATGTTCTTTGTAATATTGAGATTTGAGAGCTTGAGAGAGAGAGGGGCGGCTGAGTGAGAGGAGTGTATATGGGTAGGGTTTGATATAAGTGGCACATATATAGTCAGGTAATTTAGTAATTTTGCTTAAAGTTTAAAGGGTTCAGGTCCGGGCTAGATTTTAAACAAAACCCGGACCTGCTTCAGGTTTTTTTATTTAAAAAAAAAAACCAAACCCGGCTCTATTCTTTATCGGGCCGAGTAAAACCTTACCCATTAGGGTCGGGTCGGGCCATGCCGAATATCCACGGGTCGGGCAGAAATTGCCATCCCTATGAGATAGGGAAGTAAGAACAAGACCTTGAAATGGTACATGCTCACTAAAAAATCACTTGACTACATCTTTTCAAAATTCTCCTCTTTTTTTGGTCATTTCTTCTTTTAAATTGTAGCCAAGAGAGCTATAATCTAGATCTTTTTGACACTACCACAGCAACACATAAGCAAATAAGGATTATGTTGTCCAAGTATTGTAATGACTTACCAGCTTCAAGGTCAAAAGTAGAGTCGAGACTTCGAGAGATGAGCGACAGAGTTGAAAGGAAAAGCAAAATTAGGGTTCTTCAAGAGTGAACAACTGAGAGAGTAGAAAGGCAAAGCAAAATTGGGTTCTTACTCCAGCTGGCCAAATCGATAAGGCCTTAAGCTAAGGCTAAGGGCACGTTTGGTACACTGTAATAATTATTACATGGGAACAGGAATAAGTATTACAAGGAATACATTAACTTGGAATTTAATAATTATTACTATTCATTAGTTTGGTAACTATTTAAGAATAGAATCTTGAATATGCATCCACAATTTAGTAGAGTATAAAAAGAATGTGTAATTAAATCATTTTTAAGTCAAATTTCCTAAAATACACTTATTTTAGGGTGTTCAAAATAGAGCTAATAATTAACAACGAGGAAAATTTATTTTCTTTCCTTCTGAAGATATGGCAACTAATGGCTTTTTAAGAAATTTTTTTAAAAAGTTATTATATAAGGTGAAAGAATAGATATTCAGTACTTTTGATAAGGAATAGTTATTCCTCATTTTGAAGAAGGACAAAGTTTAGTTACAAAATTGGTTGTAATATTAGGCTACAAACTCACTCACTCAATAAAATAAATATTATTGCATATTTTGAAAATCTAATCGTTGAATTGTATGTTCTTTACACTCTTAATACATATGTCAAATTTTATGTCAATCGGATATTATTTACTATATAATCTATAAACTTATATTTTATGCGTAATTTTAAATTACAAAAACTTGCAGTTTAAAAATGTATTGATCACATAGCTAATGATCTTTATTCTTCTTGAAATTTTGTAAACATGGAGGATATAAGAAGAAAATGTAATCCAATGGTGAATTTGTCAAAATTCACCTCTAATAAAAAGATATTGAGTGAGTTTGTAGTTTAAGGTTACAACCGATTTTGTAGCTAAACTTTGTCCTTTGAAGAATAGCTATTCATAAGGAATAACTATTCATTGTAATAAAAACATAACCGAACAACCGAATAGTTATGCCATAAGAATATCTATTAAAAAATAATTATTCATTATAATAAAAATATAATCAAACAACTGAATAGTTATGCCATAAGAATATCTATTACATTACAATATCTATTACAGTTTACCAAATGTACCCTAAGGCCCATAATTTTTTTTTTTTGAGAATGTAAGGCCCATAATTTAAAAATAAATAGTCTCTTAAATAGATTGGAAAAAAAAATATTCATACTTGCTAGGCCCAGGAGCCGTAAATTGTTAGGCCCTAAGGCCTAAGGCCCATAATTTTTTTTTAAAAAATATTCTATTAACTAAATCTGAATAAAAAAAATAGTAATATTAATACTCGTTAAGGCCTAAGGCCCGGAAATTATTAGGCCTTATGGCCTTCAGGCCCATAGTTAAATATATACATAGTTATATATATATATATAAAACTAGATCTAAATAAAAAAAAAAATATTAATACATAAATTAAATGTCATTTCAGAAAATTAATAAATTAATAGCTGCACATTTCAATACCAAAAAAAAACCCTAATGACTTGAATACATAAATATTTCAATAAAGAACAAAAAAATAGATAAGAATTAGAAAAGAATAAATCAAATAAAAAAATTGTAAAAAGGGGTTTTTAATTTCTTACAAAATAATAAAAAAAGCATTTAATTTTTTAAAAATAAAAAGATAATGATTTGAAGTTAAATTTAAATCAACCATTATATAGATCTATAAAACAACCATTAAATTAAAATCAACAATTATATAGATCTATAAAACAACCCTTAGATTACAATCAACAATTATATAGATCTATAAAAAAAATAATTAAATTTCAATCAAACATTATATGAATAAACAATTATATACATCTACTGAATCTCAAAAAAAAAAAAAAAACAATTATATAGATCTATTTCTATCTTTTGTCTCAAAAGAAAACAAATATATAGATCTATAAAACAGTAATTAGATTACAATCAACCAGATCTATAAAACAATAATTAGATCAACCCATATTATAGATATGCAATAGACATGGATAGATCAAAGAAAAGAAAATAAAAAAAAGGCGTGTTAGGTGCTTGTTTCACCGTCTGAGTCTCTGACGCGTGACTTTTACAATTAATAATTTAATACGTTCTAATGTTATAGTTTTAAAATATCAATCAAATAAAAAATAATCGAATATTGCAACTTTCCTGTCTTAACTATTAAAGTTGTCTAGTGATTGAATGAGAGAATAGAGAAAAGCAAATGTAAGAATTAATGTGATTTAGCCAAATGCCCTATGTCCACAGAGGGGAAAAAAAAAAGAAAAAGAACAAACTCTTAGCTACTACATATTTTCTATTCATAATTATGTGTTACAACTTACAATGAATCCTAAGTATGTTATATATAAGAGCCAACTCTAGGGTAACACTATACTAGCATGTGCCTACAATATACTTGGCCTCTTGGGGCACAACATGTTTAACACAACCAACAATATATTTAACAACCCCACTTAAACTCAAGGTAGTTGTTTAAAAATGCTTTGAGTATAGAATATAAATTTGTGAAGATGCCTTGATAATGATCATGAATGACTAGGTCATTCACAATGTGGAATGAATTGTGCAAAATGTTTATGATAGCAACAAACAACAAGGATAGATGAATGCCTATGAAGATTGCTACAATGACCCGAGAATAGTTGCACCAATGATCAAAGAATGCTACTATGGTAGGAAATGACAATCAATATAGACAGTTGCTGTCATTGTCAAATAATGGCAGCTAATGACGGTGGCAAACATTAGGGGGTTACATGGAAAATGATGATGTGTTAGTGACATGGAGTTACGATTGACATGACACTCTCTAGAATTGAAATGTAACATAAGACTAGGCTTTTTTTTTTTTTGGAGGTGACATAAGACTAGGCTTTACATGAAGATATTATCATCATTAACATATGTCTTTCTCCTAATTTAATTGCAAAACTCTTGTAGCACCAAGAGACATTTTTTTTTCTTATCCAAAAAAAAAAAAAAAAACTACATTTTTCCAAATATCTAAGCCAAATATTCGAACAGGTTAAACATCTAAAGACCATGAAATTGCTTAGTGCACTTAAGCATAGAAAGATTTGTAAGAAAAATAAAACTTAAATTTCATAGATGTTATAGTTTATTGTAGTTGTAAGGATATTTAAGGTAAATAAAAACGTTACGGAACCCAATTTCAACAGCAGATACATTTGAAAAGCAGGAATGCAATATCAGATAATTTGTATACGTAAGAAGAGTAGTAGCAGCTTCCCAAGAATGAGCAATAGAATAAATAGATGAAGCAGCAGTAACATGACTAATGACAAGGTTACAAAACTAGTAGTGTGTTTGCAATCTTTGGATGAGCTCAGTCTATTGGCTTAAGCTGTACTTAGAAAATGCTAAGGCTCATGAAAATATGCTAGCAATTTAAGCCAGAACAGACCCCAGTAAAATAGTTCATTATATAAACTAAACAAATAATATAAACCAAATTCACAGCATCGAATATCAATATCAAACTCATTATAAAAATCCCACAATTAAAAATTCCATAAACATATGGGTTAAACTTGTTTCACACATCTTATTACACACTTGAAAAAACAACTGAACAAAACTAACAATCGGGAGGAGGAGGAGGAGGGGTTTCAAACTTCAATGGGAGTGGATGAACTGGTGTTGGCCATGATGGTTGCCCAAGTACGAATGCAAACGGCTTATGCCTAGACGACACAATGCTGCCAACTAAGGTACAGACCCTCGTCCTCGAGTTGCACGAGAGGATGTCATTGCCGAAGTTTAAGAAGACAATATCACCATCATTTGGGTTGAAGGCTATGAACTCCACAGGCTCCCTGCGCCCCACTATCTTAATGACAGTAGAACATTCTGAAAACATGTCCTTGAAGTAAACTTTGTGCTTCAAGGACCATGTACCTGCATCAGCGTAATCCTCAAGTTCCCAAACAGAAAAATTGCAAGCATCGCTGGCACAACAACTAAAATAACGATATCCCAATTCGCGGTTAGGAATGCGCAGGTTTAGAGAACGTTGGAATAGCCGGAGACGCCCCTGGAACACTCCAAAGGAGATGACATAACCTTGAGGCGAGACGGGTAGACGTATATAACGGAGGTGGCCTCCATGTGGATCGAACACAAGGATGCCTTCCATTGTTCCATCTCCACTATCTACTTTCACCCAATGCAGCATTCCATTGCAGGCTATAACACGATGTAGCTTAGACACAAGTGAGAAGGGATTCAATCCCCGCGGCGACAAAACAAACGAGTTGCTCCATTCACCAGTCTCGGAAGAAAATGTCTCCACTCGTAAGAGGGTAATATTATTGGCTTCTCTAGTGAGGCAATGAATACGTACCACCTTACAACTATAGGTAAAGGGTTCGCAGATAAAGCCGAGCGGCCATATCGACATCGTGGGTGGAAGCCGAGGAAGCTTGAGCCATTGTTCTGTAAGTGGATTGCAGATGAAGTAGTCGCAGTTTGTCGAAACTTCGCTGCTTACCAGTAATAAGTCGTTGAACGATGCCTCAATGCGAAGATCATCGTATGGTTGTCTATAGGGAAGAAAGTTGAGAAAATCGACTACTCTGCCATAACCTCCACTGCGTCCAAAGTCCTCGAAGGACTCAGAACTAGAATTATCGGATGGAAGAACCACGAGATCATCGTAGTTCTGTATCACAAGAGTAAAGGGTTCTATGTATTGGTATTGGTGCCTGTGGTTAAAGTAGTGGGGAATAAAATTAGGATGAGAAATAAGAGAACACCAGCGCTTTGAGACGGAATTGCATCCTACAGCCGATCGGCAAGGGAGTCGATAAAAGATCTCCAACAACACATCATCAGGAAGTTGTTCTATTCTTGATCTTGATGTTTTGCGAGATGGAGAAGAAACAGCATTCACTGCCATGGGCAAAAGTCTGTTGCAGCAAGAAGAAGAGAATTAGAGTTATGAAAAAAAAAAAAAACCTATTACACTAGCTATTTAACGCTAGATCAATATATATACTCTTGGAGGGTTCGGTAAGGCTTGGATCGACAGGGGCGGAGCTACTTAGCTCAACTATTTTTCTAGAGTTCTAGACTTTTAGTCCAATACAACTTCAAACTAAGCAAAAAACTTGGCCCACATCCAGCCCCAACTACCAGCCCCAATTCCCTAAGCAAACAAAATTATTCTTTTCTAAACCATAACACTTCCAACCCAACCCAAATCCAAAATCTAAAATACCTAATTAAACACAAACAAAAGGCATTCAATCCTCACCGTCTTAAAAAAAGAAATCCTCACCATCTGAACAATCTAAAAGAGAGAACAAATGAACAATCTTCACGCCTCACGCCTCTGCCTTAGTTTTTTACCTTCTTAGTTCACACCTCCAACTCCAATAGTGTCACACTCACTGACTCCCGCCTCCACTAGCCTTCATTGCCTCAATGGCTCAACCTCAACTCAAGCCCTCACCTCAATTCCTCAAGGTATCTCATTCATTCTTTACTTGACTTCTCTCTCTTTTTCTCTACAATTGAAGTACTAAACTAAATACTGATACTTGAATAGAAAGAAATATCAAATATGAAATATGTTTATGTGATTTCCCTTTACCAGCAAAGCAATTTATACTTATTACTTTGTCTTTTGTCTTTTTGTGTTTGTTGTTATTGTATTCTTTATTATTTGATCCATTGACTCTGAGACCCAGACTAGCCTTTTCCCTTTTGGCTTTTGTGTTGTTTGTCTTGTCCCTTGAGTGGGGGTCAGGTGGGGCTTGCATTGTGTAAATAAATTATAAAATAATAATAATAATAATAATCTATGGAAGGAAATTGGGGTGAGGGCCGTGAGTCTGTCACAGAGTCTAGGTATTTGGTTTTCAGTCATTACATTATACATGGTAGTGGGGTGTTGTAAATTTATTTGGTTTATGTTGTTTGTTTATACTTTTGATTGATTTGTTTATTTAGTTTTTTTATCCTAAAAGGTCATTACTTAACTACAAGTGTATTTATATTATAATTCATGTAAGAATGAATTTTATATGATAATTTATTATCTCTTTCTCCCAATTTAGTTAATCATTTGTTTGTGATGAGTCTTGAAGGGAAGATAAAGTTTGTACTTTGTGATAAAGTTTCTAAGGTTAATTTTTTTTCTTTTATGACTTATTTTTGATTAGTTAGATATCATGTGGTAGTGGCTGTTGTTAAATTGTTTAGTTTATGTTGTGTACTTGTGTGTTTAATTTTTGCTTTTGTTTGAGGGGTTATTCTTAATTAAAAAAAAATTAAAATACAAGAAAATTTTAATAATAGGAATGAGGATGGGTTGACTGTTTAAATTATAATGGATTTTTTTTTCTTGACTATAAATAACATCCATGAAATTAAGTAAAAATTTCTAATTAAAATTTTATTTTTTAAGTTCTTTTCAGGTTAATTTTTGAGTCATATTCTTAAAGCTAAAAGAATTATGAGCAAACGAAAAACAATTGATGCATTCTTTAAGAAAAAAGATGTTAGCAATTCAGAATTTAAGACACCTGTGGCTATAGAAACAAATGTGACTGTAGATTTAAATGTTGATACTTCAATGCCTGATGAACACCCCTCCATGTAAAAAATCATGGCTACGCCCCTGGGTCGACTGGACCTAAACCAAGTTACACCCTATGAAATTTATGGTGTTGTTTATAAATTTTTCGAATTGAGTAGTAATTTCAAAATTGTTTCCAATTTCCCATTTTATTTTCTCTCCTATGTTTTAAAGCCAAATCCAAAACCAGTCCCTTCATATCCTTTCATATCATCAGTTACATTAGGCTAAAATACACTAATAGTCCCCATTAAAAAAACATTATTTTTCTATGAAATTATGCTTACGAAGCATAATTGTTAATTAATCCCTTAAATTTAAAAAATTATAAAATTGAATTGACACATCATTAACCCATATTTCTATATGTGACTCGGTTCTAAGACTATAAATGCACTAAGCCAAGCTGAATATTAAAAGTTCATGCTTGTTCTTTTTTCTTTTCTTTTTTCAAACATGAGCCAAGCTCGAAATCATTACAGCTAATGGCATATTATGTAACGACCTCAAGGTACTATCCATATCATGCTTGTTGATGGCATTAGAGTTATTGATAGTGGCAATCGACAAAGGTTGGTGGTGGTGGCAGCCATAGTAGGAATATGATGGTTTTATTTATTTATATAGGTAATTGAAATTATGAAAGGCATAAATTTAGAATTTAATTAAATAGGTGGACACGTGACATGTTTTTATTTGTGGCGTATAAAGTGGAGCAGAAATAATGGTACAAAAGATTTGGAATTATTTGCGGCGCGGTTTGGTGTGGTTTTTGGCCCTTTTTAGCACTGTACTCTGCGGTGTGATGTGATGCGGTTTGGTCGGTTTTATATTTTTCAAAATTTTGGGCTAGATTGGCCTAGCACAAAACTAATTTTTTCTTTGTTTTGGGCCAAATTATAAATTATTGGGCTAATTTTTATTTATTTTGGGCAAACTTTTCCTAATCAACACCTATTGGGTTGGGTTAGGCCAAACCAAGGCTTTGTTTTTGTTTTTGTTTTTGTTTTTATTTTTCCTTGTAATAGAAATGGTGCTTAACAATAACATGACAATATGACACCGAGTCACAAACTCAGTAGCTTTTAAAACAAAACAAGCTTTACAAACACCAATTACTATTTTACTATTAATAATTATGACAATATGACAAAAATTAAATAAAAAAATTTGTATAACAAAAAAAGTAAGACAAATATATACAAGACAACAAAAGTAACACTAATGTTGGATGTTTCGTATTTTAGATTGTGTGTGTGTGTGTGTGTGTGTGTGAGATGATGTTTGAAATCAGTAGGCTGTATGTCACTCCCCAAACCCAAAAGGGTCCAAAGCATGAGAAAAACACCTCAAAGGTATCTGTAGATTTTTCTTTTTTGACAATTTAATCCAAATAATTAATATCAAGTACTCACATCAAGAATTATCATAATAATTCCATTAAAGATACTCCCAAAGTAAGTTAAAGCTCTATGCAATAATTACAAGGACCATTGGCCACAAAAGTATGGAGGTTTGAATAAATATAATTACATAACATCAGCTTGTTCTATCAGTGGAAATAATAGTCATCACCACTATTAGATACAAAAGAATGAGCCAAGTCTACTCTATAGGATGTACATCATCTAAATATCACCATCACAAAAATCCAACATCTATCAGTAGTTAGTCTAACTACTGGCAGCCACAAAAACCTGTCTTAAAATGATTGTTGCCTACTTTGAAAAAATTTGTAAAAGAATGGGATGAGACAGAGCCAAATAAGTAACATAATTAATGGAGGTGGGGGAAATGCAAGTTTCGTGATGATGAATAGTTTACAGAACATGTTTTAGTTTGGGGAATTTCTAACTGAATAAGATCATTTTCAATAATAAATATGACAAGAATGATTAAATAATGAAATACAGCTTCTCAAAATAAATACCATGAAACTATATACTATAATTTGTGAGCACTAACAATATAATTTTCAAAGCCATAAAAACTAACATAAGGTAAATTATCACAAAGAGAATAAACTACCACATAGACTAGTTAATGGATCCACCCATTCACAATTGGCATGATATTGTCCTCTTTGGTATGTAGTCTCTTGGCCCCATGGGCAATAGCTTCACCTATACCCTCAAGGTTTTGTCTCTCCCCTGTGGCCAGCAAGGAGAATGCGTCAAATAGGAGCTCTTTTGCATGTGGTCTTTTGGCCCCATAGACAGCAACCTCACCCACACACAATCAAGGAACCTCTTTCATCTCTAGCAAACCCCAAATCCAAATCCAGCAACCGATTCCAATCTCCATCAAATCTAGAAAAACAAAAATAAATTCAAGAAACCAAACCATAAAAAACCCGAGAAACAAACCCATAAATACAGTAACCAACTCAATCTCCAGCAACCCATAAACCCAAAATTTTTCTTGGGAAACAAACACACAAAAAACCCATAAAATCAAACAACTCCACATTCTCTCCAAAAAACAAAAACAAAAACAAACCTAGAACAAGAGGAACAAAGTTTTGCAATTGAAAAAGGAGAGGAAAATCGGATCACATGTGAAGCCGTAGGCAAAAGAGATAAGGCTTGGGGTGGCTTGTCCATGGCAGATCGGGAATAGGTGTGCTGCTACCTCCACCAACAAGCCTCCCACATGAAAACCCTCAAGGGAAACTCCGCCGAACTAAGACCCAAGACTGCATCAAGATACCATCCATGGTAGATCGTTTTCTCCGCACCAAGCTTGTGAGCTCCAGCCATGGAGGTACAATGGAGAGAGATTCCGTCCATGGACGGTGAAGAGAGAGCATATTTCAGATTAGAAAAAGAAATGGACTTAAAAAGATAAGGTTAAAGAAATCAGAAGAAAAAAAAATTAAAAAGAGAGAATTTGACATTAGTAAATGTTGATGAGGTTAAAAAAATAAGAAGAAAAAGAAAAAGACTAAGATAATGATTTTTGTTTTTTTTAAGAAATGATTTTACTTTAAATTAGATTCATTTTTTTTTTTTTGAATTTTTTGAGTTGGCTTTTTTTTATTAATTTAAATGTGATGTGGCATTTAGAAAATGCTAAATATATATATATTTTATTTTATTAGCCACATCAGCAAACAGTGTATTTCGTCTGCCACGTATGTATTTTCTGGTAGTGGGTTGACGGCAGGGATCAAAATAAAATCGATTTTCTAATTTCAGGGACTGACCTAGGAGCAAAATCAGTTTAGGGACCAAATCGAGAAATTGTCCAAAATGTAGGGACCAAAAGTGTATTTACGCCTTTAAAATTATGTACCAAATAGCCCCAAATTTTTTCCAAATTTTTTTTGGAGTTGCTGTAGTAGCTCTCTTGACTTGGAGAGCACTGTAGCAACTCCAAATGAATTTTTCTCCTTTGAAAAATCAAACAACTCAATAAAAAACAATTCTTTCTCCCTCATAGACTCAAACGTCTCACATAATCAAAAACACAAGACACAGAAACACAAAACAAAATCTATTTCTTATTATAACAGTAAAGTTGAATAAGAACAAGAAAATAAGGGGAAAAAAAAAAGTCAAGCCGATCTAACCCAGTCTAGCGGTGGGGAGGAGGAATAGCGGCGGTGGGGAAGCGGACGAGGCGCTGCTACTTGGTGAACACCGATCTCCACCGGCTTTGTCCTTTCGGCGACACTTGATCTCCACCGGTCTTCTCCCTCTCTCTCTCTCTGTGCAGCGTTCTTCCTCCTTCTCTCTTCTATTTTCTATAATGTGATAAATGTGTAACTGTGAAGTAAATAGAATAATGTGTCTCATTTTTTTTTTGATAAAAAGAACAGTTGAAGTTGAGTAATCAATTGGGTGTGAAAATGTGGTTTTTAAAATGAGTAGGTTGAAATAAAATTGAGTTAATCCCTTGGTTTTTTTTTTTTTTTTTGGGTATGTAATCATGTGATATGGTATTTAATATTAGATAGGTTTATTCTTTTGAGAAAAAATAGAAGGAGATAATTAATTAATTAAATATAAGTTATTTAATTATTAAATAACAATACAGTTCCGAGAAGTTCATACACTTAGATGGTAAGGTCGGAGAGGCGGGCCATGGTCACGTCAATGGCACATTGCAAGAGGGAACCACACTGTAAAGGAAGGAGCTTCACAGAGGGGGTTAACTCTAACGTGACTGAAGGGATGGTAGCTTCCACCACATTTAATGCATCCCACCAAACCTTCTGGCCGCAGTTATGTTGAGAAGACCCCTGAATAGCACTGCCTTGGTTGCCGCATCTCACAGAAGGTTTGGGAAAGTATTTGATGGGACAAGCACTTAAGTAGTAACTTACATGATCAACAAATGGAGGGTCAAGATCGTCTAAAAATGACTATATAATGTAAGAGATCCTCTAGGGAGAGGGGGATCAAAAAATCTATAAAGAAAACACGGTAACAACAAGAACTGAAACTGTATCCAAGTCTAAGAGAAGTATATTGAAGGACCATCTCTCCTCAGATTTCGCCGAGGAAAGATTTCTTTAATAGAGTTTGTCTTTCTTTGCTTCCTTACCATCTTTAATTCATCGTGCGTGTTGCTCGATCCATTGAAGCCTAGTTTTTAAGCCTACTCTCTACAAATTTATTGTATTGGGCTTTTTGAGCCTTAATCCATTTACTTTTTGGACTTTGGATTCAAAACGCTACCCTTACAAATATCGTTAGGAAAAATTTAAAAATATTACCATTGGGAGATTTTAAAAATATGGTTGTTGGGTATTTGAAAAAAATATAGTCATTAATCATTATAAATAAATGAAGGGAGATTGAAAAAATAAACAAAAAAATATTTAAAAAAATGAATAAATAATATTTAAATTAGATAGATAAAAGATAGCGATTCAGTTGGAAAATTTATTTAAAAAATTAGGTAGTTAAAAGGTTAAAAAAAAAACTGTTCACTCTCTATACAATACAAAATTTTGGAGAGAATACTCCAGATGCTATAACAAGTTAAAATGGTACACAACTCATATATGTAATCAAAATACCATTATACCCTTGAAAATTTCAATTGCCCGTTTCCCTCCTCCACTTTATTTCTGAAATCAAATTTCAGAATCACGCTCTCTCTCTCTCTTTCTCTCTCTCTCTCTCTCAAATCAAATTTCAGAATCTCTCTCTCTCTCTCTCTCTTATATTCTGCCTGACTGTGTCTTAAACTCCACAAGGTGACTGCTCCAACACCGCGAGTTTCAGCCACCCACCTCCGTTTCAAAAGGGTCACCACAAAAATAAAAACTTCGTGCTCTCCATCTCTCCCACCTCATTTCTCTCTCTCTCTCTCAACAAAGTCAGATCTGGTAAGGAAATTTAGATCTTCGGTTTTTTTTTTTTTGTTTTATCTTTCCTTATAATTCAATCAGTGAATTGCTGTCAGATTTACGGATATTGTTTTTTCAAATCTTTGATATTTATTTATTTATTTATTTTATTTCGTTGATTTGTATTGGATTACAGATATCACAAAAAGTGTATCGTCTATGGTTACAAAAGATATTCTGCTAATTGTGTCTGTGCAACCCAGTAAGGTCCATTTCAGATTTGGTACCTCACCTCATCTGGGTTGGTTTATATGTGTTTGTGTCTGTGTCTGTGAGTGTTTTTTGGCTAATTTTTTAGTGGGTTTTGGTTAGATTACATTAATTGTGATGTAATATCAACTGGGCAGACCTTCATTTGTTAATTGAGGAGTTTAGTTTGTGGGATTAATTTAAGAATATAGTTAGCACCTATATCAGTACAAATTCAGCTGGTGCAACTCATCGAAATGTGAAATTCTATGCTTGGCCTAGGAGAAACAAATTTGGTTGTGTTTGAGAATGCATTAGTACTATTATCAGTAGAAACAAAAGCTTTTACACGATGATCTGCTGGTCAGATGAGAATGCATTTGTGATGTCAACAGCTTTTTGTTATCATTAAAGCAAAAGATCATCATACTAACTCAACTCATCAAATCCGCTCTCAATGATTTGAACACCAATGAACAAGACATCTAATTTAATAGCCCATACTGTTATATTTAGCTAATTTTTTTAGTTGAATTTAGTGAGTGATATATCTTTGGCAATGATTAAAGTTCCGTGCAGGGGTCAAATTTTTCCCATTCTTCTTGTCCTATCATGCTGAGCAATTTTTGTGTGCTCTTTTTGGTGTTGATCAGGAAACACCATTCACTTTTGGTGCTTAAGTGGCATAGGATTGAAAACCTGCATTGACTTGAATTGCAAATACGTTAGTATTGCGCTATGGATCAACTGGTGACCATTAGCTGAGAGCACTAACTGATTTCTATTGACCCACTATCATTGAGTTGGAGCCATTTATCCATGGAAACCATCATGCTGGTTTGACTTTATGGCCTCCATGTTGAGAGCTTATTTCTGGACCAAAGAATCCTATTTTAAAATGATAAAGCGGTTCTAAAAACTAGAACCATATGATGCTGGGGATTGGGTAAGTTTTGATTATATCTAAACACAATCATCATTATTGAACTGCATATACATACATATACAATCTTGGGAAAGTGGAGAGGAGGCTTGGTTTTGGAGTAAACAGTGAGACCCAAGCTCAGATCTATAACAACGTCTCTCTCTCTCTCTTTGTTTTTATTTTTTTATTTTAAGGTCGTTCCTGAAAGCCCACATACAAATTTGTAACTGTAAGCATTGTTATCCCTCTTTTCTATCTTTTAGTTTTCAAAACCCTTTGGTTTTTTTTTTATTTAAATTTTTGGTTGCTGTTTCTGTGTTTTATATGTAACATGTGAATTTGATTGTGGAGCATTATATTTAATCAGTAAAATGGGCTGTGAAGTCCTTCTGGTTGTTACTGAAATGCGCGGATACCATATGGAATTTTAATAAATATCCAAAGAAATCAATTTCCCATATACGATAATGCTCATTTTCCCGTTTGGGTTTGTCTGATTTATTTACTGTTCGTTGATGGTAGCTATATATCTTTGTAAAAGTTTTATATGATTTCCCTATATCATTCCATTTTCAAGAGACATAGAAATGACGGATTTGCTAACAACACTTAGGTAGATGTGGTTTCTCGAAATATCTTTGAATTATAAAAGATTTTTGAATTATGTCTTTCCTTTGTCATATTTTGTATTAAGTTATTGATCTGTTTGGTTACCAAGAAGATTAAGGGGGAAAAGGGATAGAAGTGGTTTAGAGTCTTAATTTGTATGGAATTATGCCTTTGACAGGATGAAATTTCCATTTTAACAATTGCATGTAATAGTATGAGGCTCCAGCTCAGTGAAATCTTAGTTTTATTGGATCCCCAATATTGACATGTCCAGAGTTAAATTTTTGTTTCCTTTGATTTTATCTGAGTATTCCCAAAATGAAGAGCACAATTAAACATTGCCTTCAATTTTGAACTTAGATACTTATATTAGATCTGACCAGTGCCACGTGATGTCATATTAACGTATGATCTTCTTAATTTTTGTTGCTTTCTGGAACTTCAATTGATTACAATCTGTTTGTTTTTGCTAATGTCTATATTAAGCCTCTTCTCTTGAATCTCTTCAACAATTTTGGTAATTGACCATTACCCGTTTGATTTCTGTTCTCAGAGAATGATGGACTCTCTACCTGATGCCATTGTCAACTACATCTTGTCATATAATAACAATGCCAGGGATGTGGCTGTTTGCAATTGTGTCTCTAAGCGGTGGAAAGACTCAATGCCTTATATTCGTAGCCTTTACTTCCCACGGAGCTCTTTTGACAATCATACTGGCCAGGAGCATCCTGACAATATTGTGTGGAAGATGATATCATCAATTGTTCAACTAGAGGAGCTTGTTGTGTATACCCCATTTTCTGGTGCTGGCCTTGCTTTATGGCTTTCCCATGCAGGTTCCTCCCTCCGGCATCTTGAGCTTCGAATGGATAACCTTGTTGAAAATCAGACTTGTAATGAGGGCCCCTCGAAATTGGATTGCATTAATGCTGCAAAGAATTTGGAATCACTAAAACTTTGGGGTGTGTTAATGACCCATCCCCCCAGGTGGGATGCCTTCCAAAAACTTTGGAACCTTGAAATTGTAGGGGCCAGGATGGAGGATCCAGCTTTATCAGCTGCACTTCGAGCATGTCCTAATCTGACCAACTTGTTGCTGCTTGGTTGTGAAGGAGTTATATCTGTTTCGATTGACTTGCCACATTTGCAGCAGTGCAAGCTTGATTTTTATGGCTTGGGTGATTGCTCGCTTTCCCTGACATCCCCTAAAATCGAAATCCTTGAGGTGCAAGGTTGTAGTTGGATTAGGGTTTGTGAGTCGAACTGCTTGAAGAATCTTTCAATTGCCAATAATGCGGGTAACCATTTAATAGAAGTTTCTGATCCAGATTATTCCAGTCTCTTTTAGCTTAGAAGTAAACATTCAGTGTTTTACAATTGAATTGTAACTGAATCTTTTTTTTTTTGTTCTGGTAAATTCTTTAGGGAGAGTGTACATGGTTGATTTTGGGAAACTTGAGGCTCTTGAGTTCTTGTCCATCAGGGGAGTCCAGTGGTGTTGGGATGCAATAAGCAATATGCTTAAATGGGCAAGTGAGGTGAAGCATCTGTACATGAAGGTCGAGTTCACCGGAGACTATGAGGCACTTCAACCCTTTCCAGAGATTGATTTTGTTGAATTTTTTAATAGTCACCCCAAACTGCAAAAGTTCGATATCCATGGAGCCATGTTTGCTGCTCTTTGCCAGAAGAACAGCCTAAAACATGTGAGTGTATAATATTATATGGTTATATTTCTCCTATGTAGGATGAGTTTTTAAAATTAAATAAATTTAATTGGGAGTCTTTCCTTTTGCAGGTGGATTCAGGATTTGTAATTCCATGTCTAGAGGAGGTGGTGGTTGCAGTGAGATCACCACTAAATGCTGAACAGAAAATGAGTACTCTTGAGTCCTTTTTAAGGTACGGGAGAAATTTGAAGAGGATGGTAATAAAGATTCTGCAGATGAAGAGCAGTCATAGCAGTGCAGATGATTTTTTTGATGAGGTTTACAGGTTTAGCCGCATGAACGACGACATAGTTCGAATAGAATAAAGATTAGAGGGGGCACTTCCTCTCCTGGTTTTGCATTTAATTTAAATGACTCCAATTTTATACTCTGATTTCAGGTTGACTACTGATCTGATTGAAACTTTGATTATCCTTTTAACAAATTGATTCAGAATATGCATTCTTTCTTAACTTCCTGGTTTTGGTTTGTGGCTTTACTGTCTTTTGTCTTCTGAATTGAAAAAACACATGCTGTTTTTAATTCTTAGTAATAAAGCTTATAATCAAAGTTCTCTATGGTAAATTGAATTAGTAACTAACCTGACCCCTAACAAACATATGCATGCAATGCATAATCAATTGGACTATTTAGATGATATTGATGCAAAAGCTACCCATGAGTATAAACTTGTTTCATTTTGAGATTCTTTAATGCATGACATTTAGCCTCATCCATTTGGTAAATTTGAAGCAAAAGTCATCATGCTTTGGAGACAAAGACATTTGTAGAAGTATTGAAGTAGAATTGGATTTGGACTTAGCTTCAACATTTATTTTTTTTGAGAGATAGTTTCAACTTGGTGTGGACGGGGATTAAATCTTAAATTTTTTATTTGATGACAATAAATTTTACCAGTTAAATTAATTGAAACTAATGTAATAATCTAAAATTCACTCATGAAGAGAATGAATTCATCCTTCCTCATGAACAACGCCACATATAAAAATCACTAATCCATATCTAAAATTCAAGAGTCACCCCATCCCTTGTCATTAACACCACAAAGAGGAGATTTCTTTTGAGGAGGTTTATGATTTCATGGTGAAGGTAGGGAAAAAGTGAGAAAGAGAGCCAAGTGGAATACTCCAATCGTACATGCTTTCTTCTATTTGATCGAGTGCTTCTCTAATGTCTATTTCTCTTTTTTTTGCAACCTCATGTGAATGATGTCAATCCCTCTTTTTTTATCCATTGCTGAATCGATGACTTAAGTATAAATTAAGAAAAATTCTTTGGGTTAGCTAACCTCAAAAATCCGTCCTCAATTAGGCTGTCTCAATCCTAGTGTTAACTGTCAGAAAGAGATTTTCTATTTTCCATGGATTGGCCTTGTTTGTTAATTGGTTTATAGATGAATTTGTTGATAGGGTAAAGCTTCTGCCTTCAATTATGCTTTGTCATTAATTTCATTAGGGAGAGATTTTCTTGTTTTCTGTGGATGGGCCTTGTTGGTAATGTCAATCCATTCTCTTGGAATGAGTCGTCGAGGACTTTATTTCTGAATTCTAACTGAAAAGGAATGCCTCTCATTTTGGGTGGGAATTGAAAGATAAAAGGCTTATTATAATATTATCTCATTGGGTGGGAATCTCTCTATCTCTCTCTCAACATTTTGATAGTTGTAGTTAGTATTTAGTAGAGAGGAACAAAAATGATAATATTAAATAGATTAGTAGATTTGACAAGTAATAAATCATCAATGCTGACTTGACCAATAGTGTATTTTTAACTATTAAATTTATTAAAAATTTATGGTAAAAAAAATGTGTAACCCACCTCATTATATATATATATATATATATATATATAAAGATCTAAAAATGTTCTAAAATTTCATGACAATAAATATCAAACCACATAAATTCAATTTTCATATTCTAAAAGGAATTTTTTTTTTTGGATGTTTTAATCACACACCATATAGAATTTAGTGAAATGAACCAAAATGAATAAAATACACCAAAATAAAAGAATAATTTAGGTCAAGATGGAATGGGGTGATTCGTAAAATTAATCGATACCTAATTTGAGTTTGGTTTTATGTTGCAATTAGTTGTTTGAAAAGTGTCATTTTAACTACTCTATGTTGGCTTTGTCATACACTTGTGACAACCTCACAATTTTAAAATATAAAAAGAAAACAAATCAAAGAGCCACTCAAGACGGATATTTGCCATCTAGCATAATTTTCAGAGACTATTTTGTTAGTAAGTACAGATTTGAAACCATTTAGGAAACTAGCTCGAGTCCGTGAAGCTCTAGTTCGGTGACAAAGTCAAGCCCCAAAGACTCGAGTTCGGATTGCTAAGGTGGAGCAATTTATCCACGTGGAACTCAAGTTTCTTAGACTCAAGTTCCATAAAACTAGAAGCAAAAAAACCAGATACGAAGAAGAATAAAGGAAGAGGAAGATGATCTAGAGCTTCGAAGAAGAACAGACGCTAGGTGGACGATCTGGCTGGAGAAAAACAGTCGCTCGGTGGAGAAGGGGAAGAAGAAGAATAATAATAATAAATGGTGGGAAATAAAATGGTGGAAATTGAGTCTTAGAAACTCGAGTTCCACATGGATCATTTTCCACATCAGATGCCACCACTTGCAACTCGAGACTTAGAAACTTGAGTTCTATCTTGGAACTCGAGATTTAGAGAATCGAGATCCTAGTTTGGTAAATGGTTTTGTAACCTAGACAACTAACTAAAATATTATAAAAATAATGCTAAATGCAAAAAAAAATTGCCACTCAAGAAAGACTTTGTCTCACTATTTAGAAATCAAAGATCTTAATCCCAAATTCATCCGATTGAAAGATTTTGGGATTTCTATTGATTACTTGTAGAAAAATATCTCATTTTTATTGTTGAAACTAAATCAAAATATGTTCTTGAATATGTGTGTGAAGTTCTTTTTTGGAGACATGAACTTCAGCCCATTCACAAAAATTTGTAATTATAAACTTTGGGGGTGTTTGGTAGAGTAGTTTGAGAATTGTTGTTTGTAATTTTTAAAAATACATATGGATGAAAAAGTGTGTAAAAAAATGTGTAATATTGTTTAAAATGTGAAAATGTGTGTTTGAACTCAATCACAAGAGAATTGGGTAGTCTTAATTAGTAAAGCTTGCACCCTAAACCTAAAGAAGAAAAAAAAAGGTTGGTAATTTCAAAATTGTTTTTCAACTTCCCATTTGATTTGTCTCCTACCCTCCCTTATCGTCATCCATTTGCATTACATTTGCTCCCCTCTCTGCTTTGCTCTGCTCTCAGTAACAGAGCAAAATGCTGGCCACACTCCAACCCCCACGCACCCTCTCCCGCTTCCCTCTCTACTTAACCTCACGCCCCGTCACTCTCTGCACTCTCACCGCCCAATCCCCTCCCTCCACGTCACCACCAACCCAACCCCCACACTCCCAAATCCTCTCAATCCGCCACTCCCTCCTCACCCGCCAAGTCACCGCCGCCCAACTCGCCGAGTCCCACCTCTCCCGCCTCCGGCTCACGGAGCCCCACCTCAAGTCCTTCCTCCACGTCTCCGACTCCGACGCCGTTTTGCGGCAGGCCGCCCTCTTGGACCAGAGGATCGCCAGTGGCGAGGAGGTGGGCCCGCTCGCCGGAGTGGTGGTCGGAGTCAAGGACAACATATGTACGGCCGATATGCCCTCCACCGGTGGGTCCCGCGTGCTCGAAGGGTATCGGCCGGCGTACGATGCGACGGCGGTGAGGAAGATAAAGGAGTTGGGAGGCATTGTGGTTGGGAAGACCAATTTGGATGAGTTTGGCATGGGTAGCACCACTGAAGCCTCTGCTTTTCAGGTTTTTACTTCTAATTTTTTTTCTGGGTTTGATGTAATTGAGTTCATATTTAGTGGGACTGCTTTTGGTTCTTGTTTTTGATATTCATAGAATAATGAAATAGAGTACACAATGCAATGTGGAGTGTGTATATTCAATAAATAATAAAACAGTTTTTTTATTTATTTTAAGTTTATAAAACAGAAAGCAGTGTAAATTTGTTATCAAATATGTTTTCAAAAATGTTGTCTTTTGACAACATCAACATTCAAAATGCTGTTTTCTGTTTAAGAAAACTAAAGCCATTCAAAACATGGTAAATTTTTTTTTCTCTGAAAAAACCTAGTTTTAGAAATTGTTTATTATTATAATGTTTAGGAAAATAAAAAACCGACCATATATATATATATATATATATTTTTTTTTTTTTTTAATAGTTGGCCTGATTGAACTAAAGTTTCAAGTAGTTTGGGATGAGTTGCCCAATTGGTAACTGGGGTTGGTTTACTCAGGTGGTGCATATGTTAATTCGTTAGGTGACTGCAAATCCGTGGGATGTGTCTCGGGTGCCAGGTGGATCATCAGGAGGCTCTGCTGCTGCTGTTTCTGCTAGGCAGTGTGTTGTGTCACTGGGAAGCGATACTGGTGGAAGTGTAAGGCAGCCAGCATCATTTTGCGGCGTTGTTGGATTGAAGCCAACATATGGACGCGTCTCAAGATATGGACTGATGGCGTATGCGTCGTCGCTTGATGTTATTGGCTGCTTTGGTTCATCAGTTGCTGATACTGGGATTCTTCTTCATGCGATTTCTGGCCATGATAGACTTGATGCCACGAGTAGTAAGCGAGTAAGGGACTCTTGTACCATTGTTTTTTATGTACTCTTATGGTCTTCTGCTTACTGCAAGGGATCCAATTATGATCTTAATTTGTACCCCCTGATATTTTCCAAACCAGTCGCTCATAAAGAGAATTAATTGAGTTCTATGTGTAGTAAGGGATTGAATTTATGTAATTTGTCTTATTTAGTATACCTAACAGTAGTTTGGCTAGTTCCATTTGAAGATTTACCATGTATGGTGTAAGCAAGAAGCTAATCTTCTGAGTATGTGCTGTGTGTTAATGTTTTGGTTTTAAAAGAAGACTTGTTGATCTGAATGTACTGATGTTGAAGACTTCAATATTAGATTATTGTGTGACATGCATTTTGTCGGGTGTCGTGTAAATGATGTAATGTTATTGCATTTGGAGTTCTATTTTAATTTTGTAAAATGTTTTCTCAGGAAGTTCCAGACTTTGCATCTCAATTTGCTTCCATAAATTTGTTGGAATCTAAACCATTGAAGGGACTGAGGGTTGGTGTGATACGTGAAACTCTTGATGAAGGTGTTGATACTGGAGTAATTTCTGCAATTCGTGGTGCTGCTTCGCATCTAGAAGAACTAGGATGCTCTGTAACAGAGGTCTACTTTTATTATTTATATTCCTTATAACCTCTGTCTGCTCTAACTCCTCTAGTTCACTCCATAAGTGTATGCATATCCTTTTCACATCTTTACAACCTTCTGTAAATATTAAATTGCAGATCTCATTACCATCTTTCTCCCTTGGGTTGCCTGCCTATTATATTCTTGCATCATCTGAATCATCCTCCAACTTATCTCGTTATGATGGTATCAGGTAATATGCTGAGAGATTTCTATTGTACATTGATGTTTGTATCTATGATTTATGAAAAGTAATAAAATCTTCTTGCACGTACAGAGTAAAAGAACACTTTAAATACTTGAGAATCAGATAATTCTAAATTGACTCTCTCACACACACACACACACACAGATGCATGCAAATATATAAATATATGTGTAGAGAGAGAAAGGGGACCTATAACAAGATTTTTTTTTTTTAGCAGGGCAATTGTTCTGAAAAGACCGATTGCCCAGGTACTGTTAATAATACCACTTGCAGAAATGAAAATCCATTAAAAGAACCCCCAATAACTTATTGGGCGCTGTACAAAACATTTGAGATACAGGAAAGACATTCCACAATGTGACAAAAAGGGAGCAAAATTTTATTATTTCAAGACTAAGTATAAATATAGAAACCTCAATAAATATGAGGCCCTTTGGCAATATAGCATCTCCTTTGAAAATGGAGGAAAGGCATTCTGAAATATCAATTGCTAATTCTCTCTACATGTAGTACATTAGAATTGTAGATAAGCAAGTACCTATCAAAAAAAAAAGAAAAAAAAAAGAGAATTGTAGATAAGCAAGTGAATTCTCATCTTTGTTATCTATATCAATATCCAGGTATGGGAACCAAGCTGTTGCTGACGAGCTAAACTCTCTTTATGGGGATTCTCGAGCTAAAGGATTTGGTCCTGAGGTACATGAATTTTTTAGGTGGCTAGTCAGAAACTCTTTATGCTATAATTTTGCTTGGGTTGTGAAGATCTCATAAATAGGCACCTAATACTGGACTTCATCAGTTAGTTAGCCTTTAAAGAAATTCTATATTAGACTTTTACTGGGTCAGTGGTTTTGAAGAAAACAGTGTCTACATGTTTGCAGGTCAAAATGAGAATTCTTATGGGAACATATGGCCTTTCTGCTGGTTATTATGATGCATATTACAAGCGTGCCCAGCAGGTACTACAATTATTGTGCTATGTGTTTTCATTTATGAGGTGTGATTTGTCTCTTAACCTGGTTAAGATAATTTGATGGTCAGGAGTCACCCTATATTAGAACTTCTCATGTGTTCCAATTTCATATATTGAAGAAAATAGGAAATCTGACCCATTGTACCAGGGAAATCATAGGCTTATCTGACGTCAATCTTGCTATCTTTGTGTTTCTAATGGCTATAATCTTATTGTTACAGCAATGATTCTGGAATTTCTAATCATATAAAATGGATAATCAATATTATAAATCTTTGTCGATTCTTTTTAAAGCTGATATGTTTTTGACATGATCCCCTTAAAGCTTTATGGTGTCCAAGAAGAAATTTATGATTGTAATAGTGTTTTAGGTGAGGACCATAATACGGAAAAGTTTCAAGACAGCACTTGATGAAAATGATATCCTAATTTCACCTGCTGCTCCATCTGCTGCTTATAAGATAGGTATGCTGCTTCCATCTTTTATTTTGGTTGTTAATAGTGTTTTTCTTTCAGTGGATAACCCAATAGCTTGTCATGTTTACAGGTGAGAAAATAGATGATCCATTGGCAATGTATGCAGGCGACATCATGACTGTGAGCATTTTAACACTGCTTTGTGTGCTGTTTTTTTTTTTTTTTTTTCAATAAATTTTTTTTGCTTGTTCTTCATTTTTGACTGTTCATTCTCCTTCGATAGATAAAGAGGGAGAATATATCTTGATTTATCTCTTGAGTAATGTATTTCATGAAAGTGAAACATGAAAAAGACCTAAACTAGATTTGTAATAACAGAAATTGGAATTTTTGTCAGGATTTAATTGCCAATAGTGACCTAGGATGAGGTTGTGATAAAAAAATTTATTTCTAAAGTCATTCAACAGTGGTTAAAAGGAGAAACAGTGTCAGGTCAGAGCTCTGACCCTAAGTGGAGTGGGAAGGAACTACAAGATTAATGTAACTGATGTTAATATTTGATGGTTGAGATGTATGCTCGTCCTCTTCCCTCGTGAGATTTGAAATCTCTATGCAAAATGGTAGGAGCCAGTGGCTCTACCTTGACAATTTTCACCAGTTATCTCAAACCTTTATGTTTTGTTGCATGAACAATTTGCTGTTCTCAGTGCGCAAGGAATTGAATGACATACATAATGTGTGATCTTGAATACCCTATAGCCTTCTGCTTCTGGAAATAGGCTCTGGGACTTGAAGCACAGTTAAATTTCAATTTCTTCTACTTTGCCTCCATGTTTTGATTTGCATATGGCTCTTGAGTTAAATAGGTTGTATGTGCTTGAATTATCATGTTGAATTATTAGTGACAAGAACTAGTCACAGGTTTTTTTTCGAAGCTATTTTGTGTCTGGTTGAGCTTTTATTACCCAATTTTTGGCACCTACAACTACAAGGACCACAACTAAACTCCATGTATAACCTCACTTTTTTTTCTCAGATAGTGACTTTTTTTTTTGTCAATACAGGTCAATGTTAACTTGGCAGGGCTACCTGCATTGGTTTTGCCTTGTGGATTTGTTAAAGGGGGAACGGCAGGTCTTCCTGTTGGTCTTCAGATGATTGGTGCAGCATTTGATGAGGTACTGAAAACTTGTGTTGCAATAGATATTTTAATATTAGAATTGCTGCATAGTCCAACCCTGTTCATGTCCTTTTTGCAAGAGAGATGGGTGACAACCTGCTAAAGTTTTTTGGTAATTTAATATTTTGAGGAGACGTAAGAGAGGATTTAAGTTTAACTATACAATTTTTAATTAAAAAAAAAAAAATAAGAATGAGATAATATAGAATCATGAAGAAAATACTTTCTATAAAGTTGGATATACTTTGGCATCGGCATGCTCCTGATGGATCAAAATGATCCCACTCAATAATTCCAACTACTTGTGAAAATGCGTATTCTAAAGGCATACAATTGCGCATCTTCACGTTGGGTAAATTTTAAATGGCTGATATCAAGATTCTATTCGATAATGTTTGCAGGAAAAGTTGCTCAAAGTTGGTCATATCTTTGAGCAGACTCTTCAAAATTGCAGATTTGTCCCTCCACTGATAGAAGATGACACTGCATGGTAGCTACCAATGATCTTTGATGAGGATAAAGACAATTTGTAATGCCATTGCATCCATCGATTGGAGAATTTTGAGTCATCATCAATTTGCACATGACAGTATTCAGACCCAGCAATGCCTAGATAAACTTCTGATGAAGTATTTTAGTAGTGGCAGGCAAAGAATTAGACAAAAATCATGATTTTGCCAAATGTTCTTTGATGATGAATAAAAAAAAGAAGCAAAAATAGATCAGCTCCTTATCCATGTTACCATGAACCTTGAACATGTTCACTGTTTGAAATTACAGCGTAATATGTAAATTAAGTCGGATTGAATTTTGTACACCAGCTTCACTACAAATGATATCAAACGTGCTAGGTGTGCTATCTTGTCTGGATTTAGGGTTCTAACACGAATCAAGTTGCTTGTGAACAGTTGAATTCTATTTGTTAAAATGTTTGTCCAAGCTTATTAACTAAATGAGCTCAAATTTTTCTACCAAAAAAACAAAAAAACAAAAAAAAAAAACTCAAATTTGAAACAATTTGCTTAACAAATTAAGTTTAAACATACATAAACTTGACTCAGATATGTTGAAGAATGCCTTCCCTAATTAATGTGTGCAATTTAAAGAAAATTTTGGCAAAAATTACATTTTAATGGAATGTAAATGATTAATTAGCCAATTTTACATGTTTGGATAGCTAATAGAAGATAAGATACAATTTAAAGCAAAAATATCAAGTCTACTTAAATCATCTCAACAGAGTTAGTCAATTATCAAGCCTAAAAACTTTGTACCTCTTAAGCTCGAATCCAGCTCAAGCCCAATAACAATTTTGTTGCTCTTAAGCTCGAAGTCAGCTCTAGCTCAATAACAAATGAGGTTAATTAAGTTAAAACACCTCGATGCTTGATTTAGCTTAGCTATATTTCTTTTTCATCTCAAATCCTAATTTCGATGTAAAATGCAGTATTTCAGAAATCATTATCATTAACAGTTACAAAATAATAATTGAGAAGTAGATGAAAGTTTTATAAATTTAAGTCCCAAACCCACAATTGTTTTTTGAAACCTTTTATGGAACTGATAAGGAGAACTTTAATCACTTGTTAAAACCAACATCCATCTCTCTTTAAACAAACAATGTGTGACAACTAACAAACATACAGTAGAAGAGAAGAGTATATTGTACTACTTGGCAACAGGCAAATATGGAGTTGACTTTTGATAGTTTCAATTTACAACTTATTAACAACTTACAATTTACAAATCTCGAGTTTTGAGACTCCAGGTTATTGAAAGAACTCAACTCGAGAGTTTTAAGCTGATGTGGATAAATAATTCACGTGAAACACGAGTCTATAAAGTGGAAAGAACAAATCTGAAGAAGAAGAAAGCAGACCAAACAAAGAACAAAGAACAAGAAAGCATAAAACAAAGAAGAAAGATCCAGTAATCTTCTATTTGTCTATTGCAAGAACTAAGACTCGAGTTCCACATGAATATGAATTTTTATGTTCACTTCTTGTCACAATTTAAAACTCGAGTTTTAAAGACTCAAGTTCCTTCACTGAATTTGAATATCTTAAGACTCAAGATGTTACTTTGTGTAAAATAATTTGCAAAATCTGCTTATTAACGAAATTGTTAATAAATTCATGATTAAAAAAAAAAAAAAACGCTTACAAACCCTTCACCGTTGAACACTTGTTTAAATTAAAAAAAAAAATGAATAATAATAATAACAACAACAAAACAAAACGATAAATTAGTTACAAACCCCGCCACCAGGACCTACCTTCCGCTTACGTTAGCACGAACCGTATTCTTTTTTTCATTTTTTTTTTCTTTTTGTCTTTTTTGGGTCAAGTAAATTAACACGTAATAGGTCCCACTTCCTTTTTTTACACTCCCACTCCCACGCCTTAATATATAATTACGAAACCTATACCTCAAAAATATCATCGTCCTCCTAGATCCGGCGCACGTTAGCAAAATTCTGTTTTTCTTTTTTTTTTTTTAGTTAAAAAAAAAAAGTCAGATTATAATCAAACGGACTCTTCTTCCTCGGCGATTCTCTTCCCCGTCTTCGATTACTTGGTCAGTTCCCAAAATCCCTGATGCAATTCGCTTTCGTTTAGATCTAATTCTTTTTTTTTTTTTTTAGTTAATATATATATATATATATATATTTTTTTTGGATTTCAATATCTACGATCTGATTCTCTTTCTTTCTCTCCCAATTTTATTTTTCTCTTAATTTGCTTTGTGTACAATTTTGAAAGTTCAGTTTTTTTTTTTTTTTTTGAGAAATTGTCTTGGGGAGTTTGGAGCTTATATTTTGCTTGAGAATCAGGGAAAGTTAGAAACTTTATCAGAAGTTTTCTGATTGAGCTGCTGAGAAAAATCAGAAGAAAAAAGCTCAACTTTTTGTTCTGCAATTGTTAATTGAATTATTCATTTATTAGAAAAGAAAGATAAGGATATATATATATATAGAGAGAAAAGATTTCCAGCTCCAACTTTTGTTTAAAGAAAGCTCTATATCAAGTTGAATTCAGTTATTTGATTGTGATTTTGAGTTAATTTTGTTTTATTTGGGTTTACTTCTATGAAGATAAACTATGAAAATTGATTGAATTGCCCTTTGTACTCGCTTGTAGTGAGGAACAAGAAGAGATCAAAGATATGCCTCATAGAGAGATTGTAGTGAATGGAAGGAAAACACCTCCATCACTAGTTGATCTTTGCGTTAATACCGCGATAGATAATTTAAGGTACCTTGGAGATGTTGGTGAAACGGATCTATATCTTCTTGATCGGATTTTGCCACATTGTACACTTGACCAATTGATGCACATCGAGAAGTCTTCACAAGTAGGAAGTGCTGCATTTAATCTTTGTCATTAGTTATTACTATTTTTCTGCTGTACTTTAGCGGGAATGTTAAAAATGCGTTCTTTTAATTAATTCTCTTGTAGGGAAGAGATCTAAGTCAAGTGACTGACAATTTGTGGAAGAAATTTTACGAAAAGCAGTTTGGTAAAGACAAGACAGAGGAAGTAGTCAGGAGGATGGTAAAATGTAAGAAGACATTTAAATGGATACAATTGTATGAGGTAATTTTCTATATTTCACTCCTTCGGTTGATCTTTTTTATAGTTCCTATTGTTAGATGCAGTTTTCTTTTGTAGGAAGGTAGGTCGGTCCTTTTTGTAGCAAATGCAAATTTTGCAGACTATTTGTTGTGTTATAAAAAATGTACTATTAAATTTGGGTGACTTGCTTGCAGGCAAAATTGGAATACATTGCTGAGCAGGAGAAGGAAGCAGCTGCTCGATTTAAGCAACGATACGAGAAAATTGATGCACGTATGTTCTCTCGATGTTGAGGATTCTGATGTTTACTTCTGTTATTTCCTGTGATCGCATTTTATGTTTTACATTGCACGCTTCAGTACATATGATGTGTTTGTTGAAAAAGGTTGTGTCACAGTTGTAATTTTATATTATCTCCCTATTATTGCTTTGTCCATGTTGATTTAGTTGTGACCTATGTTTCATTTGTCTTTGTTTTCATATACAAACTGAGTTTTGTTTCTGTTCCATCATCAATCAATCCTTTCCTGTGTCATATTTTACCAAACATTGAACCAGTTGGTTAGCCTATAGAGACAAAAAGAGTTCGTTGGTTTATTGAACCCCCAGCCACCACCCCGAACCTCCTCCGCTGCTGGCTGGCACCACTCTTGGAGGTCCCATGGGATGTAGGGGCAGTAGTAACTCAGGCCATCCCAATGTATTTTGAAAAAGATTCCAGTTTGCAATTGTGTATTTTTAATTAAATGCTGAAATATTTTGGGACAAGTTTTAGTTTAGTGTTTCTCAGGTTTGGATATCGGTAACAATCCTATGTACCTTCAATTAATGGTTATTTAAGTTATTTCACTGGCAGACTTATTTTACTTGGAACTCCATTTTAGGATTTTTTTTTTTTTTTTTTTTTTCCAAATAAGTAATAAAATTTTATTAATGATGAAAATCATTTCATGCTAACGATTGAACTCCGTTTTAGGATTTTCTATAGCCAATGAGCTCCAACTCAATTGACACTTCTTTTACAAGAACGGGTGGACGGTAAGGTCATGGGTTTCAAATCCACTAGGTGCTTATGTAACTTACTAATAAGAAAGAAAAGAAAAGATAGGATTCTATATAAACTTGATATCTTGGAATCTTATTCTTCCGCTATGCTTAAGATTACCAAAATACTTAGTATGTCTCCCTATGAGGTGCGGGGATGTAGGCCAATGATCCTGAGTAAAACCACAAACGATATCTTTTAGGGGGGTAAATGATAGGAAATGTCAAATGAATTTGTCCTTTTTAATCACTTCTTGCACCTAGATCACTTGAGACAAGAAGGAAAATTTAGTGAGATCACATGGAAGTTCTACACTACAACTTACTGCAGAAGATTGAGATAGAAATATTAGAAGGTAGGCAAAATATTGAGTATTTGAGAATCTTCGTTCACACTTATTTTCAATGACAAGCATTTTCGAGGTTCTATCTTCTTTCTGTCCATGTTGCTTTGTAATATTTATATCCTATGAAAATTTAATTTTGTGAATTTTTATGCATTGTTTACTAGTTAAGTTCCCGGCTATTATTTTGTGCACATAAGAAATTCTTATAAGGTTTTCAACTTTTGTAGGAAAACAAAGTCGGCAAGTTCAGATTTGCACCAAAGTTCCACCTTCTAAAAATAAAAGAGGCTTTTTTGGAGGTAGCCTTTTTATTTCGCTGTGCTGATGTTGTTTGAGGAGTTCAGCAATCTATTTATATCAACTTGGGCAAGTTAAAGCCCCATGCTGAAACTTAAATGCTAAAGAGGATGATAGTTAATTTACTTTTGACAATTCTCTGTAGGCAGTGGACCTGGCTACAATGTTTCAAATGTGAAGAGCAACTTGATGAAGAAGTCAAAAGTAGATTATCTTAACAGGTAATCTTGTAGGGAAAGTTCCTCTTGAAGTTTTGTATCTACAGAAGATTGAAAAAAACAATGAACTCATAACCTACAGTGTGCAAATTAATTGTGTAATATTTTCTTATCAAAAAAGTATATACATCTAATAATAGAGTACTGGGCAGAGGGAAAGTAATTACACCCTTGCTCTAGACTAGAAACGTAGGTTTTGAGGCATCTGGGACTTTTTTCTTTGATAAGTGACTGGTAAAGTACACACCTTTACTGGTGAGGGACATACCTTTGATAACTGCTAAAAAAATCATTTGATGATTTTCAACCTTCATTTGAAGGCATTCTCTTACATTTCTTTGACACTTGTGAAAAACAATAAATTCTATTTTTCATCATCTCTATTGAAATGGTAAAAACAAAATTATATGGAATTGGTAGATCTGCAAAGTATGCAGTTCTACTCATTGGGAATACATTTTTTGGTAGGTCCTGATTATTTCCTTCAAAGTTTCATGTTAAAAAAATTTGGGTTCTTATTAGGGCTTGTTGATTTTCTCTCAAGATTTCTTATTCTTGAAACAAGTTTTTCTCAGGGTATTTACTCTTTCTTTCTTCTTTTCCTTTTGAACAGTAATGAGATGAAAAATCGTGCAGCTATGAAGAGAATGGCCTCCCAGACCCAGAGGAACAGTGGGTAAGAGTCTCGGTTGGCATTATTCTAATAATGTGTATAAGAAGCTAAATATTGATGCATTTCCAGCTCTTATTCTACTGCTTCTTGCCCCTACAGTTGCAGCTCTTCCATGATGAGACCAGCTCAATATAAAGGAAAAGATTCTGCTTCAACTTCTAAACCTTTGAAGCCCATAGGGAGAAGATTTTAGAAGCATGCCTTGTGAGTCTTGGCATTGCTATGGAGACAGCTATCTTGGATGGTATCCTTGCTCAAGCTTTGCAACATTTTTACTCCTATGTAGCTCCGTTTCTAAACAATCTGGGATTCAATCTTCTCTAGCCAGGCGATATCATGCTTTTCCTTGCTTGTACTTGTTCTTTTTACCCTTTATTACATCCCAAGAAGGAATATTTTGTTGAATATTTCTTTTAATACAAAGTGGTAACAAAATTAAGATTTGTGATCTTGATTTTTGTAATTTGATGTGCTTTCTTTTGGGCAAATTTAGTAGTTCTATATCATATAATTATATGCAAGTGTCAAGAGTTTGTACCATCAGCTGTTGTGTGCAATAGAGTTCACTCTTCATTTTTCTATTTGGAAGTGGTTGCAGGTTCAATTAAATGGGAATCCTTATTGACAATGGGAGAGAGGCAAAATGTGTTCAGTCTTTGATCCAGAAACAGCAAGCAAGATTTTGTACCTTCTCCTAACCCAGGATCATTGGATTTAATTGAATGGAAAACTACTGTGACCACATCATCTTTGAAGGTGAAGCCGGTAATGTTCTAAACCCAATACAGATCTACTCTAGCCGCTGGATCATCTCTTCCACTAAGGTGACATCAACTCCACTGTTAGTGGGTTGAAGTTATGCTCTCTCCCATGTAATCAAGCCCCTATATTCAGCAGCCCACAATCTGGACGGGTCCTTTTTTTTGTAACAGAATCAGGGCTCATCTCCATTTATCATCTCCTACCCTTTATCCTTCAAACACAGAGGGAAGATGGTATGGTTCCTTAATTTTTCCTTTATACTAGTCAAGTTGCAATTGGGATTCCTTGCAATTACTTATAAACTCAAAATCTAACTAGTGAACACCCAATGTGTGACTCCGCATGTGTCCGCACAACACACATTTAACAATCTAATACGCACAATTTGGGGTATAACAAATGAAGACTTGCTGTAGAAATTTAGGTATTTTTACCAGCTCATCACTAATCGCACAGTATGGGTAGAACGAGAGAGAAAGGAGAATGGAAGAGTTTCCTCAATACTTTTTTCTATATCTTTCGATTTTCCTTTTCTCTTACTGTTTCTTAACTTTCCCTTTACTTTGATAATTGATATTCAAAATAAGCAGCAGCTAAATCGTTGGAGCTCTTGTAAGTGCTCCAAATGCTTTTTTCTAGATCTTTCAATTATCCTCTTCTTTTACTGTTTCCCTAACTTTCCCTTTACTTTGGACATAGTGGTTATGGGGAGGAAAACTTTTTTGCAGTATGTTTGATCGGGTGAGGAGAAAGGAAAATAAATTGTGAGTCTCGAGTGTTTTCTCCCCGGGCTTACAAAAAAGTTCTCTCCAAAATTGGAAGGAAACAGAAGGAAGAAAATGGGGCTGCTTAATGGACAAAAATGCTCATGTGCACTTGCACATGGGCTTCGTCCACGTCAATAGCCTATATATATATATATATATATATATTTTTTTTTTTCATTTGCACATACACAATTTTTTTTGCAAAATAAATGTGTTACTTTTTTGTTTTATTTAATGATGACATAAGTGGGTGATTTTTTTTTTTTTTTTTAAATTAGGTATCATTTTTTAACAAAGGTATATGAGTAAATTTATGTAAATGTACTTTTTCATCCCTTCACTTTTTTACTCTCAACTAAACAAAAATGAGGGAAATTAAAATCTTTTATATCCTCTCACTTTTTCAGCCTTCCACCATTTTCTATCTTCTTACTTTTTCACTCTTCCAACCAAACAGACCCTTACGCTGGACCTTGACATTAATGACATCTCAATCTAAACGATTCTAAACCTATGTGCAGTGTTTGAAATTGAAGCTTCCTGAGCGAGCTAAAAACCTTCTTTATATACATAAGGAAGTTGGTCGAACCATATGAAATTAGATAAAAACATTATTGTTGTGATTTAACATTGTGGCATGTATAATGTTTTCTTCAAAAAGTATTTGGTCTCTACATTCATTTGTTTGATTTTATGCAATGCGTTTGACGATCACCTTGTGCCATTTCTTTGATCATCAACTTTTTCTATCAATAGTTCATACATCCTCCGTTACTTCATGTTCATCGATTTATTGATTTTGTTCATCAATTTATTGATTTTGTGTATTTTGAATTCATGTACGAGGGATTTTCAAACATGAGTAAATTAGGTTACTTTATGAAGCTTTTTGAGGATATCTTCTTGAATTAAAGTCGCAAGCATAATTAATCATTGTTCAATTTCCTTACGAGAGCACTCACAAATGGCTAAGCTCAATTCAATCACCTTGTGTGTATGAAATATGAACGCAAGCTTAGGTAGAAATCTTAGTCATGTCCATGATCTAATGTACAAACGGTCAACTAGAGTTTGTTTTTGTTGATTTACAACCTGTTTGGTTGGGGTGAATCGGGGGAGAATGGAAAAGGGAGAGAGGAAAAGAGGGGAGGTTTTAGTTTGTTTGGTTGGGAAGGGAAAATGGGAGGGATTTTGGGAGGACCTAAGTGTTTTCTCCCCAAGTCCACCAAAAATGAATCTCCCCAATTTAGGGAGAAAAAAAAGGGCTTAAAATCAAAGATCAATTTCGTCCCCATTATAAAGTTGCGCCACAATTCATTTGGGATTTTTTATTTGCTTTTTTAATATTTTATTTTAACCAATTTAATTAATCACATTTTGCTTCTAAAAGAAATAATCACATTTTTTATAATATAAAAATAAATTGACAGAGAAAGAAGGTAATATAAAGTAATAATTGTGTTGTTTCACTTTTATAATGTGTCTAATTATATCTTATATACTACATAATAGGAATATTAGAGTAAATTAAAATAAACTACCTTTTCCAAGCTTTCATTTTTCTTCTCAACTAAACAAGTAAGTTTTTCATTTTTCCACTTTTCCATCCTCCCAACCAAACATATATGATGGAAAACTAAATCTTTTTTATCCCTCACTTATTCATCCCCCAACCAAACAAAGTATTAGTGTTCTCTTAAAGAAATGCCTTGGCTCGTAGAATATCAAATAGCAAATTCATCAAGATCAGATACCATTCTTCAAGGCATAGCATTTTTCAGTGGACTGTCCTTCCTTTTGATTATAGTGGTAGTAATATTCCGGAGCATTTATCAGTGGAGTGTCCTTCCTTTTGCTGATAGTGGTAGTACTGTTCCGGATCATAGTACTTTGGAAATGAGCTTGATGGAGGCTTTGGATTAACCGGGTCTATCACTTCTTTGATACTAATCAGCCAAAAAGCTATCAAAGAGTCATGTTCAGCTTGTCACACATTCTTCGGGTCCTTAACTGTGCCACTACAATGTGTTTGGAAACTCGTCATTCCCAGTGATGTTATGAAACATAAAGTTCCTCAAGAATATGGTATAGTGACTAGTCATTGAGTCTCTCATTGTTATGAAAAATAGAGAAGTGAAAAGTATTGTTCAACTTGGATGCTAGAAATAATCATGTAGGTAAGATTGAAGTGAGCAGAAGATGGTAATTGGACAAGAATTAAACTTTAGGATTTTTTTTCATTCGCCTTAAATTTGGCACCTGTAATCTCACTTTGCTGGCACAGAGTGAACTTCACAAAATCATATTAAATATATTTTCAAAAGGGAACTTTTCAAAATGAGTACATCAATTTGACAACTTCTCATAGTCTCAGAATCTAAATTTTTAACCTTTGCATACTAGTTGAACAGAAGCCTGCATACTTTGATGGATAGAGGTTTAAAAGAAAAAGAAAAAAACTGAAGAAGGGTGTGGAGAATATAACCTACTTGGCCTTGTTCAACAACATCTCTAGCTCTTCTTTGCTCTTTCTGCTTGAGCTGAACACCAATCCCATTTCTATATTTGTATGAGAAAGAGAGACAGCATACACATTGATAGTTCCTCGACCAATCATTTTCCTGCAATTCCATCTCTTTGGTTTAACTACTTCAAAATTAAATACTGCATTTATTTATTGTCGTAGGTATTTTACATCTTGAGAAACAACTCTGGCATAAACATACCCTAATATTGAAAAACGGATTTTTTGCGCTTTGGGCAATTTTTGCTAATAATTTTGTTACGTGGCAAAAAAGCAAACATATTAATTAAGTAGCATTTCGAATTCATAAAGACTTGAGTTCTAAAATGTGGCAAAGCTGATGTGGCATAAAATCCATATGGAACTTCGTGGACCTAGAGACTTGACTTCTTTCTATAAAGTTATGGTTTTTACATAACATTTATGTTAACTATATTCCATGACAAAAAGTGTTGTAATTTCATTAATTTATTTTCTTGTATTTTGTGGGATTTAATTATAATAAGTTTAGTCTTAAGTGGTAAAGATTTGATCAAGACAGTTGAAGGTCACATAAGGAGCACATGTTGAAAGCTGAAGAGTCAGTGTATCTTGCGAGTAATCTCGCAGCTTGGCCAACCCGTGAGATACTCTGACTTGCTGGATTTTAAGTGCAAAATTAAAAAGAGACTATTCAAATAGAAAACCCTAGAAAGGTTTCTACAACATCCATCATTTTAGAGAGAGCTATTCATCCTTAAGTGAGAATTCCATTGTAGTCTCTTCTCTTTCCCTTCTCCCATAGTCATACCTTGAGAGGAGATTTGTACCCAATCACAACCCATACCCATTTAGAGTGTAGAGAGTGTTTTGGAGCTTGGGAAGTATTGGGTCTTTGCCAAAATAAGCCGGTGAGACTTGGCGGGGCAATCGGGCGATATTAAAGATCCGGGAAGCTAGTGAAGACAAGAGTCCGAGAAGTCTGTTAGTAGCTGGAGCTTGGAGGGTTCAAGTACTTTGGGTAGATTAGATTTGGAAGGTCCTTTTGGTATCATTATTCTCCAACTTATTCGCTAGTGGATCATTTAAGCTTAGAGGGCTACGGAGAGGTTTTTACGCCAAGTTCTTTGGTTTTCTTCTTCGATAACACATCATCATGTTATCTTGGATTTGAGTCTCTTTTCCCTACTGCCCTTTACCTTTTAGCACTGCATCTATTTGTTCATCCATACAATTGTTGAATGCTTTGATTAATTAATTTGCTCGTCATGTATATTCTGCATTAAATGTGTTAAGCTTAAAATTAATGAAGCCGTAATTAAAATTGGGGGTCTAAATAAGCTCTAGTCATTTAGATTATCGAGCTTTCACTTTCAATGAACAAAATCCATAGAACACAACATGCATAGAACACAATTCACCAAAAATACACCTTCAAGTTCTCAAATTTTCACATAAACATGAACCCATCCGCATCTCACCTACAAAACCAACAAAAAACAAATTCAAGTGCCAACACCTCATCCTCGATCCACGAACCTCACAGCCTCCTCCTCATAAATCCACTACCCGCATGCTGCCTAGAGTTCCATAGGGTTCCAAGTCAAATATAAAGAGGGGAAAGTTCATGGGTTTAGATAAGGGGTTTTGACCAAGAGAGATCAGGAACAGGACAGAGCGAGAGAGAAGAGAGAAAGCTTCGGCCTGGTGTTTGTGCTCGAGCTCAATGAGTGAGCTTCGGCCTTGGAGGCCCAATTTGAGCTTGATCTAAAGAGTAGAAGAGAGGTTCATAAAGAAGAAGAAATGATCGATTTAGGCTAGGGTCAGATTTTTTTCTCTTAGTTTTCTTTAAGGAACTCGAGTCTTAGAGTTCCAAGTGGATTTTTTTTTTCACATCAACTTTGCCAGCTCTAGGAACTTGACTTTTTGAGACTCGAGATGCTACTTAACTAATATGTTTGCTATTGGGACACATAACGAAATTGTTAGCAAAAATTGCCCAAAGAGCAAAAAATCCTTGAAAAGCCTCGGCATGAAGCATAAAGCTCTATTGATTACAAGATTTGGCTTTAAACAAGGCTTTATTCAATATTTAAGTAGGCGAAATTTTTCATTGATCAAAGTATCCATTCCAACAAGAGAACAAAAAAACATCCATTACATTGAAACCTTCAAGTCTGAATACTTCGACATTTCCCATACTATTTTTCGGCTGTCAATCTTCATAGCTGTCAATCTTCAGAAGTCACCAACTGATATTAGAGTCTCAGGCATGCTTAAGGGCTGGCTTCGTTTTTTGATTTCTGCAATCATCAAACAAACGAGATCAAAGTGTATAGTCAATCACAATTTGAAGCTATATTAATTTTAGAATTTTTTTTATTTAACCTACGTTGGAAATATTTATCCACAAATTAAGTGTCTCCCGAGCTTTTCCTGATTCATGTGTTTCACGAGCCAGTATTACCCCTTCACCCAAGGTGTTCACATGGCCACTAACCAACAAAGCTGCTGCTGCATTCATTATCTGTTCAAACATTTTGGTGATAATTAGATTTCTCTCAATCATAAGTAATAACCTATGACATTAACATTTTAATGAGAGCCAAATTGCTAAAGTGCTTACAAGCGCATCAGCAATGGACCCTTTTTGTCCTGATAACACACGCTTTAGAACCTCTGCATTATACTCTGGATCTCCACCTCTCAAGCTATCTAAAGTGCAGCGGGGAATGCCAAACTCCACTATCAAATAAACATTATGTCTTTATCAATGAGTATAAAGAAATTGTTCATAACCATTACTACGTAGAAACTAATCAAAGATTAAAAAAAAAAAAATTAGAAGGAAGATTCTCACCTGGATCAAATGAGAATCTCTCAATATTTTTTGGAGTGACATCAAGGACTAACCCAGGTCCTGTATTCAAATCATTGATCTGTGACTAAGATGAGATTTAATAATATACTTAAACAGATAAACTATAAAAGGTATAAAAGGGCACACCTCATCAAGATTGATAGGGCATCTCCATTTGTACACGTATTGATAGGGTTCTAAAAAATTTTAAATTATGCAATAGACTGAGGAATAAAAAGAATAAAAAATAAACCTAATGCTTTTTTTTTTTTTTATTGAAAAAATCTGCTCTTTTTTGACATAGATAAGCAATGTTATATGCTATTCAAATACAAATAATAGTAATAATAATAATTTGGCACTAATAACTAATGCAAAATGTAAAGACATACAGTTTTGTTATTTGTAAATCTATGTAAATGGTTTGGATCAATGAGAAAAATGACCAAGGCATGTAAAAATGGGTTATGCCCGATCAATCTTGACGGAAAGCTGCCTCATCATAGTTTATCTCATAATTTAAAAATAGAAAGAGATAAATTTCAAATTCCACAATTGTAATAAGCGTACTTTAGCCTTTTTATTTTTATTTTAATGAGTATCTTACCGAGGGGACTCATTTCATCTAAACCCTCTGAATGAACAACTAATGCTCTTTTCATGCCAAAGAGCTGCAGTGCTTTGGCCATTTTTAAGACCTATACAACAAATAGAACATAAAATGAGAGAAAAACTCACGACCACATATATGCAACTAATAACTTGAAAAGTGAACCCAACTACCCAAGCCCTTTAACAGTATATAATTGTGCATCAGTCTCCTTCTATATTAGAGAATACACAATGAAATCAATGTTTTATTCATGATGAAGTGATAACTGTAATCAATAAAAATATGAAACATAGTATTGTGAGTTTGATTACATGCTCTTAAACTAAAACTATAGACTCATTTTTGCCACTATAAGTTATCTACCAGAAACAAACCATTGTAACTTTAGTTCAATTTGAGATACTCCAGCACTATGTTGAGCTGATAAGCAAGTACAAAACACTTAAAAGAGTTTTCAGTCAATTATACATAATACATTAATGAACAATACAGGCAAGACAAATAAAAATCCTTCAAATCTTACCAGCAATTACTCTATTGACTAAGAATCTATTAAATCATAACCTTATGTCTACTGAAACCATCTTGGAAAAAGAGTGACTACATTTGAAATAATGTAATATTCTATCACTTTCATTATGTAATTAGTTTCAAATATTTTAAACTTCAGGTGTGGTTAAAGAAAAAATGACAAATATCCTATGGACCTTAGCAACAACAAACTGTTGCAATGAGAAAAGTAAAATAAAAAAAGTGCTCATAGGCCTTCCTGTTGTTCACAAAGTTGGCATTTAAGTGATCTCAGGTGCATTGAAATTATTTTGAAACTTGTTAAAGAAAAATGCAATATGTTTCATAAACCTAGAAAAAACTGAGAATACGGTGAAAGCAGTGAAGCTTGAATCATTGACTGTGTATACAAACAGCCATGTTACCACCTTGAGTTTATTGCTACAGAAACTTGATGAAAGAAAAAATGATTTTTATTTTTTGGTGGGGGGAAGTTAAATGAAATCAAATAATCAAGAAATATATTTTTAGGAGAGTAGATGATAATTCTAATATTTCAGCTATTCTTGATGCAAATACTTACCAAGTCTTCCTTGTATACGCCAACAACAGCAAAAGGCACTCTTGCTGGATTCAACATTGGACCCAATATGTTGAATACAGTTTTTACTTTTAGCTTTTTTCTAACAGGGCTGACAATCTTCATTGCTGGGTGATATCTTGGAGACATCATAAACCCAATTCCTCCCTCATTCACACACCTCGTCACCCCCTGAGCTTAAAAAAAACAATTATGAGAAATTGAATTGTTATAGGCAAAAATCATTTGTTCACAATATTGGCACTCTTCATATTATATAAGTTTTTTTTTTTATTATATATAAGTAAAGATGTTGACATAATAAACCCCAGCATATAAGTTTTTTTTTTCCTCTGACAGATGTATTGCGTTCTTAAGGAAATAATATATAAAGAATAGGGCTTCAATTAGAGATAGCATCCTCCTCTGATTGCAAAATTATCACTATAACTTCTAGCCTGATACTTATTTCATAAATTGTCTATAAAGTCTAGTGCAGCCAATTTATAATCTCCTAGTGGTCAGAATGTGCTTCTCACCACAAATGAAGCTGCTCTGAGGCATAGTCACTCACTAGCCATAATATCATTCGAGCATCAATTCAAATTTGAAAAATAAAATTAATTACACTAACCTCCGGATCCAAGTCATTAACTACTCCCAATGCCTCTAATACATCAGCACTTCCACATGCGGAAGAACTTGACCTATTTCCTTGCTGAACACAAACCAATTAACCAATCACCATTTCATTCATTTATTTCTCAATAAAGATCAAAGCATCAAAAGTAAATGCAGAGGGATGCCAACCTTCGCAACTTTTGCACCACAAGCTGCAGCGAGTATTGAAGCCCCTGTGGAAATGTTCACCGTGTTTGCTCCATCACCACCAGTTCCAACAATATCGACTGCATCAACCAACCCTTCTATCTTCACACTATGCTTGAGCATGGCCCTTGCCAACCCCACAACCTGTTTGAAAAATCATTAAAACCCCATAAAAATATTCACTTTCACTATCCTCCATTTTTTGAGATAGGTAGATAGTGGGAGGGAGGAGGTGGGGTTCAAACCATAGACATGATACACTACAAAGAATGCCAACTACCATTGGGTTATCACTTGAACCCCTCATTATCCTCCATTTGTTTCAACATTAAGCATACTTTTATAGACAAAAATTGAATTGACTTGAGTCCTTAAAAGGAATTCAGGCAAAAAACTTGGGTGGGGTGGAATCAGAATTTATCGAGTGAAAATCTATTAAGATAGTTTTTTAAGTGTTAAGAAGCAGCTAGAATGCATGTCTTGATTATCATTATTTCTATTTCATGAAATTTCACTATTATAGACAATTAATTCTAATAGCCTATCTATCAATTCCAAGGCACAGAGCCCCAAAGAAGAGAACTCTTACCTCTTCATATGTCTCTCCTTTGGCTCTCAGCAGAACAAGAAAAGCACTTATCAGTGCCTCATTTGCATCTTTCAGTAAAAAATCCAGGGAAGCCTCAGCCTCAGCCTCAGACAAATCAACACGACTTATCAATGTTTCAATCAACTGCAACCACCAAAAAAAAAAAAAAAAAAATCAGAAACCAGTAGAACCCAGAAGCCAAAATTACAAATAAACACAAAATGAAACACCCCCAAATCCATACCTCATTAAAAGATGATATCTTTTGGGTTGAACTCTCAGAAACAGTGCTGGGAAATGCAGAGACCAGAGTGGTTGTATGTCTTATTAGTTGATTTGTGTGAAGAATTGGGTGTGTGAAGAAGCAATTTCGAGGATCATTAAGCTTGGGAATGGAATTCAAAAAAGGGAAAAAGATTTGAGATTTGTAGGAGGAGACTGCCATTACAGCCCAATTTCACAACAAAAGCTAACCTTTGAAAACAGAAACTGTGTCTCTGAATGTATTTGGCGGTATGAGTGAAAAAGAAATGGGTTGTACAGCTTAATATAGCAGCTATTATGTTCCAGAAGAGGTGAATTATTAGAGAATCCATTAGTGGCGTTACCATTTGTGAAGGTTAACCGTTAACGTAAGGTTTGGTCTGGTGAGTGAGCTGTGCCTGTGCCTGTGACTGTGAGCATGAGGTAGCAGTAGCAGTTTCCCATGTAAACTGTAAAGACGTCATCAGTGTCAGGGTTGTTCAGAGTCACGACATATCTCTCTACTATCGGATGTCCTTGAACAAATTCATAACCTCTCTCAAATATCTCTATTTTTTTTAATTAAATAATTTTAAATTTAAAAACACACCAGTTAACGTAAAGAAATATTCTAAAAATTAAGATATTATATCTATTTCACTTTTTTTTTTTTTAAGGTATTTTTATCTTACTTTTAAATATTATTCCATATGTTTCTAAAAAAAATATTATTCTACATTATCTTATCTCTTTCATAAATTAAAAAAAAAAAAATTTACTCACAATAATTCACACTTATTTTATAGTATTTTTTTTTAGACAGGTAACTTCTCCTATTCGGATTCTAATGCATCTACATGAGAGTTGGAAAAAAAAAATCAAAAGTTTCCATTTCAAATAGTTTATTCCATTTATATTAGCCACCAACTCACAAAGATTAAGACACTATTTTTATCTTATTTTTAAATATTATTATGACACTAAATCCAAAATAAAAAATAAAAAATAGTATTATTGCAAATGCAAAGCGTGTGTGATGAGGTCCTATAAAATATAGGAGTATATTATATTGGATTATTTGATTTAAAAAAAAAAATATATGGTATGAAGTATAAACTTTCTTTTTAATTTTTCCCTTTTTTAAAAGGAAAAAAAAAAATCTTTCTCTAGGCAATGCGGCACCTTTGCCTTCCCTGTTTGGTACGTATGTTTAAATAACAGTTTTCAATTTTTTTGGAAATATGTGTGGGTGAAAAAGTGTATAGAAATGCGTATAATATTGTTTAAAAAGTGAAAACATGTGTTAAAATTATGTACCAAACAACGATTTAAAAAAAATATTATGGTATAAACTTTCTTTCTAATCTTTCCCTTTTTAAATGAAAAAAAAAAAAAAAAACTTTTTTTTCTTTCTATACTTGAACCCTACTCTTCCCCATAAGCACTTAGTGGAGTGACCATCACATCAAAGATGCACGACAATGATAATTCTCTAATTCTAACCTTTGTATTTCTTTTCCCCCTTTATCTGGGCATTTTCCTTATTAGCTCTCAAATTCCAAATCATTTGAACTCCAAGTTTAATATTTAACTAGCCGATGTCCATTCTGTATAAATTTATTTTAAAATGTTTTATAAATTTCTTTTTTAGTATGAAATTATTTTCATAACCATGCATAATATTTATTCTTAAAATTGTTACTTATATCATAGCTCCCAACCATGAATTATCTCCCTCCAAAATGATATTTCTTACAGCTATCTCAATTGCAAAATCAATAGCCTAGACAATTGCTGCTAGTACGTTTTGCTTCCTCCGAATCCAAATTGTTCTTCCTTTGCAACTAAATACTACAATGAGTGGCCCGTTATCATCTCGAATCAAAACTCCTGCTCTTACTTTGTTCTTTAAAAATCATTCCATCAAAGTTTATCTTGAAGGAAGTTGCTATTTATGCTTGATTGGACAAATGCATAGAGACAAATAATCATATCACCCAATCCATTGAATTTGACTCTTGCAATTCTAGATTGAACTTAGCTCTTGAATGATAGCTCTTAAGGAGGTTGTTATTTATGCATGATTATACAAACAATCATGTTACCCAATCCATTGAATATGACTCTTGCAATTCTACATTGAATTTAATTCTTATGCAAAAAAGAGAAAACTGAAAAGTTATCGATTGAATCTATCTAAAGCATTTAAAGTAATATAGGCATATGTGAGTTCTGGATAACTCAACTAGTAAAGTCTCTTATCTGATGATAAAGAGTTATCATTAGTAGCAAAAGGCATATTAAAGATTTAAGTTGTTTGACTAATATAAAACATCATCCCATTGTTTAGAATATATGAGGTTTTTGCTTTTATACATTTATGTGTATGTGTGTTAATTAATTATTAAACTTGTATGAAAAGCTTAAGCGTAGCATTTATTGTTGCTATGCTCCTGCAATTAAGCCACATCAGCACTATGTCATCATTTATTTATTTATTTTTTTTTTTTTACCGATTTCCATTTATTGAGTCTTTTTTAAAATCAGGTGTTACTTTATCTCCATATCTATTGTATGACTCTCCATTAATCCAGACTCTTGAGATGCCGCTATTATATGGAATTCTTATAGTCACCGATAGATTGCAACTTCCTCACCTCTCATTTTTTTTCTATAAATTTTCAATTGTTCTCTGTTTACAAATTGATCGGTATGGCCTTCAATGCGATAGTTTCTTGAGTGTTTTTTCCGTTCTTTTGGTCATGGCTCAAGTTTGTTTACCAAAACCCAATCAAATGAGTGCAAGAGACAGATAATGACTCTAGAGCTTGCAAACGAAACTAAAGCAAATGAGAGGTGAACATTGGTAGCCCAGGTCCAAAGGGTATAAACTGAAAATGAGTTCTGCTATTTGTATTAATCTTATTCTTTTTTTTTCCCCATCTCATTATTAGGAAGAAAAAAAAAACGTCGTTCAATTTTGAGATTTCATTATGAACGAGATTGAGTTTTCATGGTCTTAAAACTATTAAAATATATATATTTTTTATTTTTAAAAAATTTATATAAGTTGGGCATTTGATCATGTTTGTTATAAATTTTTTTATGGTTACCCTTCTCTAGACTATAGGAATGTTACTCTCAATACATTTGCTACAATGTATGACAATTAACTTCAATGCGATGTTTTTATTTTGGTCTTTGTTTTATAGTAAGAGTGTTATTCATTTTCATCAAAGAGAAATTGCTATTGTTCTCTTTTTTCCGCCGTCTTATATGATGAACTAAATTTCATTTTTATCTCTGTTTTGTTTGTCAATTTCTCAACAGATGTCAATGATCAAGACTCGCAATCACTGGAGGCTTTTTAATCTATTGATGGTCATACTAATCAACTGGTAACCATTTTTTTCTTAGAACCTTTTGAAGGAAAGAGGAATAAATTTGTTGCTTTTCTTGGGTGGTGCTTGATAATTTGCTTTTTATGGTTCAATACAAATAAGCTATATTAGATTTTCATTTCCTTATTGTAATACCCGAAAAAAAAAAGATTTAAAAAGAGGGGTATTTAAGAAAATCTTTTTGTGGGGTCAATTTTTATAATTAATATTATTAAGGGAGTTTTTAGAAAATTAGGTTGAAACCCTAACTATATATATAAGCTAATTAAGTTAGAGTATAACAATAGATATTTTTTAAGATGGACTTCTAAGTTTGTTCAAGTGGAAAAAGATTAATGACACACTTGAGGTAAGAGCCTAAGAAATTTCATATTTTGGCAAATCTATATTTTATATGAATTTATAATATTTTTATGTGGATATTTTTGGCCAATAGTTTTATGCGGTAAAAAAAGAAGAAATTATTTAGATTTATATCTTTGCTATTTTGGACGCTAAAGCAGCCGTTCCTATCTTGGAAATTTGACATTTTCTAAGACCTTTATTGCGTTAACTGTGATAGAAACTACAAATTTCTATGTTGTGCTAAGATTCATTCCGGTAGGTGTGAAGTTTATGCACAATTTTTCTTTAAAGAATAGTGACCTAAGCACTAGACTTGATGATATAAAGAAGCCTAGTAGTCTAGGCATGCTTGGAGGTCTGACATAGACTCACATGCTTTTGACAAAAAAAGAAAAGAAAAAGAATGGTGCGGTGTATTATAGTAAATGTCCTGGTGCTTTGATTTTTGTATCATATAATACTTAGTTTGTCCTCATCTCAGAATAACTAATGGCGGCAATAAAAAAAAAAAAAAAAAAAAAAACGTATAGACCCTATATGGCTATAAGTATAGTGTGTTCTATAGGTTTTATTCCTAAGGAACTATTTGTGGCAAAAAGTAAAGAAACAAAAATATTAGACGTAAATACAATTTTAGTCCTTACATTTTTTTGTTTTTTTATTTTCATTTTAGTCTCTACATTTTCATTTTATCACTTTTAGTCCCTAAACCAATTAACGCGTGTTATTTTAGTCATTTTCGTCAGTCAACAGACGGAAATAACTGAGATGACTAACGGAAGGATTAAAATATTATTAAAAATTCACTGTAGCACTCATCAGATTAAAAAAAAAAAATCAAGATCTTTATTCATCTTCAACAAGAACACCAAAGAACACAGACCCTTTACTTTAATATTATAATAGGAAATCTGAATATATAAACCAAATCAACAAAAAAACATAACAAAAAAAATTCAGTGTTCCTAAAAAATAAGCATTGATTGTGAGAGAGGGAGAGGGAGAGATAGATTGAGAGAAAGAGAGAGGTAAAGGACCACAGATTGGTGGGTGGGTCTGAAGAAGGCGACGGCGACGAGATTGGTTTGTAGATCAGAGATCGTGTTAGCTTCTTGGCTTTGAGAATCAATGTTAGCTTTTCAGTTTTGGTTGGGTTTGTAGATCAGAGATCGTGTTAGCTTCTCGGCAGTGTAGATCTGTGGCAAAGACGATGACGGTCCGGTGAGGCTGAGGCCTAAACCTGCAGCATGATCAGACCGGCGAAGGTTGGGCACGATCAGAGATCGTGTTGCTTGGGTGTAAGGACGATGACCGTCCAGTGAGGCTGAGGCCTGAACCTACAACACGATCAGACCGGTGAAGGTTGGGCACGATCAGAGATCTTGTTGCTTGGGTTTGAGGATGGGGGCTTTGAAATTTATGATTTTTTTATTTATTTATGGTGTTTTTATGCTGAATTTTCTGGGTTTATGAATTTTATTTGCTGGAGGTTTCATTGTTGATTGAAAGATGAGAAAATCTAGGTTTGAGTTGTGATTTTATATATCTAGGTTTTGTGGTTTGAGAAAATCTGAGAAAATCTGAGAAGATCTACTGCTAGGTTTGTGTTTGTGTTCTTGCTGGAGATCAATTTGTGTTTGTGTTTGGTTGACAAGAAAGGTCAAGAAAATGCAAGTAAATCTGGGCATGTGTTCTTATGTTTAAAATCTGGGTATGTGTTCTTTGGTGTTCTTGTTGAAGATGAACATAGATCTTGATGTTTTTTTATTTGTTTTTATTTTTTATTTTTTATTTTTTTATTATATATATATATATATATAAATCTGGTGAATGCTATAGTGAATTTTTAATATTATTTTAATCCCTCCGTTAGTCACCTCAGTTATTTTCATCTATTGACCGACGGAAATGACTAAAATAACACACGTTAATTGATTTAGGGTCTAAAATTGGTGAAATGGAAATGTAGGGACCAAAATGGAAAAAAGCCAAAAATATAGAGACTAAAAGTGCATTTACGCCAAAATATTATGACTATGTGAGTTTGGTGTAAGAAACAGGAGATTATTGTTAGGGTTAGTGAGGAGACAGAATTTATATAGATAAATTAATGATAGTTCTGAAATATATAAGATTGATATTTTTAGCAGTTCTCTCCTAGCTGGGTATCGTTACAAATTTTTCTTAAATTATTTGATTATTGAGTAAATGGTACCTACAAAATTGTTTTAGGTGATGTCTAAAGATTTTAGAAGAAGTGTTAGGGAGAAGTTCCTTTTAGTATTGCTTTTGGAGGTAAGTAACATTTTCCTAATTGAGTTTTATTTTGCTTATATTAATGTATTTTTAACTACTAAAAATTGTTTATAATTGTTAGAATTTTCATTTTATAGTATCATTGATTTCAGGTAAAGGATTATTACAAATATATTTTAATACTGAGTATATGATTTTTATATACATGCTTGAATAAGATATATTTTTGTTAGAAACTATGATTTCATATATATGATTATGGACAATCTGACCATGAATTGATTCTGATACCCAGCCAATGGGGGTTACTCATTGGTACTCTAATACCCAAACCAATGGGGGTTATTCATTGGTACTCTGATATCTAGCCAATGAAAGTTATTCATTGGTATTCTGATACCCAAACCAATGGGGGTTATTCATTGGTATCAGAGTACTCTGATACCCAGCCAATGAGAGTTATTCATTGGTACTCTGATGCCCAGTCACGGGGATATAGCATGACCATAGTCAGAAGATTGTTAAGAATATGAATTACGTTTGAATATTTGAACTATTTTGAGTCCTTAAAACTACATATGTGATTTTGGAAATGATTAAGTATTTGAACTATTTTGAGTCATTAAAACTGCTTGTGTGTTTTTGGAACCTATTATAAGTTATAGCTTTTGATATATGGAAAACTGACTATTTTCTAAACCATCTATGATATATTTGTATAATTAAAGTATGTGATCTATGTGCAACTTATTATTTTAAGACTATAAAACTTCTTCAGTTATTTTAAAAACACATAGTATTGAAAACACATATTACATCTTATACTTTACAGATCTATTGTTTGATAGAACTTATTAGGACTTTGGTTACTTATTGAGTTGTCAACTCACCCCCTTTTTGCCTCTAGGTTCAGATTGTGAAGAATAGCAAGTTTTGGGAGTTTTGATGTTGTGTTGTGAGCAGGAAAAGAAACTTAGTGATTTTGGGATTTGATGGTCTTCCAATAGTTTTATATTTATTGGCCAATTGGCATTATGTACATGAGGTTTGGATTTTGTTCCTATTAAATTATTGGAGATCTATTCATAAAGAAATTGTTGAGGTATTTTGGATTTATTTGATTTAATTTTTGAGGAAAAATTTTAGTTGCTAAGAAGGTCTTGCACAGTTGTAGGGCACTTACTTTATAAGCATGTGACGGTTGTCATGTGCTTATCTTTATAGTTGGGTTTGGAGCATGACAATTTTAATGGTATCAGAGCTTAGGTTATGATCTTGTAGATTTTATGCTAGGTTTTGATTTAGAATGAAATCTGCGCCCTAGGCATTACAATTCTAGTTATTGTTTATGAAGTTTATTAGGTCATAGATAGTGTTCTTTTGATGACTTGATGAGAAGTGTAAGTGAGGTTCCATCATATGATGATTTGTTAGGTCATATTTGAAGGATTTGATATTTATGTCTATGTGGTTATGTATACATGACTTATATATACAAAAGGGAGGATTTTAATTGATATACTTCTATGTTCTTATACTAGTATTAAATGGGTGTGTTTTATTCTTGAAATTTTGTAATAGATCAAATTGGTTATGAAAACTTCTTCTTCTTATTAAAAAGGAAAAGAGAGTGAGAAAAGAACAAGAAAATGAAATCTTCTTGCTGTGTTATGACTAATCTTTTGAAAACTCATTTGATAGTTTTGCCTAATATAGTTGACCTACCTAAGGTTAGTTTGATCTGTAGGAGATTCTCATAGGTTTAATTATTGAATGATAGTTTACTACAAGCTCTATTCAAAATTTGGAGTGCTTTTAGGGAATTGGAAATTGCAGAACTTTATTTAGGGGTTAAGGTTTGATGTTAGAGCTATGATTCCTTGATTTTAGTTTATAGGGAGTAAGGAAATTAAAGGAAAGTTCGTAGTGTGAAGGAAAATTAATTTGTGGTTATTGTAGTTCACATTATATTATATGTTATTATATAAATTCTGAGGGTGTTTAAAGAATTCAGTAATATATGGAATTCCTTGGATTATAATGTTAAGGACTGACCTTCTTTTGGATCATTGTTCTTATTAGGGTTGACCTACATGGATTACCATAACGTAATTTATGTGTGAGGTAGTCCCTAAATGTTTTTGAGACATGTTCTGTTACTTAGAAGTTTGAGGTCCTCAATTTCTTTCTATGGACTTGGAGGATTGTTTAATATCCTGGGGAAATAAATTTTGATGCCAGAAATGTAATTCTTTGAATTTAACTGATAAGAGTTAATGGATTGGCTCAATAGAAAATGAGGTGGATAGAACACAAGTACGTGGTAGTATTGAATTGGACTAGTGATCCATATTTTTTATTGGATATTGAAGGAGTTGGGATGGCAAGAGAGTTTATTTTGAAAGACTATTACAAGTTGAATTATAGTTCATTGTGGTACCTTTGTTTTATATTGACAAGTAGTTAATAACATAAAGTTGCATTGTACTCTAAGTTCTAGGCTGCTGGGACAATATTATCTGCAAGTTAAAAGAAAAGAAAAAAAAAAGGGGGATTTAAGGTACTTCATGGACTATTCCCTTCTAGCCGATGTATACTTAGAGACTTGTTTTCATAATAGGCAATGTAATTATAAGGAACCCATCTCTTCAATGAGTTCCAGCCCAAAGTATCATCTAGAGGTTAAAGGTGAATAAATGTTGCTTATTTGTGAAGATAATTTATGATTAAGATGGATGTTCTATGACAAACCCTTATATCAATGCTCAATAGATTATTTATGGAGACTTTGGAATTTCTATTTTTCAAAACTCGGGGAAGAAAAGAAATACACATATTGTAAATGAGTTTTGAACTTATGAAAGAATGGAACATTGGATGCACTACTTAATTTTGAGGTATGGAATTAAATGGATGCTAGCATTCAATGGTCTATGGTGAATCTCACAATTGTGGATTTCCCTTGTTGCAATTTTTGGTGACTACTTAGGCCTTGAAATTTTGTTGAAATTAATAATTGATGGAAAATCATTGGTTGATCTAAATGAATGGACCTTGGAACTTTTATTCATATTGAAAGGAACTTAGAGAAATATTTAGACCAGAGATATGTGTATCTAAAAAAGAAGAAGAAGAATCTTATTATTATTATTATTATTATCTTATATTTTTCGTAATCTGGTTGTTTTTAAACTATGGGAAATTGAGTAAGAGATTTTATAGTGATATTGTATTTATGTAGCGGAAGCATCATGGCTTCATTTACTTTGGAATTTTTTATTTTATTTTACAAATTTTGAGGAAAGAAAAGTCTATGTATATGCTGTGAAATACTTTTGAACTTATATTTAAGTGGAAGTAATATAAAACTCAATGGGATATCAGAGCACAATGATTTATGGTAGACTTTGATTGTGGTTTTCTTTTATCACAACCTTGGAGGCTCCTTCACCATTTATAATTATTGGAGATTACTTATTGAAGAACTATCGTTTTACTGGGTTTACTTGAACATGTAGGTATTGAAATTTATTTATATTCACTATGGAAGTAAATTATAGTGCAATTTGGGTTGAGTGATAGGCCTAAAAAAAGAAAAAAAAAAAGGGAATTCTTCATAGTTTAATTGCTCTTACTATGGTGATTGGAGATAAATTTGTATAGACCAATACGATTGTGGCTTAAGAGTAGTGTAGCAGAAGCACGATAAATTGGTTCCTCTTGTGATGAATTCAGAGGACTGAATTCTTGTAAGTGGGGGAGATTGTAATACCAAAAAAAAGAAAAGAAAAAAAAAGAGGGGTATTTAAGTAAATCTCTTTGTGGGGTCAATTTTTAAAATTTATATTGTAGGGGTGTTAGGCTCAGGAGCCCATATATATATATTGGACCAAGGGCCCAATCCGAGGACGTTAAACAATACGAGGACAGGTAAACACTTTCATAAGGATCTGTGTTAGTAAGTAAAGAGGTGAAATCCGGTTAGGGTCATCCAGAAGGGTGGTCCGAGGAAGAATTCCTCCTCGGCTGAGCAAAGCCGAGGTTAGAGGGTGTGGCCTGCCATCGAAAGTAACATTCTGGATCATTCCATGAATAAGGATAAGTATCAGGAAGGAACAGGACAGAGAAAGGTCATAAAATATCTCAAGCGAAAGCTGCTACCGCCGCATTAAATGCTCTGCAGCTAACTCTTTAACCACATTGATGAGGAAGTGATACCTGAGCAGTAACTTTTGGACAATGATCAACACCTACAATCTAATTTGCACATGGAAGGTGGAGATGAAAGGGGAAGATAGTATAAAATGGAATGGAGACTCTAAGAGAAAGGGATCTAGAAATTAAGAGGAAAATACTGTAGCAGTCAAGAACTGAATTTGTAATCCAACTTGAGAGAAATATATAAGAACTGATCTCCTCGGATTTTGCTGAGGATGATTTTCTTTAGTTTAAGTCAATCTATCTTCATTTTCTTGTCACCTGAATCCACTTTAATTGTTGTCCAACTCATTAAAGCCCAGATTTCCAACTCACTCTCTACAAATTCATTGTATTGGGCTTTTTGGGCCTAAGTTCATCCATCACTTAGGCTGGGGACCCAAATTGCATCCTTACAAATATTATCAAGGGAGTTTTTAGAAAATTAGGTTGAAACCCTAACTATATATATAAGCTAATTAAGTTAGAGTATAACAATAGATATTTTTTAAGGAGGACTTCTGAGTTTGTTCAAATAGAAAAAGATTGACAACACAGTTGAGGTAAGAGCCCAAAAAATATCATATTTTGTAAAATCTATATTTTATATGAAATTATAATATTTTTATGTGAGTATTTTTGGCCAGTAGTAAAATTATCTAAATATCCATTAAGTTTTATGCTGTAAAAGAAGAAGAAAGGATTTAGATTTATATCTTTGCTATTTTGGATGCTAAGCAGCTGTTCCTATCTCGAAAATCTAACCTTTTCTAAGACTTTTATTGCGTTAATTGCGATAGAAATTGCAAAATTTTATGTTGTGTTAAGATTTGTTCTGGTAGGTATGAAGTTTCTGCACAATTTTTCTTTAAAGAATAGTGACCTAAGTATTAGACTTGATGATATAAAGAAGCCTAGTAGTCTAGGCATGCTTGGAGGTCTGACATAGACTCACATGCTTTTGAAAAAAAAAGAAAAGAAAAAGAATGGTGTGGTGTATTATAGTAAATGTCCTCGTGCTTTGATTTTTGTATCATATAGTACTTAGTTTATTCTCATCTCAAGATAACTAATGCCGGCAAAAAAAAAAAAAAAAAAAAACCCTATATGGTTATAAGTATAGTGTGTTCTATAGGTTTTATTCCTAGGGAACTATTTGTGGCAGAAAGTAAAGAAACAAAAATATTATGACTATGTGAGTTTGTTGTAAGAAATAGGAGATTATTGTTAGGGTAAGTGAGGAGACAAAATTTATAGAGATAAATTAATGATAGTTCTGAAATATATAAGATGGATATTTTTAGCAGTTTCTCTCTTGGTTGGGTATCGTTACAAATTTTTCTTAAATTATTTGATTATTGAGTAAATGTACCTGCAAAATTGTTTTAAGTGATGTCTAAAGATTTTAGAAGAAGTGTTAGGGAGAAGTTCCTTTTAGTATGACTTTTGGAAGTAAGTAACATTATCCTAATTGAGTTTTATTTTGCTTATATTAATGTATTTTTAACTACTAAAAATTGTTTATAATTGTTAGAATTTTCATTTCTATAATATCACTGATTTCAAGTAAAGTATTATTACAAATATATTTTAATACTGAGTATATGATTTTTATATACATGCTTGAATAAGATATATTTTTGTTAGAAACTATGATTTCATATATATGATTATGGACAATCTAACTATGAATTGATATTCTGATACTCAACCAGTGGGGGTTACTCATTGGTAATTTGATACCCAAACCAATGGAGGTTATTCATTGGTACTCTGATACTCAGTCAATGGGAGTTACTCATTAGTACTTTGATACCCAAACCAATGGGAGTTATTCATTGGTACTCTGATACCCAGTCAATAGAGGTTATTTATTGGTATTCTGATACCCAAACCAATGGGGGTTATTCATTGGTATCAGAGTACTTTGATACCCAGCTAATTGGGGTTATTCATTGGTACTCTGATGCCCAATCACGGGGATATAGCGTGACCATAGTCATAAGATTGTTAAGAATATGAATTACGTTTGAATATTTGAACTATTTTGAGTCCTTAAAACTACATATGTAATTTTGGAAATGTTAGAGTATTTGAACTATTTTGAGTAACTAAAACTGCTTATGTGTTTTTGGAACCTATTGTAAGTTATAGCTTTTGATATATGAAAAACTGACTATTTTCTAAACCATTTATGATATATTTGTAAGATTAAAGTATGTGATCTATGTACAACTTATTATTTTAAGATTATGAAACTTCTTTAGTTATTTTGAAAACACATAGTATTAAAAACACATATTACATCTTATACTTTATAGATCTATTGCTTGATAGAACTTATTAGGACTTTGGTTACTTATTGAGTTGTCAACTCACCCTCTGTTTCCCTCCAGTTTCAAATTGTGAAGAATAGTAAGTTTTGGAAGTTTTGATGTTGTGTTGTGAGTAGGAAAAGAAGCTTAGTGATTTTGGGATTTGATGGTCTTCTAATAGCTTTATATTTATTGGCCAATTGGCATTATGTACATGAGGTTTGGATTTTGTTCCTATTAAATTATTGGAGATCTATTCATAAAGAAATTGTTGAGGTATTTTGGATTTATTTGATTTAATTTTTGAAGATAAATTTTAGTTGCTAAGAAAGCATTGCACACTTGTAGGGTGCTTACTTTATAAACATGCGGCAGTTGTCACGTGCCTATCTTTATAGTTGGGTTTGGGGTGTGACACTTATACTAATAATTTGTTGTTTATTGTTTAATTTGACTATTTGGTGTTCTAGAAATTGTAGGAAAATGGAAGAGAAAAAAGAGTAGAGTTTGAATCTTAAAATTTTTTGTGTATGGAACTTGGGATGTAACAGTTTAAATTGTTTTATCTTAATCTTTTAAAGGAAACTCTAATTCTTCAAAGTACATCAACTTAAGTAGATTGTTGTGTTATTGCTAGAATTTTTGTGTTTGGGACCTCAGTTGGCTTGTTTGGTTGACGAATAACTTTGGGGATTATTTAGCTTATGAGAAATTTTTTGGTATTTTTGGAGTGAGGAAATTCAAAGAATTGAGTTATTTTTAAATTCCCTTAGTACCTAGCTGCTAACTGTTGTATGGATAGAAAAATTAATTAGTTCTTGATTTTTGAATACCTATCTATAATACTATGTACATGAACAATAATTGGGTTTTTAGTTTTAGATTTTGAATTATGCTATTTTTTCAACAACTTGATTTTCATTTTAGAATTTTCTCTTCTTGAATATCTAGAATACTATGTACATGAGTTTTAGACAAATCTTAACAATACTATTTCTTTAGGATTTTACTATTTCTTTCCTTATTAAACACAATATGATATAGCTGATGTGTTCCAATGAAGGCAAAAGCAATTGTTATTTTTGGGTCATAGCAACTAATACAATCTGATAACTTCCTATAACCATTTGAAATTCATAACCTGGAATGTTAATAGATATCTTCTCTGAGGTAAGAACAATTGGCCGAGTTAGCAAGTTTGCCACCAACTTTGACCATGTTATGCAATACAAGTGACTCGCTTACTTACAACTTGTATACGCTCTATTTTGATTTTCTATGGGAATTCAAAACAATGACAATTGAGTGATTTGTATATGGACACATTTATAAATGTCTGTAGTGGACATGGGTGGAATCAATAGCACATTACTATTTGACAATTTGATCTTTGATGGAAACTTATATAAGTGAGGGTCTATTAAATTTGATCATTTTGGTGAAGTAAGGTTTGTTTAATATGCATTTTATTTATTTACCTTATCGTAAATAAGTTTTTGTACGTGATGATTCTAAACTATAAAACTTCACTTTACTTTTCTTTTCTTTCTTTTTTTTCTTTTTTTTTTTTTGGTGGTCTTATTCTTTTTTGTTGGCAACTAACTAGACATCACTTTTAGGAATTAAGGATTTAGCAACTGGTACGAAGGTCGCACCTCAAAATTCAGAAGAATTAAAATGTAATAAAATCTCATCATGGGAAGAAAAATAGAAATCTAATGTTGTGTTGGCATGTCCCTCCATTATTGGGTTACAAAAATCATATCTAAAAAAAAACCCCAAAATAATATAATGATATATTTGTAGAGATAGAGAGTTGGAAAATAATTTTAGAAATAGTTCAATTTTTTAGGAGAAAACTATCCTCAATAAATTTTAGAGAACAAATTTTGAATTGTATCATATTACAAAATATATATTCCCACACATTGCGTGGGTCTGCGACTAGTTATATATATATATATATATATAATTGAATCATTTTTATACATGTTCTATTTAGAGATGGGTTCAAGTTACACCTGGTGTAACTTCACAAGAGTTACACCTTTTATGGACCATTGATTACTATTAGATCTAAAGGTCAAAAAACACTCATAGTAATGTCATTATTACTCCCTAGAAATTAGTAATTTATGCATTAACTCTTATTATTAAAGGGGGAAAAAAAAAGACCACATCACTAACTCTTTTTTTCTTCTTCCATATCATCATCTCGTTGGTATAAATATTGTTACCCTTTCTCTGTAACATCCTATGCTTGAGTTCACATCATATATCTGCTCATATTGTGTTCGTCATTTTCACCATCTTTTTGCGCTTGTGACTGTCCATTTTCATTCACATGTGGCCATAAGTATTGCATTACTTAGACCTGTGTGAGTAATCGTTGTTTTTGTAGTTTAAGGGATCAGAAAAAGATATTCAATATCATTGAATCAAAATTTCCTTTGAATCAAAATTTCGCTGTAGTTAGTTTCTATGTTGTTGTCCTCTCATTTTATTTTTTCTAGTTCCTACATTGCATCTTATATCTAAAAAAAAAAAAAAAAAAAATAAAAAATAAAAACAAAAACAAAGGGGTTTCATCTTGCTTCCTTCGCGAGTTGTCATTTCCTCAGTTTGCTTTCTTTAATTATTTGTCTTCGTAGCATTATGACCACCCCCCCCCCCCCCCCCCCACAAAAAAAAAATCAGAAAAAACCTAGACACTTCCAACTTTTCACTTCGAAGGTTTACTCACATTGATAAGTCAAAAGTGCAGAAAAACTGAAAAACTGATTGAAACGCCAAGGAAAGAGATACTTTGTTAAGTCTCTTTATTTAAAATTTTCTTTCATTTGGGTTTTTTTATTATTTATTTATTATGTGAGTGATGGAAGGAGATAGAGAAAAAAAAATCACTAATTTCTAGGGAGTAATAATGACATTACTATGAGTGTTTTTTGACTCTTAGATCTAATAGTAATCAATGGTCCATAAAAGGTGTAACTTGAACCCATCTCTTCTATTTATACTTTAATTAATAATTATACATATGTTATATAACCATTTTCCAAATACACTTGTCTCTCTTACTTCTGTCTCATTATACTTGTCACAACCCAAACCCGATACCCGAATTTGTGACAATGACCAACATGTTAATATAAAGCTTGAACCTGATATTAACAAGAACCAACTAAACTTTTTAAAAAAAAAAATTTCCTCTTTCTTTTCATTCTTAGTTCTTTACTTTCTTGATATAAATTTTCTCATTTGATATTCAAAACATCTACACTATACACAAGGAATAATAGAATCCACTAGTTATTCGAAATCCACACTTTCACATAATACATCTCTAATTACACTAAAACATACAACTTCCATTAGAATATCCCAAAATACACAATACTACAATGTTAAACATCAAACAACAAAAATAGGGGCTATATTTTTAAAACTAAACCATCAAACTACCAAAATAGGGGTTATACTTTTAAAACTAAACTAGCTTCTCCCAAAACTCGAATGAGGCTCCCTCTACTCCAGAATAAAACTTGTTAACCAAAAGAGTGAAGGAGTGAGCTACACAGCTCAATAAAGGTAAGTTATATGAGAATTTAATAAGAATGCATGTAAACCAAAGTATTTTATTTTATGGATATTTAGATAGGAGAACATCTTTTCATGCATAGTATTTTATACTGTTCATAATAATAACTTATACACTTTTTATAAGAAAATAATTGTTCTCATTTTACTTATCAAAATAATATTACGAAACCTTTTTTTCATAAACTTCTTCTCATAAAATAATATAACTTTTTAACATAAGCTTTTATCAGAAGCTTTATCTTTAAAGAATAACAGAATTTTAGAAACTTTTATCTTTAAAGAATAGCTTTTCTTTTCATTGGAAACAACTTCTTTTCATGAGAGCTTATAACTTTTCATTATGCTCATAATGCATTTCAACAAAATCATTCTCTCATGATCATAAAATAACATAGTTGTTCATAAATAATATATAATGTTAGTCCATATTTGATAAGTGTGTACAGATTTGGGAGGTTTCCAGCACACTGTGCTAGGAATCTAGATTCCCCACAATGCCAGGGATTCCTAGGACCATATCATAAAACAAATCATCAACCATGAGGGTCGGTTGGTATCCTCCACAAGTTAGCCGTTCCCAACAAAGGCAGGTACAACAGAGTCCTCACCACTTTTATTGGCCAATCACATAATATTTTCCATGGAAAGCCAATAATTTAGCCCCTACTAACCGAGTTCAGATCACACCAGAGAACATAACCTGAAAACATTTCACACTTATACATCATACTGAAATTCATACTTTTACATAACATTTCATAATAATAGCATTTCTATTATTTTCTTTGAATATCATGTTCCCGAAATAAGTCATATACTTTATGTTTTGTAAGCATCACAAACATATCTTTGTTTAAAACATGAGTGTATGCAATATCTCTATTCAAAACCTTTTAAGGCATAATAATATTTTTAAAATAATCTCATGACTTACCAAATGCCCATATCACTTATCCCTTACCTGAAAGTAAAGGAATCAAGAGCCTAAAGTCAAAGGAGCTCAGACTTGGGTGTTGGTAACATCTAAACCAAATATCAAAGATATTACTCTTTGTAAAGTTGTGATTTTCAACTAGCCTTTGTTGGCTTTAATTTTGTGCTAAATTTGGCTGTAATTCAATCAACCATTTCCCTGTATTTATGTGGGTTTAATTGTAAGGGATGAGTGTAAGAGATTGGTGAAGAATCAAGCATGCAATGAAGATCAATGCAGTTTCGCAACTAGCTTGCGAGTAAAGGTTCCCACGAAAAGAAGGCCACGTGTGAAGCACATGATTAGAAGCTGAAGAGTCATGCCAGCCTGTCATTTCGCAAGTACTTCGCGAGAAAGGCCATCTCGCGAGGTATCTGCGAAACTCTCTGTTTGGCATATATAAAGAGTGTCTTCCTAAATTCTTTACACACACTATATATACCCTCATTACCCATGAAATTGTTAGGAGTCTTTTTCCAAAGAGAAAACCCTAGCAAAACACTTAAGAATTAGAGATTGTCATACCCACAATCATCTACACAAATTCTCTTGGTTTTCCTCTACTCCTATCTCTCCATCTTCATATCCTTGAGAGGTTCTTAACCCAAACACTTACCTCACCCATCCTGAGTGTTGAGAGAAGTTTTTGTGCCTTTGGGAAGTATTGGAAGAAGCCATTAAGTGGTAGATGCAATTGGGCAGAATTGCGAAATCTGGATAACTAGTGAAAACAATACTCCAAGAAGTCCGTTGGTAGTAAGAGCTTGGAGGGCACAAGTAAATTAGGTAGATTAGGCTTGGAGGGTCTTTTTGATATTCATGTACTCCAACTTATTCACTAGTGGATCGATTTTGGCTTGGAGGGCCACGGAGAGGTTTTTCGCTAAGTATTTTGGTTTCCTCTTCAATAACACGTCTTGGTGTTATCTTGTATTTGCATCTCTCTTCCCTACTCTTTAAACTTTACATTTATTGCTCATTGTACTTGCTTATGGCTTAGAGTAGTGTTACCAGTTTGTTGCGCGTGCTTTACTCTTGTTCTGCACTTAGATAAGTTAGAGTAAAAGCAAGTAAGCCGTAATTTAAAATTGAGGGTCTAAACAAGCATTATTGTTTTCACACTAATTGAGCTTTCACTATCAATTCTACCTTTAGCATAAACTTATAGATACATCTTGAAAACCTAGCTCTCAAAATTAAGAAAATCCTAATCCCACCTCAAAGAGGTTTCCAAAACATAAGATATATTTATCAAACAACATGATTCACATAACCAAGGAGAAATCATTATATTCACATTTATATTCCAACCGTATAACGAAGGAAACACCTTCAATTCAAATGCAAGGGTTTAATAATTCATTAGGTTTTACAGCTTGTCTACCAAATGCAAAGTAAATGAATTGTTCCGAAATGACATTTTCTAAATAACTAAATGGCAAAGTATTAACAAACCATTCTTTGATTTTCTTACTTGCATTAACATTCTTAATTAACTTTAGGGCTGGGCAGCCATAAGGCAGCATAGAACTCAATCGATCATTGCAATACAATTTCTTATAGTCATTTAGGGTTATGCTTAAAACTTAAAACAAGGACTTTAGCCTCAACCAGCACATGAAAATTAATATTTCACACTCTTCAAAGCTGAATCTTTTAAGTTTCAGAACCATATTTCATATGAGTTAACCCACACGAAAAACAGCCACAAATCAAAGGTTACAAGAAGTAGAAATTCTAAGTAGGTTCTTGGGATTAAAAGCTTTCTTAGAAATTACTGTATTTCCAGTATCTATAACCTATAATATACTTATTAAAGGTGACAATTCAATATACAAAATTTTGTGTTCATCAAGACACTTGGTACCATATGCTTTCTACCACCAATTGTTTTCAAGTTCAATCAGATTATATAACTACTTTCTAGTTGTTATGTAAAAGTATTTATAGAGGAAGATAAGAGATAATCATAACTTTAAATTACAAGGCAACTATCATTTAATTAAGTCGATCTATTTGACCATGTATTTTCACAATTAAATTCTACTTCTCTAATATCGTGTATATATACATAAAACTTATTGAGTGGCTGCATTATATCACTCTTTATATTATTCATTATTCTCAAGTTCTTTATGTTCATTACTAAGACCTTTAGGTTCTGTTCCAAGCCTAGAAATGAGATGCATATATAGTCAAAATAGCATAGAAAGATCACTAATGCTATAATATGTCAATTACATGTGTTATCAATGAAATATGATTAAAAGATCTATTGATTGAATTGCAAACCATTGAAAGAAGTCTCAAAATAGCTATACAGATTAAACAACATGGCTGGAAAGGATAGAATGTGAACATGGATCCCTTCCAAAAGATCAAATATAAACTGCAATCCAATTCAAAATAGGTTTACGTATTTTTATGCATGAACTGTCCAATTTTACATTATGTCTTTAGCAATTGAAGTTGAAGCTACTTAAATCATGGAATACCAACAAGGATACTTAAATATTGAATCACATAAAAAGAGATATGCACAGCCAAGGCAAACAATTCCATGGAAGCATTACTTACACAAAACTGATATTAGAATCAGTTTTGGACTTGTGCTGAATATCAACTTGGACTTGGGCTGAATATCAACTTGGCTCATTTTCTTTAGGTTTATCTCATAAGAATTCCCTCTATCTCTCTTCAATTTTCTGGTCGAAATAGGAAGCAAAGGAATCATTTTGGTGGCTGAAACAACATAGTTCCATGACAAAGTAGGAGGTGGAAATAAGGAAGCATGATGTGGCAAGAGACAAGAGGGAGGTGGAGTGAACTAAGGCAGGTTATGGCATGGGAAAAGCAGGACTTGGCAGGAAGAATAGGAGGAGGTGTCATGACTTGGAAGCTTACTACTTAATTGCAAATTAGTCCCCAAGTTACTGCCTAATTGGACCAAGTCCTTATTCATTAAATTTTACACAATGGCACCCTTATTTGCCTTTCACATAAATTATGTGTCCTCTATTATTTCTAAATTTCCATTTACTTAAAACACTAGATTATCATTAATGAAATGATATAGACATTCTTAATAGGGTTGAAGGTGCAAGGTGCGGGATATTACAATACCCAAGTCACTTAATTAGGAGTGATAAATTGGTTCATCCCATACTCCTTATGGACCGTATTTGACAGGTTTTCCATACCCAAAAAAGAGGAAAGGACACCTATGATTTGATCCTATTTCATCTTGTTGTTATTCTTACTACTATATATATATATATATTTTATTATCATATAAAATAAAATTTGTGTGTCTAATGCATTAACCACGACTTAGAAGAAAGTACTTTTTAATGGTAATTTTTTAACAAAATTGGACAAAAAAAACCTAAATTGAATAAATTCAAGATTTAGTGGACTCAATTAAACAAAAATAAAGTTAGAAAACTAAAATGAATTTCAATCAAACTTAGATCGAGCAATTTGCATTTTTGCTTTTATTTAATTTATTTTTGCTCATGTATAAGGTAGCTGGGAAACTAAATGCAGTTGTGATTTTTTGTTGTGACTATAGCTTTATTGTTTTATAGTTAAACATTGCATACAAATGTAAAATATTATGGTATATCTACCATAACTCATTATAAATTGAGTAATAGAGCAATCGAACTAGATAGTTGAGTTATAGAGAGACAGAAAAGACTCGGCAAACTAGCTTCGATGAGAGTTGGGAAGGGTTGAGGTTTGGGATCTGGTGGAAGATTTAAGAACAACTTCAGACCAAAAGTTTTAAAATCAACAGCGACACCAATAAACTAAAAAACCAACCAATCTGGTGTCTTCCGACATTGCTAGAGCCTAGAGCTCCTCCATATGTTATTTAGCTCATACCTATTTAAATCTACTGGGTAGTACAATCAATAATGACACCAAGAATGCAAAAAATGAGAACTGATCCACTAAGCTTTTTTCAACTAATCAACTCCAGTCAACAAATATTGCATAACTCAAGTATAAAAAGTCAATTCATAAATAATACACAAGACAGGATAAAAATACATTAAAAGTTTTATTCAGAACACAACACTGTTATTCTAAATAGTAATCTGAATTTTCCGCAGCAGAACAAGAAGCACAGATGACGCAACGCATCTCTAAAGAGAACATATAAACAAATCCCCAAATCAGAAAATGATGTCCTCATCCTTCCCGGCAGCTGCAGATAACATGTTGTGAGCTGCATTCATTGATATCCCTCTCTGCAAAGACATCTTCTCTGCAACCTGATCCTCAGCAAACCCCTTGGCAGACGCACGCTGTTTCTCAATTGCCTTCTTCTTATAACCCTGTATCTTCTTTAACCTGAAGAAATCCTCCCTTTCCAGCTCATCCAACTCCCCTTTAATGTAAGTTATGGTGTTCTCTATCCTTGGCTTCACAACATTCTCTAGAGCATTAACTCTACGATTAGTGGTCTTGATTGCCTCATCAAGTGTTAAGAATGATGTCTGCAGTGAGGCAAGCTCAACAAGAACCTCAATTGTCTTCACATAAGCAGCACGACAAATCTGAACCTGCTGTCCACCTCTAGCCAATCCAGTTAGGTCATTCTTGGTCTCACCCTCAGTAAAGTACTCAAACTTTGGGAGCTTCACGCCAGCAATATTTTCTTGCTTTGATCGAACTTTAAGAGATGCATTTTGGACATTCTCAAGGACAATGTGCTTGATGTTCTCTCCAGCAACATATTTGGCTTCAGTTAGTGCAAATGAGGAGGTCTTCATGACCTCTCCCATTGATTCTTTTGTGGAGACAATGTTTTTAAGAATCTGTCGGAACTGCATAGTTAAAGCATCACTCTTCTTCTTAAGAAGAGCATGACCTCTTGTAGCACCAACAAGACGAGCTTTCATGGCCCCAAGCATTGTTACAGTGGGAACTACATTCAAGCGCTGGCTTTGGCCGGACATCTTTCCAAATATCTATGCCTAAGATATAAACAGAATAAACGTTCAAAGACAATAAAATTGCTGAGTGCATCGAGTAATAGAAAGATATGCAAGGAAAATAAAAATAAAATTTCACATCTCTTACAGTTTATTATAGTGATAACATCAATGCTAATCAAAAGAGATTCAATTTCTATTCATTCATAAGGAAGCTGCCAAAAATAAGAACTAGAATCAATGTCTATGCTAAAGTGTTACAGAACCCAATTTCAACAACAGATGTATTTGCAAAGCAGGAATTCAATATCACATAATTTGCAAGATGAGTAATGCCAGTTTCCAAAGAATGAGAGAGAGAATAATTTGATGAAGCAGCAGTAACATTATTCATGACACAGTTGACAAAACCACCATAGCATGTTTGGATGAGCTTATTTTCATTGGCTTATTTGTTTTAAAAATAAGTGTAAAGTACAGGTTTGTACCTAGAAAAAGTAAGGTCCTAAAAAGCTGTACATAAGTTGATGGTGAAAATATGCAAGCATTTTAAGCTAAAACAGACCCTAGTAAAAATATTTTCATTATAAACTGCACAGATACAACAGATGATCAACTAAATTTAGATTCTTGAACATACAATACAAGCATGTACATTACAATCACTAGCACAGACATCGATTGGCTGAGAATCCAATATAAACACAAATTCACAGCATCAGATGCCAATATCAAACTCATTACAAAGAACCCACAATTAACAAGTTCCATGAACATACAATCCACTCTGCGAACTGAACTAAAGAACACAATCTCAAGCATCAACTATCTTAAACCAATCAAATCCATACAAAACCAATAACCCACTAATAATTAATCTAATTGGGTAGGAAATGATCTTAAATTAAAGAATACGTGTTAAATTAAAAAATACAGTAATCTAAATGATTAAAATGGGTATCTCAATTTATTTTCCAGTTTCTCTCTTTTGAAAAAATCTCAATTAACTCATTGCTCAAAAAGACAAGAAAATAAAACGGTACAAAAATTATAAATCTCTATTTTTCATCATTATTTTGATAAGTAATAAGATTATATAAATCCAATAAAAAAAAAAAAAAAGAGTCACTCAAGTATATTAGAAATATACTAGAGTAAGCAATCAATTACAAAAAAATTGCATAAATCTAATAAATCAACAATAGAAAATAAAGAAGGGTTCCTCTTGGCTGACAGCCAATCCAATAAGGTTCTTAATAAGAACAACTTAAGATCAGGAATGTAACTTTCGGTGTCTTCAAAACTCCTGCTTTCCTTTCCCTCCAAATGCACCACATCAAGCAATGGGGGATATAGAAAACACACCAAACGTTAATAAAATCAAAGTATTGTTAACCATAAAATCCAAAACTTGGTTTTCTCTCTCTATTTTCCAGCCCTTTCTCGGCAACCAAACAGGAAGAAGTGACTGATGGTAGACAAGAGCTCCACTTAGGTAAATTGGGGGTTGCTGTGAAGTACAGAGGCAATGAGCTTCAATCATTAGGTTTTTGTGGAGATGGACTTGGGTAGGGGGACCTTCTAAAGTTCCTTCTGCATTATCTCTATATCCAATTCTACTTCTTACTCTACTCTGTGTGTTTGGTTTGGCGTTTTTTCTTTTTTTCATTTCAGCATATTTTCTTATGTACAGCTTTTTAAACCTCACATTTTTTTTATGACATGGAACCTCACCAAGGCAGGGTCCTTTAGACCCACCCCTAAGGAGTAAATCACGGATACACGACCCCACCTGCCAAAAAAAAACAACACTTTTTTTCTAGATATGACAATACTTTTGCCCACTTGAAAAAACAAGAAATCCAAACCAACACATACCAGCAGCATAGAGTACAAATTTCCTATATAAACTTAAAAGAAATCGGAAGCTGTAAGTTACAAAACTTAAAGACCATACAACATAATTCAGATAATGTACTCACAATGAATTGAGTATTAAACTTATGGAGGAATACACTCAAGATAATTCACTCAAGAGAAGAATCATTTATGGAGGAAATTGGAGGGAGAAAAATATGGAGTGTTCGTGGGGAGATAGTCTTCACAGCCTGTTCAGCACTCAAATGGTTTGGAATTTGGAAGGCAATTAGATTCCTGTCTCCCTATCCACACACCAAGCACCATACCAAACCCTTATACTTCTATCATCCTTTTTTTTAATATAAATATAATATTATCCATAGAAACTTTGATAATTCTTTTTTCTTTTTTTTGGATAGGGAAGAGGGGAGGTGAGTCAAACCCATGACACAGGAAAAAACATTATACTTCTACCCTCTATAAAGTTTTGGTATGATGCTTGGTGTGCAGAAAAGGACCTAGCAACTTTATTTCTTGGGCTATTTCAATTAGTTGTTAATAAAGATCCTATAATCTTGGATTACACAAATAATGGAAGAGTTCCCTGTTATCCTATGTTTGTGGGTGGGAGACAAATTCTTGACTCGGTTCTTATTGCGAATGAGTGCGTGGATAGTCGAGGGAAGAGTAGGGTTCCTGGAGTCATTTGTAAACTTGATATTGAGAAAGCCTACGATCATGTGAATTGGGAGGCTTTGCTGAATTTGTTGCATAGAATGGGCTTTGGAGTAAAGTGGTGTAAGTGGATCCATACTTGTATATCCACAGTTCAGTTTTCTGTTTTGGTTAATGGGTCTCCAGTTGATTTTTTTGGTAGTTTGAGAGGTTTAAGACAAGGGGATCCGCTATCTCCTATGCTGTTTTTGATTATGATGGAGGTGTTTAGTAGGATGTTGAGAAGAGTGAAGGGAGTTGGCTTGATCCATGGTTTTAAAGTTGAGGGTAGGAAGGGTGGTGGGGAATGTGTTACACACCTACTATTTGCAGACGATACTATCCTTTTTTGTGATGCGGATGTGGAGCAAATTCTTCATATTCGGTTGTTGTTACTTAGTTTTCAGGCGGTAACAGGTTTAAAGGTTAATGTGCATAAGAGTGAAATGGTTCTAATAGGGGAGGTTGATGATGTGCATGCCCTGGCTGAAATTTTGGGCTGCAGAGTTGGAAAGTTGCCTATGTCTTATCTTGGCATGCCGTTGGGGGCTTCACATAATTCCCCTTCAATTTGGAACCCTATTTTGGAAAAGTTTGAGCGAAGATTAGCCAGGTGGAAGAAGTTGTATTTGTCTAAGGGGGGTCGATTGATGTTACTCAAGAGTACGCTATCTAGTCTTCCTACCTATTTTCTATCGTTATTCACAATTCCTACTCATGTGGCTAATAAAATTGAAAAGTTGCAAAGGGACTTTTTATGGGGTGATAGCAAGACTCATCTGGTAGGATGGGATAAAGTTTGTGCGCCTATAGCCAATGGTGGCTTGGGGATAAGGAAACTTACTACTTTTAATAAGGCCTTATTGGGGAAATGGTTGTGGCGATTTGGGAAGGAAGAGAATCGGTTATGGAGGAGGGTGGTAGCTTCAAAATATGGAGAAGAATGGGGGGGATGGACCTCTATTTTGGGCAGGGGAGTTCATGGTTGTGGTTTGTGGAGAGGTATTCGCATGGGATGGGAGGAATTTAGCAAAAATTGTCAGTTTGTTGTTGGGTTGGGGAATAGAGCGAGGTTTTGGCAGGATGGGTGGTATGGGGATCAACCTTTTCAATTGGCTTTCCTAAGGCTGTATAGTATTGCCATTGATAAGGAGGTATCTGTAGAAGCTTTTTTGTCAAGGCAGGGGGCAGAGGATAGAAGAATTTGGAATGTTCGTTTTATTCGAGAATTTAATGATTGGGAGATGGATGAAGGGCTGCATTTTCTTCGTATATTGGGAGCTAATACTCCTCCAATGGATGTGGGAGACCGAATAAGATGGAAATTGAAGCCTAATGGGGATTTTGATATCCGGTCATATTATAACAAATTAAGGGATTCTTCCTCAATTGTCTTTCCTTGGAAAGCTACATGGAAAGCAAAGGCCCCTAGGCGAGTATCCTTTTTTGTTTGGTGTGTAGCTTGGAATAAGATCCTGACGGGTGATAACCTGAGACTGAGGAGATTGTTTTTTGTGGATTGGTGTATTATGTGCCGACATTGTGAAGAGACAGTAGACCATTTACTTCTTCATTGTGAGATGGCTTATCGGTTATGGAGCTTTGTCTTTATAACTTTTGGCCTGTCTTGGGTTGTACCTAGATCGATCCCAGATTTGCTTTTTGGCTGGTGGAATTGGTTGGGGAAGTACTCGTCTCAGATTTGGAATTTAGTTCTGTTGTGCATCCTTTAGTGTATTTGGAAGGAACAAAATCGGCAGACTTTTAAGGATTTGGATAGTTCCGGTGATCAGATGCTTGCTTCTTTTAATGGGATTCTTTTTGATTGGTCTCGGGCATGGGGACTCACAACTAGTGATTCTCTCCCTTCTTTCCTTAGCTCTCTTTCTCTTTGTAATTAATTTGTTGATTGGTTTTCTTTTTTGTTTTTTCTCTGTTTTCTCCTTCTTGTATTTTCTGGGTTTGCTCAATGTTCTTCATGCATAGAGTAGCCTTTCGTTTATATAACAATCTTACTTATCCAAAAAAAAAATCCTATGTTTGTAGGTCAGCCCAAGATTGGGAGAAGGAAAAGTTTGAAATTTTTTTCAATTGCTTTATTTAGTCTGATCTAAGTGGTAATGGAGGATAAGGTGCTTTGGCGACTTAATACAAAATGGGTGTTTCAATGTTAGATCTTATGATGAGGTGTTGGTGCTGCCTACACGGATTTTTGTTGGAAGGCTGTTTTGGAGGGTAAAAATCCTACAAAGGTAGGTTTTTTTTGTTGTTGTTGTTGTTGTTTTGCATGTACTACATCATAGGGGAAAATTCTTACAATACACAATCTTATCAGAAGAGGTATGGTGTTGGCAAACATGTGGTTTTGTGTAAACCTACTGAAGAAAATGTGGATCATTTGCTATTGCATTTTTTTTTTGATAGGTAATAAGAATTTTATTGATAAGAAAAGTACAATGTGTTTACAATAGTAAACTCACTGCACTTGAATCAAACTACTGCATTGTCCAGTAGCATCGGAATTATGTTTTTAATTTTTTTTAGCTTTTCAAAGAGATGGGCGATGCTGAAGACGGTGAAGAATTACTTCATTGTTGGCAGCAAAGTTCCCAAGACTTTCAAAAACAGAGTTTGGAATGATGCACCTTCATGTTTAACGTTCATGTATGGAGGAAGAGGAATAGGACATTTGAAGATTTGCAACTATACATAGAGAGATTCACATTTCATTAGTCTTTGTTCTATTGGCGATCCTCGGAATTGAAATATCTTACTATATTTTCCAATTGAAGTGAAATATTATTACTGAAATTTCATTGTACATCTACATACAGCTTTAGCGGATAGCATTTTAAAGCTCCAATTAAACAAACCTAACATCTAAGAAATTCATCATCCGAAGAGGATGGCATCCTCTAGTTTGATATAAGTTCTCTTTCTTTTTATTTTGGGGAGGGAAGGGGGAGGCAGGTCAAACGACATGGAGACTGGTGAAGGGGGTAGGTGCCAATCAGGGTAGAAGCCAGTTGCCTTGCTATAAGTTGTATATAGCATTCAGCACCTACATATTGCACTGCTTCTTACACAAATTTTACTTAACTCTCGATCCCCTACAAGAACCCTAGACAACCCCGACCTGCACTATTTTTTGGGTTAGTAATTCATCCTTAATTCAACTTTAGTACACACTTCATTTTAAATCCTACAACTTTCATTTGAGAAATATGTACAGTATGTGTGTTTGGCTAGCTATCATCTTGGGGGTGGACTCATATTTCCAAGCAAAAAAGCCTAATCAAGTGAGAAAAGTCCTTTAAAATGTTACCTAATCCATCTACTAGATTTCTAGTTATTTGGGTAACAAGAAATAAAAAACCTTCATCTAAACTGTGGCAACTACATATACATCAGTTTAATAACTTAAATTTTATAAATACTTCTTCCTTCTTCTTCTTTTTTTTTTTTTTTTTGTTTTAAACTAGTTAATCGCTCCCCTAGTTTGAGCCGCACCAGAACTACAGAAAATGAAATCCGATTCAAAACTTCTTTCATTTGACTGTAGTGTTCCACTTTTGTTTCTATTTCATAAATTTTTTTTGAGCAAACAGAGGTGAGGATCATTTTTCTCCTTAATTTGAACTTCGGGAAATAAAAAAATAAAAAGCTAAATCATGCTCAACTTAAATGATCCCAATTGTGACAATTCAATTAGTAACTGAAAGAATTTGGATCTAAGGCATCATCATCACCAACAAGAGTTAAAACAGAGTTCCATCAAATCAACAGCATCCATCAAAATGAAAGAAATATATCTTAAATTAACACATAAAGAAACAAAAAGGAAGTATTTGTTGTTCATACACAGATCTTAGCAATACATGCACATGTGATGTGTAATAAATTGATAATTTTTAAATGTGCACAAGTAAATATCATCTTCAACAAACTAAGTGTACAGTTGCAATTTTACATAAGCTAAACTATGTTAAAGTTTATGTGTTTGTTTTTTTTAATGAAACGAAAAAGAAATATATATCTGAATTGATAAAAGGAAAATAAAAGCAGTGATGCCCAGTTCCTTTTTATTGGGGGGGGGGGGGGGGGGTTATTTCCCAATTCCAAAAGAGAGAATTAATAGAGAAAGTAATTGAGTTTGATCAAAGCATAGAAGCACATTTGAGAGAAAGAGAGAGAGAGAGAGAGACCTGTGCAGTGAATGGGTTGAGGGTGTGAGCGGAGCGGAGAGTCGCCACCGGTTGAGATTTGAGTTGGCTGATGATTTTGTCTGTTTTTTATCTCACCTTCTTCACGCATTCGCACTGCGAGTCTCGTTTCTTGCTGTCTTTTGGTTGGGCCTATTTGTGAACCTTCCTCTTCAGTTTATTAACCTGCCTTTTTTTTTTTTTTTTTTGGGTAAAATGTATAACTATCCTGAGTTTGGGCGAGAGATAAGAGACGAGAGTGAGTCAGAGAATGAGTAACGTCCGTTAAAGGACCACCTTAGTTAGTTTTAAAAAGGTTTAATCTTATTGATATTAGCTCAAATTTTAGGATTTTACCCTTTTGTTTTTATAATATATTTTTACCCCACCAAAAAAAAAAAAAAAAAAAAAAAGGAAGAAGAAGAAGATTACTGAAATTTGTTTAGAAAAAGTAGTTTCATTTATTCATAATTAACTTATTATACAATAAGAAAAAGAAAAAGATAAGATAAGCATTGTTTGAGTCACTAAACTTCCTTTTTTATTTATTTAATAAAAGAAAAAGGAAAATGGCTGAGTAAATTTTATTCTTTTAGTTTGGGACGGGGACATATCACATATGGTAATGTTATGGTAGAAAGGGATGGGATTTTTTTTTCTTCAAAATAACGTCTATTCTCAAACAATTTTGTTAATTAGCAACGATTTCAAATTATTTAGGAAACTAACATCTCGAATTTGAAGTACTCGAGATCATTGTAGCAACTCAAGTCTATTAAACTCAATTTCTATGTGGAACTTGAGTTTTAGAGACTCGAGTTCCAATTCCTATGGCTCTTTTCTCTTCCAGTTCTTTCTGTTCTTCCTTCTTTTTTCTTTCTTAAGACCCAAATCAAAATTTTAGAAAATACCCAAAACTCAAAGGCTCTAGTTTCTGCAAATCTGGTTGAGAGAGAGAGAGTGAGAATATGATTTTCTTTCTTAAAACCCAAATCAAAATTTAGAAAATACCCAAAACCTAAAGGCTAGGGTTTCTACAAATTTGGTTTAGAGAGAGAGAGAGAGAGAATTTGAACAGTTGCTGCATTTTTGTTGTGGGTTGCATTGTTGCATTCTTGTTGTGGGTTGCGTTGCTGCGTCTTTGTTGTTGGCATTGCTGCATTTTCTAGGTTGCGTTGCTGCGTTCTTGCTGTGGATCTGCTTTAGAGAACTCGAGTCTTAAGGACTCGATTTCCATAGAAATCGAGTCTCCAAGACTCGTGTTCCGTGGAACTCGACTCTATCATATTCGATTTGCTTCAGTGAACTCAACTCTTTCAGACTCGAGCTGTTAGTTCTCCAAATAGTTTGAAAATGTTACTAACTAACGAAATAATTTGAAATTTGGTGTTATTTAAAAAAAAAAAAAAATCCGAAAGGGATGTGTAAATTAATTAAACTAAACGTCAGCTTGGAGTCCTTTCTTTGTAAATACGGAAGTGGGCTAACTTAATGAAATCAACAAAGAAGGAAGGTACGGTACCCACTCTTTTTTTAGTGGGTACCATACCCCCTTTAAATCTTGACCGCATATTTTACACGTCTTAATCCTGACCATTTATTTATTTTTAATGAAAACTAGTTACCGAATAAGCAGGTAATGTATAAAAGCAAAAACACATCGAAAAACAAACAACGGAGTCTTTTCTTTCTCGCGTTCTTCTCTCCCAAACTGAAAACCTAGCAAGAGTTCTTCTTCTTCTTCTTTCACCGGTGGCCCAAGAGAGAGAAGGAATCAGCATTCTCTCCTTCAAGATCTCTTTCAAACCTGACGACCCAGATTCTGTGTCCATTCTCAAGTGGATCTCTATTACTGACCTGTGACTGTGAGTAGGGATGGCCATACCCATTGGGTAATGGATATCCAACCCTACCTGATCCAGTTATTCTGGGTAATACCCAATTCTTAATGGGTAGAAGGTAATTGGGTAAGGTTTGGATATTACCCATTTACCCATTATTACCCATTTAACTAATTAGATCTAACTCAAACCTAACTCAACCAAATTATTATGGGTAAACCTCAATTCACCCTATTACCCAATAATCAAAATTACCAAATTGCCCCTAAAACTAGAAAATGACCAAATTATTCCTAAAATCCTCTAAAATTACCAAAATGCACTCTAAACCTAAAAAATGACCAAAATAAACCCCAAAAACTAAAAATTACCAAAATACCCCATAAACCTAAAAAATGGCCAAAAGACCACCAAAACCTAAAAATTACCAAAATAACCCCTAAACCTAAAAAATGACCGAAAGACCACTAAAACCTAAAAAATGACCAAAATACCCCCGAAACTTTAAAATTACTAAAATACCCTCAAAACCTAGAAAATGACCAAAATACCTCCGAAACATAAAAAATGACCGAAATACCCCCGAAATCTAAAAATTACCAAAATATCCTTAAAACCTAAAAAATGACCGAAATACCCCCGAAACATAAAAAAAGGCCAAAATACCCCCGAAACCTAAAAATTACCAAAAACCCCCTAAAACATTAAAAAAATGATCGAAACACCCACGAAACCTAAAAAATGACCAAAATACCCCTGAAACCTAAAAAAGTACCAAAATAACCCCTAAACCTAAAAAATGACCGAAAGATCACTGAAACCTTAAAAATGACCAAAATACCCCCGAAACCTAAAAATTACCAAAATACCCTCAAAATCTAAAAAATGACTGAAATATCCCCCAAAACATAAAAAATTACCGAAATACCCCCTGAAACCTAAAAATGACCAAAATACCCCCCATTAACTTAAAATTACCAAAATACCCTCTAAACCTAAAAAATGTTTGAAATACCCCTGTACACACAATTTTCGTAAAAGATAAATCACACGATCACGAAATAGTGTAACAAATAATCAATTTGTATTTGATTTGTATATATGTGAGTACAATCCTCTGTATGAATCTTTACAATGAAAGAGTACAATAAATTCCTCTGATTCGATCTCCAAGAAACGTTACGATCCGAAGGGGGTATGAAGCTTGATCTTGAATCGTGCTTTGATGTCTCCAAGTTGAACGAATAATTGAATGTGCTTGATTTGATGCGAGGGCCGTTGGCTTGATCTCGAACTAGGTTAAAGGAAAATCCCCACTTTGATTTGAAGAAGTAGGAATAGGCCTTGATGAACAATGAAATTCTCGTGAATTTTAGAGATGACTCTCTATTTTGGCAGAGTGTCGGTAGTGTTTTCTCTCTAAGTATTCTCCTCTTTTTCTCATATGAGAAGCCTCTATTTATAGGCAACTCAATAATATTTAATTTGGAATTTTCTCTCAGCATTTATTGAGAGCTAATTATGGATTTAATTTAGTTTCCCATTTAATAAGAACTTTCCATATATGTCTTTTCTTCTGACATTGCCATATGGCTTTCTTATTTTGATGTTGCCACATGGCTTGATTTCATTTGCTGATCGTCCACCTCATCAATTGGAGATTAATTTGATCACAAATATTTTATCATGGACAATCAGACGGCTGTGAATACATCATAAAATTTTAATGTCTACAAATGCCCCCACTTCAAGATTCGGCTTTGCTCCCAATTGTCGTGCAAGGAAGACGAGGCTTGAAGTATTTTATTAATCTCAATTTGGACTAAGTATACGGAAAGCAAGACCTTTATCCACGTACATGAAGGATTTAGACAGTTGACAGTCTATTCGCGTATAAGAAGAATTTCAACTTGTCTTCTTCTTCTTTTTTTTTTTTTTTTAGACAACTGACACCTTGTGGGCTTGATTGCACAAGAGACCTTTTTTTTTTTTTTTTTTTTAGCCACAAGCCCACGTTGGTCTCCTTAGTAGAGTTATTGTTGAAGTTGTCTTGCTCGGCAAGGGGCTTTTTTTTTTGAACGCTGGGTTTCACTTTCATGGGCCCGGTCACACACAAGGGACATCCTCTTTGAAATGCAAGCCCACCTTAGTTTTGGTTAGGCAAGTTGGTGCCGCAATTGTCTTGCTCAGCAAGCATGTATTTTCTTTAGACGCACTCCTGCGAATCACTAGGGCTTCTTGCGAGTGCCACCTCTATAAAAGGAGGTGATGTTTTATGGGTTAAAGGCAATAATTGAGCGCCGTTTTTTTTTTTTCTTGAGTTTTTTTTTTCTTCAGCCGTAGCAGGCATTCTTCCTCTTTTTCCATTCTTTCTTGTGTTTGTCTTTGTATTTCCTTTGTTATTATTTTGTGCTGAACGACTTGATTTATTCTGTGCAGGTCATAGAAGTTGGAACTGCGTGAGCCAAGCATCAATTTCAAGCAAGCTAGCATCTTGTCCTTTTTGTCTCGGTGTTCGACGGATTCGAGCAACAGCGGTCCTCTCGTCACCTCTAGACTCCGGGTTTGTAAGCTTCTTCAGCGCATCCATTCCACTACCCCTTGTCTCGCGACCATTGGTGTGAGTGCTTCATCTGCGTAACCTTCTCACTGCCTCCGTCTTGCGGCCATTAGTGCGAGAGCTTCGTCGGCGCATCCACTCCACTGCCCCTTGTCTCGCGACCATTGGTGTGAGTGCTTCATCTGCGTAACCTTCTCACTGCCTCTGTCTTGCGGCCATTAGTGCGAGAGCTTCGTCGGCGCATCCACTCATCAGCGCGAGAGCATCATCGGTGCACTTTTCTGACTCCCTTTGCCACTACCTTCGTCCCGCGATCATCAGTGCAATAGCTTCGTCAGCGCATCCTTTCATCAGTGCGAGAGCCTTGTCGGTGCACTCTTTCTGACTGCCTTCACCATTGCCCTGGTAGTGCGAAAGCTTTGTCAGCGCATCCTTCCATCATTGCAAGAGCTTCGTCGGCGCATCCTTCTCACTGCCTTCATCACTGCCTTTGTCTTGCGGCCATCGGCGCGAGAGTTCCGTCAGCACATCCTCCTCACTGCCTTTACCATTGCCTTTGTAGTGCGAGAGCTTCGTCGGCGTGTACTTCTACCATTGCGAGAGCTTCGTCGGCGCATCCTTCTCACTGCCTTCGTCACTGCCTTTGTTCAACAACCATAGGTGCGTAGCTTTGTTCGCGTATCCGTCGTCTCCACCTCGCGGCTGTTGGCGCTGGAGCATTGAAAGAGCCACATATCAGATTCAAGCACCAATTGTTATCTCTTGGAGGCAATACTGCAGTGAGATTTTTGCTTCATCTAACTAAGCTCCTCTTCTTTCAGCGTCTTGCGGATTCGAGCATCGACGGTTTCATCCTGGACTTTGTGCTGCTGCCTTCCTCTTAGACTTTGTGTTGCTGTCCACATATTCACGTGACAACCAAGGTGCACACTAAATACACGCCTAAAGCTTCAATGCCCCCATGCGGACACATGGTTTCCTTGTAGCCTTGAATTTTCAATGCCACACCTAATGACCAATGAGCTATAACATGGTTTTCCAAGTTTGGATAGTGGACATGCAAGCCTCTACGGGTCCTTCTCTTCACATGCATGTTAATGCAAGCCTCTACGTGTCCATCATATGGTTGTTTCAACACCTACTACATGATGTTTGCATGTTAATGTCGAAATATTTGCTTGTTTCATCGACCCCACTTCTATAAGGGAGAAGGCCCCACTTTCATGATTTCCATAGTTTTGCATGTAATAGCCTATGCCATATTATTGACACTCCCCACACTTTAATTTAACGAGAAGCATGGTGGCCTCTTTGTGGTTTTGAACTTGAATACTATATTTAATGGTTAATAAGCCACGGTACACGTGACCTTTAGACTTAGTATACAACATGCAAACTTCCACTTGTATGTTAATATAGCTTTAGGTGCTTGAATGTTAACATATCTTGCTTGTAGTTTTTTTTAGTCAAATGCCACAGGCCCCTTTTTTTTTTTAGTAAAGAGCCTTTGAATGAATAAGGTATTCATCATTTCCTTTGGTTTGCTATCAGGTGTGTCAGGTGATTCAGGCTTGCCAACCCTTTGCTTAACTTTGTGACTCTTCTACGTTTGCTCAAGTTGTGACCTCTACGAGCTTTGTCTTCTCCAAGTGGCTGCCATCAAGTGCACTTCATCATGGTCATCTTTTACGACTCATTGAGGACTCTCAATGATCAATCCGTGACTCTCTTGCGCTCTACGAATGAACCTTTGGAGAAAGGCGTCGTCTTGAAAGTCCATCCACTTGGTAGCAGTGTCCCTTCATCCTCGTCTTCTACCATTCCTCGTCCTCCGAGTCTATCTCAATGGTGGGTCGAATCATCGCACGAACTACACGACCCGACTAGAAAGGATCCGCATGTTGTTTCGAGGACGTTTACTTTGGCTTCCAATCTTCATTCAACCGCAGACCACATCTATCCATTTCCTCTCCTTGGCCGTCAGATAAGTGTGGGAGAAGTACAATGGGCCTTACCTTCTTCCAAGACTCCTCCACTCCAATATAAGGGTGAGTTTTTCTACCTCCCTAAATATTGGGAGTGGCTAGAAGAAATATTGAGCTGCAATACTAAAGTCTTAAGTGATGCCCATCTTTACGAGCCGCTACTCGCATCGTTATTCACATATGATCGGAACACCCATGTCCTGCAAGCCTTCCTAGAGTGTTGGTGTACGGCTACGAACACATTGCACACGTCTGTAGGAGAAGTCTCCATTAGCTTATGGGACTTGCATTCGATCGGTGGGCTTCCCGTGTACGGCTCATTTTATGAAGAGGTGGTTCCAAACTCGAAAGACATATTATCTCTCCCCTCATGCTGTCATCATCTATTTGCCGCCTTCCATCACCTTAGTCTCGAGCTTGGTGGTTCGCACTTAGTCACTACGGCCTCATGGGTGAAGTTTTGGTTTCGTGGCAAGTCTAAATATCAGAAACCGCCAACTAGAAGGTCACTAAAGAGGAATGCACGAGGCAAGCAATCTCATAACCCCTCTGGTAAAATTGATGCCCCCAGAATTCTAACTAAAGAAGACGAGGCTCCCTTCAATGTGCTCGAAGTGGAGGGAAGGCTTATAGAAGAGACTTGGTTAGCTGCTTTGATCTCGTGTTGGTTGTGTGAGTTCGCTCTTCCCGATGGGGGACCAAACTTAATCAGGCCTGGTGTTTTCAAGAGTGTAAGTGCGATGGCTCGTGGTAAGAGATACTGCCTTGCAGTCCCAGTCCTAGCCAACATTTACAGAGGCTTGAATGAAATTGTGTCTTCTAAGACTCCTAGTAAATGTGATGCCACTTTTCCTGCACACTACTTGAATGCTTGGTTGGCCGAATACTTCGACACTCACTTTGAACTCGAAGGGTCTCGCTCCAAGGCTATTCCGCGCATGTTTAGATACTCCGGAGAGGGTGCAGCCAAGCATTACGATGAGGTTACGGCCCGTAAGCTATTTCGTGCCATTAGTAGCTTCAAATTTCATCGCTTAGGCCTTTTTAAAGGCCATCGAGAGATTCTGGTGGATGATGACAAGCTACCTAGCTCTTATGCAGATTACTTCATCAGCCAACGCTCCAGCTACTTGGCCTCTCGTCGCGGAAGTATATGTACAGTTGAACCATATAGCCCTCATCGCTTTGGTCGACAGTTCGGTTTCAATCAACACATCCCTGGGGAGCTTAATGAGGACTTTCGCACCGTCACCTTAGAGCAAGTGGTATGCTTCTGGCGCTGATGTCTTCGTCTTGTTACCAATTCAAAGTTCTTGATCCCTGCCTGCCCATCTGAGCATGGGGCTCCGTGTACGAAGGACTATATGAATTGGTGGGCTAGAAGATCTGATGGTTTCTTTTCAAGCAGGGCTGAGCAACCGATTGGGAATGTTAACCCGAGCAAGATAAGACTCAAAATAAAGCAGCCCAATGAAGTAGTTGAGCCTGTGAAGCGCCGAAGCGATGGGAAGCCCTCTTTTGGGATTTCAGAAGCTACTGATGAGTCCTTAGAAGGAGTGTGCGTGGACAAGGTACATTCTCCTAAGCGTGGGCCTTCTTGCATAGTCTCAACACCTCAAGACGTGGAGGTGACCAAGGGTAAGGATGCGTCGGATTCCGAGCAAAATAGTGGCAACTCAGATTCTCACTGGAGACGTAAAAGGCAAAGGGACAATCCTAGCAAGAATCAGGATCATGAGGGGGTCACCCAGGCAACTGACCGTGGTGTCGATATGGATTCGCTTCCCGACCTTTCTGGTGGCAGTGCACAAGTGAGTCTTAATTCTCTTTTTGATGATTTTGATCTTGAACCCATTAAAGACCTTTGTTTCCTTCACAATGACCTTGAAGCTATTTCTGGTATCCAAGAACTTTTTGAGAATGACAATCTTGGAATTCTTCCAATGCAGGATGACAATTACCCTTCGAAAAGAGCAGGAGAGAAGTGTACACCAGCTACCACTAGTCCTTCTACGAGCGAGTTTTCCATTCAAGGTCCAACAGCCTTTGATTTGGCTACTAAGGAAATTGACCCATCATATTCGGGGAAGACTAACGCCACTCTTTCTTCCGGACCTATTCACAAGCCTTCAAGGGACGTGACTCGAAATAAATCCATTATGTGTAGTTCAAGTATCCCAGCCACTTCAACTGTCACAAAGTTTGAACCTGACGATTTGATTTCGAAGGCCGATCGACGGCGTGCAAAAATGCTAGGAGGGGAACTAATTGAGAAGGTCGTTAAAACCCCTTTTACTCTTGTGACTTCATTTAGAGATGGAGTCGAGAAGATCCTTCAAGTTATCGCTCAAATAAAAGTTGTGGACGCAACGCCTTTAAGAGAGCGTATTTCGAAATATATGGATGATGTAGACCGATATTCTTCCCTCCATCATGCTCTTTCACAAGGCATCGCACCTGAAGACAAGGAACGGAAGCTTACTGACGCTCGACATCGTCTCACTCTTGCGCTCGACTTGGAAGCCATTAAGATCGATCAGAAAGTTGCAATCAAGGCGAACTTAGACAAGACCTTAGCTAGAGAGATTGAATTGAAGAAGGAACTTGAGTCACTTTCAATGCAAAAGGCAGAGTTTACAGCGTCGAGCACCCTTTGTGATACAGAACTGGCCCAGCAACAAGTGATTATTTCTCAAATCAAGGGGGAGGTTTCCAAGATTGAGGCCACTCCAACCTTAGAAGCTTCTGATGATGCAAAACTTAGAGAGCTACAAGGGTTACTAGAGACTAGCAAAGAGGAGTTGAGGCATTTAGATTGGATAGGTTAATCTTTTTTTTATTTTTTATTGATGTAGTCATTACAATGTAACGACACCTATCTCATTATTAATAAAGAAATTCATTTATTTCCGGCTCAATGTTTGCTCCCCCTTTTTTTTTTTTTGCGACTGTGGTTAGCAAAGGATGCTAGGCTGCCTACGTACCCAAAAGAGATCAAGTCATAACGTAGTTCAAAAGGACTCATTAAAAAAAAAAATTTTAAGTACATATGTGACTGAACTTAGTAACGAATACCAAGCTGCCTACGTACCCAAAAGGGATCAAGTCATAACGTAGTTCAAAAGGATTTATTAAAAAAAATTTAAAGTACATATGTGACTGAACTTAGTAACGAATACCAAGCTGCCTACGTACTCAAAAGGGATCAAGTCATAACGTAGTTCAAAGGAGTAGTGTTTTTTTTTTTTTTTTTTTTTTTTTTTTTTTTTTTTTGTCCCTAACTTTTGCCTAGGTCGCCTCTTTCAAGGTTTTCAACCTAGCGGAAATTTTTTTGTCCCTAACTTTTGCCTAGGTCGCCTCTTTCAAGGTTTTCAACCTAGCGGGATTTTTTTTTTTTTTTGGTGGGCAGTTTAAGCTCTTACCGAGGAGCATCTCCAATACTTCATGCATAGTATCGCTTCAGGAACTTTGCATTTATGGGACCTACCCTCAGGCCATCCCCATCGACTATCTTGTAAGCACCATTAGTGTAGACCTCCTGCACCACATAGGGGCCATCCCATTTTGATGTGAACTTGTTCCTAGTCTTGTGAGAGATGTTGATGGGCCTTCGCATAGCAAGTACTAGGTCCCCTACTTGGAAAGATCGAGGTCGGACTCTCTTGTTGAACGCTCGCGAAAGCCGCGCTTGGTAGCATTCAAGACGTTGTTGAGCTTCCAATCTCTTTTCATCAAGTGCTTCCAACTCTTCGAGTCTTAAACGTGCATTTTCTTCATTTGTGAGCCCTTCTTGGATAGCAATTCGAAGTGATGGAATTTGTCGCTCCAAAGGCAGGACTGCTTCGACACCATATACTAATGAATACAGAGTGGCTTGCGTGGGTGTCCTGTATGTTGTTCGGTATGCCCATAAAGCTTCTCCAATCTTTTCATGCCAATCCCTCTTCGAGCGCTCTACTACCATTTTCAACAAATTGCAAAGCGTCTTGTTGAAAGCCTCAGCAAGACCGTTGGCTGGCGCGTTATACATGGATGACTTGTATTACTTGAACTCAAACTTCTCGCATAATTGGGTCACCAAACTATTGTAGAATGGCTTACCATTATCTGTGATGATATAGCGAGGGACACCATATCGATAGATCAAGTGAGTCCTGATGAAGTTCACCACATTTTCCTTCTTTACTTCCCAGAGAGGTATGGCTTCCGCCCATTTAGAAAAATAGTCGGTCGCAACTAATATGTACAGGTGACCCCCCGACGACTTAGGCAATGGTCCTACAACATCGAGTCCCCATGCATCAAAAGGCCAAGATGCAATTGTGGGGTGCAGGGGCTCCGGTGGTTGATGGATGTAGTTCGCATGAAGCTGGCACGCTTCACATGTCTTTGCATAGTCCATACAATCCTTGACCATGGTGGGCCAATAATAACCCATTCGTTTTATCCGGTGATACAACTTGGGGCCAGACTGATGGGCGCCACACACTCCTGAATGAGCCTCTTCCATGGCTTGATCACCTTCCTCCTTCCCAAGACATCGTAAGAATAGACCGTCAAAAGACCTCCTGTATAATGTGCCCTTATAGTGTATAAAACGGGGCGCCTTTCGCCGTACCTCAGTCTTGTGACGGGGATCTTCAGGTAGCTTACCATGTTCCAAATAATCAATTAGGGGTTGGCGCCAGTCCTCATCCTCCACTATAGATATTGATATGGCATTCGTTGCACTCACATCTTCTTCCGTGTAAGAGAGCACCCAACGGTTGCAGACAGGGACATTTGCCTTTTCACCTTCCGACAGAGCCAACGTGGTGGCTAGGTTGGCTAGAGCATCTGCCATCCTATTCTCGTTTCTGGGAATATGCTCCAAGGAAACTCCATCGAACTTCTCAATTAGTCATGTAGCCATCTGAAAGTAAGGAATCAAACCCTCATGTTTAACTTCATATTGTGTCAAAAGTTGATTGATTACCAACTTGGAATCGCTGTAGACTTCTAAGTATGAGATCTTCATATCAAGGGCCATTTGGAGGCCTGCAATAAGGGCTTGATACTCAGCAATGTTGTTTGAACATGGTTCACTAAGCACAAAGGCGAACAGTAACACTTGTTTTTGTGGCGACACGAAAACAACCCCAGCACCAAATTCCTCTTGCCGTGCGGCTCCATCAAAGAACATCATCCAAGGTGGGAGGACTTCAGTGTACAATACATCTTCATCTGGAAAATCATCTGAGATCTCCCAATTGGCAGGAATGGGATGATCAGCAAGGAAATTTGCTAGGGCTTACCCCTTGATGGCCTTTTGGGGCACATACATGATTTCAAACTCTTGAAAGGCCACAGCCCATTTTGCCAACCGTCCAGACATGATTGCCCTAGACAAGACGTATTTGACCGGATCTATCATTGCAACCAAGTGTATTACGTGTGCTTGCATGTAGTGCCTTAATTTTTGAATGGAGAAGAAAAGTGCAAGACACATCTTCTCTATTGGAGAATACCTTAGTTCTACCCCAGTTAGCTTTTGACTAAGGTAATACAATACTTTCTCTTTTTCTTCTTCATTTTTCTGAGCTAAGAGGGCCCCAAGTGATTGTTCTTGTGCAGCAATGTAGAGCACTAGAGGTTTTCCTGGCATGGGCACTCCTAAGACAGGCGGGTTAAGCAGATATCTTTTAATGCTCTCAAATGCATTCCAGCAAGCCTCATCCCATTCAAAGGTGGCATCTTTCCTCATCAATCGACTGAATGGTTGACACCGTCCTGCTAGATTAGATATGAAACGTCGAATGTATGCAAGATGGCCTTGTAAGCTTCGAAGCTCTCGCAGGTTCTTTGGTTCAGGCATCCTTTGGATAGCGTCTATTTTAGATTGATCCACTTCAATACCTCAATGTCGAACAATAAAGCCTAGAAACTTCCCAGATGTGACCCCAAACGCACATTTGAGAGGATTCATTTTGAGTTGATATTTCCTTAGCCGATCAAATACGATGCGCAAGTCCCGTAAATGATCCCCTCTTTTCTTTGTCTTAACAACTAAATTGTCAACATAACATTGCACAATTTTGTGGAGTATGTCATCAAAAATTCGTTGCATTGCCCGTTGATATGTTGCACCAGCATTCTTGAGCCCAAAAGGCATCACCTTATAACAGTAGATCCCCTTTGGAGTTCGAAAAGCTGTAAGCTCTTCATCCTCGGGTGCCATTCGAATTTGGTTGTATCCTGATGAGCCATCCATGAATGATAATACTTCATGACCAATAGTCGCATCAACCATAAGTTCTGTATTTGGAAGTGGGAAGTCATCCTTTGGGCACGCTCTATTCAAGTCTCGAAAATCAACACAAACTCGAATTTGTCCATTCTTCTTTTTGACAGGGACAATGTTTGCAATCCACTTTGGGAATTGTACTTCTCGGATGAATCCTGCCTGCTCAAGTTTGTTAACTTCTGCCTCAATTTGTGGGAGGAGTTCGGGTCGAAAGCGGCGTTGGGCCTGCTTGATTGGGCGCACTCCTTGCTTTATTGCTAACCGGTGAACTGCAATTGTTGGGTCTAAACCTGGCATCTCCTTGTATGTCCAAGCGAACACATCTTTGTACTCCATTAAAAGCTCAAAGTATTTGCTTTCTTCCTCCGGTGTCAAAAGCGAACTCACGTAGATCGGGCGAGGTTCCTCGTCAGTCCCTAAGTTTAATTCTTTGAGCTCATCTACAGTAGCTTGCCCCCCGTCTTCTATTGCTCGAGGGGCTTCATTTGGTTCATCGTCTGATGCATCTGATTCAGAATCAATTTCCGCTGTCACATGGCAAGAAGGAAGGACTAGTGTCTCGTGATCCTTCTCCCCATCATCAACTTGCTTCTTGAGCTCTCGTGTGTGCACAATAGTCCGCCACTTTACTTTAAAGGAGTTTCCTCTACTAACTTCTACAGTCAACTCACGTTTCATGCGCGAAGGGATAAGGCTGTAAGCTTCGGTGCCCTTTCTCTTTTGTAGGCCACTTTTCTCCTCCTTGGGTTGTGAGGTGTCAGTTGAGCTACTTGTAGACCCAAGCCTATCAAATGCCGACCTACGTGTACGTGAGGTTCCTTCTTTCGTAGGGAGAGAGATGCTTAATCTATTAAATACTGACTCTCGAGGAGCAGCCGTTCCTAGATGATCAAATACAGAAGATCTTGACACAAGCTTCGGCTTCCCCTCCTTCTCAACTTCAAAAGTGATGTGCTGTGATGTCGCTTTTTTTTCTTTCCCTTTGGCTGAGATTCGAACTGGCTCTTGTGATGAATACCCCAACCCGGTTCTAGGAATCTTAATTGCATAACCTTGTTGCTTCAGTTTGCTTTGGGTCGAGTTAAGCCCATGTGACTTTTCTTCCACGTAATCTGAATAAAGTTGTCCCAATTGCGGAGGATTTTGGAAATCATAGCCTGATTTTGCCAAAAGTGTATACGCTTTAGGGTCGAAACCCTCTTCTGTCCTTCTGACTGGCAATGAATCTTCTTTAACAAGGTTACGTGTGGCTCTAGTGAAACCTTTGAGTGGGGGTTTTGTGGATGCCACTTGGCCTAGCTTCGGTAATGGTAAGGTGAAACCACTTTTAAGGATGGCAATATCTTCCTCTTGAATAGACTTTTTGCATTTATCCTTAGTCTCCATTGTCAACCCAAATGGGGATTGCCCTTCCTTTCGTTTAGACGCGGGCACATATCGTAAGACCACGGGTGCCTCTTTCTTCTCTTCACGAAACTTCTGTCTTACTTCAGAGTTAGGTTTTGGACCTTCCGTGAGGGGCTCACCTCCTTCCTTACGTTTTGACTTCTTCTTTTCCATAGACTTTTCTTGTGGTGCATCATAGGTTGTGTCGCAATCCAAGTAAAACTTGGCATCTGCAAAGTGAGATTCTGCCACCGTAAATGGTTGCAAATCTGCTGTCACCACCTTTACTTGCTTGCCATCACAATACTTGAAGCATTGATGCAATGTAGAAGGTACAACACCATTCCCATGAATCCATGGTCGTCCTAACAACAGGTTATAAGAGGTCTTCGAATCGATCACATGGAAGAGAGGTCTTGCTTTTAATTCATCAATAGTCACATCTAACCGAATCATACCGATTGCCCTTTGTCCTTCTTGGTTGAAGCCCTGGATGACGAGTCGACTTTTAGATAACTCTTCCATGGATATGCCTAGGCGCCTCATTGTTCCTTTAGGCATTATGTTGACGGCAGACCCATCGTCTATGAGGATGCGGCTTACTTTTTCCCCCCGTGTGTAACCTGAGACAAAAAGTGGTCGATTGTGTGGTTTAGAGCCCAATAGGAGATCCTCATCAGCGAACGTCATCTTGTCGTGGCAATGAGCACATATAGCAACTGTTTCTTCCGAGGCATGGGTTTCGCCTTCCTCTTCCTTTGTTCCTCTGGTTTCTTTAAGGCTTACTTTTTCCTCCTTTTCGGTGAGGTCTTCTTGATCATCAACATCATGGCAAGAAACCATGTAAGTGGTTGTCATTAGGCCCTCTGTAAGAAAGCCTTTAGGGAAAAACTCATGCAGCGTGACCGACAAGGGGCCTTCATTCGGACGAGCTCCCTTTCTTTGTTCCTTCAGACCATTTTTTCCCTTCCCCTTGGGAGCAACTTTTGAATCGTTTGCTTGAAGTTCCCTTTTCTTGTAAGGAACATTGGGTTTTGGGTTACGCTGTTTTCGAAATCTCTTGTAGGTCACAAAAGTCCAACCCTCCTCGTCACCTACCAATTCGTCGTCAGCTCTATCATCATCTTGAGGGTTGAAACATGACGAGTGCATAGGCTCAAACGTCCCAAATTGGATGTGCTTGCAATTTGCCCTTGATGTTGATGGCAAGGTAGACCGTACTTCCGTTGGAGTTGGTGACTTCACAGAAATTAGGGATCCAACCGCGAACGTAGCATGATTTGCCTCAGCAGTTTCATCCAGGTCTAAAAGAATTTTACCCTCCTTTACAAGCCTTAGTATAAGGTCCTTTAGAACAAAACATTTTTCCACAGGGTGACTTACAACTCGATGGTATACGTAATATTTTGGGTCGTTGGTACGCCCCATTTCATATGGACGCTTACATTCTGGAAGCTTGATCACATTCTTCTCTAATAAGTCCTCGAGCATGCCTTGAACGTCGGCATCTGGAAATGGATACGTCTTTTCTTCCATCTCCTTCAAAGTCAATCGGCGCTTTTCCCGTTCTTGCATTGGACCAGCCCTTTTCTCCATTCTCTTATTCTCTTTACTGGAGATCTTCACAGGCTCCACAGCAACAGCCATAGATTCCTTAACCATGGATCTGGAAGACTTATCCCCCTTCTTCATATCTTTCTTCTCTTTACGCTGCTGGTCAACAGGTAAGCCTTTTTCTCCATGGCTAGATAGACTAAGCTCCATGTCATGGGCTCGGGTAGCAAGCTCCTCAAAGGTGTGAGGTTTGATTCCTTGGAGGATGTAAAGCAACCCCCAGTGCATACCTTGGATGCACATTGCCACTCCTGAAGACTCGGAAAGGCGATCTTTGCAGTCGAGACTCAATGAGCGCCAACGATTGATGTAGTCTAACACTGGTTCATCTTTCCATTGCTTCGTGTTGGTTAATTCCAGCATGCTTACGGTACGTCGGGTACTGTAGAAACGGTTCAAGAATTCCTTTTCCATTTGCTCCTAGCTATCAATGGACTCGGGTTCGAGATCCGTGTACCAATCAAAAGCATTTCCTCGAAGAGTACGCACAAATTGCTTCGTGAGCAAGTCCCCATCCGTACCAGCATTATTGCAAGTCTCGATGAAATGAGCAATATGTTGCTTAGGATTCCTTTTCCCATCGAACTGTTGAAACTTAGGAGGTTGGTAACCCGTAGGCATCTGTAAAATGTCAATCCTCTTGGTGTATGGTTTTGAATACATCAGAGAGTTTTGTGGTGCCCCACCATATTGAGCTCGGATGGTGTTCGTTATCATGTCCTGTAACTGCTGGACCGATAGAGATGAAATTGAGGTAGAGCTCCCTTGTGGACCACCAGCCTTCTTTGGAGAAGATGTGTGAGCATCTTGGGATGTATGTTGATGCATGTGAGAATGACCTTTGCTAGACTCCCCTCGATTCTGAACCTCAAGCTTGTTCATAAGCGTGGTGATTTGAAGGTCCTTCTCCTCCACAGTCTTGGTAAGCTTAGCTATAGCATTTCCCATTTCAGCAATCTTTTCGTCAATGGTGGCAGTCTCTGTCATCATGGCCGCCATAGCTATCGTACGAGAAGAATTTTCTGAGAAGATAGATGAAGTGACTTCTCGGGGAGATCCTTGGGAAGAACTTGACTGTGAAGCATTACTCGACCCAGCATCTGATGCAGAATAGTGATATTTGCTCCCAATCATTGAGTCCTCTGGAATGAATGATGAATCTCCCTTCCTAGAGGAAGTGTGCTTGCTTGTCCTCAAAGTGCTCAAGGAGATGATAGTCTTTGGCTGGGCTGGGGCACTTATGAGCTTCGTCATAGGAGCTTTTCCCTCGACTTCTTGTGATGTGAGGAGTCTCATTGCCTTAGCTTTGTTTCGAGTCATGGGACCTGTGGAAGTACTGCTGCTTGTTGATCCCCCAACGCTTTTGGTAGCATTCTTGGAAATTTGAGACTTCTTCAAGGCCATTGAACTAGATGGATTGGAGACTTGAAGATTTCTAGGATGGAGAAAGAGATGAGAGGCAGAGAGGTCCCACTGGGCGTGCCAGAAATTTGTACACACAATTTTCGTAAAAGATAAATCACAGGATCACGAAATAGTGTAACAAATAATCAATTTGTATTTGATTTGTATATATGTGAGTACAATCCTCTGTATGAGTCTTTACAATGAAAGAGTACAATAAATTCCTCTTATTCGATCTCCAAGAAACGTTACGATTCGAAGGGGCTATGAAGCTTGATCTTGAATCGTGCTTTGATGTCTCCAAGTTGAACGAATAATTGAATGTGCTTGATTTGATGCGAGGGCCGTTGGCTTGATCTCGAAATAGGTTAAAGGAAAATCCCCACTTTGATTTGAAGAAGTAGGAATAGGCCTTGATGAACAATGGAATTCTAATGAACTTTAGAGATGACTCTCTATTTTGGCAGAGTGTCGGTAGTGTTTTCTCTCTAAGTGTTCTCCTCCATTTTCTCATATGAGAAGCCTCTATTTATAGGCAACTCAATAATATTTAATTTGAAATTTTCTCTCAGCATTTATTGAGAGCTAATTATGGATTTAATTTAGTTTCCCATTTAATAAGAACTTTCCATATATGTCTTTTCTTCTGACATTGCCATATGGCTTTCTTATTTTGATGTTGCCACATGGCTTGATTTCATTTGCTGATCGTCCACCTTATCAATTGGAGATTAATTTGATCACAAATATTTTATCATGGACAATCAGACGGCTGTGAATACATCATAAAATTTTAATGTCTACAACCCCCAAAACCTTAAAATTACCCAAATACCCTCTAAACATATAAAATGACAAGAATACCCCCGAAACCTATAAAATAACCAAAATACCCCCCTAAATCTAAAAAATGACCGAAATACTCTTGAAACCTATAAAATCACAAAAATATCCCGAAACCTATAAAATGACAAAAATGCCCCTAAAACCTATAAGATGATAAAAATTCACCCAACCCTAAAAAATGATTGAAATAATCTTGAGACCTAAAAAATGACCGAAATATCCTCAAAGCTTAAAAAATAACCGAAATATCCCAAAACCTAAAAAATGACCAAAATACCCCTAAAACATAAAACATTACCCCTGTAACCTTGAAATTACCAAAATACCTCTGAAACCTATAAAATTACTGAAATAGCCCCAAAATATAAAATTTTTTGAAATACCCCTAAAACCTAAAAAAAAAAAAAAAAATGCTTTCGTAATCTAAAAAATGACTGAAATACCCTTAGAATCTAAAAAATGACCAAATAACCCCAAAACCTAAAAAATTACCAAAATTCCCTCAAAACCTACAAAATGACTGAAATATTCTTAGAACCTTTAATCTTGACAAAAATACCCTCGAAACATCCAAAATACCCCAAACCTTTATTTTGGTAATTTAAGAGGTTACAGATGTATTTTGGTCATCTTACAGGTTTAGGGGTATTTTAGTCACTTTAAAGGTTTCAAGGGTGTTTTGGTCATTTTAGATATTTTCTGAGGGTATTTGGTTGTTTTAGAGGATTAGGGCTATTTTGGTTGATTTATAGGTTTTAGGGGTATTTTTGGTAATTTTAGAGGTTTGGGGTTATTTTTTGTCATTTCAAAGGTTTTGGGCGTATTTGGTCATTTTACAGGTTTATGGCGTATTTTGGTCATTTTATAGGTTTGAGGGTATTTTAGACATTTTTTTAGGTTTATGGTGTATTTTTACCATCATATAGGTTTTAGGGGCATTTTTATCATTTTATAGATTTCAGGGGTATTTTGGTCATTTTATAGGTTTTGGGGGTGTTTTGGGGGTATTTTTGGTAATTTCTAAGGTTTACGGGGTATTTCGGTTAATTTTTAGGTTTCGGAAGTATTTTGGTAATTTTTAAGTATTAGGGGTGTTTTAGTAAGTTTTTAGTTTTCGGGGATATTTTGGTCATTTTTTAGGTTTAGGGGTTATTTCAATCATTTTTTAGGTTTCGAGGGTATTTTGGTAATTTTTAAGTTTCAAGGGTATTTAAGTCAGTTTTTAGGTTTTGGAGGTATTTTTGTCATTTTTTAGGTTTAGGGGGGTATTTTTGGTAATTTTATGTTTCTGGGGGTATTTCAGTCAAATTTTAGGTTTCGGAGGTATTTTGGTCATTTTTTAGGTATAGGGGGTATTTTGGTAATTTTTGGGTTTCAAGGGCATTTTGGACATTTTTTAGGTTTCGTGGGTATTTGGTCATTTTTTAGGTTTCGAGGGTATTTTGGTCATTTTTTAGGTTTAGGGGGTATTTCGGTAATTTTAAGTGGTTTTTGAGCATATTTAGAGATTTTGGGGGTATTTTTGTCATTTTAGAGATTTCATGGGCATTTTGCCTATTTTAGAGATTTTGAGATATTTTGGTCATTTTAGTGGTTTTTTAGCATAATTAGTGATTTTAGAGGTTTCATGGGCATTTTGCTCATTTTAGAGAATTTGAGGATATTTTGGTTTTTTTTAGTGGTTTTTGAGTATATTTGGTGATTTTATAAAAATTGGATTTGGGTAGGGTATGGATATCCATGGGTAAACAAACTGGGTAACAATTGAGTATGGATACTAATTGGATAAGGTAATTGGGTATCCATGGATAAATTAATTGGGTTGGGTATACCCATACCCTACCCATACCCTACCCATGGCCATCCCTCTATGAGCTTTCTTCAATTCTTTTTACTCTTACTTTTTTTTTTTTAAGTCTTATGATCTTATCAATTTGTATTTGATATTGGGTCTTTCTTTTCTTTTTTCTTTTTCTTTTTTTCCTAAAATTCCTAATCTCTACATGTTTGACGGTCCTTGGATATTCAAATCCTTGCAAAATCTTGGGTTTTTGCTTATAAAATTTCAATCTTGTCACCTCTGTTTCAAAATCCTCTTATCCATGGCTTAGTTCCAATTCGATGCTGGAACCAACCAAAGTCAGATAAAATTGAACTTAACTCCTGAAAAGCAAGCAGAGGTAGAGCAAATAGCATTTGCTTCAGCCTTGGCAGCAGGGAAAGAGGCTACAGTGATTGAGTTCTGCTCACTAAAATGCAGGCTTTGCAATTCGTTAGTTGATTCTGTTTTAGAGGTGGAGGGTAGAAACTTAGATTGGCTCAATATTGTCATGGCAAATGCGGAAAATGAAATGATCTTATATATGAAGACATACAAATTTTGTGGCTGGTTTTAGCTTGGTCGTTGTATACATTTATCTAGCATTTAATCAACAAAACCATGGGGTTTCTTGTTATATTATTTTAAGCATATTGTCTATTTCTTGTTTAAGGCTCTTATATTGTGCTAGTGCCATTCTGTTTTTGTGGAGTTATTACTGGTAGTCATGAGAATGCATTACCAAGTTGTTTGTCCTGCCGAGTTTGACACTACGCAATTTTGAACTTCAACAATTACTGAAGTTATTAATAATTAGGAGGTGCCAAGAATATACCTCTTGGAGAATCCATGTTGTCTTGTCACTTATCAAAAAAAAAGAATCCATGTTGTCTTGTCAACTTAGACTTTTGCAAATGATTAAGTATTGAGAGAAAATATCTGGGATCATTCATGTGTTTCACTTATTTGTTTGTTTGTTTGTTTTTATTTATTTATTTTAATCTCTTGCAATTGCCTGAGAGACCCTTGATCATTTATGATATTTTTTCAGTATTTCACTTCTCTATCATGACCTTAAGACCTATTTAGAATAGGCTTAACATATGACCACAGCATTTGTGGATTTTACTCAAGTAAATCTTATTGTGTTCGGTTGTATCATATGGTTTATGATGGAGAGCATATACCAGGTTTAAAGTCCTGGTTCCAGGATCTTGCTCTTTGATAACAAAAGGCCGGTATGACGTACTATGTCACTATGTCTTGTCTGTTTTTCAGATGATGAAAGTGTTGAAATTATGAGATTTTTATTAAATATTTGGCAAATTTTGGAACTAGATTCACACATCTGATTTGTTGGGAATAACGTTTTTGTCACAATGAGTATGATTATCGCTCTCATATTGAAGGATTCCTGAAGTAACTCGGTATTAACATCCCAACCATTTTTATTGTTAGGGCTTTGTCCTTGATGATATTGGCTCCATTCTTGAGGGTGGAAAATTTATAACAACCAAATGATATTGTCCTTGAGCTTCACTTAGTTGTTTATCTTCCTTTTTTTTGGTGATCTCGTTGGGGCTTTGCATAAGCATAAGTTTGTCCTCAAGATCCCTCCCCCAGTACTTGTGTTTTGCAGTTTCTATTAAATAGAAAAGTAAATAAGATCTGCCCTGCCTATATTTTGGGTTTTTGGAGAGATTTGTCTCTAAATCTTTCAGCTGAGTCTTATTCATTGGGAATTTCAGCTGTTTGGCCCTTCACAAAGGAAATTAAATCTCTCTATTCGTTATACAATCTTAATTGCATTCCCTAAGAAGTTGATTATGACACCCTTTTAAAGAATTTCAGAGTAAATAATTTTTAATTGTATGTGTTTTGTGTGTGGCAGGGCACAGGTTGTGAGATGGCCACCAATTTGTTCCGAGTAAACACTGTAACACACTTTCACACTCCTTTATGTGATAAAATTGCAAGCTGCTGTGAGAAAATTGCAGAGAATGCTATTAACCTTCCCTGAAGCACTCTTGGTTGCAAGTAGAGGCCACTGCTGCTAGAGTTACTGTTGTCAAAGCTGTTCATAACCAGGTGGATGGGAAATATTGCAATACAAATGTCTAAGAGATTGCCTTTGTTTGAAAGTGTAATTTTTAGTATTTTAATGATGTCACCCCAATGAGCAAAAGCTCATTGGAGAGAGAGAGAGAGAGAGAGATTAGGTTAGAGGTTTTGTTAAACACAATGTAACTTGTATGTGTGTGTATATGTATATCAGGTTTTGAAGGTTATTATACTTGTTCCTTTTTATTTTCCCCACATTATCAATTTCCTCTAAACTTAATGACTTCTTGTGGGGTACTTGATGCATGAAGCTCTATTATCATGTTTTCACTGTAATAATGAATCGTAGGCATGATACCTGCCTTGTCTAGCATACGATCAAGGACAACAACACTAGAGCTTTATCTAAAAGTTTAGGGCCTTAAGTTGCATCTTTGAATTGATCCAAAAAGGGGGAAAAAGTTGATATGCCTAGACCAAAAAGTGTAACACAGGAAAGAAAACCATATTTTAACTTTACTATTAGTAATTCTTGTGGTTGGGCTAATTTTTTGGGATGTTTATTTTGTTTTTGATTTTAGATCTAAATTTTTGTTAATAGCTTTTAAAATGAGGAAAAAGCTAAAGCAACAAATTTTTTTTTAAAAAAAAATTGCTATTGTGATAAGCGATTATTAGTAAGTAAAAAAGTGACTTTAGTGGTAGGCCCAAATATAAAAATACGATCATATGTGATATCGGTACTGCCCAATGTGACGATAGAATTGTCAAATGTGAGAGAAAAAATAGGTTACCACCGAATGTGACAAATGTACGGTTAGAAGTGATGTTGGTACTGCCCAATATAATAATGGAACTATTAAATGTGACAAAAAAAATAAGATACCACTAAATGTGACAAAAGTACAGTCAAATGTGATCTTGGTACTGCCTAATGTGATAATGGAACCAAAAAAATGTCAAAAAAAAACTAAAGGAACCACTGAATATGACAAAAGTAAAGTCACATGTGATGTTAATACTGCACAATGTGAAGATAGAACCGTTAAATGTGAGAAAAAAAAAGGGAACCACTAAATTTGAAAAAAGTACTGTCAAATGTGATATTAGTACTGTCGAATGTGATAATAGAACCATCAAATGTGAGAAAAAAAATAAGGGAACTACTAAATGTGGCAAAAAAACTGTCACATGTGATGTTGGAACTGCACGATGTGAGGATGGAACTGTCAAATGTAAGAAGAAGAAAAAAAAAGGAATCACCAAATATGACAAAAGTACTGTCAAATGTGATATTAGAACTGCACCATGTGAGGATGGAACCTTCAAATGTGAAAATGAATTAGTCTAAAATCCTAGTAAATAGGTCCTACTTACATTGTGCTTAATTGTTTTTATCTTTTCTAATGGTAAGTTTTGTTATTCTAATGAGAAACAAATAAAGGAACCACTAAATGTAACAAAATAACTATCAAATGTGATGTTGAAATTGCACAATGTGATAATGGAACTGTCAAATGTGAGAAACAAATAAGGGAACCACCAAATGTGACTAAAGAACTGTCACATGTAATGTTAGAACTGCACAATTTGAGGATGGAACCGTCAAATGTGAGAAAAAAGTAAGGGAACCACTAAATATGAGAAAAGAACTGCCACATGTGATGTTGGAACTATACAATGTGAGGATGAAACCGTCAAATGTGAGAAAAAAGTAAGGGAAGTAAGTGAACCACCAAATGTGAGAAAAGAATTGTCACATGTGATGTTGGAATTGCACAATATGATGATGGAACTGTCAAGTGTGAGAAAAAAGTAAGGGAACAACCCAATGTGATAAAAGAACTGTCATATGTGATGTTGGAATCGCATAATGTGAGGATGGAACAGTCAAATGTGAGAAAAAAAGGTATAGGAATTACCAAATTTGAGAAAAGAACTGTCACATGTGATGTTGGAACTGCACAATGTGAGGATGGAACCGTCAAGTGTGAGAAAAAAGTAAGAGAACCACCCAATGTGATAAAAAATTGTCATATGTGATGTTGGAACCGCACAATGTGAGGAAAAGAAAAAAGAACCACCAAATGTGAGAAAGAAATGTCACGTGTAATGTTGGAACTGCACAATGTGAGGATGGAACCATCAAATATGATAAAAAAGTAAGGGAACCACCAAATGTGAGAAAAGAACTATCACATATGATGTTAGAACTGCGCAATGTGATGATGGAATCGTCAAATATGAGAAAAAAGTAAGAGAACTACCCAATGTGACAAAAGAACTGTCATATGTGATATTGGAACCGCACAATGTGAGAATGAAACTGTCAAATGTAAGAAAAAAAAAGTAAGGGAACCACCAAATGTGAGAAAAAAACTGTCACATGTGATGTTGGTACTGCACAATATGAGGATGGAACCGTCAAATGTGAGAAAAAAGTAAGGGAACCACTAAAAGTGAGAATAGAACTGTCACATCTAATGTTGTAACTGCATAATATGAGGATGAAACCATCAAATGTAATAAAAAAGTAACCTGATGTAGCAGGTTATCTGTAACCTGATGTAGCAGGTTATCTACTAGTGGGTATCGTACCCCTTTTTTTTTTTTGGTACCATAGAATTACTCATACAAAAAATATTTAATTGAATTAGAGATGTAGTATTGAAGTTGAATTGATGTAGGTGCACGCAGAAAATAAACGACTAAATTAGAAAAAGCAAAAAAATATTTTGGGTTAATTTAATTGTTTTTTTTTTTTTTAGAGAATTTCAACCTATGGTGTTCATTCTTTATGATAGCTCTTTATTATTAGACCAAGACATCAATTGATTTTTGGTGTAGGTAGAGATTGAATTTCAGATCTCTTATTCAACCATCAGAAAGTTTACTAGTTGAGCTAACTGGAACTCACAAGGGTTAATTTAACTATAAAATGATCATGCTCAAGTGGAAGACGCCAACTCAGGTCGCTCCCCTCTACCTATTTTTCTATTTAAATATATATATATATATATATATATATATATATTTGTTATTTTATGGGGCACATTATTTGCATAAACCTTTCAACAGCCTACAGGTATCAGAAAATTTTTCTTACAAGGGGAAGGAAACATGTTTCAACAGCTGCGTTCGTTCTCAACTTAAGACACTTCAAAGTTCAAAGACTTGTCAAGCTCCAGCAAGCTTCCACTCTTAACCAACCATCTGCCAATATATAACAATCTCAAACAACTCTGAAAAGTTTAATTACATTCTTTAATTTGATTCTCAAATGATAGCTTATTTATTAACCATGATGAGTGAAATTGTATTCAGTGTTGAGTTGAATCGAAGTCCAGTTGTCACCATTGGAAAGGGAGTAAATGACCACAGGTTGAATCAGCCAAGTATAAATAAATTAGTGCGAGAACATGTTAAAAGAAGCTATTGATTAATTTAATGTTTCAAAATATATGCAGAGACGTCAATACACCACATTGTTCTTATTTATGCTATAGTCCATGCCTAAACCATAAGCCACAAACCATTCCACTTCAACTTGTAGGCATATAAATATAATCATGATTAAAGTCACAAAGAAAGATAAACTTATTTCTCCTTGAGTTTTTTTTTTTTTTTTAGGAGATTTCTTATTCGTCATGCTCGACATGAACACAGATAAAGCCTAAACACCAGATCCTGACAGCCGCCGCCTGGCGGCATTTGAAATAGACACCTGACCAAGTCGGTCTGCCTCTGGGGATACCATCCGTTCTTGGAGTGACATATAATGCCGCAGCCATGCCCCAGTATAAACCTGAATTATCACCCAGATCAGTAATATGAGGAAACATCAAAATAACACGAAGAAATTAAATTAATTGCTGAAAAACGTGTGACCACTGAGCACTATAATGTGCATTTCAATTACCAAAACACAGAATGAAAACAGAAGTAATCTTGAAAAAAAAAACATAATTTTAGGAGCTCAATCTTAATATAGGTTTACTTCATCATCCTGTGGAACACATGGGTTTCTTTTCCTATGTACTGAAGGACAATTATAATTCATTCCCTAGATCATAGAAAGAGCGACCTGTGGTATTCAAAGAAATTTATAGTATAACTTCAGAAGTTGTAGAGCAGAGAGCAAGATACTCATCATTTTGTTAAAAAATCAAAATCTCTCTCTCTCTCTCTCGGTACTAAATTTGGTATGTGTTAATAACATAGAGAATATGTAAATCTAATGGTGAAATTTCAAGATATTAATTCAATAGAAAATTATTAGGTGATACACCATTTGTAACTTGAACCAAACTCATATATACACACGCGTGCACGCACGCACAAACATAAACAAATTAAAGGGGAAAATAAAAAGACTGGAGAATTAACCTGTTGCGGTCTCATTATCTTTGTATCCGGATCATCCAGGGACTCTCTCCAGTGTGCTAAGTACCCAGCCATTCGTGGGATTGCAAATAAAACAGTGAAGAATTCAGTTGGAAATCCCATTGCCCTGATCAATGTGAATTTAGTACCTTCATACCAATTATGTTCTCTGAGGGTAATTCAAGATATCATTTAAGAGCAGTGAAATCAATGATACCTGTATATTAACCCAGAGTAGAAATCAACATTTGGATATAGCTTTCTCTTAACAAAGTACTCATCAGATAAGGCAGCCTTCTCCAAAGCAACAGCAACCTACAAATGGCATAAAAATAAAAGAATGAAAACTATGAAGCCATATCATCTTACTCATGAGATACATGGGTAGTGACATGCTATCAAATGCCAAACTATAAGAAAAATCATCAAAAGTGAATTGGAACTGAACGGAATCCAATCATGACTTGAATCTTTATAGTTCATGTTTAAACATAAAACATTACCCTTAAGAACTACAGAGTTTATATTCATCATATTGATAATGAATATCTTCACAACTTACGTAGTAATGTAAGTTCACCTTTTATCTTTGGGTTCCTTGAATAGTTCCATTTGTAGGAAGTTGAAAATTTCTACCAAATTATCATACCCTCAAAAATTTTCCTTTATTTTCTATTACATGTAGGGTAACACGAAAAGGGTATATTTTGCCTGCAATTCTCATGGTCCTTTTGGGATACATTCCCCCCTTCTTTGGACGACTTTTCAAAGCAGTATGCTGAAATATACAACGGAGTGAGTTGTGTAGGAATCATGCAATATGCAAAGTTTTGCTAAAACTGGTCCCTCATTTATATGAAGATGTCTAAACCCACTCATTTAATGATTTCATTTTTCTGTTTCCAAAAAAAAAAAAAAAAAAAATCTACTTTATCTTTATAACTCAATTCTCCATTCAATGAAATATTTACTTTTAATTGACTCTGATATGAACAATGTAGCAACACTCATAACTTATTAATCATCTATAATATTGGAACTGCACTGCGGCTCAAACTAGCAATCCATGCATGAACAAATAATAGAGGACACATTCAGCCCTCCAGGAAGAAATATAACATAGAGTAGAAAAACACCTCAATCAAAGGATCCCGGCCAACAATGGAGAAGACTTCCTCAGCCAGTTTCTTTATCACCTTCGCTCTTGGGTCATAGTTTTTGTACACACGATGCCCAAAACCTGACATCTTGCGCTTCCTGGAGAAATGAAGTGATATAAGAATATTATTCAAACTTCAAAAAGAATGGGAAAAAAGTAGACAAATATATATATATATATATATATCACATTCCATGCAAAAGAGTCATTGACACCTGTTATTAAGAAAAATCAATGGACAGAACAACAATTACCTATTTTTTACCCCCTCAATGAACTCCGGGATGTTGTCAACAGTTCCAATCTCATTTAGCATCTTAAGCACAGCCTACAATAGACAATGTTATGAGGAAAGATTACTTAATGGTGGCACAAAATATAATTTGAGCACAAAAGGTCTGATTAAAAGACCTATAATGTAGAAATTTGACTAAACATTGCAAATTCATCAATGATGTCCATGACGAAGTTAATTACAGAGCCACATTGAAGCATGGAAAAAGACTGCGAAAATGAGATCATGCTATAATGCATACCTCATTAGCTCCACCATGAAGAGGACCATACAGTGCTCCAACGGCTCCAGCAAGAGCAGTGTATACATCAACACCACTGTAGAGACAAATCCAGGTATGTGACAAAAGAGTTTAATGCCAAATTATTTTGGTCAGGTGTTAAGATGCCTACCTTGATGCTAGATGCCTGGCAGCAGCTGTGGAACAATTCATTTCATGTTCTGCATGAAGTATGAAGAGGATATCTAGCACTCTAGCTAGTCGAGGATTGGGTTTATATGTCCTATTGCCTCTGCAATTTTGTAGGAAGAAAATCTTAATTAGGTTAGAGAAGGAAAAATTCCATTTTTTCCCAAAAAAATAATAACTCTATTGAAAATAGAAGAGTCGGTTTGTTCCATGCTAAAGAACAGTGTACTATATTCATATTACTTAGAAAGATGACGACATGACAATAGTGCATCAGCACTGGCATCTCAGAGGAAATAATAACATCAGAAGAAAATTTATTATTGTATCCCAAATATCATTAAGAACAAAATATGCTGGCAATACATACAATGAATCTAGCATGTATAAGAAATTCTCTGCATAAGAAAGGTTGCTGGAAGGAAGAACTGGAGGCCTTCCTGCCAACCTCAAATAAGCTGCAGCTGCAATGGTTGGCGCCTGCAAGTAAATATTGATTTTACACATAAATTAGTGGGAAGATGCCAAATAAGTGCAATGTAAGCCTATAGCAGCCGGCATACTACCAAACTTTAACTGGATGGCTATACAACTTGCAACATGACAGCTGATAGTTATTGAACCATCTCAGTTAAGGCACAAAGCCAAAAGAAAGAAAGTAAATTGAATAACCAAACCTTCCCAAGAACACGTGCTATTTGTTTGCCTCGCACTTGTTTTGACTGGTAAAGGTCTTGGCCCTGGATCAACAAATAATCAGAAATGTCAAAAAGCATCTGGCAATAAATCACAAATTAACACATAGATGTACACAATAACACCTCAGCATATCAGAATTTCATACCTTCACTTAAACAAGGAAACTAAGAGATCGATATTTATGTAAAAGGTGGGTGCCACTAATAACTAAGGCTGTCATTAAATTAAATACACAATGAACATTGGCTAATAGTAAATGCTGTTGTAACATTCTCCAAATAAGAAAGGATAATGGGTGCAATTTTTCCACAATTCCAATAATAGCCACCTTCACATGTTAAAAATGTTTAGACAACTGCATCTGCCAACGCTAGGTGATTATTTGCTGGTTCTCAAGGAAGTAAATCAATGAATCAGGTTATTTGCAAAACATAAAATAAAAACTACATCAACCCTAACTCTGGGAAAATACATACACTCTGTTCAATTATCAAAGAATAATTGCAGGAAATAAATGTGAAATGAAAAGAAAGTTGCTTTCCCATAACAATTTTGTTTACAAAAGAGTAATGCTAGAGCTACAAACTATTCTACAAAGTGATGAAGTTGCATTGTGCACGTCAGCTAAAAAAATTAGCAGGACTAAATGGTCAGACCTTAAGTTTATAAATTTATTTTAATTTTTAATTACACCAAAACTTAAGAGTTCCAATTTCCAATTACAGTTCATCTCTGCCCTAAGTTCACCGTCGGCAAACTTGCATCTCAGCTCAGCTACTTTTGGTTTTTAAGCCAATGTGTGGATGGCCTCCAAAAGGACTGAGAGAACATCCATTAATGATTTACAAATGTTGGCCAATACCCAAAACAATGAATAAGTATATGAAAACGATTTAGAAAAATACTGACTCTTTGCCTTTGGAGGGATCTAAGGGGTCGGAAGAAGAGCTAATGAGCTATTGGTGGAAACAAAGCTGTTGTGGGTTTGGGGGCAGTGCATTTTTCAGGGTGTAGGAAGCAGAAACGGATCGCAAAGGCGGAGGCTAAAGCGCCGAACACGGTGGCCGTAGAGACCGGAGCATGCACACGAGAGTTCATGGGTTTTGGCCTTGAGAGGTTGTGTAACTTTCCCGAGAAATTTTCCTTTAGGTCGAGCTGAGCTTCTGTTTGGCCTTTTTTTTGGCTTCTAAGACGCAAGCTGGCCTACAGTGAACTCAGGGAGGAGATGAACAGTCACCAGAAATTGTTTAAGTTTTTGGTGTAATTAAAAATTATAATGAATTTTTATACTTAAAATCTGACTATTTAGTCCAGCTCATTATTTTTGGATGACATGTACCATGCTCCTTCAGCGGTTTGTAAAAAGTTTGTAAAGTAGTTTGTGGCTCTAGCAACACTCTTTACAAAAAGTTTGGAGAAAACTGTCCCAACTTTCCCAACAACACATTAATCTATTAATGTAGAATGAGACTTAAGGCAAAGTATTTCTTGCAAGGATAAAATAAGTGGTGGAGTTAAAATCCTTGACGATTACCAAATGAGCATAAACTGATAGAAAGCAGTTTTTTTTTTTCTTTATCAATCAATGGAACCCTTCACCAAATGGCTTGAAATTCATACCAGAATTTTATTTCCAAAAGTTAAATTAGAGATATTCCTTGAAATTTAGTGAAAATTTGGGTGTGGAAATTTTTTCGCAAGATAGAAGAAATGTCAAGTAACAGTCCATATATAAAACCTATGCTATTATACTTGTACCTGTAAAATATTGATACCTGATAAAAATAAAAAAATAAAAAAGAGAAGAATTTTCTTTTACCTAATCAAAAGAGTACTACAGAACTCACTACATCAAGCTCAAATTATCGAACTTACTCTAAGAGCAGGATTGGCATCAGGATGAAAGATGGAGAGAGCACTCATTGCACTGACAAGTACACCCATTGGGTGAGCATCATGAGGCATCGCCTGTATTATATCCTACAAAACAAATTTACCAAAACCAGAACTTAGAATCATACTCTTTTTTTCTTTTAATTTATTTATAAACGAGAAAGAAAGTAAAGCATACAAGAATTCCCTGTGGCACGGCTGAATGCTGAGAAATAGCAAATTCCCAGTCTGCTAGCTGATTTTCAGAAGGCAAATTCCCATACACTGGGCAAAAAAAGAGAGTTTCAGATACAGAAATTGAATTAAGAAAGTAGACATAAGAGTGCAAGTAAACACACAGAGATGAAAATTGTATAATAAAGATACAAACAGTATAAATATAATTTTTGAGGAATCAAAACAATTCTATACTAAATAAAATTTTTTTATAGAAATTCTCAGGTTTAATTAATCACTATAACATAATTTCATTTTAGCATGTCCAACATATTACATACATATCAATATAATGGCATATTTTCCTTCAGAAAATAAAAGTGCATAATACTTGTTCATACTTATAGTGGCAATACAGTGTGCATGTGAGAGAGAGAGAGAGAGAAGAATAAGACAATCCTTTAACAAGATTTACGTATGTACTTCTAAAATCCCAATTCATTTATTTTATCAAGCCTCATTTTCTCCACTAATTATTCTTTTCTTTAGTGGTAATTACACATGCACCAAGTGGGTCTTGAGCCCATGGCCTCATCCTCCGCCCGCACTTGTGAGATGAGCAAGTGCTGTTTGAGTAGGGCTCATTGACTCATTGGCTTATTATCAAAAAGTTATCAACAAATTATTCTAGTAAATTAGAACATATTATAACATAAATGATTGTTAGTCATTAGAAACTAGTACAATATAGGAATCTCCACAGAGAACTTACTTAAGAGGTAAGCCACTTCCACAAAGGTGCTCTTTTCAGCCAACTCCTCAATTGGGTAGCCCCTATACCTAAGGATACCCTCATCACCATCAATATAACAAATCGACGACCGAACAGGAGCTGTATTCAGATAGCCTGGGTCATAAACTTTGAGCCCCTTGTCATTTTTCCCAGTTGTAATCTGTACATCCACAAGAGCAATTGCAAAATTTAAAATTCATCGAAAACAATAAAATCAGTACACCTGAAGTTAATTCATCAATATAACAAAGTACAATGCCAATAATCACATCAAACAAACATATATTGATGCCATGTCCAGCAGCCAAACATTAAAAATTATCGGTAACGAATTGTAACTTAATAAATCTCATTTATATCTCTGATTTTCTCAACAAAAACACGTCAAAATTAAAATTCAATCACTCCCAAATCAAAACAAGTCCAAATGAAACCCAAAAAGCTAATCGGATCAGAACTTTAAAATAAATAAATAAAAACTAGCCTACATAACCAATAATTCAAAACCCAATTCCAAAATCCTATCTTTTTTTCTCTGTTCTGAAAAAATTTCCCCAACAACCACAACCCAGATCATAAACAACTATCACAAGCCAAAACAGAACAAAATTCAACAAAAGCAAATCAAACCCAGTTGAGCTTTTCAAAAGACAAAAACAATTCACGTAAGAACATAAGACATACCTTCTTAAGATCAGTAGCTTTGACAGTGCCATCCTCAGAGACCGGTACCTGGTACTTCTTGCCGGTCCTTCCATCAACGACGGTCAAGGAGCCTGCAAGGTTTCCGGGAGGTGAGACCTGAGCTGAGAGGCAGTTTGGCTCGAGAGATGGCGCCACCTCAATGAGCTCATTGGAGGAGGTGGCGGTGGTTAAGTGCGCAGTCAGCACTGCCATCCGCCCTCGCGCCACCACCGCCGATATCTCTGACACGCCTGACATTTTTTTTGTAAAGAATAATTAAAACTTTGATATGGTAGTAGTATTTATATTTAAATACGAGAGTGTTTGGTTTGTGCTTTTAAATAATTATTTTTAATTTTTAAACAATATTTTATATATTTTAAAATACATTTTCATCTAGACGTTTTTTTATAAATATTTTCAAACAATAATTTTTAATTTTTAACTACCAGACGGTCTATAGTGGTATTTTTGTTTTTATTTTTCGTTTTTATTCACAAACAGGGAAAGGAATTTTTTTTTTTTGGATAAAAGACGGGTTTTCTTTTTGTATAATGGAGTACTGGAGTGAGAAAAATGTGAGCCACGTGGGAGTTTTGTAAGAAAGGTTTTTCTTTTTATTATTAATTAATTATACTACAGCTTTGTAGTCAATCAATATTATACATATTTTTTTTTTTTGAGAAACAATATTATAGATAATTAGTAACACTAATTAGTGAGAAAGTGGTGTTCTGTTACACAACATTTTCATAACAAATTCTATGTAGTAGATTGTTACGGGTTATTATTGGTGGGATAGAAAAGTAATTTTAGTGATAGGTTCAAATTAGAACCAATAACAACTAACAATTTATGATTTATTGTGAACATATTGTGAATATAACATCTCTTTAAATATTAGGATTAGGTCCCTTTTTTTAGGGACTCTAAAAATAAAATTAAAAAAAGCCCCCTTTTTTAGGGACTTCCAGCCATTGAACCTCTTTTACTCTTTTTCCTTTTTATAAACAGTTTTATCAAGGGTATTGAATTTTTCACATCCTCACTCTCTCACATGCTAAAGCATTGCCACTTCTTATGATTGGTAACTTTCTACTTGCTTATTATTTATTGCTCCTTCCATTTTATTTGTCATTTATTTCATTTTGAGATATTCTAAAATATTATTCTGTTTCTAAAAATAAGAGTCATTAATTTACTAATGTTCTTATTTTACTCTTATTTTATTTTCAAAACTATTTGAAAAGAAAACTAACAAATATTTTAAAAAAATCTATCTAATTGGAACACACTTTTAGTTATCTCATTAAGAATAATTCTTTTATAAAAAAACTAGTAAATTTATTTAAAGGTAGTTTTGTAAACTTATAAATTTTTATAAAACAGACAAAATAATAAATGATATCCTCTTAAAAAGTTTGACTTTTTAAACAGGATAAACAAATTAGAACAGGAAGAATATAATTATTTTTAAGATGATGGTGCGAAACTTAAAAAAGTCACTGAAGGTTTTTTTTTTGTTGGTCATGAGTTACGTGTACAATTTGGAAAAGTTTTCTTGAATTTGTGGTATCCAGATATGGCACACTACGTCATTGGTAGCTCATCGGTAGCAATTTATGGAATGTCACGGAGAAACAGAATCCCAAATCCAAAAGATGCTTCGTGGTTAATTTGAGGTTGGATATCATTATTTGCATGCCGTGGTGGCTCTATGATTTTTTTTTTAAGTAGTTATTAAAAAATTTAAATTATACAAAATTTAATAATGTGATAATTTGAATATTTGTTATAATTGTGAGTCGAGTCATTAAAGATACAAAATTTAATAATGTGATAATTTAAATATTTGTTATAATTGTGAGTCGAGTCATTAAAGAAAGTAAAATTGTTTTGACTTCAAAGCTAAAAAGAATATAACTGTCATCACTATATGGAGAACTGACAACTATAATATTATTTTTTATACCATTTTTTAGGGAAAAATGAAATTAGAAATCATTTTTATTGAATAAGTTGAACGAACTACAAATTTAAATATTTAGCAATTTTTATATTTTTGTTTTATGGTAGGTTTTTTGTTGAATAATTAGATCACTTGTTGTTGTTTGGTCTTATTTTGTTTTTGTTTGGTTTTTGTTTGTTGTTATTTGGGCTAATATTTATTGTTGTTATTTAAGTTTTTTTTTTAACTTATAAAATGGATTAAGGATTATTTTTGGGGGCAAAATTAATTTTGAATGCTACGTCTACAATATTTTTACAATAAATCTTATACAAAAAATTGTTATTAGTGGGTAAAAAAATAATATCAATATTGAGCCCAAATAAAAATCAATATCAGCTTACCACATTGGATTTGTTATAAAATTATTGTGAAAATGTTGTAAATGTAGCATTATTATTATTTTTGCTAAACCCAATTTTTTGTAATTCTCAAGTCAGGGCATTCAACATTTTTATTAGGATAGTCACAATAGTTTAGTTTAACATATAATTTATTTTTTGGGTAAGTGTATATGTGCCATTTTTTGCAAGTCAGGGTGGTCCTGTGACCACCTTGACTTGCATGTAGAACTGCCAATATTTGCATGTGGAACCATCATTGAAATTTTAAAAAAAAAAAATTTGATGTCATCAGTTCATCACCCGTATATAGAACCACCATTGATATTTATGAAAAAATAATTTTGAGTGTATCAATTATAAATTGGCACCTAAGCATATTGTGAATTTGGGTTTATAAATAGTTTTATCCATAGGTAGGTTCTTCGTTTATCGATTTTCTATTCAGTTGTTTAGTTAATATTATAGAAAAGAGGGAGGATAAAAAAAAATATTTATGTTTTTTTGCCATATATATTCAGTAAAGTTGGAAAAATGAAAAGTTGGGAACTAAATTACTATTATTTTTAACAAATTAAAATTAAAATTATTATACTTATATAATAAGGTGGAATGATAGATAAGTAGAGCATAATTTTGTGTTTTTCTTCTTAATATATCATTTTATGTCTCTTTTTCATTATAATTTTAACTACTTTGTCCATCCTTTTTCTTTTTTCCCACTCCCTTTTCACCTTAACCAAATATAGTATAAAATCAAACATGAATTTTGACCAATATCCACTATGAAAGCTGCTCCATAATTTATAACAGGGATCACAAAATTTATTTAACAAATATGGGGATGTGTTGAAATTTATGACTTTTAAGAGGTTAGAAATTCGCCTATTGCTTTAAAAAAAAAGTAGTAATTAAAAAAAATATATAATACAGGTAAACGACTTTCTTAAAAAGGGGTCCAGTTAATAGGTGTCCTTAGGGCATTTACTAATAAACTATTTTAAAAAATAAATTTAAATACAACTTTTATCAAAAGTATAAAAATTGTAAAAAAAAATTAATTATTTTTCCCCCCATAAAAGGTTTCTAAAAAAATTTCTTAAATTAATGTCTTTAGGACATTTGTTAACCTTTTTTTTTAAAGAGAATTTTAACCTATGACGTCCGTTTATAATTATAACTTTTTATCATCAAACCAAGACATCAATGAGTTTTTGTTGTAAGTAGGGATTGAACTTCATATCTCTTATTCAACCATAAAAAATTTTACCAGTTAAGCTAGCTGGAACCCACAGGACATTTGTTAACCTTTCCACTTAGAAAAAATAAAAGGGTCAATTATATGTTTGGTCCCTAACTATTACATTATATTTTTAATTTGGTCCTTAACATTTTAAATGTGTCAATTTAGTCCCTAACTTTTTAGTAGTATATCAAAATGGTCCCTACTGTTAAGTGATAGATAGACAATATTGACGTCGCTAACGGCTAAAATAAAAAAATAATTTTTATACAACTATCATGCCACGTGGACTAAATTAAACTAAATAAAAAACGACTCTCATGTGGCATGAATCTGGACTCTGGCACCCAAATTTAGACTATCTCTTGCTGCATGTGTGAAAGCCACACACTTTGGCCCACCGTGTTAGAATTTAGAAATATCATCTCAGGGCTCACCAATCAGGTTTAGACATTAACAATGCAGTCATTAACTTTTTGTTCTTTTCTCTTTTTCTCTTCATCGTCATCAAATTGATTTATTACAAGAAAAATGTTGTAAATTTTTTGCAAATGCAAACCAATGAACCATACCCAAATCCTGCTATTGAGATGGATCTCAAGAGAGGAGTTCTCTATTTTTTTTCCATTGGATCTCATCTGTGTTCTCAGCTACAAAAAGTCATTCATATGCAAAATCATTTTTGAAAAGTTCTTTGCGTCACCAGTAGATTAGCGTCAAGTCGGGTTTTGCCGCCAGTCTTCACCATCGGATTTTGATATCAAAGCTGCTGCTTCCCGGTGAATCGTGCTACTATGTTAGGGATTTTGATCCTAATTTGAGCCTCACGTGTTTGGATTTGAGTGACTCACCAAGCTCTTTTTTTTCGTTAAGAAAAAATTTAGGTAATGTTGACATGGCAGTTCAGGCGGTATCTTACGTGGCATTAAACAAATATTTTATTTTGACCGTTAGCCATGTCAATATTTTTCATCCATCACTTAACAGTAGGGACTATTTTGACACAATACCAAAATATTTGAGACCAAATTGATACATTTAAAAGGTTGGGAACCAAATTGAAAAATAGTGTAAAGATTAGGAACCAAATGCGTAATTTACCCAAAATAAATTATACAATTTTGAATTGAGAAATTTGACATGCTGGATACACTAAATTCCTTCATATTCCAAATAAGGAAATAATATGTCTACAACATTTTTATAATAAATCTTAAGTGACAAGTTGTTATTGTTGAGACAAAAAAATAATCTTAGTGTTAATTTTAAATTTGAACCAATAACAACTAACCACCTGTGATTTGTTGTAAAAATATTGTAGACGTAACATTTCTCATTCCAAATATGGTATGAAAAGTGTGTCGTAAAATTGTTTTGTTTTAAAATTTTAAGGAGAAGCGTGCAATTTTATTAGGGTAAAATGGAAAGTCTATAGACCAAAAAACAAAACACCTTGATTGATTTGGCAAATTATTAACGATAAATAAAAAAATAATATTAATAATGAATTTAGATAAAAACTAGTAAATAAATTATTATGAAAATTTTGTGAAAATGCTAACGTTAATAGCATACTAAAACAGAAAAAAATGGGGGCTATTGTTGATCAACGTGGAACAATCATAAATGCAACAAACGGTCTAGATTGGCCAAAAATGAGGCGCAAGTACAAGTCTGCCCAAAAAAATTATTAAATACTCTCAAAATATTATAAATGTGTACTTTTTTTTCTCACATAAATAGTGAGTCTCACTATAAATTTAATTAATAAGACTCACTATTTATATGAGAAAAAAATACACATTTATAATATTTCAAAAATACACAATAATTTTCTGCATGTACATGGGCGCAACGTGATTCAGAATTTTTTAGGATTTGGATTTGGATGGGCTGGAAAGAGGGAGCTGTGAAGTGGGGCCCAACGTGACGCGGCGATTAGTCAATTTCCGGAAGCTCAAATTTCAACGTATGGGGATATAAATATAATTAAGGCATAGGATAGGATAATGCTCTGACCGACGCCTTTGCACTTTACGATTTTTGTTTTCAATAACAATAAAAAAGAAAAAAGAAAAATAGTGTCGATAAAAAAAAAAAAAAAAAACAATAAGTAGTGACGCAACCCAATTCACATCTGAATGCGATAGGGACAATAATAGGTAATGAGTCCGTTTAGATATAATTTATTATTACTGAAAATTAATTGTTTCTAAAAATATTATAGTAAAATAATTTTTAAATGTGTAAATAATACCGTGGGACTCATTTTTAATATTTTTTAATATATGAACAGTGCTACTACAGTGCATGAACAGTGCGCTATAGTACGTGAACAGTGATAAATGTCTCCTACATAGTGATTTTACTGTTCATGCGTTAAAAAAAAAAAAAAGTAACGAAACGTGAAATAGGAAAACGCAACACCACATTCAGTGAGATAAAGTGCTATCCAAACCGGCACATTAATGTTAAAATTATTACTCTAATTTTAACTACTTGTTTATATAAAAAAAAAAAAAAAGGTTTAACTACTTTAAAATCTATGAAACTAATAAGGTAAGTATAATTAGCCAAATTATTTTAAAAAAAAAAGTTAATGTAATTAGTCATATATTAAAATTTTCACTTAAATTTGATACTACTTGTGATCATTTTTTTTTCTTCTAATTTTTAATAAAATAAAACTTGCGGTGATCTTTTTTATGTGGTGATTTTTATTAAGCATATGTAATTGGTTTTTTTTTTTTTTTTTTTAGTTCATTATATTAGATTTTTAGTATTTTGCATTCATTAACTCGCTTGACACAAAAATTTAAAAAAAATCATAAAAAAATATTTAAAAACTTAAGTAAACATATGACACAAACTTAAGTGGATAATTTTGATATGGTCTCCACGTAAATTTAGACACATGGCGCAAAATTAGATTCTAATTTCAAATTCTAATTGAATTTTCTCTAAACTTTGCCTATTAATATATATATATATATATATATATATATAGATGAATGTTTAAAATATATTTTGGTGATTGCTAATACATCAATTTGTAAACTCTATGTAATCAGGGATGACTGTGTTGGTGAAAAAAAATTTATATACCTGTAGACACCCCATTTTGCGGCCACTCACAACACCTTAAAAAATTAATTTAAAATTAAAATGAGTTCTTCTAAATTAAAAAAAATAATAATAATGAGTTGTTGAAAACCCTGAAAAAAAAAAAAAAAAAAAAAAAAAAAAAAAACTCGACCACCCTGAAACAAACTTTGAACACCCTAAATAAAAATTTGAGCTCATTCAAAATAGAATTTAACCTCTCCCAAAATTTTGTTCTGTTGAAGGTTAATTTTAGTAATTTGTATTGAAATAGCAATTTTAGGTCAATAGTTCAATTGCCAAACTGCAATTTTATCAAAGTTTAATTGTGATTTTTAAAATTGCTATTTAATTTTATATAAAAAAAAACACACACGTTTTTCAAATAGCTAGTTTGTTAGTACTTGCTTTAGTTTTTAATTTGTTGGATTTATGTAATTCATTTTGTACATACACATGTGCACTAAAATAATGTTTGAATGCTTTATTGAACATAATTAATGTAATTGTTAAGAAAATCACTTGTATTGCAAGATTCATCTTCTAAGCGAATTCATATTAAATTGAATAATCTTCTTTCAGATCCAAGGATATGAGAAAATGTCTCATATTTTCATCTTAATGATTAGGATGAAATAAGAAGAGTACATTTACAAAGAAGTTCTTTTGTACCTTTTAGCCATGATTTCCCAAAATAAAATTAGTGGAGCGTTGCATCAATTTAATCTTGATTGGTTTAAAAAATACAAAAATTGGTTGGAACATATTTTGTTTATATTGTTATTTATTTATGTAAGATGTTGATAATTGAATAAGAGATTAATAGATGAATGATTGATCGGTTATGCATATTGAAAAAGATGTAATTAATAACATTGATAGTGAAACTATTATACAATGATTTCAAAATATGAAAACTCGTAAAATAAAAATTTTTATATTTTATGTATTTACATTTTTTTTTTTTGCAATGTCAATATATTCAAGTTTTATTTTTATTAATTTTAAAAAAAATTTAACTTCAAGTTTTATTTTTATTAATTTAAAAAAAATTTAAGTTCAAGTTCAAGTTTTATTTTTATTATTATTTTTAAAAAATTTAAGTTTCTTACCGAAAACCATGAAGAAAATTGCTAAAGTTTAGACCAAAAACAAAAAAAAATTGCTAAAGCTACCATTGCTTGTAATAAAAGTTGCATTATCTCTAACATTATTTATGATAAAATAATGGCACATATAAAAATCAATAACATCTTGTCAATTCAGCAAAATTTATTGTGAAAATTATTGTGTCTATAGCATTTCTCTTCCAAGAAAATCATTCCAAAGTCACCAAGGCTGGCCTAAGGCCCCTTAGTACAAAAACTTTTATACCCATCCATAAAAAGGCCCGTCTCCATTTAAAAAAAAAAAGCCCAAATTTTTATATTAAAATTTTTTTATAATATGCATTTTATTTTAATAAGTAATGCTAGAGATATTATAAAACAAATCACAAAAAAGTCTTCTCAAAAAAAAAAAAAAAAAGTCAAAGAAAAAAAAAATGTAATTCAAATGTTCATTAATTAGAATATTAAAGTTCATCAATTAGTCATTGCCACATCAATTTGTGAACAATTTGAAGTAACTTTAGCATTTTTCTTTTCTCATCTCAAACAAAATCTCTCCAAAATACAAGACCAATCGAAACTTAACCAGATTGAAACCCTAAACTATTTGGGGAAAAATATTTGTCGTAAATGTGTTGGATCTACCCATCATTATTTGTATGAACGAGGACAAAAATTTCATCCAATCCCCCCACCAAACCCAAAACAAAAAACCAAAAAAGAAGGAAGAGAACAAACTAGGAAAATTATAATGGTATATTCTTATCTATTGGCAGTTTTTTGTACCAAAAGCAATGAAATTTACACTAATATCATCAGATAGAGACCATCTTCCAGTCAAGGGGTTGTAAACAAATCCAGCCATTTCCCTGACCTGCAAAAGGCCAACCAGACAGCAAACAAGCTTTAGTAAAATGTGCAGAGGTTAGTAACGCTAAAACATGAGGCAGATATTCATGAAACATCAAAATTCATAAACATTTTTTACTCACAGTGATATTGGCACGTTGAAGGATCAGGACTAGTTCTTCAGGAGTGAGAAAACTTGACCATTCATGTGTACCTTTAGGAAGCTGTAAAATATTAAGTTTATCAAAATGGTGCCAATAGGAGCGAAATCCAGAATTTAAATATAAATAACTTGATCACTTAACTAAGGTATTAAACCAATGTATATTGAAAGAGTTCGACTGTCCTAACAATTTCATAAGGTAACCACAGTTCCAAGGTAACCCAAGGAGCATCTCAAGCTTTTACAGATAGTCTCTGTGAAATGTTTCTACAGCATTAGGAAAACATGCTTCATAGTTTTCTTAGCCTTATTTTTGAAAACCAAATTACATGAAATTCATGATAATCTGATAGTGGACTATCAATTCTAGCTAAAAATTATCTACTTTTCCATTTGCAAGTGGAGTTCACCTCCAGATTTGACTAATTGAAATTCTATTAATTTTTGCTGTGAAGGCAATGAAAATGGAACAACCTAAATTCAATGGGCATTGTAACATTCCTTAATAGTATGGATCAATTCTAGCTTAATCTAGATCAAACTGAAAAGTGGATGACCTCAGCAGACCCATAGATGAGAACGCTTTGTATGAAAATATTCAAATCTTTAGAAGAAAAGATTCATTTCATTGAATCATCCACACTACGCTCATATGTATCGAGTTCTTGTCATCTAGAATACGCTTAAAAAAGTCAACGTGAACCAACTTGTAAAAAACAGAACCTCAACTGTTTAAGGAAAACAAACTTGTTGCAAGTATAAAGAACCAGTTTACCACTATGGCATGTATCCTGTAGTATGATTTAAGGATAACACCTACATCTGAAATAGATAATCAACATATTTAGAGATCAAGGTGGATCTCAAATAGACACGAGTAAATTTCAAAGCATGTCACCAAGTTTCAAAATAAGGCATATCCAGCAGTGCAAGAGGTGCTACATAGATAATCAAGAAGCTATATTAAGATGTAGAATGATGGAAACAACTATACCCAATGGAGGAGGTACTCTGCTGCAACAATGGCAGTTGCATATGATCTCATAGAACGGTTAATTGTTGAAATTATAGTGGCTCCATCAGGAACAGTTAATGCTGCCAGAGACTTGCAGAATTCTGCAGGATTTGCTACGTGCTCAATTACCTTGAGTAAAATTCCAATTGCAAACAAATTGGATATGGTCAAAAATAGGTAACACATAACTTAAAAACAGTCTGAATACACTCTAGAGAAGCATGAAGAAAAGTGTACTGAGAACAACCCAAAGTTTTGGGAACACCATTATACCTTTGTTAAACCTTTCCATCAACCATCACAAATATACCTTCATAGATGGATACTCATATTATCTTTTAGTGGAAATCTAAATTTATCTTGCGTAATTTATGTTTAACTCTCCTGTATTTACAGAGGACTTCCAAACTCAAGGGATCCAATTTGATAATGCAGGAGCATTGAATCATGTTACAAGCTTGACATTTATTGAGCTTCGAGGTCAAATGTTAAAAGGCTATGCGTATCAAGTACTATCAACTATTAAGGTTAGTATCATGGAGTATCTCAAAATGTAGTATATATAGTCTTTGAAGAGTTGCCAATGAGCTATAGCAGTTCTTCCTCCCATAATAATGAAATGGTGGGTGAGGCCTTGGGATCAAGACCCATTAAGTGTGTGAGTAACTTACCAATCAAGAGAGGAGAGAGGGGGGGATATCTTTGAAGTCTTTTTCCAGAAACTTTTCCATCCAATGGTAAAATTTCAGATTAGCGTTCTTATTTCTTGAATCCCAGAAACTTAAAATTTTAACTCCAACTTTAATCCTATTGCATGGTCCAAAAAAAAGAAAAAAGAGACAGATCTTAAATCCTCTTGCTATTTGTTTACAGTATTCTTTTGCTTTATTCTTTGATCACCTTTAATAACTTCAATCCTAGCATAATAGTCTTTCAAAAGGTCTTGAGAGAAAACAACAAAAAATTTCTTATGAGAGGACTTTGCCATCTAATATTAAAATCTCATTTTTGTATTTTTAAATCTCTTGAACTCAGCAACTCATGAATATTGAGTTTCAAGTTTCAACTTCAATACTCTTATATGCTCATCATGATTAGTAAATGAAGGGAAGAAGTCCAAGATTATATGTAAAACCAGAAATAAATGGATATCAACCAATCATTGGGCCTTATCATAACTATAGCAGGGCAAATATATGGTAGAAGTATACATAATATGCAATATCACTTAAATGTTTCAAAAAGAAGCAAATGTGCTAGGTAAAACGAACTTGATTTTATATCCAACATAAAATATGTAAGACAATTACATAGGGTATCTGTAATCAGTATGAATAACGAACTACATAATAATATTTATACATACAAGCATGTGTACATATATATGAAAGAATGAGAGAGAGAAAGACAGAGCATACTTCTAGAGCAATCACAACATCAAACTTCCTGTCTTCCTCTACCAGCTTTTCTGTCCAAAAATCAAATTCAGAAAAACTTTATACAAGATTGCAATAATATGACACAACAAAACAATGTCAATTATGTTACTTAGCCTTTTTCACATGGCCACTTAGTCCCACTTGAAAAGGGATGTAACCATCCATTGTAAAAGATGCAACAGCTTACAACAGAGACGCAATGCAATTTGAATGCTCCATGGGAATGACATTACCATAAAGCCTATCCTACAAAGGTAGTAAACAAGATTGGCACATACCAGCTGTTGTGCAACAGTACTCAATAGTTGAAGTCACTGGATCCAAATCCTGCGTGTTAAAAAATTTCCACGTTAAAGTCTATACAATCTAGAAGAACAAAAGAAATGTAATCCTTGAAAACCAAAATTGCAATTTATTAAGATTTTGCTCATAGATGAACGATTCATTTTAACCAAGTTGTTAAGATCTCCAAAAGTCATTTCTGTTAGCAATTAGCAATCCAAGAATTAATCAGGAAATTATTGGAAATAATTCAGAAATACTTTGTCATAATATATTCTGCTAAGAAGAATTCAAGAATGTAAAACAAGATATTCTCAATCCACTAAAAAAATTTCACACACCATTTAAAATACAAAAAAGAAAAAGAAAAAAAAAAGGCCATAAGCTTCAAGAAAAATAGATTTAGAATCTGAGATGACAAGCTGACCTCAATTAGTTGGGAATTAAGGGTTAAAAAAATTGAAAAAATCTTTAATAGTCATCTTTGGCCCACATAAGTACAAAACAATACAGTGGATTATAAGAGATTGTTGCAAAAATTGGAAACCATGTTTACATTATCAAATAATTTCAGAATTTGTGCATATTGCGATGTCAAAAAAATACCGTACACAAATAATTCTAGAAAAGAAAAGTCCTGGAATAAACCTCTGGTAACTTGCCACTCTGGAAGCTAAAATTAAAAAGGTAGCCTCTCCTAAAAAATTCACAATTTAGCTAAATACTTAATATCTAACTCTACCGTAACTACCTGCCGCAGGCCCCCAGCAACCAGTTTCTAACAGGTGAACTATTCTCTTTCTCTCTCTCTGAGCAATTATGAAATGCCAATGCATCAGTGAGTGATTTGGTGCTTTCCAAATTCATGTCCACCTATGGGCATGAAAATCAGCCAACATTTGGCAATTTGGATAGAAGATTTAAAGGGAAAAAGATCCAAAATAAATCTGAACAAAGTCCTAACATAAGAGAATGCTACAGCGCTATCCCCAGAGAGGAAACCCTGATATTCAATGATTTGATACTTTTCAAATCCAATTCCAATCGAAGATATCACATTTTACATCAGAGAATGACCATACAGCATGAATGCGCGCAATCTTGATATTTTTCTCCACAGCATCAACTCCTGTTACAGTAGCTCCCATTCGAGCTAATGGCTGAACAAGCAAAAGAAGAGAGTAAATATGAGATGAAGACTACATCTAATTTTAATATTTTAATATATATATATATATATATAGCAGAAACTCTAATGCCACTATATACAATTACATTTGCATTCCAATTGTGTCTACTTTCTGATTGCAGTGGTGAATACATCCAGATATAGGTTGCATGGAAACATGATGGCATATGATTTGAAGGACAACATGATGGCCAAGGTATAGAGTGCATGGAAAAGAAAGATTCTTCAAGCCAATTTCAAGTACTAGGTATTTTGAAGCTTTGTTATAGGGAGTAGAGTGTAAAATTCCAACTCGGACTCTCGGAGACCTGACACTTGACTGCTAACACACACACACACATTCATATTCTTCTATCTCTCTCTTTTTTTTTTTTTCTTTTTTTTTTTTGGGGGGGGGGGTGGTGGGGGTGTGTTGAGAGGCTAATTATGAAATGTTGAGAGGCTAATTATGAAATATATGAATAGATTTTAAAAAAACTTCAGGGCCTCGACAGATGGTTATTTTAAATAGGCCTTATCCATAATTTCTTCTGAGATGATACTGGTAGCTAACAAGGATGTGCAACCAAAATAGACATGTTAGCATTCAAAATATTGTAACAATACCTCTGAGAGAATTCCACCACCACAACCAACATCAACTATTTTAAGCCCTTCAAAAGGCCTAGCACTGTTAGGATCCTTACTGAAACAAGGAAAACTAATCAGAATTTATTAGTGGGGGGGTAGGTGGAAGTGAATTTGTTGTTGTACCATTACATACATGCATAAAAATAAAAGAGAGCTGTGGAGGACAGCATATTTCCAATGAAAGCCCTAGCATGAATATCTTAATACTTATAAAAAGCCAAAGGACAATCTTTTATTATAGGCTGCAGTCAAAGTACATACTCATGGATAAGTGCAATTGACATACTAGATGAAGCTAAAATGACAACTATCAGCGTCAGATTCTATGGTCTGGTTTTTATAAATGTCCTAATAACGGTCATTTACTTTATCTAGTCTAGTCATATATAGTCCTAACAAGGGTCACTATATTTTTATCCAAATACAGGAATTAAGAATAAAATATAGAGATATAATAGAAAAATTAAAACAGAAAAAAGAATTAACGAAACCCTAGTCCAATCACAAGAAGGTGAGAGGTTTGCGAAAAGAAGGGGTGAAAGAAGGGCTAGAAAAGAACAAAGACATGATAAAGAGAGAAAGAAAATAAGAGCAGATTGAACTAATGCAGTATCTCCTGGTTTCCAATAACTAAAATTGTAAATTATCGAAAGCCCAACGACACATGTTCTCTACATATTTAAAACCCTCTGCCCCTTACTTATAAGATAAATTTAACTCCCACATCAGTCACCATTTAAACAACAATTTGCAGGGTAACCACATTGCATACCCAAATTTAAATTGCAGCTTAATAAGCAATCATACAACTAGCAATTCAAGACAAGTACTTGATGAACCTAATCCATTAAGCCTTGATCTTTCCTCACCTTCTGTCCATCCTACACCTCGTGCTTCCATTCCACCTATTAGAAAATCAACTAGGATTTCACACAGACCTGCTTATTTGCAAGCTTATAAATGCAGTCAAGTATCTCGAGTTCAACCTTGTACTGCTTACCCTTTATCCTCATACCTATCTTCCACCAAATTGTCCCCTAGACACTTGCATTTCTGTAATGCCATTTCTTCTGTTGAGGAACCTAAATATGAGAATAGAGCGGCGAGGAATACCCAATAAACTACAACAACAACAAAACCTTAGTCCCAAAACTTTTAGTGTCGGCAATAAATTCTCAGCAGACCAATCAGGGTCGACCACATATATCTCCACCATTCTATTCTATCAAAAATCATACTTTCTACAACCTCCTTAATAAACATGTTCCTTTTATATTACTCCTACTAATGTTATTTTAAGCTAGATGCACCAACACTTCATTTGGAGTGCCGTACCCATGAAGTAACGGTGTCCTATCTATCGAATCATATTATAATTTTTCAAAAATTGCTCGTGTTGCCATATTGTACCATACTGTGTCCGTGCATCCTAGATTTTAAGTCTTCCTCTACCTCTAAGAGTACCCAATGAACTAAAAAACCCAATATAAAACCAATAATTTATATTTCCAACAGAAACTTGGTGGAGAAAAAAAATTCTATACATAATAAATGTAATGTAAAGCAGAAAAATTTACCTGAAATGTCGACAAAGAGTGGAGCGAATGAAAGCAAGTCTTGTAGGATTCATCACATGCAATGGCTTAAATGGCCCTTCAGAATCCCGCCTATTCATAACACCGAAACTAAGTTAATTCAAAATTTCAAGTTGAAATTTCTTTCATTTTCCTCTTCTTATTATTTTTTCTTTCTCACTAACCAAACAGAGGATTAAAAAAAAAAAGGAAATAAAAAGGCTGACCAGGTTTCGGCAATGGAGGCGAATTTAGCGAGCTCGAGGTCTTTCAAAGAGGAAGCTCGTTGGAATCCTCCAGTAGGCTTGTCTGGCCGTGAGGAAGAAGAAGAAAAGGCATTGGAGAAGAGCCTATAGCTGAGGGGAGCTCGGGTAGGGTTAGAGAAGTGAGAAGAGCGAATGTGGTTATTGATGGAGGAACTTAGGGCTCGGAGATGGCTATGCCTGACGAGCTTAGAAGCCATGTTTGAAGCTTGATGACCAAAACAAACAAGAAGAAGGAATGAATTTTGGGGAAGAAAACTCGAGTGGGAATGGCCATGGGCTGCGCTGGGCTGGGCCTAAATTATTACAAAGCGTAGGCTTTTATTCAGCATTAAAAACATTTATAACAAAAAAAATTAGAAAAATAAAGATCTAAATATGGTATTTGTAAAATTATGAAAGTTTCTTGAAGAATCTTATGAAAACTATCCCTTATCTCTCTATGTAAACATCATAAATCAAATCTATTTGCATTAAAGAATACACAACAAATCTTTAAAAAAAAAAAATAATAATAATCTACCAACATTATACAACAAATCTTGCTAAAAAATTACAAAGGAAAGTTTAAAAGAAAAAAGAAAATACGAAAGCACCTAAGGTTTAAAACCCAGAAAGCTTAGATATAATCTAAATACTGAGTAATTTTTAGGTACTCTTGGAGTATAGAGAATTGTGCTCTCACATCTCACATTTATGGTGGAGTTTATTAGGGTTCATTATGCATGTGAGAGTAAGGAGCACAATTTTTTCCTGCTCTGGGAGTACTTAAGAATTTTCCCAAAATACTAAATACATTTTCCTCAAATTAATTGTCACCAAAAAAGGTCCAACCTAGTTAGAGGAATAAGTGTCTTAAAAACTATACAATAGTGAGATATTATTATATGCAGCAGATTTTGCAAATAGTGTTAGAATACAAACATAAAGGTGGATGGAAATCCATTCACCTGCAACAACTATACTCTTCAACCAAAATATGGGAATACAATAATTTTTCTATTCTAAATTCATGCATCATCCAAAGAGCTCTCTCTTTTATCTATTTTTACAACTAAACCAAGAGAACCCAAATCAAACCAACCCCTTCCCACACAAATTAAAACCCACAACATTCAACACCCTTTCAGCCTTTCAGGGACTGAGTTACATTAGGGCCAACGGGAGCCATGCGCCCCCCCCCCCCCTCCCCCCTCAAAACAAGAAACAAATTGAATATAAATTATTTTATTATAAAAAGCTCTATTCAAATTCATAATTTTTTTTAAAAATAATGTATGAAAATTTTGAAGTGTTTTTAATATAATTAAAAATATCAAGACTACAAATAGATGGTGTAAGTTCTCAAAAAATAAAGGTCTAAGCTCACTTAGATCAGTGATACCTTATCCTTTTAATCAAGCTCAAACAATAGAATTTTTAGAGAGAGTGAGAATCAAGTCCAAGTGCAATTCTAAACTATGCCCAAGCTTAAGGCCATGGAGCCTAAGTAACAGATTGGTGTGATTGAAACAACAATTGAGAGTAATGTCCACCTCGGGCAAGTCCAAGGATCAGTTTCTTTGTATTTAAATATGGTTCAAGTATTTAAATATAGTACTCCTCGGACCCCACATAGATGGTAATTTTAATAAATCTCCTAGACTCCCACTCAAATTTCTTATTTTTGTGAAAATAATACATGAAAATTATTAAGTGATTATAATATAATTTTATTTAAGGCATGCGGGTAAATAAAATTTATTGTTAAATCCAAAATAAAATACTTATTTGGTATGATAAATAAATATTGTCTAAAGAGTTCTATTTTTTGTCCCTTTGAATTATGTTTTTAATTTGTTTAGTTTTTATAATTTTCTTGAGTACTTAAATTTTGTTTTCTTCAATTTCTTGTTATGTTTCTTACTTTTATAGTATTTAATTGATTTATGGGATAGGAAAGAGTGCAAAGTCACATAAGATATCAGCTGAAAAGAAAATTGATTTTTTTTATATATAATTTTTAGAGTGTGTTAATCCTTTAGTATATTCTACAAGTTTGTAGAATTGTGAGTGGTAAATAAATTTATTTTTAAAAAAAAATTAAACTTCAAAATTTTAAGCAAAAGCAAAAATTATCTCATAATATGTTAAAAATATATTACAAATAACATATACATACTTTATTTAAATTCAATTTTTTATATAAAATTTGTAGATATTTCAATTACTGAACAATATATGACTTATTCAATTATATATATATATATATATATATACACACACATATAATCAAAATTTATGCAATTTAATACAAAAGATAGTATCTAAATAAAACATATGATATTATAGAAATTAAAAAGAAGAAATTAGACTGAGAATTTCTCAATAATTTTAGTTTAGTTATCTCTTACAAAATATGAAAAATTTGCTTAATTTTTAGGTGAATAGTAAACACATACATAATTATGTACGACCTTGTGTGTATGTGTGTGTACGGGCGTGTGATTTGAATTTTATATAATTTTATTTTGGTCCTAAAGGTTAGGCCCCCAAGTTAAGAATTTTGGCTCCGTACCTGCATCTTCCTTTCGCCTTTGCTTTTATTTTCAACTATTTGGTTTATTTTCAAAAAGCCTTAGAAAGGATATTATAGCATTGTAGAATATTTTTATTTTTTCAAAGACAAACAAAATTATGGCACATTTGTTAAAGGGTGTTGTGATAATATATATATATCAAATTATTTAAGCTTGCAGAATTTTTTTATCTTGATCCTGTTAATAGAACTAGAAATATTTTCACTGAGTTAGGTCAATATTGGATGAACGAGGGGTGAGAAAGTAAGTTTTTTTTTTTTTTTTAACAAACACACACAGGAGAGACGAGAGAGAAAGTAAGTTTTGAGATTTGATTAATTAATAAATAAATGAATATGGGTATAAATTTTTTAGAGAGAGGGGAAGATTGCTTGGTACAGGTGGCATTAAACAAGAAAAATATAGTTCACTTACAGATACAACCATTCTTACTCCTAATTTTATAATTTATTGACTTGTGGGATTATAAGTGGGCAGCATAAAATGGTGGGTCACACAAGACTGAAAATGTTGACCATTCACAATCATACAAATCAACAACTTATAAGATTAAAGGTCTGTTTGGATACCGCTTATTTTGCTGAAAACTGAAGACACTGTAGCAAAATAATTTTTAAATGTGTGAATAATGTCGTGGAATCCAATTTTAATGAAAAAGTTGCTGAAAAAGGAAGTTTGTGAGTCCCGTGAACAGTACACGGAACCTATTGACAGACATATTCCTGTGAAATATTTGCTAGTCAAAGAGTTAGTAGGTCCCATGCACAGTGCACAAGACCTACTGACAGTACCGTGTCCCACGTGAAACGTGGGTCACAATAAAAAAAGAATAAAAAAAGGAAAACGCAAACGTAACATGGAGAAACACAATCCAAACGCATACTAGGTATGAGATTGGTTATATCACTAGAATTATTCATAAAAACAAAATCATTTGGATCACAAATTCAAAAATCAAATAATGTGATTGGAATCAAACTACTTTATTGCAATTTACATTATATATAAATATACACAAAATTTCTTAGTGGGAGAAGAAACAACTCAGAACTCAGGCAAGGACTACCCTAAACTATTCAAAGCACCAAAAATTAACACACTTGTTTCAGATGCATACAGGATATAGCTCCAAACCTCCAAGCTTGGCTTATTTTTCCATCAACTCTTCTTCCATGAATGAATCATCATTGAATCATGTAGCGTTTTAAGAGTCTGGACTTAATCAACCATATTGCAGTGAATAAGAAAAAGAGAAGCAGGGTAACATAAATAAAAGGAAAATAAGACCAAATAGGATTTGGGATTATGACTGTCAATGAAGCAAAATAGCAAAAAGAGAGGGAGAAAAAGGCTATGCGGAGTATATCATACTCAAATGGAATGAGGAGAAGAATTGTTACGTATGAGAACATAAATGTCACAGAATTTGAAGCTAAGAACAACCAAAAAGGAAGATGCCTAAGGCCAATGGAAGTCCCTGCAATTATGGCATGGGACTTGTGGTCTTCTTGCCAAATTCCCCCAGGAGGGTTGAGTACTCCTTCATAGGTCACTGTTATAAGCAGTGTACAAACCACCAGAAGTGCATTGCGTTTGTCCTCTGATATCATCCTCCATTCACGAGAGCGGCGTATTAGTGATTCCTCAAGAGATGAGACTATGGAACGTAGGTAACGTGAATAGTTATAATCAGGAAGAGATGAATTAGCTAACAAAGCTCCAGCATGCAGTAGCATAACCTTGATCTCGTTGTTGTTTTCTACCTGTGTTTGTTCTGCCAAGATGTCACCTGCTGTATGACCCTTTAAATTCTTTGCGTTTATATCAACACCAGATTTTAATAACAACCTCACAGCCTGCATAATTTGATCAATGTAAATTAGTTGAGCCTTGAACCTGTCCCTTATGATAAACCAAATGTGCATAAGCTTCTTTTTTGAAATAAAAAATTAAAATTATGATTAAAGAAGGAAAACAAAGATCATGATGTTTCAATTATTAACAATTCGCAAAGCCAGTGAATCATAAAAAGATAGTGGATTTTGGCATGCTTTGAACATTTAATTCTTAACTATATGATCATGCATGCAATTGAGCAGTAGGATTCTTTCTAATATTTCATGATTCAAATTAAATGTTGCTAATTTAAGTGTGTACAAACTGTCACGTCATTAGAAATTATAAATGACGTAGTAGTCTATACAGTGTTTGATATAAAAAATAAAATCATAATCATGAAATGAATTCTCTTCATTCTTAGCAAAATGAAGATCATATTCTTTGATGTCAGAACACAAGCTTTACTATATTTCTTTAGTACGTAAATAATTGAGGAATGGCGAGAGCTTACCTCGGGTTGATTCTTGGATATTGCAATGTGCAACACAATGTTGCCTTCCTCATTCTTCCAATTCAAGATTTTCCTCTCCCAAAATAAGGAATTCTTAGACCTTTTCTGTCTAATCCATTCCACCAAGAATTTAAAAGCCTTCAACTTATTATATTTCAAAGCTATATGCAAAACAGTTTCATTTCGAGTCGTCACATCTTCAATAGAATCGGGACAGATTGATAGAAATTTAGCCAATAGATCAAGTTGATCATCTACTACTACTGCATAATGCAAAGGAGTGATACCCTCTTTTCCTTTGATACGGACAAGGTCTCCATCGACTTGTAGAAGACGACTCACCATTTCGGTATGCTTATATTGTAATGCAAGGTGAATGGGGCTAAACCCTTCTAGATTTGGCTTTCTAGCAAAAGACGGTTTTAATCTCATCATTTCCATGACAAAAGGTATGTGCCCATTACACACAGCTATGTGTAAAGGAGTATCAAAAAAAGGAAAATGATCAATGTGGTCCAAAAGATATGCATCCTCTTGAATCAACATGTACAGTGTGTCAACATCACCACATTGAGCAACTTGTTTCAGCCTCTCAATTCTCTCACCCATCCTAGAGAACGTGAATATAGATATAAAGGTAGGGATTTCCTCAATAGTATAACTTTAGAGAGTGGAAATTAATGGTTATGAGCTATAGCTAGCTGGAGTGAAGAAAATGATGGAGTAATTGAGGAGATTAATGTATCCTGCTAGAGCTAACACCGTCTCTTTTTATAGCGCCTGAAGACTTGAGGAAAATGATCATGTATGGCTGCAGAGTCATCTAGGAAGGATTAAGGAACCTTCCAACCTTAGTTTCTATTTCTGGGAAATAAAGTTGTTGATGTATCTTAAAAAAAAGACGCGTTAAAGTCAAATTTGTTTTATTTGGCAACTCCTGTGCAGAATTTAGCTTTGACATCTTTTGCCAACGAATAACTTTGAATAATCAGCCGTTTTTTTTTTTTCTTTAAGTTTGGAAACAATTTATCTAATTTTTTTAATCAAAAATTTGTTGTTAAAAGTACCATAGATAAAAGAAAAAAAAAATGAAGTAAATAAGTGACTCGTGCGGAACTCGTAAATAATAAGAAAAATAAGCAAAAGTTAAATAAAATAAGTATGTGACTCTAAGACCTGCAAATAGTTGAAAACATAAGTAGTAAATTGGCTTATAATTCAATCCCAAATAGGCACCGTTCTATGACTTTTTTTTAATTGACATGAACAACGTAAAGTTCAAATCGCCACATTTTTTCTAACTGATTAAAAAAAAAAAACCAAATTAATGTTGCGACTATATTAAAACTCTCTTACGGTCTTACCTTGTGGTATTGAGAGAGGTTTTTTTTTTTTTTTTTTTTTTTTTTTTTTGTGGGGTGTATTTAGGGTTTTTTTTTTTAATTATATATATATATATATATATATATGATTTTTACGCTATTTTTTAATCTCTTTATATTTATTAATTAAACATCTCTTAAATGTTACTTGTGGACTTAGGCTTAAAATAAAATCACATAAATCTTTATATTGTGTATTCTATCTATTGACATAAACCTCCTACGATTCACTACCCTCACAACAAATTTCTGCTTATGTTATCTCAAGATTCTCAACAACAGTGACGAAGCCAGAGTTTTGAGTTAAGGGAGGTGACTTTATTATTAGTTATGTGCAGTGGTTTCAACCTTTGACTTTGCTACTATTAAGCTACTGAGATTTTTCTTTTTTGTCGGTAAGAACAAAATTATTTTTGTTTAGAATTTTTTTAATGACAAGGTAGTTTATTTTAAATAAAATTAGTTAATTGAACTTAATTATTTTTAAGTTTTACTATTAGTAATTTTTGTTGTTGAGCAATTTTTTTGGGGCTTGTATATTTTGTTTTAGATTTTAGATCTATAAATTTTTTTATAGTCACTAAAATGAGGAAAATACTAGTGCTACAAACTTTTTTATAAATTATTATGTAATAAATGGTTATTAGTAAGTAAAAAAATGAATTGAGTGGTGGGTCCATGTGCGAACCAATACGAATTTGCTACCAAAATAGTTTATAAAAATGTTGTAAAAAAGCATGTGAGTACAACATTACTCTTAAAAAAATCAATGATATTGTTTAGGGAAAAAAAAAGTAATTTTATAGAACAAAATTACTAAAATTAGTACACACACTCATATATAATAATAATAATAATAATAATAATATTTTTTAAAAAAAATTTAGGGGGCAAGTCCAAAGCTACCTACGTCGCTGCTCAACAAAACAAAACAAAACAAATTTACTCCTGTGCAAGGTTATCTTAAGTTCTTAACAAAATTTGGCTGCACTCAATCCAAAAACCTTAGAGAAATTGAAGTCAAAGTAGTTGATCTCGTCACTCAATTAACATGACAGGGATTCAAGTTCCAATGTAGATTTAGAAAAGTAATTAAAATAAAATAATAAAAATAATTATTATGTATCAATTTTTTTTTTTTAAGAGAAGGATCTTATTAAGTTAAAAAAACTATCAACACATATTTTTTAGTCACATGACATATTTAATAGTTATGTGACGTGTCTAAATGATATATTTTTTATTTGGTAGATGCCATAGAATTTTAACTTATGTCGTTCGTTCCATTACTCTTTACTATTATGCCAAAACATCAATTGATTTTCAGTGTAATAGGCTTTGAATTTTAAATCTCATATGTGACAACACTTTAAATGATATAATAAATCATGTAAATTAATACATGCACAAGATCTTATAAACTATCATGTAATGGGTTGAAGAAGATTCTTTCAAATTAGTTTGGAGGAATCTTCTCCAACCTATTATGTTATAACTTAAAAAATCATTTACATTTAAATACGTCACATAACTAATTAAAAAGGCCAAATTACTAAAAATATATTTTAATAGTTTTATTAATCGTTACGTAGTAGATTGGCTCTACAGATTTGGACGAAATTTGGAATCAAGTCATAGGTTCAAATTTCAAAATTCTACTTAAAAAAAAAAAAAAAATTGAAGAATCGGTCACATGTTCATTTTGTTCTAACTTCTAACCTTTATGCCAAAACTTTATCAGGTTCATTATTTATTGCTTGGAATGAGTCATAGGTTCATTTTGTTCTAACGTTGTTCCTGCCTTTTCTTTTCATCCATCTTAAAACTGTTGGCGCCGACTGTTTTCACCCAGTTGAATGTAATAAGAAACTGAAATTCCACCAACATGATGGGAAATGGCACATTTGGTCATTTGGTGTGAAAGAAAGACTGCGCGTTTGGCTCTTTTGGTGACGCTCTTTTTTGTTTTTTGTTCTGTAAAGCACCAACACTAGTCTATAATTCTACTTTATTACATATCTAATAGATTTTTGGGTAACAAACATCTGTTAGAATTATTAATTGTTTCTTTTTCTCAAGTGTTTTGTTCAATGCATTAATTTATTGAAAGCTTCTCGAAGTTGAATACTATAGTGCTACTTTTTTTTGATAAACTATTGTGCTACCTAGTACTTGTCAATCGGCTTCGATGGTCCCATGACCTTTCATGATCATGGCAAAGTTTAGAAAAAGAAGGATAAAAAGACGGGCAGTTGCCCCCTTGCCCCTCTTTAAAAAACTCTTAACTCTCTCCTAAAATTTGATTTTGTCCTCCCAACATGCAGAATTGAGGCTATTATGTTATGTTTGATAGTTTGGAGGGAGAAGAGAGTAGAGAAGAATGATTATCTTCTACCTTATTTGGATGTTTTTAAACTTAAATAAGGGATATGAGAATAATTAGTCTTTTCATAATTTGTAATTTTGTTAATATGGTAAAAGTAAAGTTGATAATTCATTTGGTCAAACACTTTTATACTTTACTTTCTCTCTAAATCTCTCCAATTTGGGAAAATTAAAAATGAGGGTTTAGAACTCCTCCAAACCCCTTCCCCTTCTCCATTAAAAATCATCCAAATAAGGTAATTTAACTTCCCATTCTCCATTAAAAATCATCCAAATAAGGTAATTTAACTTACTCTCCCTCTCTCTCCTCTACTGTCCCTTCATCCAAACAAACTATTAAAAAACGTAAGAAAGAGAAATGAGTCAATGCTTAATAGGGAATACAAAAAACAATGACACTTTATTTGTAATTGTTCTAAAATTTTCATTAAAAAATGTTTTAAAGTAAATAAAATTCTACCTATCTTAGTCAAAAAATTATAATAGATTCTTTTTTTAATAGAAAAAAATATATGTTTATATAAACTATATTCTCTTATATGTGTTTATTGTTGAACGATTTTTTATGGGATAATAAATTGATTAGTATTTTTTTTTTCTATTTAAGAAACTGAAATTCCACCAACATGATGGGAAATGGCACATTTGGTCATTTTGGTGTGAAAGAAAGACTGCGCGTTTGGCTGCGCTTTTGTCGACAGTACGTTTCCGCGTTTAGCAGCTCTTTTGGTGACGCCATTTTTATTTATTTATTTATTTTGTTGTTGTTGTTCTGTAAAGCACCAACACTAGTCTATAATTCTACTTTATTACATATCTAATAGATTTTTGGGTAACAAATATCTGTTAGAATTAGGGGTGTTTGCAGAGCGGTGCGGTGCGGTTTTAGGTCATTTTTAAGATCGTATTTTACGGTGTGATTTAAATAAAATCATAACTACACTGCACATTATTTTTGTGATCACATGTGCGGTGTGGTGTGGTTTAAAGTTTAGCCAAAATCATAACCGCACCGCACCTCATTTTTGCGGTCACATATGCGATGCGGTGTATAAGATGTGGTTTGAATGATTTGAAATTGGTATATATTTCAAAATTTGGGCTTTTTATACCTAGTCCAAAACTATTTTTTTCCTTTATTTTGGTCCAAGTTTTTTTTTTTTTTTTTGAAACTGGTCCAAGTTTTAAACAATTGAGTTATGTTTTTCTTTATTTTGGGCTGGCTTTCTTAATCAACACTTGCTAGGGTTATTAATTTTTTTTTTTTGAAAACTAGGGTTATTAAACTATTAATAATATATTTAATATTAAAAATAATTAAATATATTAATATATAGAGAGGGTGCGGTTTGTGCGGTTTTCTTATTATAAAACCGCAAACTGCACTGAACTATGCAGTGTGGTGCGGTGCGGTGCACTATTATTTGCGGTGCGGTGTGGTTATGCTATTTTGCGAGCGGTTTTGGTGCGATTTTTGCAGTTTGTGCTGTTTATGCGGTTTGGTGAACACTCCTAGTTAGAATTATTAATTGTTTCTTTTTCTCAAGTGTTTTGTTCAATGCATTAATTTATTGAAAGCCTCTTGAAGTTGAATACTATAGTGCTACTTTTTTTTGATAAACTATTGTGCTACCTAGTACTTGTTGTTGTCAGTCGGCTTCGATGGTCCCGTGACCTTTCATGATCATGGCGAAGTTTAGAAAAAGAAGGATAAAAAGACGGGGCAGTTGCCCCTTTGCCCCTCTTTAAAAAACTCTAATTCTCTCCTAAAATTTGATTTTGTCCTCCCAACATGCAAAATTGAGGCTATTATGCTATGTTTGGTAGTTTGAAGGGAGAGGAGAGTAGAGATGAGTGATTATCTTTCACCTTATTTGGATGTTTTTAAAATTAAGTAAGGGAGAGAAAAATAATTAGTCTTTTCATAGTTTGTAATTTTGTTAATATGGTAAAGGTAAATTTGGTAATTCATTTGGTCAAACACTTCTATACTTTACTTTCTCTCCAAATCTCTTCAATTTGGGGAAATTAAAAATGAGAGGTTAGAATCTTTCCAAACCCCTCCAAATCTCTTCCCCTTCTCCATTAAAAAACATCCAAATAAGGTAATTTAACTTACTCTCCCTCCCTCTACTCTATTGTCCTTTCATCCAAACAAACTATTAGGAAACGTAAGGCAGAGAAATGAGTTAATGCTTAATAGAGAATACAAAAAACAATGAGACTTTATTTGTAATTGTTCTAAAATTTTCATTAAAAAATGTTTTAAAGTAAATAAAATTCTACCTATCTTAGTCAAAAGATTATAATTGATTCTTTTTTTAATAGAAAAAAAATATATGTTCATATAAACTATATTCTCTTATATGTGTTTATTGTTGAACGATTTTTTATGGGATAATAAATTGATTAGTATTTTTTTTTCTATTTATCAACAAACAAAATAGGAAGATCTTTTCTATATATCAAGAATCAATTAATTTGGAATCAAAAAGTATAAAAAGGTGTAGGGTCAAGATTTGTGGTCCAAGCCCAAAAGAGATGGGATGTGAGCCTACTAAACCCAATACAATGAATTTGTAAAGAGTGGGTAAAAGAACTAGGTTGTTTGTGAACTCAACAACAGTTAATCGAGACTTCAATAAAAGAACAAGTACTAAAATGCTGGGAGCTTGAATAAATTTAGGTCTGAGGAGACAAATTATAGTTCGAATGGCTAAAGTCACTCTTGGAGCTACAATAAATTTTTCTTCTTCCTCCTTCCCTCCTTTTTTCGATCCCTCTTGTGGCTTTGTGTGAGTGATTGGAATGCAATAAATCATGTGACCTATGTGTCCATATCAAAAGTCTTGATTATACCAAGGAAGTGAATCTCGTACCGTACCGGCCAGTGATTCGGTACGCTCAACCCCCCTATTTCATACCCAAAAAAATACCGGGCGTACCGGCCTTGTACCGGGCGTATCGGCGAAATCTGGGTGTTTCGGCCGGTAAATGCATACCGGCCGAAACACCCAGATTAATTGGTATTTTTTTTTTCTATTTATCAACAAACAAAATAGGAAGATCTTTTCTATATATCAAGAATCAATTAATTTGGAATCAAAAAGTATAAAAAGGTGTAGGGTCAAGATTTGTGGCCCAAACCCAAAAGAGATGGGATGTGAGCCTACTAAACCCAATACAATGAATTTGTAGAGAGTGGGTAAAAGAACTAGGCTGTTTGTGAACTCAACAACAGTTAATCGAGACTTCAATAAAAGAACAAGTACTAAAATGCTGGGAGCTTGAATAAATTTAGGTCTGAGGAGACAAATTATAGTTCGAATGGCTAAAGTCACTCTTGGAGCTACAGTAAATTTTTCTTCTTCCTCCTTCCCTCCTTTTTTCGATCCCTCTTGTGGCTTTGTGTGAGTGATTGGAATGCAATAAATCATGTGACCTATGTGTCCATATCAAAAGTCTTGATTATACCAAGGAAGTGAATCTCGTACCGTACCGGCCAGTGATTCGGTACGCTCAACCCCCCTATTTCATACCCAAAAAAATACCGGGCATACCGGCCTTGTACCGGGCGTATCGGCGAAATCTGGGTGTTTCGGCCGGTAAATGCATACCAAGCCGAAACAAGAAAAAGAAGAAGAAAAAAAAAAGTTCTCACTCTCTCATCTCTCCACTCACCGGCATCACTTGCAGTTTCTCAAACTCGTAGCGCATGGTTTTTCCTCCCTCAAATTCCAAACTTGACCGGCGTTCTCTTTCTCTCTTTCAAATTTTCTTTCTCTTTCCTCTTTCTTGGTTGCATCCAACTTAAGCCCAAGCCTGAATTTCAGCTTCTTTAAACACCCAATAAAGTTGACAGCTTGCAAAAGTGATGTATAAAGTCAAAAGCAACTTTTATATGTCAGATTTTTTTCATTTTTTTAATTAATTCTAGCTCCTAAAAAGGGTCAAAGACTCAAAAGCCCTTTCACATGTCAGATGTTTTATTTTTTTATTTTTATTTTTTTAAGCCCTCAGTTAGTTCACGTGTGAAAGCACTGAAAGGTAAGCTTAGTATTTTAAATTTGACATGATTTTTAATTCTTTTTATAGATATAGATGTATAGACTTGGGTTGGGCTGGTGTGGGGTTTAAGATTACAAATTAGTCTAATCTATGAATTTATATATATATATATATATATATGTGTGTGTGTGTGTGTGTGTGTGTGGACTTTAAACACTATATATATATATATATATATATATAGCGGTAAATCTGAAACGGTACACCGGTATTGACTAGTATCCGAAATATATCGTACCGCTGGCCAAACCAGTACAGCCTCCGGTACGGTATTGACTCCCTTGGATTATACACTAGATACTTGTGAAAGAAAAATTGCATAAATGACCATCTACGGCTATATGTTTCATGTTTGTAACTAAAAATACCCTCATGCTTATAGAAAAAACCAGTGCTCCCAAATTAGGAAAAGGTGAGCACTACATGAAAAAAAGGGGTAAAATGCCTAAGTTGTGCATTAACTTAAAGTCAAGCATAGAAAATGTTGCTCCTTAACAAACGACAAATAGTTAGGGTGAGCTCAAGTTATGTGTCTCTTTTGGAGGATAGTGTTTAAGATGGTGCGAGGTATGTGAGTGATGTGATTAGTTTTGTGTATTACCTAAACCACCTCATAAATTTTTTTTTATATACCTTGCTCACTATCGTGCTTCACATACTTCATGTGTGTTTTTATTCACTATGGTACATTGTACAAAGGTTGAATAGTTGGTCAATCATGGTTACATATTGTGTTTTAGATTTGTTGAGTTTAAACTACTAAATCTTGAGAAATTATGGTTATATGAGTCTAGAGAGTTGGATTTTGAATATTCATGCTATTATGCTTAAGTTTGCTTAGTTAATGTCAAAACTATTATGCATATAAGTCCCACGTTAAGCTACATTGAATACTACAATTTTCTGCATTTTTTTTTCAAGCCTAGGCATTTTTAATTGGTCCTCAACTAACCTCAATAGATCGAAAATTTCCTGAGTCAATCGTTGATTGTTTTTTAATTTTTATTTCTTGACTAATTCTTGATCAACTTTTACTTAAGGGAGAATATGTTCCACCGAGTTTCAACTCACCCTTGCTTAATCGAGATTGTTCAATCTAAATTACAAACACACAGTTTTATATATTGATTTTTCATTTTTTTCATACGTTTTTATTAGTGAAAGTGATGTGATAGTAACAACTACATAACAGTCTAAACTTTAGATGGGTAAAATAACATTTTCAAATCACAGGTAAATAATGTTAAAATAAGTCAAATGATAGGTGGTTAATGTCTAATTAATATTAAAAAATTAAATTATTAATTTTTCATTATAATATCAATTTATATTTAATTATTTAAAATTAGTAATAATGGTCATATTTTGAGGATGCACGAGACTTAAATCTTAAATATCCATTAAAAATACCAAGAAATTAAGGGAAAAAACGTTCGTTCTTTTAGTAAGAAGAGGGATTATTTCTTGCAACTAATTCTATTTTTTTATTCCAGAAAATTAAGGAAAAAGGCATTAAAAAATTATTTTTTAAATCTGATTTATTTTTATTATTTTTATATTCATTGTTGAGTTTTTATCTGAAAAGGCCTGTGTGTGCTGGCTGCTGCCATTGCATTGCCAACTGCCCATCAATCTCTTCAATAACACTTTTCTTAATTTCAAATCATAAAAGGAATTTTTTTAAAAACATAAAATAATTTTTTTATTTAAAAAAAGGAACGTAATTTTCACGCGCTACAACCGCGAGTGAGTTGACGCAAAACCTGTCGATATTTTCTACCACAGACTAAACTTGGGTCGAAAAAGAACAGCAGCGTAAAAAACGGCTCATTTTAGGAACAACCATTTCACTTGGCGCGTAAACAATACTTACTGAGCAGTAAAAAGAAAAGTAAAAGAAGAGAAACAAAATTGTACTAGCACAGAATACTGGCTTTCCCACGTGAGGTTCTGAAACTTTTTTTATATTCCAAAACTTTGGTTAAGAAAGAAAAGAAAAGAAAGTGATGAATATATAATTCCTGCCTTGGAAAACCTTTTTCCTCCTAGACTAACAGAGCCTATAACAAGTAACAACCCCACTCGTGCAAAATTGTAACCAAATTCTACATTTTTACTTGTAGCCTTGAATTTCAGTCTGTCCCTATTGCCTAAAAAATGTGCAAAGAAAACCATTTTGGTTCTCAGACTGACTTCAAAAGTTTCCGTCTCAAAATGTGTTTAGTTTGGGTTACCAAAAACTTGGTTTGATGACAAAATGTGGGTGACACAGTGATGAGACTATACATAGCACATACAGAGATATAAGACATAAGACTTTACATAGCACAATCCAACAATTTCATGCACACTGCTCTTATTACTAGTAATAAAATGACAAAAAGAAAAATGTTGTAGTGGAAGTATAAACCTGAAATCAATGGAATACTCAAAATAGCTTCCCTTTGGTGGAGAACATGATCAAAGATACCTTGATTTACGAAGGCAGAGTGTTGCATAAGTGGCATTTGCCACATTTTGAAGTTGGTGACTTCCAAGCATGCACGTTTTCACATCCAAATAATTCAAGGAACTATGTGATTAACATAATTATAAGTTATCCAAAACTTTCAAATGGGAACTTGCATAATTATTATTGTCAGTTTTTTTAATAATACTCTAAACTAGAAGCTAACAGAGTGATACTCCGCATTACATCTTTACATACCACAATGACAATGCAGATACACCAGCCAAAGTAGACAAACTCAACCCTCCTAGGCATGATTACCAGTTTATCACCTTTAGGGGAAAAATGACATTACAGAATACTTAATCATGCATGAAAAAAAATTTCAAATAATCAATATTTCTTTATGCTTAATCATAAATAATGTTTATTTTATTTATATTTTACTTATTTAACTTGAGAAGATTTTGGGGACATACCGGCTCATATAATTTCAGTGCTTGGATTTTTTAACCCCAAATCATCACAGGTAACTAGCAAACATATAACCTAAAAAATACTAAAACCAAATCAATTTGAAATACCCAAACAAATTAACCCAAAATCAGTAAAAAAAAAAAAAAAAAAAACTCAATTCTTACACAAGACTTAGCTTCGCAATACTAAAATACCAAATCAAATCTAACCTAAAAAAAATAAAATAAAAAAAATAAAAAATAAAGAAAGAAAGAAAAACAAATTCTCAAACACTAAAACAAATTCTCACCAGTACGTGGCAGTGGCAGACGATCTAAAGGAGGTGGGTGGTGAGAGTTGGCGGTGGCGGTGGCGGTGGTGGTGGCTTGCAGTGGACGATCTGCTTCTTTGCCCTCTTTTTATTTCACTCTGCTTTGTTTTACCGATCTCGCGTTCTCTGTTTTCTTTCTTTTTCTTTGGTTTTTTTTTCTTGTTTTGTTTTTGTACACCACCTATTCTACCGGTAACAGGTTTACGTTCAAGATTGATACAATAAAAAGAGGGAATTTGCAGAGTAGACTGATGAGGGGGTTCTATGTAGTAAGTTAGGCAACGTTTCAAAATTTTAAGAAAAATAGCATCTTGAGTTTTAGAAACTCGAGATCCATATTAAAACTCGAGTCTCAAAGACTCGCTTTGCGAGTGTTTGGCTGGATGAATTGGACTGAAATTGCCACATAGATCTCGAGTTCTATGCGAGCCCTGTAGTGGCATTTTTAAGTCCTATAATGATGTTTTCCTGCAAATTTTTTTTTATAAGTGTGATCACCCCATAGTGGCGTTTTTAAGCCCTATAGTGACGTTTTAAAACCTATAGCAGCGTTTTCCTGCAATTTATGGAACTTGAGTCTTTAAAACTCGAGTTTTACATGAATTTTTTTCCACATTAGACCCATCCGCTTACAAATCGAGACTTAAAAACTCGAGTTTTATCTTGGAACTCGAGTTTTAGACACTCGAGATGCTAGTTTTTAGCATTGTGTTGAAACGTGACAACTAACTAAATTTTTTGATATTTATTGTTATTTGGAAATGGTGTTCCAATAAAAATATGCGGCTAAAATTTGGGTTGGTATCGTACCCACTAAAAAAATAGATGGGTACAGTAGAATGACCCTCTTTATATATATGATTGTATATTCTATCTTTTTGCATAAACCTCATTTAATTCACTACCCTCACTATAAATTGACACTTATGTTATCTCAACTAAACAAAAAAAATCCTATAAAAAAAAAAAAATAATAATAATAAAACAAAACAAATTCACACTTGTGCTTGCCTATCTCATCAAAATTTGGTTGCACTCAATCCTAAAGCCTTAGAGAAATTGAAGAAAAGGTCATCGAGCTTGAGCTCGTCACATAGATCATTGATTTCCATGATGAGGATTTAAGTTTCGATGTAGATTTATAAAAACAAAACAAAACAAAACAATCAACTTAAAAAACTATCCACATGCATCAAAGGATAAGGAAAAGGCACCACTTACAAAGGAAAATTTTAAAATCTTGCTAAATACTGAAAACCTTTTTCTCTTCTTTGTCCATGAATGCTTCTCAGATTGATGGTCAAATTTCATTTGAATTCGTTACATAACAAACAAAAAAAGGCCCAATCTAGCTGAGTGAAGCATAACACGGAGAAATAAGTATTAATTTGAAAAACTATACAATAGTGAGACATTATTATATGCAACAAATTTTGCAAATAGTGTTAAAATACAAACACAAGAGAAGTGCTACATGCATCTACAATATTTTCACAATAAATCATAAATTGTAAGTTATTATTGGTTCTTATTTAAATCTACCACTTAAATTACTTTTTTGCTAAGTTATGCCCCCCAGCCCAAGCCTACAAAATTTTATTAATTTATATTTTTATGTTGCATAATTAAAAATTTTAAGAATTTAACTTCCCTAAAAAAACAAATTGGCCCCCTTAAATAAAACAACAAGAGAAAAATATAATATAAATTTTTTATAAAAGCTCTATTCAAATTCATTATTTTCTTGGGAAAAAAATACATGAAAGTTCTTAAGTGTTTATAATAACATTAAAAAATAGCAAGATTATAAATAGATTGTACAAATTTTATAAAAGCTCCCACTCAAAATCCATATTTTGTGAAAATAATACATGAAAATTCTTAACTGATTCTAATATAATTTTATTTAAGGCACGTGGGTAAAGAAAAATTATTGTTAAATCCAAAATAAAATATTTATTTGGTATGCTTAATAAATATTGTCTTAGGAGTTCTATGTTTTGTCACTTTGAAATATATGTTTAATATTTTTAGTTTTTATAATTTTCTTGAGTACCCAAATATTGTTTTCTTCAATTTCTTGCTATTTTTCTTATTTTGATAGTATATTGTTGATTTTTGGTGTAGGAAAGAGTGCAAAGTCACATAAGATATCAGTTGAAAAGAAAATCTTTTTTTTTTTCTTTTAATTTAGTGATTGATTAGAATGATAGGTTTTTTTTTTTTTTTTTTTTTTTTTTTTAAATTCTTTATTAATGCATTGCTTTATTACTTAAGGGTCAAATAATAAATATTGTAAGGACCGGATTTGGATCCCTAGCCTAAGAGAGGAATGGACTCAGGTCTAAAAAGCCCAAAATAATGAATTTGTAGAGAGTGAGTTGAAAAACTAGGCTAAAATGAGTTGGACAACAAATAAAGTAGGTTCAAATGACAAGAAAATGAAGATAGACAAGTTTAAACTACAGAAAATTGTCCTCAGCACATTCCGAGGAGATCAGTTCTTATATATTGCTCTCAAGTTTGATTACAAATTTGGTTCCTGATTGCTACAGTGTTTCTCTCTTGATTTCTCGATCCTCCTCTCTCATTGCTTCCTTCTTCTTTTATACTCTCTTCTCCTTTCATCTTTACCCTCCACGTGCAGGCTAGATGGTTGGTGTTGATACTTGTCACATCAGCACCTTCCATAAGTCTTTATGTAGTAACTGTAAGGCTGAAAACCACTGTTCAGGCATCACCTCCACATTAATGTGGCTAGAGAGTTAGTTGCAGAGCATTTAATGCGGTGGTAGCAACTTTTTTCTTAGATATTTTAGGATTTTCCCCTGTCCTATGTTTCTGCAATGCTAATCCGTACCAACAAAACTTCCTGGAACGTTTCCCTAGACGGCAGACCACCTCTTCGAACCTCGGTTTTGGTTAGCCGAGGAGGCATTCATCCTTGGCCCACCCTCCTGGGTCATTATGACCAAAATTAACTTCTTCATTTACTAACATAGACTCCCTTAACAATGTTTACTCTTCCTCGGACGTCCTCTCGTCATTGGCTTGGGCCTCAGGCCCAATATCTATATAGGTAATGAGCTTCTAGCACAATACCACTACAAATATATATATATATATATATAATTTATTTATTTATTTATATTATTAAAGTATATTCTACACTAGAATTGCGGGTGGTAAATAAATTTATCTTTTTGAAATAAAACTTCAAAAGTTTAAACAAAGCAAAGATTATCTCATAATAAGTTAAAAATATATTACAAATAACATATAAACACTTTTTTTAAATTGAATTTTTTAATATAAAATTTATAGATATTTCAAATATTGAATAATATATGACTTATTTAATTTTATAGTTTTTTATAAAAAAAAATTCAATTTAATATGAAAGATAGTATCTAAACAAAAATTATAATATTAAAAAAAATTAAAAAAGAAGAAATTAGATTTAGGAATTTCTCATAAATTTTAGTTTAGTTATCTTTTGCAAAATATGAAAAATTTACTCACATTATGTATGAACGTGAGTATCTATAGATGTGTGTGTATGTGTGTGTGAGATTTGAGTTTTACACAACTTCATTTTGGTCTTAGAGGTCGGCCCCAAGGAAAGAATTCTAGTTCTATACCTACCTTTTCCTTTTTGCTTTTGCTTTTATTTTCAAAAAGCCTTAAAAAGGATGTTATAGAATTGTAGATATTTTTTTAAACAAACAAAGTTTGGCACATTTGTTAAAGGGTATTGTGATAATATATCAAATTAATTAATCCTGCAGAAGATTTATTTATTTATTTCTTGATCACGTTAGAAGAATTAGAAATATTTTCAATGAGCTAGGTCAATATTGGATGAAGGAGGGGAGAGAAAGTAAGGTTTTTTTTTTTTTTTTTTTAAATTATAAAAGAAACAAACACAAATGGTAGAGATGAGAGCGAAAGTAAGTTTTGAGTCTTGATTACTTAATAAATAATTAAACATGGGTAAAAATTGAGAGAGAGGATCGAGGATTGTTTGGTATGGATGGCATTGAATAATAAAAACACAATCCACTTACGGATACAACTAACTTATTTATTTATGCAATTGTGAGTGGATAATGTAAAGTAGTGGGTAAGTTAGGACACGTTTGGTAGACTGTAATAGTAATTACATAGGAATAGGAATAAATATTACAAGAAATACAAAATACTGTAATGTAATCATTATTACTATTAATTTCATTTGTGACAACACAATAATAGAACCCTAAAAACAATAGAATGAAAGCATTTTAAATCAAACTTAAGATATATTTTAGGAAATATCTTACTTATATAATTATATTTCCTAAAAAATAATATTTTTTAGATTTGAAAGAGAGATTAGTTATTTTTTATGAATTTTTTATTTTTATAATTGTTATGTGCATATGGAAAGTTTGTTTATTTAGAAATATATTAATTGTAGAAATTAATATACTTACTAAAGAATAGCTATTACATCGCTTTTAGAGATGAATAGTTATTCATCATTTTAAAGAATAACTATTTATAAGGAATTACTATTTCCTGTAATAAAAATATAATCAAATTACTGAATAACTAAATCACAGAAATAACTATTACATTATAGTGTTTATTACAGTCTACCAAACATACCTTTTTTGATTTATGCAATTGTGAATGAGCAATGTAAATATTGTAAAGTGGTGGGTCTTACAAAGCAGAAAATGTCAACCACTCTTAATCACACAAGTTAGCAAGTATGCTCATTTGGATTAAAAAATTCAAAAATTAAATAATGTGATCCCAAACAAAAATGTCTCCTTAAGAATCAGGTATACAAACTAAAAATCCTATTAAAAAAAAGTATACAAGAAATCTATTCAACTAAAAGCACATTACATATACATAGAACAACTTAGAACTTAGGGAAGGACCACCCTAAAACCATTCAAAGCATCAGAAATCAACATACACGTTTCAAATGCATACAGCTCCAAGTCTACAAGCTTCGCTTATTTTTTATTTTTTTATTTTTGATTAACTGCAAAGGAATTTTATTGAGAAGGAAACAGATCAATTACAAAATATTGGCTTGCTCCAACAATATGACATTACAAAAAATTGAGGAGCAGAACCTAAACCAAAGGAGTTAGCTAGTCTGTTACATTAGTGACCAGGATGCTATGGTGTGGGCCGCAACATTAGCTTCTCTAGGAATCCAACTAAATCTGCAGTTTGGTATTTATTTTTCCATCGATTCTTCTTCCATGAATGAATCAGCATTGAATCATGCAGCTAGAAATTAAAAGCACCAGAAATTAACACAAATGTTTCAGATGCATACAGGATTCAGCTCCAAGCCTCCATGCTTGGCTTATTTTTCCATCAATTCTTCTTCCATGAATGAATCATCATTGAATCACGCAGCGTTTTAAGAGTCTGGACTTAATTAACCATAGAGCAGTTAATAAGAAAATGAGAAGCAGGCTAACAGAAATAAAAGGAAAACTAGACCAAATAGGATTTGGGACTATGACTGCCAATGAAGCAAAATAGCAAAAAAAGAGGGAGAAAAGGGCTATCCGGAGTATATCATACTCAAATGGAATGAGAAGAAGAATTGTTACGTATGAGAACATAAATGTCACAGAATTTGAAGCTAAGAACAACCAAAAAGGAAGAAACCTAAGGCCAATGGGAGTCCCTGCAATCTTTTCGGGAAGAGTAGCATTCTTGTTGAAACTTAGGTTGGGTTTCATGGCATGGGACTTATGGATTCCATGTATACTGGAGTCTTCTTGCCAAATTCCCTCAGGAGGGTTGAGTACTCCTTCATAGGTCACTGCTATAAGCAGTGTAGTAACCATCAGAAGTGCATTGCGCTTGTCCTCTGATATCATCCTCCATTCATGAGAGCGGCGTATTAGTGATTCCTCAAGAGATGAGACTATTGAACGTAGATAACATGAATAATTATAATCAGGAAGAGATGAATTAGCTGACAAAGCTCCAGCACGCAGTAGCATAACCCTGATCTCGTTGTTGTTTTCTACTTGTGTTTGTTCTGCCAAGATGTCCTCTGCTGTATGACCCTCTAAATTCTTTGCGTTTATATCAACACCAGATTTTAATAACAACCTCACAGCCTGCATAATTTGATCAATGTAAATTAGTCGAGCCTTGAATCTGTCCCTTTTGATAATCTAAATGTGCATAATTAAGCTTCTTTTTAGAAATAAAAAATTAAAATTTTGATTAAAGAAGGAAAATAAAGATCATGATGTTTCAATTACTAACAATTCGTAAAGCCAGTGAATCATAAAATGATAGTGGATTTTTGGCATGTTTTAAACATTTAGTTCTTAACAATATGATCATGCATGCAATTGGGCAATAAGATTCTTTTTAATATTTCATGATTCAAATTAAATGTTGCAAATTTAAATGTGTACAAACTGTCACGTCATTTGAAATTTTAAATGACGTAGTAGCATGTACATTGTTTGATATAAAAAATAAAATCATAATCATGAAATGAATTCTCTTCATTCCTAGCGAAATGAAGAAGATCATATTCCTTGATGTCACAACATAAGCTTTACGATGTTTCTTTAGTATGTACATAATTAAGGAATGGAGATAGCTTACCTCGGGTTGATTCTTGGATATTGCAAGGTGCAACACAGTGTTGCCTTCCTTGTTCTTCTAGTTCAAGATTTTCCTCTCCCAAAATATGGAATTCTTAGACCTTTTCTGTCTAATCCATTCCAACAAGAATTTAAAAGCCTCCAACTTGTCATATTTCAAAGTGATATATAGAACAGTCTCGTTTCGAGTCGTTACATCTTCAATAGAATTGGGACAGACTGATAGAAATTTCGCCAATAGATCAAGTTGATCATCTACAGCTACTGCATAATGCAAGGGAGTGATACCCTCTCTTCCTTTGATACGGACAAGGTCTCCATTAACTTGTAGAAACCGATTCACCATTTTGGTATGCTTATATTGTAATGCAAGGTGAATGGGGCTAAACCCTTCTAGATTTGGCTTCCTAGCAAAAGAGGGTTTTAATCTCACCATCTCCATGACAAAAGGTATGTGCCCATTACACACAGCTATGTGTAAAGGAGTATCAAAAAAAGGAACACGATCAATGTGGTCCAAAAGATATGCATCCTCTTGAATCAACACGTACAATGTGTCAACATCACCACATTGAGCAACTTGTTTCAACCTCTCAATTCTCTCACCCATCCTAGCGAAGGTGAATATAGATATAAAGGTAGGGATTTCCTTAAAAGTATCACTTTAGAGAGTGGAAATTAATGGTTAAAGGCTATAGCAGCTAGCTGGAATGAAGAAAATGATGAAGTAATTGAGATTAATATAACCTGCTAGAGTTAACACCGTCTCTTTTTATAGCGCCTGAAGACTTGAGGAGAACGATTAAGTATGGCCGAATCATCTAAGAAGGATTAAGGAAACAACATTCCCAACCTTAGTTTCTATGTGTATTAAAAATAACACGTGTGAAAGTAAAATTTGTTATATTTGGCTTTGACTTTTTTTGCCAACCATTGACTTTGGATAACGAACGATAGTTCAGGAATAACTTATTTAGTTTTTTGCGAGTCAAAATCTTCTGTACCACTTTTTATGTACCACTCTATGTTCCACTAATTACTACTTGTCATGTGTTCATTTTACTTTCCTTATAGAATTACTGAAGTTTAAAATAGAAAGCAATCATACACATGGTAAGTAGTGATTGGTGAAACATAGAGTGACACACAAAAAGTGATACAGAAGATTTGGACTCGTTTTTTGCCAAAATCTTTTTGTTAAAAGTATTGTAGATAAAATGTATAAATTTTTTTTAAGTGGATAAAAGGTATAAGTTAAATAAAGTAAATAGGTGACTCATATGGGACCCGTAAATAATAGGAAAAATAAGAAAAAATTAAATAAAATAAGTAGCAAGGTGACTCTAGACTTGCAAATAATAAGAAAACTAAGCAATAAGTTGGCTTATAATCCAATCCCAAATAGGCATCAATCTATGATTTTTGTTTAATTGACATGAACATCATTGAGTTCAAGTCGCCACATATTTTCTAACTGATTAAAATCATCCACATTTAAATACATCACATGACTCATTAAATAGGCCACATCATTAAAAATATACTTAAATAGTTTTATCAATCATTACGCAGTGGATTAGAGGAATTTTTCTCTAAACCAATTTGGAGGAAAACTTAGAATCAAGTCATAGGTTCAAAATTCTAATCTTTTTTTTATTTGCTTTTATTTTTTAAGAATTGGTCATAAGGTCATTTTTTTTTATCAACAAAAAATGGTTAGGAGTCGACCTGAGTTGGGGTGTTCCACCTGACCATAGCATTCTAATCTTTATGCAAAAGCTTTATGAGTCATAAGTTCACACTTGTATAATTTACTTGTTTCAAAACTTATACCAACAACTATATAGGTTCGTTATTTACTGCTTAGAATCAGTCATTGGTTCATTTTGTTCTGACGTTTTTCCAAGCCTTTCTTTTCCTCTATCTTAAAAATGTAGGCGCCGCGTAAACGTAAGTAAGAAACTGAAATTCTTCAACAACAGAATAATAGAATATCCATTCCACCAGGTAAGCAACAGTAAGCTTTAAGCAAAGTATGAATAATGTGAAATGGCTCATTTGGTGTGAAAGAAAAAGGCTGTCAAGTCCTGTGCGACAATGCGTTTGGCTGCGCTTAATTGGCGACTGTACGTTTTTGGGTGCCTGAGTGGTGACGCTTTTTTTTTTTTTTTTTTTTTTTTTTTTTTTTTTTTTTTTTTTTTTTTTTTGGTGGTGTGTATGCGTGTAAAGCACCAAATAGATTTTTGGGTAACATATATCAGTTAGAATTATTAATTGTTTCTTTTTCTCACGTGTTCTGTTCAATTTGTTACTTAGTACTTGCCAATCGGCTTCGATGGTCCCGTGACCCTTATTGAAGGTATGATAATGGCAAAGTTTAGGAAAAGAAGAAATATATATATATATATATACACACATATATGATCATCGCAAAGTTTAGAAAAAGAAGAAAAAAAAAGTTTGGAGGGTAAAATATCACTTTTGGCCCATATAAATATAAAGCCCATGTGGCAGAGTCAGGGTGGTCGAACTTGATTTTGTCCTCCCAACAGACCATGTGGACATCTAGGCGAGTGGCTTGAGAGTGGAAATTGCTAGAAAATGTAGAGCAGATAATGAGTCAATGCTTAATAGTTAATGGAGAACACAAATGCAAACAACCCCTAGTCGACATACACTAGCCTTAGTCATGGTTGCCTAATACGTGGCCAGCCCTTTGAACATGTGGATGTCACTTAATTTGTAATTGTTCTAAAAATTTTATTTAAAAAATGTTTTAAAATAAATAAAATTCTACCTATCTTAGTCAAAAGATTATAATAGATTCTTTTTTTAATAAAAAAATTATCATATACTATATAATAAAAGTTAAGCTTAGAAGCCGTAATTGCGCTAAGTGGCTTCACCAAATCGTATAAAATTTTATAGATTTTTATATATATATATATATTGTTCTTATCTTCTCCTATAATTTCTAAGTTGATAAAAATCTTAATTTGATTATAATCCAAATCTTATAATTTAGAAATTGATAAAAAAAAATCTTAATTGATAAAAAAACTGAATACTTATAAATTTGCCATTACACACACATATAATTATGAACTTTATTCTTTATTCAAAAAGAATCCTCCCCCCCCCACCCCCCCCCCCCCTAGCCAAATCCTGGCTTCGCTAAAGGTGTTTTTATTTTGATTTATAATTTTTCAATTGCACCAATTTAGTCATTTTAATTATATATATGGTTTCAATAATGTTTTTTTGTTTGTTATCGTACTAGATCATAAACATATAATCTTTTGATATGCAATCTCCACAATGTAATCGTACACAAATTTTTGCTTAAAAATCACATGGTAACAAAAGAGTACAACAAATAATCAATTTGTATTGACTTTATATGAAAGCGTGTATAATTATCTATATGATTCTTTGCAATAAAAGAATACTATAAATTTCTCTAATTTGATTTTTGCAACACTTGATGATCTAAAGGATTATGAAGCTTGATCTTGGATTGTGTCTTAAAGTGTCTGAGTTGGGTGTGTAGCTTGAAGTATTTGATTTAATATGGAACTAAATCAAATGGAAATTGGCGGGAAATTTCCTATTTTGATTTAGAGTAAGAATATGCCTTGATTTTGAATAAACAAGAGTGTTCTTTTGGACTTAGAGATAACTTTATTTCTTAGCAAAGCACTATTGTGATCTTTCTATCTTCTTTGTCTTTTTTTTCGTATGGACGAGCAAGAAACAAAATTCCATATCTTTGTCCACTGTTGAGGCATAATTGATAATACATTGTTGTAGGCAATTATTGCACTCAACTTCTTTGGATAAAGAAGTAGTTGAATGATTATGACATTGTTCAAGGCACTATGACTATCCATTGTGACAATAGTGCCATTAACATTATCAAGAACCCTGTCCAATATTCTTGGACCTAGCACATCGATGTTCAATATCATTTCATTAAAAATCTTTTAGAAAATCATGGTGTCTCTTTCATCCCAATACATCACTTCGGAAGGTTATCAATGTCTGTCCCATTATCTGCTAGTTCTCCTAGGATGTGCATTCTTGTTCATCATTCATCCTAGGAGTTAGTGTATATTATTATATACATTCATGCATTATTTTTTAGCTTATTTTCATTGTTTTAGCATTATGTTTTTGCTTTTATTATAAATTGAAAAACATCAAAGAAATGAAAGAGTGCCAAAAAAAAAAAAAAAAAAAATCCAAAAATTGTGCGTGTAGTGTGGACCCTTGGTTGGCCATAAAACACCAAGACTGTGCTTGTGTACCATGTGTAGTTTAGCAATATAATTTTATGCGATTGATTATTAGTTGAGCTAAGTTTTGTGGCTTTGTGTGAGTGATTGGAATGCAATAAATCATGTGACCTATGTGTCCATATCGAAAGTCTTGATTATACACCAGATACTTGTGAAAGAGAAATTGCATAAATGACCATCTACGGCTATATGTTTCATGTTTGTAATTAAAAATACCCTCATGCTTATAGAAAAAACCACTGCTCCCAAATTAGGAAAATGTGAGCACTACATGAAAAAAAGGGGTAAAATGCCTAAGTTGTGCATTAACTTAAAGTCAAGCATAGAAAATGTTGCTCCTTAACAAACAACAAATAGTTAGGGTGAGCTCAAATTATGTGTCTCTCTTAGAGGATAGCGTTTAAGATGGTGTGAGGTATGTGAGTATTGTGATTAGTTTTGTGTATTACCTAAACTACCTCATAATTTTTTTTTTATATACCTTGCTCACTATCGTGCTTCACAGACTTCATGTGTGTTTTTATTCACTATGGTACATTGTACAAATGTTGAATAGTTGGTCAATCATGGTTACATATTGTGTTTTAGATTTGTTGAGTTTAAACAACAAAATCTTGAGAAATTATGTCACGTGAGTCTAGAAAGAATTGGATTTTGAATCTTCATGATATTATGCTTAGGACAAAATTGGCCTCTGCCCTTTTCGGGCAAAATAAGTAGCATTCTACTCCCTTTTCCAAACTAATTAGGGAAATTCACCTCTTTTGAAACTCGACTTACTCAAAATCGAGTTTAAAAAAAAAAAAAAAATTTGGAGCCCTATAGTGATGTTTTTAAGAACCTATGTGATGTTTTGTAACTCGAGCTCTATGAAATCGAGTTATATGCAATCTTTTTACGTATAACTTGAGTTTATGGAGCTTGAGTTACAAAACGCCACTATAGGTCCTTAAAAACATCACTATAAGGCTTAACTCGATTTAGAGAAAATCGAGTTTCAAAAAAGGGGTATTTCCCTAATTAGTTTGGAAAAGGGGGCAGAATGCTACTTATTTTGCCTGAAAAGGGTAAAGGCCAATTTTGTCCATTATGCTTAAGTTTGCTTATTTAGATTCCATTTGTGATCTGCTTATTTTGTTGAAATTGATAAATTTTTGCTAAAAGTACTGTAGATAAAAGTAAAAGTAAAAGTTAGCTGAAATAGTATAATAGGACCCATGAATAGTACCAAAAAGTGTAGTGAGACCCATGAATAATAGCAAAAATAAGCTAAATAGTCAAATAAGTTGGCAAAAATAATTTTTGCCAAACCGATAGTTAATGTTAAAACTATCATGCATATAAGTCCCACGTTAAACTACATTGAATGCTACAATTTTCTCCATATTATTTTCAAGTCTGGGCATTTTTATTTGGTCCTCGACTAACCTCAATTGATCGATAATTTTCTGAGTCAATCATTGATTGTTTTTTCTTTCTTGATTAATTCTTGATCAACTCTCACTTGAGGGAGAATATGTTCCACCGAGTTTCAATTCACCCTTGCTCAATTGAGATTGTTCAACTAAATTACAAACACACAGTTTTAAATCTTGATTTTTTTTTTTCCATATGTTTTTACTGGTGAAAGTGATGTGGTAGTAACGACTACATAACAGTCCCAACTTTAGATGGATAAAGTTACATTTCCAAACTACAGGTAAACAATGTTAAAACAAGTCAAATCATAGGTGGTTAATGTCTAATTAACGCTAAAAAATTAAATTATTAATTTTTTCATTATAAGGTCAATTTATATTTAATTATTTAAAATTAGGAATATTGATCATATTCTGAGGATGAGAGACTTAAATCTTAAATATCCGTTAAAAGTACCTGAAAATTAAGGGAAAAAAAAAAGGTTAGGTTATGTTTGGTAACAGTTTTTGTTTTCTATTTTCAAAAACTTGTTTTTGGGAATATAAATAAAAAAAAAAACATTTTTCTTATATTTTTGAAACCAAAAACACGTTTGGTTAGTTGAAATTAAAAAAAAAAGTTTTTTGAATAAAAAAATAGAAAATACTAAAATATATTGTTATTAAGATTTGAACTCTAATGCTAACTCATTAAATGTGATAAATTCATTAAATTAAATGGTTGTTTTCATTGACTTTTGAAAATTAAAAACTAAAAACATTATTTTGTATGTTTTCAGTTTCCTTCACAAATTAATTTTTGAGAACAATTTTTGTTTTGTCTATTTTGAGTTGCCAAACAAGTTTTTTAGTTTTTAAAATAAAAAATTATTTTTGAAAACAGAAAATAAAAGAAAAAATTTACCAAACATACTCTTAGTTCTTTTTAGTAAGAAGAGGAATTGTTTCTTGCAGCCAATTCTATTTTTTTATTCCAGAAAATTAAGGAAAAAAGGCATTAAAAAATCAATTTTTAAATCATATTTATTATTTTTTTTAAAAATTCATTGTTGGGTTTTTATCTGAAAAGGCAGGTGAGTGTTGGCTGCTGCCATTGATTGACAACTGTCCATCAATCTCTTCAACAACTGCGAGTGGCTTGACGCAACACCTGTCGATATTTTTTTACTACAGACTAAACTTGGGTTGAAAAAGAGCAGCAAAGCAGCGTAGAAAACGGCTCATTTTAGGAACAAACATTTCAATTGGCGCGTAATCAATACTTACTGAGCAGTAAAAAGAAAAGTAAAAGAAGAGAAACAAAATTGTACTAGCACAGAATACTGGCTTTCCCACGTGAGGTTCTGAAACATTTTTTTTTTTTTAGTCCAAAACTTTGAAAACACTCACCAAACACCCTCGGGATCTTTTGGCCAAATATTGCAAAAAACAGAGTTTATTAGTGTTATAAGTACCGTTCAAAATTATTTGGCAAAATGAGAAAAGAGACTGAATTTCGGCAACACCGTTGCCGAAATTGTAAGAAAAAGTATGAAAAAGAAGAAATATGAGTGATGTGATAGAGAGGGAAAAAAATTGAATTTCGGTAATGGGATTACTAAAATTCTTGTCCTGCCCAAATTTTGCCTATGAAGTGCCCCAGTGCATGCTAGGGGGAGTGCCCGAATGGTTTACCAATTGTGGCAACCAAGTTGCCGAAATTGTAGGGAATTGAGGAGAGAGAAAATATGAATTGTGGCAACCAAGTTGCCGAAAATGGGAGGAAAAAAAAAGAAAAAAGAATTGTGGTTGCCGAAATCTTGGGGAGGAATTAAAAAAAAAAAAAAAAAAAGGTGGCAATTGATTTGTGGCAATGGCATTGCCGAAATAGAGGGGAAAAAAAATTGTGGGAATGGATTTGTGGTGATGGCATTGCCGAAATAGAAGGGGAAAAAAAAATTTGTTGCAATTGATTTGCCGAAAATTGGAGGAGAGAGAGAGAGTTGTCTGAATAAAAAAAATATAGTACACATATTCTTATTCTTCAATAGTTTTTTTTTACCGAAGCAGTTTGATTTGTGTGTATGTCATGTTCTTTAATTTCGTATTGTAAAAGTACCCTATGAAACAAATAATGATAGATTCAAGTACACTGAGTACATTGATTCTTATTCTAAGAAAAGTACATAGATTCTTATTCAGATTCCTGTCCATGCATGAAAGAAAGTTATGAAAGAAAAAAATGATTGATGTGCACACTGTAAACAGAAAAAACAAAAAACAAAAAAACTAAGATTTTTGCAGAGATTCTTTGCAGTGAATATATATTTATAGTTAAATAATTTGTTTGTATCAGAGTCTCCTATCTTGTTGTGTGGCAATGGATTTGTGGCAACGACATTGCCGAAATAGAAGGGAAAAAAAAATTTGTTGCAATTTTGTAAAAGTACCCTATGAAACAAATAATGATAGATTCAAGTACATTGAGTTCATTGATTCTTATTCTAAAAAAAAAAAGTACATAGATTCTTATTCAGATTCATGTCCACACAGGAAAGAAAGTTATGGAAGAAAAAAATGATTGATGTGCAAACAAAAAAGAAAACAAAGAAACTGAGATTTTTGCAGAGATTCTTTGCAGTGAATATATGTTTATAGTTAAGTAATTTGTTCGTATCAGAGTGTCCCATCTTGGTCTGTGTTGTGTTGTATTTGGTCAATTGGTGTATCTAGTTATACAGTTTAAAATCTAAGAATTTAACTTATATGAAACTTGCATCCTATTTAAACAGCACTAATGTTATTGAAGTTTCCACGATTCTTATTTTCTACACTTTTTCCCCTAAAAATTCCATCAACCTTCTTCTCCACTCTTATTTCCCTCAGAATTCTACCAACCATTTTCAATTCATGCGTGTCATACATTTTACAAACAACTAAAAGGAACAACACTTGCAAATATCTATCCGTTCTTTATCTCTTACAAGGTGAATTAAATCTCTTAAGTAGTTACTCTTTTTTATTTTTTATATAATAATATTCATGTTGATATGTTTTAGGAGCATAGCTAAGCATGGAAATCTTGTTTTTGTTAATTATTTGTTCCTGCAAATCTTGTTTTTGTATTATGTGTTTTGCAACATGAACTGATTTGTATGATATGTTTTAAATTATTTATCCATGAATTCTTGCCTAAAATTTCATATAGCAAAAATATATTTCAAAATTGACATATATTTCCTTAAAGAAATACTTAGTTTGTTAGCCTATAATATAAACGTATGCTATAAGAAAACCAAAAAAAAAAAAAAAAAACAAAGGTTAGTATATATATGCTCATAAACCTTAATATCTAAGTTTTAGGTATAATAATAATAAAGAAAATTGTAAAATATTAGAAATATTTCTCTATTATCGTATGGATGCATGAGAACATTATATAATCTGTCTTGTTTTAGAAGAAGCAAAATGAAGAGTTACATAAAATAATTAACGTAACCATAACAGATCCTTCTAAATGTTAATGTTATGCTAAGTTACTTAATAAAAGGGAAACAAAAAATAATTTTAACTACTATGATGGACAGTAATAAATTATCATTGAACCAATCCTCTTTAATAGAATTCTCTCAGCTCTAGCTTATTATACTTTGAATATTTTTAATGGATTACTTTCTTGTATTGCATTTTTATGGTTGTGTAGTGTTAATATATTAATACTATTGTTATGTTTTAGTGTAGATGACAGAAAAGTTGTTCATTTTTCTCATCCATTCCGGTGGAATAATTAAACATGGTGAAAATGGGATTTATTACGAAAGGTCACCTTCTTCTATGCTTCCATTAAGTCGGGGTGTTACATTTGAAGATCTATGTGATAGAGTAGCATCCACATTTCATATAAATAGAGAAGGTTCAAAAATTACTATTTGGTATAGATTTCATTTTCAATGTCATCCACATCCCGTGATTTACCAGCAAGTTTTGGTAAAATATGATAATGGTGTCAATGCAATATTCGATATGTTAGACTGCCAATATGGATTTGTAGGTGCAGAGTTGTACGTGGGTGTAGAGCCCATAAGAGGCCATCGAGATGTTTTTCCCATTCGATATGCCAACGAAGGACCGAGTGCATCGTTTAGTTATTCACATGGCGGGCACTTTCATGATCCATATGCCACTCATACTGGTCATTATTCTGAAAATGCGGCTTATTCCCCAATCAACATTGGTGGTGCTGACTATCATACTCCATATACACATGTTGCAACTGAGGACCAACATGTTCCTTATCGGCCAATGAACACCAGTGATGCTTACTATGATAATCCAACTGAGCATGTCACATAAGAGATGTGATATTGTTGTTGGGTTAGCAGAGAATGATCGAATGGCCTAGGCTCCATTTCAAATATATCCTACATTAAATGCTACAATGAGTTAAATCATGCAACATCCATCTGAAGGTATATTTTTTAGAAACCATCTATATAAAAAATTACAAACTAAGAAAATAATTTCCAATTAAATTAGGGGGCCGAGAAGCTTACTAAATTTGCGACATGAAGTGAAGGAATGTAGGAATTATAGAGTGACACTTGCAAGAAAAGAAAGAAAGAACAAAAAAAAAACACAATAAGATAATCATAAATATCTTCTAAAAAAATATAATCCTAAAAAAAAACAAAAGAACAATAATAAAAAATAATAAAATTAATATATAGTGACTACTATAGTTTTTTATGCTAAATATTAAATATAACTTACAATGCTTGTAGTTCATAATAAAATTGAAAGAGACTCAAATAAAGGATTTATGAATCAAAATTTTTATTAATAATAATAATAATAGTTTTATAAAAAATAATCATACACACAATAATTAGTATTAACTATAATATAACCATATATAATATTTACAATATATTAGCGTATAATATTTATAAAGCATATAATTAATTTTCATTTCCCAACCTATAACCACCCTAAAAAGCAAAGATTCAAGAAACTTAATAAATTTTTATATCAACTAAACTTAAAAGAAAAAGAAACACAAATGTACAATTTATTGTATTAAAAAATAATAATAATAATAATAATAATAATAATAATACACATACATATCTTTATTATAAACCAACAAACATATTATGCAATATATTTTTTCCAAGTAATAGATGTAATAATTGATAATAATGAAGTAAAATTGATTATAAAAAGATCACAATAATACAATTTATTTGTGGTCATATACTAATAATAATAATAAATAATATTAAATAATTTCAAAATTAACAAAACACATACATAAATTCAATTAGAGAGTTGAGATGCTTACCACAATTGTGATACCAACTGAAAGAGTGAGAATTATAGAGTGATACTTGAAAAAAAAAAAAAAATCAGATAATAATAAAGAAACACAAAATAACAACCATACTGAAAATTCTTGTAGGCCTAACCATAAAAAATTCATTAATCTAAAATTTGAATAACAACAACAACAACAACAACAACAACAATAATCATAATCATAGGCATACAAACAATATTAACTACAACAATACATGATATTTTACAATGTGTTAGCTTATAATATTTACAAAGCATATGTTTATACAATAATAATAAATCTGTTAATTTTTAGAGCTGTAAGTTAATAAGCAAAGCAAAAAAACTTACATTAACCAAAAACTTACAATCCTTAGTTGTGCACACTGAAGCAAAGCAGAAGAGTAACTGAACAATCAGAGGATGTAACTTTGTGAGGAGATGCAATCCTTCAGCGAGGGTACGTGCCTTTTATTATGAAGAGGAGAAATAAAAAGACAAAAAAGAATCTATGAGATAGATTTTAGGCGTGATATCAATAGGTGGTTTTATTGGGAATGATAAATGAATATATTCCAAGTAGAGAATAAGAATCAAAGGAAGAGGTGAGGTGATTGGTTGATTGACTCCTCACAGGGTACTTTTACATACACACAAACCAATTTAAAAAAAAAAAAAAAAAACTACTGAAGAATAAGAATATGTGTACTATCTTTTTTTTATTCAGACAAATCTCTCTCTCCTCCAATTTTCGGCAAATCAATAGCAACAATTTTTTTTCCTTTTTATTTCGGCAATGCCATTGCCACAGATCCATTCCCACAATTTCCCCCCCCTCTATTTTGGCAATGCCATTGCCACAAATCAATTGCCACCTTTCTTTCTTTTTTTTTTTTTTTTTTTAAAATTCCTCCCCAAGATTTCGGCAACCACAATTCTTTTTTTTTTCTCCCTCCCATTTTCGGCAACTTGGTTGCCGCAATTCATATTTTCTCTCTCCTCAATTCCCTACAATTTCAGCAACTTGGTTGCCACAATTAGTAAACCATTCGGGCACTCCCCCTAGCATGCATTGGGGCATTTCATGGGCAGAGCTTGGGCAGGACAAGAATTTCGGTAATCTCATTACTGAAATTCAATTTTTTCTCCCTCCCCATCACATCACTCATATTTCTTCTCTCTCATACTTTTTCTTACAATTTCGGCAACGATATTGCTGAAATTCAGTCTCTTTCCTCATTTTGGCAAATAACTTTGAACAGTACCTATAACACCAATAAACTTCATTTTTTGCAATATTTAGCCAAAAGACTCCCAAAACTTTCGTTAAGAAAGAAAAGAAAGTGATGAATATATTATTCCTGCCTTGGAAAACCTTTTTCCTCCTAGACTAATAGAGCCTATACCACCCCTACTCGTGCAAAATTGTAACCAAATTCTACATTTTTACTTATAGCCTTGAATTTCAGTCTGTCCCTATTGCCTAAAACATGTGCAAAGAAAACCATTTTGGTTCTAAGACTGACTTCAAAAGTTTCCTTCTCAAAATGTGTTTAGTTTGGGTTACCAAAAACTTGGTTTGATGACAAAATGTGGGTGACACAGTGATGAGACTTTACATAGCACATTCAGAGATATAAGATAATATAAGATATAAGACTTTACATAGCACAATCCAACAATTTCATGCACATTGCTCTTATTACTAGTAATAAAATGACAAAAAAAAATGTTGTAGGGTTTGTTTGGGATTCGTTTATTTTGCTGAAACTGAAATTTTTTTTACTGAAAATACTGTAAATAAAGGTAAAAGTTAACTGAAATAGTACAGTGAGACCCATGAATAGTACCAAAAAGTGTAGTGGGGCCCATGAATAGTAGCAAAAATACGTTGAATAGTAAAATAAGCTAACTTTTTAATTTGGAGCCAAACGCACACGTAATAGAAGTATAAACCTGAAATTAATGGAATACTCAAAAAGCTTCCCTTTGATGGAGAACATAATCAAAGAAACCTTGATTACGAAGGCAAGGTGTTGCATAAGTGGCATTTGCCACATTTTGAAGTTGGTGACTTCCAAGCATGCACGTTTTCACATCCAAATAACTCAAGGAATTATATGATTAACATAATTATAAGTTATCCAAAACTTTCAAATGGGAACTTGCATAATTATTTTTGTCATTTTTTTTAATAATACTCTAAACTAGCAGCTAATAGAGTGATACTTTGCATTACATATTTACATGCCACAATGACAATGCAGATACACCAGCTGAAGATAAACTCAACCCTCCTAGGCATGATTATCAGTTTATCACCCTAAGATTAAAAATGACATTATAGAATGCTTAATCATGCATGAAAAAAGGTTTCAAATAATTAGTATTTCTGTATGCTTAATCACAAATAATGTTTATTTATATTTTACTTATTTAACTTAAGAAGATTTTGGGGACATACCGGCTCATATAATTCCAGTGCTTGGATCTTTAACCCCAAAGCATCACGGGTAATTAACAAACATATAACCCAAAAAATACGAAAACCAAATCAATCTGAAATACCCAAACAAATTAACCCAAAATCAGCAAAAGTGATAGGCCAAAAATGTATTGTCCCCTTTGGGAAATTAATCAATTAATTAGCTAAGTGAAATTATTTAGATTCAATTTCATGCAATAAGCGTGGTAGCACAAACAAATCACAAACTAAGTTAAATGCAGTGGAAAATAAATTTGACATTGGTGATTTGTTTACGAATGGGGAAAACCATCGAGGTAAAACCCCACCGGGTGAATTTAAGGTCACCACTCCTGAAAACCCACTATTATCAAAACAAGCGGTTACAAGTGAAAGGAATCTTAGTACCTACTACCAACCTACAGTTGAACCCTTGCCCCAATACTTAATTGGACTTGTAATGTAGCGATAAACTCTCCTTTCAATGCACGAATCTCAGTACGTGACTAACCAATGATGCACAGATCCCAGTATGTGACTAACACACCAACTTGAGGAAGATGTTGGACGCAAAGTTCTTCAGTTCATATAACAATGAAGATCAGGAAGCTCCTTGGTCACTAAACCCTTGGCGCAAAGACACAGTAGCTTTTAGAGAGAATATGATGAACTAGGACAAATTCTGTCTCTGGTCACAATTTGCATGCACAATGACTTTGCATCAAGTTGAATCACCTTACATCACCTTTGACAACCCTTAAAATAATCTTTATATATGTCTAGGGTTGTGAGAAAAGAAACCCTACACAAATACACATGGATATGCGTGAAATCAGATCTGGAAATCTGAATTTTGTAATTCTCGATAATTACAGCTTCTGTCGAGTTGCTGTCGAGAATTAGCATTAAACCTCGATAGATATGATCTGTCGAGCTTTAATGAATAACACTTTTTCACTTGTTTCTTGGACTGATTTGCATGGCTTCAATACTAAACTTGAACTCCTTGAAGTACTAAACTCATCTTAGATCTACCCAATTACAAGTATGTTTTGTCAAAGGATTAGCCAATTTACAAAACATATTTCTCTAACAAGTTCCACATATGTCCTAACAAAAAAAAAAAAAAAAAAAAAACTTAATTCTTACACAAGACTTAGCTTCGCAATACTAAAATACCTAGATCAAATCTAACCTAAAAAAAAAAAAAATCCCAAATCAAATAAATAAAGAAAAGCAAATTCTCATAGGTACGTGGTAGTGGTGGATGATCTAAAGGTGGTGGATGGTAAGAGTTGGCAGTGGCAGTGGCTTGTGGTGGACGATCTGCTTCTTTTTCTTTGGTTTTTTTTTTTTTTTTTTTTTTTTTTTTTTTTTTGTTTTTGTTTTTGTTTTTATACACTACCTATTCTACCGGCAATAGGTTTACTACTAAAGCTAAATAAACGGTCAAGATTGAAACAATAAAAATATGCAGCTAAGAACTTTATATATACGATTGTATATTCTATCCATTTGCATAAACCTCATTTAATTCACTACCCTCACTATAAATTGACACTTATGTTATCTCAACCAAACAAAACAATCCTATAAAAAATAATAATAATAATAAAACAAAACAAATTCACACTTGTGCTTGCCTATCTCATCAAAATTTGGTTGCACTCAATCCAAAAGCCTTAGAGAAATTGAAGAAAAGGTCATCAAGCTCGAGCTCATCACATAGATGATTGATTTCCCCGACGAGGATTTAAGTTTCGATATAGATTTATAAAAACAAAACAAAACAAAACTATCAACTTAAAAAACTATCCACATGCATCAAAGGATAAGGATAAGGCACCACTTACAAAGGAAAATTTAAAAATCTTGCTAAGTACTGAAAACCTTTTTCTCTTCTCTGTTCATGAGTGCTTCTCAGATTGATGGTCAAATTTCATTTGAATTCGTTACATAACAACCAAACAAAAAAAGGCCCAATCTAGTTGAGTGACGCATAACACGGAGAAATAAGTACTAATTTGAAAAACTATACAATAGTGAGACATTATTATATGCAACAAATTTTGCAAATAGTGTTAAAAAACAAACACAGGAGAAGTGCTACATGCATTTATAATATTTTCACAATAAATTATAAATGATAAGTTATTATTAGTTTTAATTTAAATTCACAACTTAAATTACTTTTTTGCCTAGCCATGGCCCCCTAGCCTAGGCCCACAAAAATTTTATTAATTTATATTTTTATGTTGCATAATTAAAAATTTTAAGAATTTAACTTTCCTAAAAATACAAATTGCCCCCTTAAATAAAACAACAAGACAAAAATATAATATAAATTTTTTATAAAAGCTCTATTCAAATTCATTACTTTTTTGGGAAAAAAAAATACATGAAAGTTCTTAAGTGTTTATAATACCATTAAAAAATAACAAGATTACAAATAGATTGTACACATTTTATAAAAGCTCCCACTCAAAATCCATAGTTTGTGAAAATAATACATGAAAATTCTTAACTGATTCTAATATAATTTTATTTAAGGCACGTGGGTAAAGAAAATTTATTGTTAAATCCAAAATAAAATATTTATTTGGTATGCTTAATAGATATTGTCTCAAGAGTTCTATGTTTTGTCACTTTGAAATATATGTTTAATATTTTTAGTTTTTATAATTTTCTTGAGTACCCAAATATTGTTTTCTTCAATTTCTTGTTATTTTTCTTATGTTTATAGTATATTGTTGATTTTTGGTGTAGGAAAGATTGCAAAGTCACATAAGATATCTGTGGGGTCAAAGAATTTGGCAATCCCGACCCATTTTATACTAAGCCCAAGGCCCACGCCGAGGAGGAAGAAATGTCCGAGGATGAACAAAGAAAGTCCAAATTGCCAAGAAACATCATCGAGGACAATCCTGTTCTCAGCCAACCGAGATCATAGAAGGGAAGAGCGGCACGCCATCAAAGACAGCCTCTTAGAGCATCTCAAGAAAAAGGACAAGTACAATGGGTCAGCCATGGGAGCATGGTGGAGGAGCAATTCAAGGAGAAATTGTCACCTCCGCATTAAATGCCCACAACTAACGTTTTGGCCGCATTAATGAGGAAATGACCCCTGAACAGTGCTGCCTTGATTGCTGCAACCCACAGAAGGTTTGGGAAGGCGGCTGATGGGACAAGCACTCGAGTAGTGACCTGCATGATCAACAAATGGAGGGCGATGATCAACTGAAAGGGGATATATAATGTAAGAAATCCTCCAGGAAAAAGGGAGGGGGAATATCATCTTTGAAACCTTTGTAACCAAGCACTAAAGAAATAATAAGAACTACAAGCTCCTCAGATGAGGGCCGAGGACAGAATTTCACACTTTCGTCCACGCCCTTGTTATTTAATTCACTCATAACCATGTATAGTTGTTGTAACCCTCACTAAGGCCTAGTTCTTAAACCTATTCTCTATAAATTTATTGTATTGGGCTAGTTGAGCCTGAGTTCACTCATCCAATAGAAGAAGTGCTCAAACCTAGTCCCTACAATTGGCGCCGTCTGTGGGAAGAACTTGTGTGTTAGTAAGGGCAACAATCAAGTATGGTAGGATCAGGCCTTCATCAAGCAGGCTCCCATCAGCCTGAATTGGCTAAATCCCAACAACATGGTAACTTTCCCAACCCTGAGCGTGATTGAAATGAAGAGAATGGAAGGTTTCGAGAGGGAAGTGTGCACACCATTCAAACCAGCAGAAGCCACTCTCGTGTGGGCAGTCACGTGCTCCTGAGACAAAATAATAGCCGGGCTACGCAACCAGAAGAAGTTAGGAGTCACGTATCCCAGAGACAGAATGATAAGTAGGCCATGTAGCGAGAGATAGATAACTTGAAGAGAAAGTTGCGCCATGCACAACAAAGGTGGTCTCATTCTAGTCCTGACATGCCTTTCGATGATGAAAGCGATGATGACTATAGGCAAAGATCGAGAACACCTCCAAGCGAGACCTTCTCTCATGAGGAAGAGCACTACTAGAGGCGTAAACATTCCTAGAGGCTTGGGAAACGATGCCATGAGCAGGGCACTAGATCAACTCTCCAAGTCACATTTCACACACCACATAGAAGGGGCTACACTTCCACAACGATTCCAGCAGCCAACGTTCACCATTTATAACAGCAAAACAGACCCCGTGGAGCATGTGCGCCAGTTTAACCAAAGGATGGCTGTCCATTCTAAAAACGAGGCGCTGATGTGCAAGGTTTTCCCATCTAGCTCAGGACCAGTGGCGATGAGGTGGTTCAATGGCTTAAAGACAAATTCCATAGATTCGTATAGGCAGCTAATCCAAGCCTTTGGTTCCCGTTTCGTTACAAACAGCAGAGCTCTTCGGCCTTTGAGTGCGTTATTGTCTTTATCCATGCATGATGGAGAAACTCTAACGGCCTACTCGGACAGATATTGGGAGATGTATAATGAAATGGACAGCAATTTTGATGATGTCGCCATCAGCACCTTCAAAAATAGTCTCCCAGCCAAGCACAGCTTGAGGAAGTCTCTGACTGGCAAACCTGCCACCAGTGTGCGCCAACTGATGGATCGGATCGATAAGCATAAACGAGTAGAGGAAGACCAGCTGCAAGGCAAGGGAAAAGAGAAGGTTATCCCTCAGGAGATGAGGGATTTCGGGTCGGACCGGTATAACAGCAACCGCTCGAAGAGAGATTTCGTAAGGCAATCCGGAGCAACCAACACATAGACTGTCAATGCTGTATTTCGAGAACCAGTACATCGAGTGTTGGAGAAAATCAAGAACAAGCTATACTTTAAGTGGCCGAATAAGATGGCGGGAGAGTCCACGAGGCGCAATCAGAACTTTTATTGCCAATACCACTAGGACCACGGACATACCACGGAGAACTGCAGGAACCTCTGGAACTATCTAGACCAGCTAGTCCGAGAAGGAAAGTTGAAGCACCTTCTGCATCATTCTAGTGGTCATCAAGGCCAGACCCATCAGGAGCCTTAGAGAGATACTGCCCTAAGGCCACCTGTAGGAACGATTAATGTAATCTTGGCCGCGCTAGGAAGAACAGGCATGCGCCCTTCACAAGTGTTATTTGTGGCTCAACTGCCTACCGAAAAGTCCCAGCCAGAACCAAAGAGGGCCAGAATGAATTTTTACCCAATCTTGAGTTTTTCAGAAGAAGACAAGATTGGAACCACCCAGCCCCATGATGATGCGCTATTGATCACTCTCAGAATCGAGGACTATGATGTGAAAAAAGTGATGGTGGATGATGGCAGTGGGGCCGAGGTTAGGTACCCTGACCTCTACAAGGGGCTGAGGTTAAAACTTGAAGATTTGATACCCTATAGCTCTCTTTTGATGAGCTTCGACGGGAAGCTTGTTATTCCAAAGGGCATAATTAGGCTACCCATCCAGACCGGCCCAGAGATAGTGGAGGTGAACTTTATCGTGGTGGACACCTACTCTCCATATACAGCCATCGTCGGTAGGCCCTGGCTCCATATCTAGGGGGCTGTTGCCTCCTCCTTGCATCAGAAGGTGAAATTCCCGTTAGGGGACCAGGTTCTCTATGGTTGCCAATCCACGACAAGGCAATGTATTGTGGCTTCCATTTCACATCGGCCTGATGCGAAGTCCTCGGCCTCTACTGAAAAGAACTTATAGCAATCAAAGGCCTCAGTGTTGCCTCCTGATACAGCTGTCGAGGAGGCAAAATGTGAGAATCTAGAGAAGGTGGTCATTGGTGGTGACCCAGAGAAGTTCTTTCAGGTTGGGGCTCAGCTGCCTCTTCAAGAGAAGGAGGAGTTAATTGAGTTTCTTAAAAGAAATATTGCTGTATTTGCATGGGATGCCTGTGATGCTCCAGGGATTGATCCGGCCTTCATCTGTCACCATCTCAATGTTAACATGTCCATCATTCCCAAGAAGCAGCCACTCCGACGCCCATCAAGAGAGCACGCCGATGCGATTAGGGACGAAGTGAAGAAGCTTAAGCGTGCAGGGGCTATCAAAGAGGTTTTTTACCCCGAATGGTTGGCCAACATCATGGTGGTTAAGAAGAAAAGTGGAAAATGGCAGGTTTGTGTAGACTTCACGGACCTAAATAAGGCATGCCTAAAAGACCCGTTCCTTATGCCTCGGATAGACCAGCTGGTGGATGCAACTACGGGCCATCCTCGGATGAGCTTCTTAGATGCCTTTCAAGGCTATCATCAAATACCAGTAGCCCCGGAGGATCAGGAGAAGACAGCCTTCGTGACACCTATTGGAAACTACCACTACAAGGTAATGTCGTTCGGTCTGAAGAACGCAGGGTCCACTTATCAAAGGATGATGACGAGGATGTTCGAGCCGCAGTTGGGCAAGTGCATCGAAATCTATGTTGATGATATGGTGGTGAAGAGTAAAGTGGTGTCTGAGCATTTAGGAGACCTCGGCAGCACCTTTGATGTCTTAAGGAAGCACAAGTTGCGCCTAAATGCTTCCAAATGCTCATTTGGCGTGGGATCAGGCAAGTTTTTAGGCTACATGGTTACTTATAGGGGAATTGAGGTTAACTTTGACTAGATCAAGGCTATTAATGATTTAAAACCATCGTAAAATGCCAAGGAAGTCCAAAAGCTTACTAGAATGATCGTAGCCTTGAATCGATTCATTTCCAGGTCGACGGATAAATGCAGACCATTCTATCTCTTGATCAACAAGTGGAAAGGATTTGAGTGGTCCGAGGACTGTATTGTGGCCTTCCAGCAACTCAAGGAGTACCTATCCCGGCCACTTATCATTTCCAGTCCTAAGGCCGATGAGGTCCTATACGCATATATTGCTGTGGCCCCTTATGCTGTGAGCTTGGTGCTAATACGGGATGACAATGGCCTTCAAAAACTAGTCTATTATGTGAGCAAGTCACTACATGAAGTTGAGGTCAGATACTTACCCTTGGAGAAAGCCATACTAGCTGTGGTCCATGCTATGCTAAAGCTTCCCCATTATGTAATACCTCGACCCAATTTTATAATTAACCTGTGTTCAAGTGATTAATTATTATTTTAAGCCACTTTATTTCAATAATTAATATAAGAGTATTTAATAAACATATTATTTTATAATGCCATTAATTAAGAATGGTAAAGATTATAAATAATTGAGTGGCTAATTGTATTATGTATCTATATTAAGTATGTACAAAATTATATTAAGTTGTTTAAGTTATTAGATACATAGTTGTTGGTATTTAATTAAGTGTATTAAAGTAAGGATATATATATATATATATATATATATATGCAAAGTGATATTATTCTTTATAGGAAAGTGTAAGTGTGAATGCAAAGAAAAAGAAAGGTTGAAAATGTGAGTTATCCTTTCTTTCCTTAGCAATATACGTGAATCACCCAAGATATTTTGCTTGACTTCTTGGCTGCATAAACTTTCTTGGTCTTCTTGCTTAGCTTCTTTGTTTTCTTCCTTCTTTGTTCTTATTGGCTACAACTTTATCTCTTCCTTGACTTTCTCAAAGAAGGAAGACTCAAGAAGCTCTCCCTCTCCATTCCCACGGGTCCAATTAAATCAGAAAATTCTCACATCACTTTACTCTCTTTTCTCTTAAGGAAAGAGCTAGAAGCTCTCTTGAGTCCAAGGGTTCACACACCAAAAGAAATACAAGTCTCCATCTTATCTCATCTTTGACTCTTTCCAAGCAACTACAACAATCAATGACTCTCTCCCCCTTCTCATGCCCACGGCTCCAACACCAAAAAGAGAGAAAACTCTCAAGCTCTCTACCTCTAATTCCCCTTAAGAATTAGGGTTTTTACTAATTAAGGATTCTGTATGATTAAGGAAGTGAGAAAAAGTTAGGATGAGTACTATGGATGTTACTGCTGGGATTTTTGGTTGTATGTAATTTTGCTCTAAATGATAAAATTATTACATATAAGTTTTTTCTAGCATGTCTAATGAGTGCATAAAAATCCCTATATGAAAATAACATCCTTTGATAATTGTTTGTGAATTTATAAGAAAATGTTTCAAAACTGACTCTGTGACAGATTCTGTGTTTATGCATGATAAATTATGTATTAAATTGTATATAGTGAATTTGGATGCTAGGGTTATTTTCTTTGAAAGCTAAGACACATATGGGTATTATGGAAGTGGTCTCATAGAATTTGGATGAACATAAAAATAATGGTTTAATTTTTAAGTTGCAAGAAATTCTGCCAGGACAGATTTGAGTATTCTGTCTTGTGTGATTTTTAGTAAATCATGGGTTTATTCGTTGACTCCGAAATTTTTATGGTTTATACTGGACATACAGATGAATAGTTATATAAAATTTCATGACAATTGGATGTGTGTGGACAGCCCATTTGTATTTTACAAATGGGGCATATGCGGCTGGAATAGAACAGTGAACAGTAAGAGACATGCCTAACTTTGAGGATTTAATTCTATAGCTAGGGGGCATGCTTTGAGTTATAATTTAATATGCTTATCTCTTGGTATGTATCGATCATAGATTAATTTTGTGTAACTTGTTTTGAGGTTTAGTACTCAAATGAAGGGTTCTAAACCATGTGACGGCTGTATTTATGAAGTTGTTTTGTCCGACGTGTTGTATGTTACCATATGAATGTATATAGTTACATGACCATGCTTAAAGGATTCTATGTTATGCATGCATTATTGCCCTAATCTCAAAGCATCCTTTGAAATGAAGTTGGCTTTTCTAAAGATATGATATTAATATGAGAATGTTGATTTTTCGTTAGTTTGGTACATCATTTGTTGATGTGTGCATAATATGTTTGTGGGAACCTTGTTGAGGTGGGATTATGATTTCCTTAATTTTAAGAAATAGGCTTTGAGATGAATGCGTAAGTTTATGATAAGAAAATTATGGATAGTAATAAGTTTTGATTTCGGTTTAGGTGTTACCAGCCGCCAGGTCTAAGCTCCTTCGACTTTAGGCTCTTGGTTCCTCTGCTCTCAGGTAATGGATAAGTTATATGAGCATTTGGTAAGTCATGAGGTTATTTTAAAGTATGTTATGCATTAAAATATTTTTGATTAGAGATATGGCATGTAAGCATGATCAGACAAAGATATGTTCGTGAGCCTTCGAAACCCTATGTATACGATTTAAGCATAATGATACTATTATTAATTCCACGAACATGATGTTTAAAGAAAAGAATAGAAATGCTATTATTGTAAAATGTAATGCAAACTATGAAATTCAATATGATGAATAAGTATGAAATGTTTTCGTGTTATGTCCTCTGGTGATCTGAACTCTATCAGTAGGGGTTAATTACTGGCTTTCCATGAAAAATGTTATATGATTAGTCATTAAGTGGGACTGGCTCTGCTGTACCCGCCCTTGTTGGTTACGGCCAACTTGTGGAGGAAGTCAACCTACCCCCCATGGTTGAAAAATATGTATTATGATGTGATCCCGGGAATACCTGGCATTGTGGGGAATGTCAGATACCTAGCACCGTGGTGCTAGAAGCCTCCCAAATAAGTACAGATTTATCAGATATGGACTAACCAATAAGTTATTTATGAACAGCTATATTATGTTATTAATCATAAGAGAATTATTTTGTTTAAATGCATTGTGAAAAGTAAAAGCTCTCATGAAAAGAAGAAGTTTTGATGAAAAGAAAGCTGTTCATTAAATATAAAAGTTTCTAAAGTTCTGTTGTGCTATAAAGATGAAGTCTCTGATGAAAGTACAATTTATGTTAAGAAGTTATCAGATATCTATTTTTTTTCTTTATGAAACGTTAAGTTTTATGATTATGAAAGTTATAATATTTTATAAGAAGAAGTTTATGAAGGAAATTTTTATTATTCTTTAAGATGCTTCCAGTTTAAGACAAAGTTACCAATTATCCGATTTAAGTTAAATGATTATTTTGTAACGAAAATATATATGGTGACTTTGTAAGAAATGAAAGGAATACAGCCTGAAATATTTTGTAGTATTATTCTGATAAGGAAAGGGAGAACAACTATTTTCCTACGAAGAGCGTATAAGCTATTATTATAAATAGTATAAAATATTATGCATGAAATGATGTTCTCCTATTTGAACGTTGATAAAGCGAAATGAATTGATTTACATACATCCTATTAAATTCTCATATATCTTACCTTTACTGAGCTGTGTAGCTCACCCCTTCCACTCTTTCAGTCAACAGGTTTTAATTTGGAGTAGAGGGAGCCTTAGTCGAGTTTTGGAAGGAGCTGGTTTTAGTGTTATATATATAGATTCTAAATTAGCAATTGGATGTTTAGTTTTGTAGTATGGTGTATTTTAGGATTTAATAAAAGTTGTGTACCTTTACAGTACTAAGAGATGTATTATGTGAAAGTGTGGAAATTTAGTAACTGGTGGATTATATTATTCTTTGAGTACAGTGTAGATGCTCTGAATGTCAAGTGAAAGGTTATATCATTTAAGTAAGGAAACAAGAATGAAAGAAAGAGGGAAGCTTTTGATAAAAGTTTGAAAAAGTTAAGTTGGTTCTTGTTAATATCAGGTTTAGGCTTGATATTAGCATGCCGGTCATGGTCACAAATCCGGGTATCGGGTTTGGGGCGTGACACATTATTTCCAAGCCCACACAGTGGTTGTTCTAACCCAACTACCCTTGAAGTCTGTATTTTGAACTGCTTATTACACTGGAAGGATTTCCATATAGAGCACAATTCTGGGAGCTTTTGACATTAAGTACATGCCTCGGACCTCTATAAAGGGCTAGGTCCTGGCTGACTTGGTGGCCGAATTTGCTGAACCACCAGTAGAAATAGTAGCAGGGGAGCGAAATATGAATGGAAAATCCGTTGGGGTAATCTCTATGCTAAGACCCCCATGTTGGAAGGTGTACGTTGATGGCGCAGCAAATCAAAAGGGGTCTGGAGTGGGGCTGGTCCTAGTATCTCCTAAGAAGACTATTATAGAGAAATCCCTGAGACTTGGGTTCTTGGCCACAAATAACGAAGCCGAGTATGAGGCCTTGTTACAAGGAATGGCCATGGTGCAGAAAATGGGAGGAAAAGCAGTAAAGATGTTCTCGGACTTGAGATTAGTAGTGGGCCAGGTAAAGGGAGAGTTGGAAGCTAGAGATGCGAGGATGCAAGAGTACTTAAGCCAGGTCAAACGCTTGTAGTCAGACTTCGATCTTTTCAGCTTGTCACACGTCTCCAGAAGTGGAAACACCTATGCAGATTCATTGGCCACGCTTGCTACCTCCTCGGCAGGGGGTCTGCCTCGAATTATTCTTGTCGAGCATTTGGATAAGGCAAATGAGGTCGCAAAAGGCATGGTTCATATCCGTCAAGTTAGAGTGGGTCCTAGCTGGATGGACCCTATAGTGAGATTCCTCAAAGATGATATTCTACCTGAGGAGAAGTCAGAGGCTGAGAAAATACGAAGAAATGCTCCTCAGTTTTGGTTGTCCGAGGACCACAAATTGTATAAGCGCTCCTATTTTGGGCCATATTTACTGTGTATTCACCCTGAAGCATCAGAATTATTGCTTGAAGAGTTGCACGAAGGGATCTGTGGGAGTCACACCGGAGGAAGATCTCTGTCGCACTGAGCCATTACCCAGGGATATTGGTGGCCAGGGATGCAGAAGGAAGCCTTAGAATATGTTCAGAAATGTGACCAATACCAAAGGTTTGCCCCAAATATTCATCAGCCAGGAGGGGTCTTCAACCCTTTGTCCAGTCCATGGCCATTTGCCTAGTGGGGCCTGGATATTGTAGGCCATTTCCCCAAGGCGCTAGGAAATAAGAGATATCTATTGGTCGGTACAAATTATTTCACCAAATGGGTCGAAACTGAGCCATTGGCCAACATCAGAAATGTGGATGCTAAGAAATTCATCTGGAGAAACATTGTTACACAATTCGGGGTCCCTCATACCTTCATTTCAGATAATGGACTCCAATTTGACAGCAAAGCCTTTAGAAGATATTGTTGTGAACTGGTGATCACAAACAGGTACTCAACTCCAGCTTATCCTCAAGGAAATGGACAGGCCGAGGCTGTCAACAAAGTCATTGTCAATCGGCTTAAGAAGAGACTGGATGACGCCAAGGGAAGATGGGTAGAAGAGCTGCCACACGTCTTATGGACTTACCTGACTACACCACGGTGGTTAATAGGGGATACACCTTTTGCCATGACCTATGGGGCCGAGGCTGTTATCCCTCTAGAGGCAAACTTCCCAACGCTGAGGATGAGCTCCTTCACTCCAAGCAGTAATGATGAACTACTAGAAAAGAGCCTAGATCTGATCGATGAACGAAGAGAAAAGGCAGTGATCCAGTTGGCCTATTACCACCAGAAGCTCAAGTAGGGATATGATGCCAATGTGAAGTTAAGACCACTAGCACCAGGGGACTTAGTGTTGAGAAAAGTTGTGGGTGCTGCCAAGAACCCATCCTGTAGAAAGCTGGGACCCAATTGGGAAGGACTATATCGAATTACTTCAGTAGCAGGGATAGGTGCATACTACTTGAAAAGATTTAAATAAAAAAGCTGTACCTCATCCATGGAATGTAAATAACTTGAGAAGGTATTATTATTAATGAAAGCATTTCTCTAATTCAAATTTTAAGTCTATTATGATTATATGTCTTGTATTTTGGCAACCATCTAAGTACTAGACAGAACCAAGGTCTTGCATGGTTCTCGGATTCAAACCTATGGGGAAACTAGTTACTTCAAGAAGAATCTAAGTACTAGACAGAACCAAGGTCTTGCATGGTCCTCGGACTCAAACCTATGAAAAAACTAGTTACTTCAAGGAGAATCTAAGTACTAGACAGAACCAAGGTCTTGCATGGTCCTCGGACTCAAACTTATGGAGAAACTAGTTACTTCAAGGAGAATCTAAGTACTAGACAGAACCAAGGTCTTGCATGGTCCTTGGACTCAAACCTATAGGGAAACTAGTTACTTCAAGAAGAATCTAAGTACTAGACAAAACCAATGTCTTGCATGGTTCTTGGACTCAAACCTATGAGAAAACTAGTTACTTCAAGAAGAATCTAAGTACTAGACAGAACCAAGGTCTTGCATGGTCTTCGGACTCAAACCTATGGGGAAACTAGTTACTTAAAGAAGAATCTAACTACTAGACAGAACCAAGGTCTTGCATGGTCCTCGAACTCAAACCTATGGGGAAACTAACTACTTCAAGAAGAATCCAAGTGTTAGACGGAACCAAGGTCTTGCATGGTCCTCGAACTCAAACCTATGGGGAAACTAACTACTTCCAGCAAGAGCTTAGGTGACAAGTAGAATCCAAATGTTGGGCGGATCCTTGGACCACAATCTTTGAGAAATTAGCAAAATCAAGCATTTGTGCAAGTTGCAAATACAACCTAAGTATACGCTCGGTACCTCGGATCATCTACTCGGCCCCTGCCCCCTAAAGATGTAAGCAAACGCAAACTAAGTGTCCCCTTAATGCCGGTGAGTTAGAATTTAAAGGTCTAATTTTAGATATGGTATGTACATAACCATTTTTACCCATTAGGATAACCAACTCATGAGACACAAGATTTACACTATGAACTTGGCATTTTTTATATAGACCATTTGATAAGGGTAAGCTGTAATGACAAGATTGCTCAGCCACCATTTGTAACTTAAGTGGAAATTAATATTCTAGACTTAGTACTTTTTGCTACCGATTCAAAATGGAATGCAACTCAAGCTGTTGATACTGTTTGGTTAACAATCAAGGCATGAGCGATATAAGTAAGAGAAATCATTATTAAAGAAAAAATAATAATAATAACAATAAACACATAATGTAAAAAAGGAATTTCATACATTCAATCTAAAGGTCTCATTACAATAATTCCAATGTTCAAAAAAGAAGAAGAAGAGGGGGCAAAACTAAAACAGAAGCTAGCCAAGATGGCCTATTTTTTCAGCTTTATCTTGATTCCTTCCTTGGAGAGCTGAGTAGAAACGGTCTCAGGATCCTTGGAGCCCTCACTTGGGGGAACAGTCTGAAGGGGCTCAACTGGGAGAGCTGATTCCTCGTCATGAAGGGCCTAAGCATCAGCTATAGACTCTGCAGTCTTCTGGGGCTCTTCAGGGTTTAGGCCTTCATTTGTTTCTGTCACCCCAGAAAGCTCACTCTCCTTGGCAAGCTCATCAGGAGCGGTTATAACCAGAGCAGCTTCAGGTCGAGCAGTCTCAACCTCCTCAGGAGCAACCTCAGCCTCGGAGCTAGGGGGCAATTTCTCGGATGGCAAGAGGGTAGTATACATTCTCCACCTTCCACAGATCTGATGACGCCTCAACCCCAGCTTGTTTAAGGGCTTCATTCCAAACCTGGGAACAATAGTGCCTGCACACCCCAGGTACTTGAGCCTTGAGAGTGGCCTGGGTCTCAGCCACTCCCAAGGCAAAAGCCTCCTCCTCGGCTTTCTCCTTAGAGCTCTCAGCCTCTATCCTGGCGAACTCCTCCTCTTCCTTAGCCCTCAAGGCTTCATCCCTGGCCCACTTCGCGACATTCTTGGCCCCCTCTACCTCGGCTAACTTCTTCTTCAGATTAGTGATTTGCTCCTTGGCAATCTTCAGCTGACCCTTAGTTTCAAGTAGGCACCTCGTCTGGTCTTCGGCCTGTTTTTGAGCGTCAGCTAGGCCTGATTCAGCGCTATCTCTGACCCTTGTCATCTCCTTCAAATCCTCCCTTGCTTTCAAGAGATCGGCCTCGGAGTTTTTAAGGGTCCGCGCAGCATCCAGGCGCTTGTCACGCTTGAGCTCCAGGGCCCTGCTCTGGTTGTTGGTTGCCTCTTCTAACCTATAAGTGGCTTGGATAGCCTGCCAATTGAAACAAGCACACAATAATTTGGAAAACAAAAAACAAAAATCAACGGAGTCACAAGTGTTCGAAGTCTTACCATGCCTAAGTACCTTTTGAGGTTGAGGAAGACCTCCTGCCTCCTCAAATGCCCCAACTCGGCCATATCGGCGGGGAGTAGCAGAGACCTCTCCAGCACATCGGCCACATAAGTGCCTTCACCCCCTCAGAAGTCCCTGAGGGAGGCGTTGTCCATCAAAGGTTTCCCATGGAGCATTGAGGCAGGGAGCCAGGCCTGGGGCTCAGACTGTGTGGTGACTTCTCTTTCTTGGCCCTGGTGCCCAGTTTTTAGTTGCTTTGAAGCTAGTCGGGCTTCATCTTCCTCCTGAGAGGAGCGAGATTTCCCCTCATCTATTAGCTCTTTTCCTTTGAAAGCCCTCTTCCTTTTTGGATTGGTGTGCTCGGGCCGAGGAGGCAGAGTCGGCTGAGAAGGAGAAGGAAGTTTGGACTGTGAAGATAGTGGCTTTGATTGGGTGGAAGATGACTTGTTCTGAATAGGCTGAAGTTTGGGTAGAGGAGGAGGAAGCTTGGATTGTGGCTTCCCCGGTTGGCCCTCAATTAGGTCGAACAAGTTGGTTTGAGGTTTTCTCTTAAAACCCATCTCGGACTGAGAAGAAGTCCCTACTGATGGGAGATCCGCTTTAGTCAAACTAGAGTCGCCCAAGTCACCAGAGGGATCTTCGGATAGATTAACTTGGTCGAATGCACCAAATTCGTCCTTGAACGGACACAAATCAACGACCTTTTCTTTTCTTTCTACTCTTACTCTCTCAGCCTCTATAGCCTGATGGGATGAAGAAGGGCCTGCCAACGGAATGCCTTCTGAGATAGGAGATCCTTCGGGAAGCAAGAACCCATGTTCTGCTACGGTGATTCTATGAAGCCGAGGATCTTTGGCTCTGATCATGTACTTCAGAGCCGAGAATGATTTCTGGATGGGATTGTACCCGAGGATCTTGTAAGCGGCTCTGATTTGGTTGTCAGCTTTGTTCACAGAGACCTCCGCCCTAAGGATGGTTTCCAAATCTTCCCAGTTGACCAAGTGAAGGTGTCGTTCAAAGGCGGGTGGATCTGTAAAAAAGAAAGCATATTTATATTAGCAACCGAATAATGCAAAATGTGATAACACAAAAGATTAACCCTATCTTACTCTGAATACCCCACCTAGCACCCCCTCCTCTGTCGGACAATGAAGGTCGTCGTGCCACTCCCCGAACACGATGAGAAAGTCCTTATTTAACCCCTTGCTGGACTCGAGGAGGTACTAAATAAGCCGAACCTTATCATCCCTCGTATTCATATAATAGGATTTACCTTTTAGGTGTTGGAGGTTGTAGCTCCAGTTTACATCGTGATGGGTTAACCTCAACCCTATTTTCTCGTTTAAGGCATCCACACAACTCAGGATCCTAAACATGTTGGTGGCGCAATGGGTGGGAGCTAATCGATAATGCCTAAGGTAGTCCTTCATCACCGGCCCCATAGGGATTCTCATACCACTTTCTATGAAGGCGATTATGGGAATCACTACTTCACCCTCTTGCCTCCTAAAATACCACCCCCTTCTTCACAGTATCTCAAACCTACATTACTGGGTATCCTATAGTCGGCGATGAATTTCTCCATTGCCTCTTCAAACTCAGCCAACTTTTTAAACCTACCCATCCCTAGGAACGGCTAAAAGACTCAGGGAAGGACGAAAGAAAGAGAGGAATAAGAGGAAAAGAAACTTGGAAGGGAGAAAACATGAGTTAGAGAGAGAAGAAAACTTACAAAAATGAGGAAAAGCTCCTCGGACAGGAGGAAAATAATGGAAAGTCATTTCAAGGCTCTTGGATTTGGAAGTTGGATATTTTACCCAAAATCGTTTACTTCCTATGGCTAAGTTGTCATGGTAGTATACCTGTGCATGGTGTTTTGGCTGCAAGAGGGATAAATTGTGATAAATGCTGCCCCTTGTGTAAGTGTAGTGAGGAAACTATCCCTTATCTATTACGGGACTGCAACCTAACCCGTGACTTTTGGAGGAAGCTAGAACCTCCACCAGCCCTTATTAACACCTTTAATGATAATTTTGAGGTGTGGTTGAAGGTTAACAGTACAAGTACTGTTTTGCACAAGTCCACGGTATGTTGGGGTACTTTATTTCTTTTTGCTATTTGGTCTTTATGGAAGAACAGAAACAAGGTGGTCTTTGAAAATTCTATTCCTAATCCTAATCTTCATAAGCTTTGTATTCATCAGGCTAGGGAATATTTTTATTGTGTAAGTAAATCCATTAAGGCTGCCAGGAAAATCACTATTCAGGTTTGGTGGAATAAACCACCTGAAGGGTGGTTTAAACTTAATACCGACGGGGCATCTTGTGGAAATCCTGGTAAGGCAGGGGGTGGTGGCATCATCAAAAATAGTCATGGCCATTGGATTAAAGGGTATTCAAGGTCAATATGATATACTACTAGCGTTATTGCTAAATGGTAGGCTTTAAGGGATGGTCTCACATTAGCTATTCAATTAGGATGCCAGCAATTGGAGGTTGAATTAGACGCCAAGGTGATTGTGGAGCTCTTGAAGTCTAACAGTACAGCTAATAGAGGTTATTCTCCTCTTTTGCATGATTGCAGGTTGCTGTTAAATCAGCTGCAGCAGGTCAGAGTAGTGCACGTGTTTAGAGAGGCTAATATGTGTGCAGACTTTTTGGCTAGAAGGGGCTGTTGTATGCATGAGGAGTTTGTCATTTTTGATCAGCCACCCTCTGTTGAATTACTCCCTATTTTGTATGCAGATATGTATGGTGTGTCCTGTAGTAGGTTGACAAGCCCATCCTTGGTGTCTGTAAACTCTTAGTTGTTTTATAATATATTCCTGTTAACCAAAAAAAAAAAAAATTATTGGGTAGATTTTTAGACTTGAAATTGATATATTATCTAAAATATAGACTTATAATTTTAAGACTCAATAAATTATATGGATTTTGACCAATAATATATAAGGAAATATAAGTATATAAAATTATAAATAAAAAAAAAGTATAAAAAAGGTAACTCCGAAACAGTATGCCGAAACAACCCGGTACCAATCCGGTACCGAAATATTTCATTCCAATAGACAAACCGAAATGAGCACCGAAACGGTATTCATAACAATGGTATTTATACCTCCAATTAAAAATAACCATGCGGATTTTCCCGCCATAAAGTTAAAGAAATCCCTACCGTTAAATTACCATCACACCGTTGAACGTGGGGAGCACAAAGCTGTCAGAATTTAATGAGGGCACGCTCCGTATACCGAAGCACCAGGAACGTGTCTTGGACAGGTGAAAAGACTCTGGCACTGACGGAGGACAAGACTTGACAAGCCACGACAAAGGCCCGAGAACATCAAAATCCTCCTCTCCGTCCGAGGATCCAGACAGCAAGATTTTGAGGGGCTATTATGGGGTCAAAGAATTTGGCAACCCCGACCCATTTTATACTAAGCCCAAGGCCTACGTCGAGGAGGAAGAAATGTTCGAGGACGAACGAAGAAATTCCAAATTGCCAAGAAACATCGCTGAGGACAATCTTATTCTCGGCCAACCAATATCATAGAAGGGAAGAGCGGCACGCCATCAAAGACAGCCTCCTAGAGCATCCCAAGAAAAAGGACTAGTACAATGGGTCAGCCATGGGAGCATAGTGGAGGAGCAATTCAAGGAGAAACTGTCACCTTTGCATGAAATGCCCACAACTAACATTCTGGCCACATTAATGAGAAAATGACCCCTGAACAGTGCTACCTTGGTTGCTGCAACCCACAAAAGGTTTGGGAAGGTGGCTGATGGGACAAGCACTCGAGTAGTGACCTGCATGATAAACAAATAGATGACCAAGATCAACTGAAAGGAGATATATAATGTAAGAAATCCTCTAGGAAAAAGGGAGGGGGAATGAGAAATAGAGAATACTGTAACAATTTGTATCATCTTTGAAACCTTTGTAACCAAGCATTGAAGAAATAATAAGAACTACAAGCTCCTCAGATGAGGGCCGAGGATAGAATTTCACACTTTCGTCCACATCCTTGTTATTCAATCCACTCATAACCATGTCTAGTTGTTGTAACCCTCACTAAGGCCTAATTCTTAAACTCATTCTCTATAAATTTATTGTATTGGGTTAGTTGGGCCTGAGTTCACTCATCCAATAGAAGAAGTGTCCAAACCCAGTCCCTGCAATATCAATTGAAAAGAAATTCAGTTTTTTTTCTTTTAATTTAGAGATTGATTAGAATGATAGTTTTTTTTTTTATTTTTTTTTTTTATATGTATTGCTTTATTACTTATGGGTCAAATAATATATATATATATATATATATTATTTATTTATTTATATTATTATAGTATATTCTACAGTAGAATTACGGGTGGTAAATAAATTTATCTTTTTGAAATAAAACTTCAAAAGTTTAAACAAAGCAAAGATAATCTCATAATAAGTTAAAAATATATTACAGATAACATATAAACACTTTATTTAAATTGATTTTTTTTAATATAAAATTTATAGATATTTCAATTATTGAATAATATATGACTTATTTAATTTTATAGTTTTTTTATCAAAACAAATTCAGTTTAATAAGAAAGATAGTATCTAAACAAAAATTATAATATTAAAAGAATTAAAAAGAAGAAATTAGATTTAAGAATTTCTCATAAATTTTAGTTTAGTTATCTTTTGCAAAATATGAAAAATTTACTCACATTATGTATGAACGTGTGTATCCATAGATATGTGTGCGTGTGTGTGTGTGATTTGAGTTTTATACAACTTCATTTTGGTCTTCGGCCCTAATGAAAGAATTCTAGTTCTATACCAACGTTTTCCTTTTTCCTTTTATTTTCAAAAAGCCTTAAAAAGGACGTTATAAAATTGTAGAATGTTTTTATTTTATTTTATTTTTTTAAGACAAACAAAGTTTGGCACATTTGTTAAAGGGTATTGTGATAATATATCAAATTAATTAACACCGCAGAAGATTTATTTATTATTTCCTGATCACATTAGAAGAATTAGAAATATTTTCAATGAGCTAGGTCAATATTGGATGAAGGAGGGGAGAGAAAGTAAGTTTTTTATTTTATTTTTAAAGAAACAAACACAAATGAGAGAGACGAGAGCGAAAGTAAGTTTTGAGTCTTGATTGCTTAATAAATAATCAAACATGGGTAAAAAATGAGAGAGAGGGTTGAGGATTGTTTGGTATGGATGGCATTAAATAATAAAAACACAATCCACTTACGGATGCAACTAACTTATTAATTTATGCAATTGTGAGCGGACATTTTTAAGTGGTGGGTAACTTATGGCACATTTAGTAGACTGTAACAGTATTTACATAAGAATAGGAATAGATATTACAAGAAATACAAACACAAATGGGAGAGACGAGAGCGAAAGTAAGTTTTGAGTCTTGATTGCTTAATAAATAATTAAACATGGGTAAAAAATGAGAGAGAGGGTTGAGGATTGTTTGGTATGGATGGCATTAAACAATAAAAACACAATCCACTTACGGATGCAACTAACTTATTAATTTATGCAATTGTGAGTGGACATTTTTAAGTGGTGGGTAACTTAGGGCACATTTTGTAGACTATAACAGTAATTACATAGGAATAAGAATAGATATTACAAGAAATACAAAATGTTGTAATGTAATCCTTATTACTATTCATTTGTTTTGTGACAACACAATAATAGAACCCTGAATACAATAGAATGAAAGCATTTTAAATCAAATTTAAGATATATTTTAGGAAATATCTTACTCATATAATTATATTTCCTAAAAAATATTATTATTTTTAAATTTGGAAGAGAGATTAATATTTTTTATGATTTTTTATTTTCATAATTGTTATGTGCATATGGAAAGTTTATTTATTTAGAAATATATTAATTGTAGAATTTAATATACCTACTAAGGAATAACTATTACATCACTTTTTAAGATGAATAGTTATTCCTCATTTTAAAGAATAGATATTCATAAGGAATGACTATTCTCTGTAATAAAAACATAACAAAACTATTGAATAACTAAACCATATAAATAACTATTACATTACAATATCTATTACAATCTACCAAACATACCATTTTTGATTTATGCAATTGTGAATGGGCAATGTAAACATTGTAAAGCAGTGGATCTTACAAAACAAAAAATGTCAACCACTGTTTATAACACAAGTTAGCAAGTATGCTCATTTGGATAAAAAAAATTCAAAAATTAAATAATATTGTGATCCCAAACAAAGATTTCTACTTAAGAATCAGGTATACAAACAAAAAATCCTATTTAAAAAAAAAGTATACAAGAAATCTGTGCTACTAAAAGCACATTACATATACATAGAACAATTTAGAACTCAGGGAAGGACTACCCTAAAACCATTCCAAGCACCAGAAATCAACATACATGTTTCAAATGCATACAGTTCCAAGTCTACAAGCTTGGCTTATTTTTTATTTTTTATTAACTGCAAAGGAATTTTATTGAGAAGGAAACAGATCAATTACCAAATATTGGCTTGCTCCAACAATTAGACGTTACAAAAGGATTGAGGAGCAGAACCTAAACCAAAGGAGTTAGCTAGTCTGTTACATAGTGACCAAGATGCTAAGGTGTGGGCCGCAACATTAGCTTCTCTAGGAATCCAACTAAATCTGCAGTTTGGTATTTATTTATCCATTAATTCTTCTTCCATGAATGAATCAGCATTGAATCATGCAGCTAGAAATTAAAAGCACCAGAAATTAACACACATGTTTCAGATGCATACAGGATACAGTTCCAAGCCTCCAAGCTTGGCTTATTTTTCCATCAATTCTTCTTTCATGAATGAATCATCATTGAATCATGCAGCGTTTTAAGAGTCTGGACTTAATCAACCATATTGTAGTTGATAAGAAAATGAGAAGCAAGCTAACAGAAATAAAAGGAAAACAAGACCAAATAGGATTTGGGACTATGACTGTCAATGAAGCAAAATAGCAAAAAGAAAGGGAGCAAAAGGCTATGCGGAGCATATCATACTCAAATGGAATGAGAAGAAGAATTGTTATGTATGAGAACAAAAATGTCACAGAATTTGAAGCTAAGAACAACCAAAAAGGAAGAAGCCTAAGGCCAATGGGAGTCCCTGCAATCTTTTTGGGAAGAGTAGCATTTTTGTTGAAACTTAGGTTGGGTTTCATGGCATTGGACCAATGGGTTCCATGTATACTGGAGTCTTCTTGCCAAATTCCCCCAGGAGGGTTGAGTACTCCTTCATAGGTCACTGATATAAGCAGTGTAGTAACCACCAGAAGTGCATTGCGCTTGTCCTCTGATAAAATCCTCCATTCACGAGAGCGGCGTATTAGTGATTCCTCAAGAGATGAGACTATGGAACGTAGGTAACGTGAATAATTATAATAAGGAAGAAATGAATTAGCGGACAAAACTCCAGCACGCAGTAGCATAACCCTGATCTCGTTGTTGTTTTCTACTTGTGTTTGTTCTGCCAAGATGTCCCCTGCTGTATGACCCTCTAAATTCTTTGCATTTATATCAACACCAGATTTTAATAACAACCTCACAGCCTGCATAATTTGATCAATGTAAATTAGTCGAGCCTTGAATCTGTCCCTTTTGATAATCTAAATGTGCATAATTAAGCTTCTTTTTAGAAATAAAAAATTAAAATTTTGATTAAAGAAGGAAAATAAAGATCATGATGTTTCAATTACTAACAATTCGCAAAGCCAGTGAATCATAAAAAGATAGTGGATTTTTGGCATGTTTTAAACATTTAGTTCTTAACAATATGATCATGCATGCAATTGGGCAATAGGATTCTTTTTAATATTTCATGATTCAAATTAAATGTTGCAAATTTAAATGTGTACAAAATGTCACGTCATTTGAAATTTTAAATGACGTAGTAGTTTGTACATTGTTTGATATAAAAAATAAAATCATAATCATGAAATGAATTCTCTTCATTCCTAGCGAAATGAAGAAGATCATATTCCTTGATGTCACAACACAAGCTTTACGATGTTTCTTTAGTATGTACATAATTGAGGAATGGAGACAGCTTACCTCAAGTTGATTCTTGGATATTGCAACGTGCAACACAGTGTTGCCTTCCTCGTTCTTCCAGTTCAAGATTTTCCTCTCCCAAAATATGGAATTCTTAGACCTTTTTTGTCTAATCCATTCCACCAAGAATTTAAAAGCCTCCAATTTGCCATATTTCAAAGCTATATGTAGAACAGTCTCGTTTCGAGTCATCACATCTTCAATAGAATTGGGACAGACTAATAGAAATTCCGCCAATAGATCAAGTTGATCATCTACAGCTACTGCATAATGCAAGGGAGTGATACCCTCTCTTCCTTGGATACGAACAAGGTCTCCATTAACTTGTAGAAGCCGACTCACCATTTCGGTATGCTTATATTGTAATGCAAGGTGAATGGGGCTAAACCCTTCTTGATTTGGCTTTCTAGCAAAAGACGGTTTTAATCTCATCATTTCCATGACAAAAGGTATGTGCCCATTACACACAGCTATGTGTAAAGGAGTATCAAAAAAAGGAAAATGATCAATGTGGTCCAAAAGATATGCATCCTCTTGAATCAACATGTACAGTGTGTCAATATCACCACATTGAGCAACTTGTTTCAACCTCTCAATTCTCTCACCCATCCTAGAGAAGGTGAGTATAGATATAAAGGTAGGGATTTCCTTGATTGAATAACTTTAGAGAGTGGAAATGAATGGTTATACGCTATAGCGGCTAGCTGGAATGAAGAAAATGATGGAGTAATTGAGGAGATTGATGTAACCTGCTAGAGCTAACACCGTCTCTTTTTATAGCGCCTGAAGACTTGAGGAAAATGATTACGGCCGAATCATCTAAGAAGGATTAAGGAAACAACCTTCCCAACCTTTTCTATGTGTCTTAAAAATAACGTGTGAAAGTAAAATTTGTTTTATTTGGCTTTGACTTCTTTTGTCAACCATTGACATTGGATAACGGAGGATATATTGAAAATAACTTATTTAGTTTTTTTTTTTTTTTTTTTTTTTACTAAAAGTATTGTAAATAATAGGTATAAATTTTTTTTTAAGTGGATAAAAGGTGTATGTTAAATAAAGTAAAAATGTGACTCATGTGGGACCAGTAAATAATAGAAAAAATAAGAAAAAAATTATATAAAATAAGTAGTTAAGTGACTTTGGACTTGCAAATAATAAGAAAACTAAGCAATAAGTTGACTTATAATCCAATCCCAAATAGGCAACAACATATGATTTTTGTTTAATTGACACGAACAACATAGGGTCCGTTTGGATTGAACTTATTATTACTGAAACTGAAAACTGAAAACTGAAAATACTGTAGCAAAATAATTTTTAAATGTGTAAATAGTACCGTGGGACCCATTTTTAATATTTTTTAGTGCATGAACAGTGTTGTGAACAGTGATTTTTGTCTCCTGCACAGTGAACCCATGTTATGTTACTGTTCACGCACAAAAAAAAAAAGTGAAAACGTGAAATTTGTAAACACAGACGCCCACTCCAAACGGCATCATAGAGTTCACGTCGCCACATTTTTTTCTAATAGATTAAATTCATCTACATTTAAATAGATCACATAACTCATTAAATAGGCCACATTACTAAAAATATACTTAAATAGTTTTATCAATCAATGATAATCATTACGCAATAGATTAGAGGAATTTTTCTCTAAACCAATTTGGAGAAAACTTAGAATCAAGTCATAGGTTCAAAATTCTACTCTTTTTTTTTTTTTTCTTTTTTTTTTAAGAATCGGTCATAAGGTCATTTTTTTTAATCAACAGAAAATGGGTAGGAGTCGACCTTCCACCTGATCATAGCATTCTAACTTTTATGCAAAAACTTTATCAGTCATAAGTTCACACTTGTATAATTTACTTGTTTCAAAACTTAATCCAAGAACTTCGGCAGTCATACATAGGTTCGTTATTTAGGGCCAGTTTAATTTGTAATTTGTTATCATTCAGTTTTCATCACCCATCACTTATCACTTATCACTTATCACTCTTATTTGTCACTTAAAATACCCCTATTTTCCAAACCCCCTGTTTGGCACCTTAACACAGACCCAGTTTTCAACTTCAAACACAGACCCATCACTCATCACTTGCGGCTGGGTTTCACCCAAAAAAAAAAAAAAGTCACTGAAGGTTTGTCAAACATTGCGGCTGGGTTTCACACCAAAAAAAAAAAAAAAAAAAAAACCGTTTGTCAAACATTGCGGCTGGGTATGTGAGTAGTCATTGTTCATTTTGTTCAAACGTTTTTCCAGCCTTTTCTTTTCCTCTATCTTAAAACTGTAGGTGCCGCGTAACTGTAAGTAAGAAACTGAAATTCTTCAACAACGGAATAACAGAATATCCACTCCACCATCTAAGCAACATTAAGCTTTAAGCAAAGTACGAATAATGGGAAATGGCTCATTCGGTGTGAAAGAAAGGCTGTTAAGTCCTGTGCGACTATGCGTTTGGCTGTCAAGTACTTTTTAGCATTTGCGTCAGCACCAACACTATAATTCTACGTTATTACAGATCTAATAGATTTTTGGGTAACACATACCAGTTAGAACTATTAAATTGTTTCCTTTTCTCACGTGTTCTGTTCAATGTGCTACTTAGTACTTGCCAATAGGCTTCGATGGTCCCATGACCCTTTGTCGAGGGCATGTTTTATTCACTGCCAATATAATGTTTGGAAAGTCAAGTCCGAGACTCGACTGTAGGCTTGGAATATGGCCCAAAGTCTATCGGTGAAGTGTAAAATGCCCATTTTGTTCCAGGTTTGGGTTGCATCCAACAAATATTATAATAAGGCCCAAAAATGCTTCCTGCAAAAACAAACTAGCACAAAGGATGACCCACTACAATAATCACTTAAATAATAGTCCAACGGTAAATAAGAGAAATGTCTAGCGGTAGATGTTTGGAAAATGAATAAATGTATTTGCATAATAAAAATTATGCATTTCTTGCATAGTCGGTTAGTATAAAAGTGGGCCCGTTATAACAAGTACACAAAAGGAAAATAGTCCAGCAGTGAATATAACAAACCTCCAATTGCAATGTCTGATTAATTAATAAATGTGTTTACATGATAAAAATCATATATTTTCCTTATTATTATTAAGTTAACATAAGAGAAAACTTTCATAGTATCCAAGACATTATGACCTTCATTATAATAACAATAAAAAAGGATTAAAGACTTTATAATTACAAGTAAAAAAGGAAAAAATAAGATGGAATGAAGGGAGAGAAAGACCCCTAGCTTAGTGCAGCAAATATTAACCAAGGTTATTACACCCATGATGGAATATATGAAAGGATGAATGGTAAATAATGGAAACTACTCTTATATGAGTGGGTGAGCAAATATTTGCTGATGTGGGAATAAAATGGTAAAGGTACTTGGCTATTTTTTGTCATGGTGGAGAGACTGATTGTAGCTAATCATGAGACCTTTATGGTGCTGGGTTTTGTTATAAAATGGAAGGAATATTTGTGAGTTGATGGGTATGGGCATTTATGAACTAAAAAGGAACTTATTTCTAAATTAAGGGTTGAAAATAGCAAGATTGATGGAGACTTTTAGAGGATTTCGTCCCCCCTTATTGAGTAGATGGTGATTTCCTTTTATAATGAAGCTTAAGGAGCAATTAGCAAAAGCAAAAACGTTGGGTCTGATTAGCAAGGGAATTTTCAGAGTATCCACCATGAGATTTGGCCAAAAATGGTATGAACTCCTTTTTGAGTGTTTGTCTCCTTTGGGTAATGTCAGATAGAGCTAAAATTCAGAGTATCTAACCTAGGATTTGGCTATAAATGGTAGATTTTCTTTTGGGCTACCTGGCTTCTTTGGGCAATGTCACACATGAGTGAATATTTGGGTAATCTTGCATTAAATGCTGAGATTTCTGTGTTTGTGTTCAGTCAATGGTGTTAAGGCAGGTATTAAGGTAGAATCTTAATGCTGCAACTAAGATTTGAGCTTCAAGGAGTAGGAGCTATCACCCCAAGCCAGGTGTCAAGCTTTTAGCCTACTTCAGGGAGCTCTGCTGGAGATCTTTTTATGCCCTCCAAACCACATTTCCCTATATTTCCCCTTTTAGGATTCATGAGCTTGGTTCATGAATCAATTACATACATTTTTAGTAATAAAATAAACTATTTAGTTGAGGATTTCATGAGCTTGAAAGTCTTGGTTATGGCTTGCTTGAGTTGTGACCAAAACTTGGAGAAGAAGGGTATTTATTACCCATTAGCTTTTAGGTGTCAGCCTAGCCTTTGGTACTGTTCATGTCAGAATTGGTAGTGGCAGAGAGGCTAATGGGACATATGGCTAGCTCCTAATTTGATTTGGGAACTTGGTTTCTTCTTAGGGTGATCTCCAGCAGAAGGTAGAACTGAATGGAGTTTTCCAGCTAGGTCAATTTGCACACATGAGCTGTTTTGGCTGAGACTTCATGTTGGACTTGACCATAAGGACTGAGTACTTTGGTGGGCCTTTGACTTGGTGGTTCTCTTCACTTGGGCTTATTCTTTTGTTTTCTCATTGTGAGCCCTACAAAATGGACAAAGCTACTGTTTATTGCCATGGATTTTCATTCCACATAGGCTTTAGTTGTTAGTAAAAATGAAATATATTCATGAGCTTTAATAAATATTTATGATAGGTTTTTGGGTATTAATTTTCATGGGATTTAAATAACAATTTGTATAGTTTCTCATAATTTTTGCCATGGATTATTTTGTAAATGATATTTTCTTTGGGGTTTTTAAATAGTAACCTCCAATGTTTCTTGTGAATAATATTTACAATGGGTTTTAATAAAGGCAATATCCATGGGTTTCAAATAAAATATGGTAACAAACACTATAATGGAATAATGTGATATTCTTGTGGGTTTTTCTATAGATAATCACAATGGGCTTATAAGATAAATAATTACCATGAGTTTTGGAAATAAACATTATGAATTTTGTGATATGAATAGTGACCATGGGTTCTTATTATAAAAATTCCATGGTTTTTATGATATGGTATGAAATAAATAAATGTCATAGTTTTAAGATAAATAATCATAACTTTTCATAGGCTTTTATAAGATGATTGCCATGGGTTTTGAGAATAGATAATTGCCATAGATTCCATAGGCTTATAATATAAAGTAATGTTTAAGAACTTAAAAACATTTTTCATCATTGGGCTTTTAAGCGAAGTACTTATGATATAGTATTTTGCCAAGTATTAATAACCTTGAGCTTTTGATAAAATAGTGCCAAGTAATTAGCTTGGGCTTTTAATAGTGCCAATGTAAATTGGACTTTTGATGTTGCCAATGAGAATTGGGCTTTTGATGTTGCCAATGAGAATTGGGTTTTAAATATTGCCAATGAGAATTGGGTTTTTAATATTGTCAATAAGAATTAGGTTTTGATATTGCAAATGAGAATTTGGCTTTTGATGTTACCAATGAGAATTAGGCTTTTGATGTTGCCAGTGAGAATTGGATTTTAAATATTGTCAATGAGAATTGGGCTTTGATATTGCCAATGAGAATTGGGTTTTTGATGTTGCCAATGAGAATTGAGCGTTTTGATATTGCCAGCGAGAACTGGGCTTTTGATAAATAAATTTCCATGAGTTTAAATCATGGGCTTTGATCATGAATTTGAATTCCATTGATAAAATTGTTTTGCCATGGACTGGAATCATGCGCTTTGCTTGCAGGATTTGTATTCCGTTGAAATCTCCATGGGTTTAAACCATGAGTTTTGATCATGGATAAAAATTGTTTTGCCATGGACTTGAATCATGGACTTTTCAAATATTGTCAAGCATAAGTATTCTTGGAATTTAAATAGAATAGGATGTCTACATTAGGCTCGTAGGGCCGGTTTTGGGCTTAGCTAAATAATGGTAATAAAATTGGATAAGACATGAGTTTTTTGGGCTTTTTGTGATATTTTATGTCATGACCCAATTTAGATATTAAGATATGAAATATTTCTGGTTAACATAATAATAAGGCAAAAAAATATTTGTGAAAGCCCAATAACTTATTAGTGGCATTTGAAAATAAATAGGTGGTACTTAAATAAAATCATGGCGAAGTTTAGAAAAAGAAGAAAAAAAAAGTTTGGAGGGTAAAATATCACTTTTGACCCACATCTATATCTATATATATCTAAAAGCTAAAAGGTAGCATTTATTGTTGCTACGCTCCTATTGAGCCACATCAGCGGCCTCATCATCTACATATTTCTCTTTTCTCTCCACTACTTCCAACTATAATTTTCCTTTTACCTTCTTATCTCTACACTACTCTCAACGTTAATGTCACTCTTCATTTATCATTTCCTCTTCCTTTTATTTTGGCTCTTCTTATCTCCATTCTCTTACTATAAATATGTCATTCTCTCTCTCATTCTATACATATTTTCCCACATAAAAAAGGTTTTACTCTCTCTCTCTCTCTCTCACATGTTTTATTTTTGTGTGAATTTTTTATTTTTTGTATCTCTACTTTAGATTGATAAATTTATGTGTTCTTTAGAATTTTGTTTTGGGTTTATGCATTTGGCTTTTTGTTTTTAAGTTTTTTGTTTTTTTTTTTCTTTTCTATGATTGTTAAATGTTATTCTACTGCATATAAAGATGGTTTACAAGAATATAATGTTATTCTATTATATAACATGGCTTGGATAATTTCGTGTTTGATTTATGACTATATTTATTATCTTGACGCTTCTTCTTCTCGTTCTATTTTCTATTTCTCTCCTAAAAAAGGTAATTATTCTCTCTCTCTCTCTCTCTCTCTCTCTCTCTCTCTCTCTCTCTCTCTCTCTATATATATATATATATATATATATTATTTATTCTTTTTTGCAACTTTTCTTTAGGTTGATGAATCATTGTATTTTTTTATAATACTATTTTGGGTTAATAAGATCTAGTAGTGTGTTTGATTTTTTAAGTTTTCCATCACAAGTCTTCTCTCTCCCTCTTATAGCTTTTGTTTGATTTTTTTTTTTTTTTTTTTGGACATAATACTTAGTTATTTTGGAAGTAAGATTTTGAATTTATATCAATATACAATCTTGGCTATGTATTTGAATGTGTCTATCAATTATTAAAACCGCCCAAGATGAATATGTATAGACAATATTTTTGTTTTAATTTTTCATTGATTTATTATTTAGTTATAACATCAAAATTAAAGTAGATGAGTATGTAAACTTGAAATTTCCTAAGATGAATTTGTAAAGCTAATATATTTATATATATTTCATATTGTCAAAAGAATAACAAGAATAACAATGTGGCTAATGATGTGGCGAATAAGAAGGCTCAATAGAAGCGTAGCAACAAAAATGGGATATGAATATCCAATTAAAGACAATTAAATCTTAATAAAAAAGTGTATGTAGTAAAAAAAAATTTGTTAGATCACGTTCTCTTTATGTTGTTATACAAGTTATTTTATTTCATTTCGATTGGTGAAGTGTTCAATTTTAAACATAAAGTCTACTTTTTTTCCTACATATTATTTTAAATATTAAATTTATAATATGGTATAGTCTCTTAGAAATGTCTAAGAAATATGAAGTTTCAATCTCATGTATTTATATTAGTAAACAAAACTCAATCAATAATTCGAAACAACTCCTACGATAAGAAAAATTATAAACAGAATAATATCTTTTTAAGAGAATAAAATTTTTCAATAATATATTTGAAACTCAAACAATTTAGTTGTACAAGAGAAAAAAAAAAGAATATAACACACAATAACATAATTTATCAAAATATGGACCGCCTAAAAAATAAATAATATCAATCAAACAAATCCAAATAATAAAATGATGATATATTTTTTGAGATAAATAAATGAAAAATAATTTTATAAATTGTTTAATTTTTTGGATGAACAAATTATTTTCCACAGAATTTAGAGAACAAATTATATATTACACCATAACTAAAATATAATTATCTATTCCCACGTATTGCTTAGGTCTACAAATAAAACCCATGTGGTAGAGCCAGGGTGATCAGAGGGGGCAATTGGCCAAACTCCCCCCCACCCCTCTTAAAAAAACTTAACTCTCTCCTAAAACTTGATTTTGTCCTCCCAACATACCATGTAGACATCTAGGCGAATGCCTTGAGAGTTGAAATTGCTAGAAAATGTAGAGCAGATAATCATTCAATACTTAATAGTTAATAGAGAACACTGTTGAGGACTCTTTTTTCGCCCCACATGGCACCACTTCATTGGCAACCCATGCCACATCAACGTATTATTGATTTTTTTGGCAAACCTCTTTAAAGCCCAAAATAAGCTTATATCTCATGGATTGGGCTCACATGGCCCACAAGATCCTTACTTCAAGAGGCAGATTCATGGCCAACATTTCCTCTTCATCAATTGGGATCATAACCCCATGACATCATCAACATCAATATATGGAGGGGCTCAAGCAATGAATCAAAACTCACGGCCCATATTACCTCCCTCACACTCATGGAAACGGCTTCTCCAATGAAAGCTCGTATTTACACAAAATGACAACAAAACTCAAGGTATGTCATCTCATCTTCGACTTATGATCTAACCTCATGAGTCTCTTTGAGGAAACTTTGGGAGTCGTGGTTTGGAGGGCTAAGAGGTATGTTCAGTAAAGCTCCAGCGATTTAAAGTTGATAAAAGACACATGTTACTTGGCGTGTCTTCTCCAACTCCTTGAACTCTGACGAGTTTGTGTGTAGTAGGTAACATATGATAAGCATATCTTATCACATAGTACTTAAAATGATAAAATTCCCCATTACTCTTTTTCTAAAACTTAATATTCATCATATGACAAATACTCAATATCTCCAACCATCTAAATGCTGAACAAATAGCTATTCATTCAACCTCCAGTTGTTCCTATACAAATTTAGAAACTTCATTATATTATGCTACATAAACTACATTACCACTTTCAGCTAAAATCCAACTCAAACACATGCCCTAATTTGATTGGCTATCTTTAATCTCCAAATACATATAATATTCATGATATCTCTAATATCCAGCTGTTGTCTGCCACAATCAGACTAAATATTCATCTGCCAGCTACTAGAGCAGAGCATTAAATACTCTTCTTGCTCACCAAGATTAAGTCACAGCACAATGAGACCTTAATTAGATCTCTAAAACTTTATTAACTTTCAACCAATCATTCTATTACTTACTAAAAACGTGTTGTAATAGAACCTTGGACCAAAAACACAAACACCCAAAAAAAGGAAACATTTCCAGCAGAACTCCAGCAGTATGTTCAGCACTTGACACCTAGCTGGAAGTGACATCATTAGCCTTTTAATGCTCAAATCCCATCAGCTTGACATCTGACCTCATCTACTTCTGCCCCAAGCAACAACTGTCTTATGACAACTGTGACAGCTGTCTCATGATAGTTGTCACAGCTTTTCCTGATAGTTGGGACAGTTTTTTCAGAACAGATGTAACAGCTGTTGAGGACCATTTTTTTGGCCCACGTGGCATTACTTCATTGGCAACCCATGCCACATCAACATATTATTGATTTTATGGGTAAATCTATTTAAAACCCAAAATAAGCTCATGTCTCATTCAACTACATGGCTTGGGCTCACATGGCCCACGAGATCCTTACTTCACGAGGTGGGTCCATGGTCCAAATTTTCTCTTCATCAATTGAGATCATAACCCCATGACATTATCAACGTCAACATATGGATCAGGCTTAAGTAATGAATCAAAGCTCATGGCTCATATTACATCTCTTACACTCATGGCAAGCGGCTTCTTCAACAAGAGCCCATATTTGCACAAAATGACAACAAAACCCGAGGTACGTCATCTCATCTTCGGCTTATGATCCAAGCTCATAAGTCACTTTGGGGAAACTTTGGGAGTCGTGGTTTGGAGGGCCAAGAGGTATGTTCAGTAAAGCTCTAGCGGTTTAAAGTTGATAAAAGAAACATGTTGCTTGGCGTGTCTTCTTCAACTCCCTAAACTCTGACGAGTCCGTGTGTAACGGGTAACATATGGTAAGCATCTCTAATCATGTAGCACTTAAAATGGTAAAATTCTCCATTGCTCTTTTTCTATGCTTAATATTCATCATATGACAAATGCTCAATATCCCCAACCATCTAACTACTGGGAAGATTACTGTTCATTCAATCCCCAGCTGTTGCTATACATATTCAGAAACTTCATTATATCATTCTACATAAATCTCATTACTTCTTTCAACTAAAATCCAGCTCAAACACGTGGCCTAATCTGATTAGCTATCTTTATCTCTCTCTCTATACAAAATATTTATGATATCTCTGAATACCCAGCTGCTGTCTGCCACAATCTGACCATATATTTCTCTGCCAGCTGCTATAGCAGAGCATTAAATACTCTTCTTGCTCACCAAGATTATGTCACAACCCAATGAGACCGTGACTAAATCTCTAAAACTTCATTATCTTTCAACCAATCCTTCTATTATTTGCTAGAAATGTGTTGTAATAGAACCTTGCACCAAAAACACAAACACCCAAAGAAGGAAGTATTTCCAGCTGAATCCCAGTAGTGTATTCAGAACTTGACACCTGGTTAGGAGTGACATCATCAGCCATTTAATGCTGAGATCCCAGCAGCCAGCTGTTATACCCAAAATAGCAAGATACCCTCCAAAGAGATCTTACCATTTTTCAGCCAAATCCTTGAAATGACCATCTCCAGCAGTCTGAAATGACCCATCTGACCTCACTAGCTCTGCCCAAAGCAAACAGCTTTTTCATGATGGCTGTCACAGCTTTTCCTGACAGCTGGGACAGCTTTTTCATGATAGCTGTCACAGCTTTTCCTGACAGTTGGGACAGCCTTTTGAGAATAGCTGTGACAACTGAACCAGCAGCCTGAGCATTACTGATTTTTCCACTTTTGGCTAAAACCAAAACCAACTATTGAAACTACCTTTCTCTTACTAAAATGCTTTCCTTTTCTGGTACTTTTTCCCCAGCAACTCTTACCCAAAATAATAAGAATGCCTTAAAGCTAAACCTACCATTTTTGGGCCAAATCTTAAAATGGATTCTCTGAAGATTCATTGCTGTGGGGGACATATTTTGTCTGAGATTCTTTGCTAAAAGATCCCCTAAAAACTCAGCTAAATGGGACCCTTCATGAACACCTCAAGGGGGAACACCAATAGAGAACAACTATCTCACAAGTTTCCCTATTCTTTTTCTCTTGAATGATCTTCTGAAGCTCTTAATGAAATACTGAGCTTCTGGGTGTTTAGTTTCTAAATGAGAAACTAAACTTTTGAACCCTTAGCTCACAAATGCCCTTCATAAGCCTGCCTTCATACAATCCCAGCAGAAAATCCCAACAACTTTGCTAAACACACTGCTACACTATTACTCCTCATATACTCATTCTCTCATTTTCGATACTCAGAAAATACACCTATCTCACTGCTCCTATCTCCAAATACCTAAATACATCTCTATGCTCTTCTTTTACAAAAGTTTTTCATCTTGGAAAGCCATCTCAACAACTTCTCCAGCGGTTATGATCTCACATTTCCACTATCTTTAACCACCATATCTCTCATACTTCCATGCATCACACATCTTACAACTACTATATCTCACAACAGATCTATATATTTTACCATCTCAAAACTTCTCAAGATATGCCAAACACTCAAACTAAAAGCCCTTCTCATGGGAGGCATGAACTTCTATTACTAAAGTCCTTCTCCTAGAAGGCACCAAGATCTCATATCAAAGCCCTTCTCTTAAAAGGCATCACTACTTCTTACATAAAGCCCTTCTCTTAGAAGGCACATATACTCCATACAAAAGCCCTTCTCTCAGAAGGCACATATACTCCATATAAAAGCACTTCTTATGGAAGGCAATACTACTCATAACTTCACAAAAACTAAAAGAGCATTGTAAAAGGGGGAACTCATTTAAGTGCATGATAAGGGGGGCAAACTTAACCAGTCCCTACACACAGCTAGGCATACTCTCTCTCCCTCCAGTTGCACCATTTTTTCCCCCTCAAGCTTGAAGTTATCATGGCAAACTGTCTCTCTACCACTGGGGTCACTATGCTGGAATATTATCAACTCACAGAAGCTGCACCGCTGGGGCTGCAAACCATCAGAGATAAGTGACTTTGTTTCCTTATCTTTAAACTTACATTATTGAGTACATGATTACTTTATCTCTAAATGAATACTACTTTATTTCAACTATTATTACAGCTAATCAAAGCTACCATATCAAACACATATTACATGTTTACTCAACAATTATTGTGATTCTTAGATTTTGGCCTTAATGATTGTTAGGCTTAAAAATACACTGGTAGTCATTGGACCACGTGGCCCAATGTTGAGTTCCGGGCGCAACTCCCTAAAAAGAACCCGGGCCTAGTAAGGTCATCCCTCCAACAAATCACACGTGGCTGGGCAACCGAAAAATGGCCCCAAACAACAGCTAACCCTGCAGCCTTAGCATTACTGATTTTTCACATTTGGCTAAAACCAAAATCAACTAAAGTAATTATCTCTTTTTTGCTAAAATACTTTCCTTTTTTGCTGCTCTTTCCCCAGCAGCTCTTACCCAAAGCAGCAAGAACACCTTAAACCTAAACATACCATTTTTGTCCAAATTTTAAGATGGATTCTCTAAAGATTCATTGCTGATTAGTACAGATTTTGGCTGATATTATTTGCTAAATACCCCCTTACTCAGCTAGAAACAGAACCCTTCATCAACACCTCAAGGGGACACCAATAGAGAAGAACTCTCTCACAAACTTCTCTATTCTCTCTCCCTCTAATTATCTTATTAAGCTCTTAATGAAGTTCTGAGCTTCTGGGTTTTTGGTTTCCAAATTAGGAACTAAACTCTTCAGCCCTTAGCTCATAAATGCTCTTCATAAACCCTCATGCATCCTCCAGCAGAAAATTCTAACAGCATTACTAAACACACTACAACACCATTACTCTTCTCATACTCATTCTTTCCCTTCCCATGTTCAGAAAATACATCTATCTTACTGCTCCTATCTCCAAGTACCAAAACACATCTCCATACTTTTCTCTTACAAAATCTTTCCCCTTGGAAAGCAATCTCTACAACTTCTCTAGCAGTTATAATCTCATATTTTTACTATCTTTAATCACCATATCTCTCATACTTCCATATATCATACATATTACAAATACTACATCTCACAAAACATCTATATCTTTTACCATCTCCACACTTCTCAAGAGATATTAAGCACTCATACTAAAGCCCTTCTCATGGAAGGCATGAACTTCTATTACTAAAGCCCTTCTCCTAGAAGGCATGAATCTATCTTACAAAAAGCCCTTCTCTTAGAAGGCACAAATACTTCGTACAAAAACCCTTCTCATGGAAGGGAACACTATTCATAACTTCACAACAAGTAAAAGATCATTTTCAAGGGGAAACTCATTTAAGTGCATGATAAGAGAGGTAAGCTTAACTAGCCTCTACACACAGTTGGACATACTCTCTCTCCTTCTAGTTGCACCTATTTTTTCCCTTCAATATTGAAGTTATCATGGCAAGCTACCTTTCCACCACTGGACTCACTCTGCTGGAATGCTATCAACTCACTGATGCTATGCAGCTGGAGCTGCGGATCATACAAAGATAAGTGACTCTGCTTCCTTATCTTTAAATTTACATCATTGAGTACATGATTACTTCACATTTAAATACATATTACTTCATTTCAGCTACTATTATAACTATTCATCAAAGCTATTATATCAAACGCATATTATATATTTATTCGACCATTATCATGATTCTTAGACTTTGGCATTAATGGTTTTGTAGGCTTAAAAATATGCCGGCAGCCATTGGACCATGTGGCCCAATGTTGAGTTCCAGACGCAACTCTCCAAACACAACCCGAGCCTAGCAAAGTCACTAATCTAGTGGATAACATGTGGCCGAGCTCCGAAAAAAGGCCCCCAAACAAACACAAATGCAAACAAACCCTATAAGACATACACTAGCCTTAGTCATGGTTGCCTAATACGTGGCTATCCCTTTGAACATGTGGATGTCACTTAATTTGTAATTGTTCTAAAATTTTCATAAAATAAATAAAATTCTATCTATCTTAGTCAAAAGATTATAATAGATTCTTTTTTTTAATAAAAAAATATATGTTTATATAAAATATATTCTCTTATATATGTTTATTATTGAACGATTTTTTACGGGATAATAAATTGATTAGTATTTTGTTTTCTATTTATCAAAAAAAAAAAAAAAAAGAAAAAAAAAAGGAAGATCTTTTCTATATATCAAGAATCAATTAATTTGGAATCAAAATATATAAAAGGGAATTAAAGGTTTGAAGAGAAAATGATACCAAATAAAAGATCATTACTATTTAAATTTGAAAAATGATAAATTTTTGTTGTTCATGAAACTTTATGTATAAATAATTAAATTAGTACTACTTTATATGTTTATTATTTAAGTATTTTTAATTTATACATATAGTAATTTATAGAGAGTGGGCTGGAAACTAGACTTCAATGAGTTGAACAACAATCTTAACGGGTTAAAGATGACAAGAAAGCAAAGATAAACAAGTTTCGTGCAAAGAAAATCTTCCTCGGCAAACACTACAAAAAAGAATGCTATTTGCGATGAAACTTTTTCGACGACTACAAAAAGCCGTCGGAAAAACTAGCTCTTTCGACAGCAAGTCACTTTCGTTGACAATTACTTGTAAAATATTAAAACATTTGTGACAACAAAATAAGTCTGTCAAAAATGCCTATTATTTTTGTCGAAAATATGATTTTTTTTGGAGGGAAGTGTTCCCGCCTTACTTTTTGTGACGGAATAAAAATATTCGTCGCTAATAAAGTATTATTTACGACAACCGAAGAAAAACCGTCGGAACTATTAACACTTGTGACGGCCTTCATGCGTCGAAAATACCAAAAATATATTTTTTATGGTGTTAGTATTTGTGACAAACATTCTTCCATCGTAAATATAAAAGAGAATAATAGCAATAGACATAAAGCCATCGAAATGGTAAAATATTTTGGAGGAAAAATTCCCCCCTTAGTTTTCACATTTGTGATGACATTTATCCATCACAATTATTGTTTTTATTTTTCTAATTGAGTTTGTATTTGTGATGAACATGTTGACCGTCATAAATAGTTAATTTTTTTTAAAAGAAAGAATGTATTAGTGATGGACTTGGATCCCTCGCAATAAATAAGATTTGCGATAGACCTAAGTCGTCGACAATGGTAATTTTTTTCAAAGGGGGAATTCATGCCCATATTTTTCATGTGTTTAACTTTTTTTTTTTTTTCATCACTATATATTGCATTTGTTATTTGTGATGAACATGTTGGTTGTCATTAATAGTTAAAATTTTCTTAAGAAAATAAAGTATTAGTGACGGTAAGGTAAATCCGTCACAATAAGAGTGATTTCCAACATACATATGGCCATAAAAAATGGTTATTTTCTTTGAATGGTGAATTTTCCTCAATCTTAATTTTAAAAGCTACACAAAAACATCTTTCAAGACCCTCCAAGTACTTAAAGGCTATTTTGGTCATTTTAGAGGTAAAAGGTATTTTGATCATCTTAAAGCTTTGAGGGGCACTTTGGTCATTTTGTAAGTTCTGGGTTGTGTTTTGGTTATTTTAGAAGTTTATGGGTATTTCGGTCATCTCCTAGCTTTGATAGCGTATTTCAGCCATTTTGGATGGTCGGATTGTGTTAACAAGGTTAATCAAAGTTTCCCATTAGGTGGGTACAACAATATGTGTCCATCATGCAACTAGATAGAGATCCAAAATCTGACCGTTGGATCGGAAGAATTTGGTGATATATTTGTGTTTGTAAATTACGGTGACAATCAGACGGTCAGATTGTAAGAACAAAGTAGTCAACTCTTGAAAAAATTCGTCAAAGTCTATTAAACTTGTTCAATCTTTGGTCAAACTTCAAAGTTGGTTCTAGGACCACTAGATTTGATCAAATTAGATTGATCAAGGAGGTTTTAAGTGGGTTTTGGGTATTAGTCAGTGTTTTAAGGTTTTCTTGATTTTCATGTTTTTATCAGTTTTAAGTTTTAAAATAGCAAAACAAGGTATTCAAAAGTCACATACAAATCCATTATGGTCATTTTGTAGATTTTGTGTTGTGTTTTTTAGATCATTTTCTCAATTCTTAGTAATGTTTATATAGTATATAACTCTCTTGAAAGAGTATTGAGTATTTTTAGTGATTGAAGTTTCATGATTGGTGGATACAATAACACACTTCCATCTTATGCCATAATCTGATTTAAAATTTGACCATTGGATTGAAAGAGTGTGATAAAATATATTTTTTGATGAACTTTGAGCTCAATCAAACAGTTGAATTGTGAGAACGTGACCAATCAAAATTTCTTGATGTGTTGGTACAATGACACATGTCCATAATGTTCTAGACTTAAATCCAAAATCTAACCGTTGGATTGGAAGAATGTGGTGATATATTGGTGTTTGTAAAGTATGACAAAAATCAGCCGGTTGGATTGTGAAAAATGAGTAGTCAAAGTTTGCAAAATTGGTCAAAATTGGTCAATATTTGGTCAAACATGGTCAACATTGAAGTTGGGTCTATGATCCATTGGAAAACTGAAAAATTGTGGGTACATAGTAAGTAATCCATTCACTATATCCACATCTTCATTCTTAAATCATCCACAAGTCACATTCACATTCAAGTTTTGGCCAATGTGAAGAATGTCTCTCATCTCTTCTTCCTATTTTAAATTGAGATATTGAAAAAATAAACAATCTATCTTCTTTTATCAAAAAAGAAAACTTGATGTAAAAAAAATTGCAAGAAGTGAGATTTCATAGTGTTCCTGTCTTTTATTAATAACAATAATTAATAAAAAGTGATATTTCAAAGTGACAACAACAACAAAAAAATGTGGCGTGGTTGTCATAAATGAAATACATACTTTTGTTATTAAAATAAATAAAGTTACATTGATTTAAAACAAACCCAGCCATGCCTTATTATTATTATTATTATTATTTTTATAAAAAATAAAACCCCACAATATCATTTTTATATTTTAGTATTAAAAAAAAAAAAAAGTAGGAAAAGACAAAACCCTAGCTGCCTAGCACTCTCCCTCTCTCTTTCACTAAAAAACAAGCGCCCCCACCCTTTTTTTTTTTCAATCTCCTGCCCTCCCTTGCCCTCTCACTAAATTAACACTCCTATTTCACTTAAAAATATATATTTAAAAAAAAAAAAAAAAAAAAGCTCTTATCTCCATCTATTGTTCATTCTCTCTCTTTCTCCCAATCATAATCAAACCCAAAAGGTTGGTCTTCTTAGATCCTTATCTTTTGAATTTTTTTTTTTTTTTTTTAATGTATTATGGTTTAGTAAATGTATTTGCTTGTTAATTTCATTTATCTCAATTTTGGTTTTGGTTTAGATATACCTCTTTCATAATATATCATCAAGTATTGTAGGCAAAGTTCTTGATAGTTTGGTACTAGCCCATAGTGTAATGTTTGTGTGTATTGGTGGCCTCAACCAATTTGTTGATTCATGGGAAGCATTTTTCACTTGATAATAGTGCTTTGTTCAATTTGTGTTTTAGCCTTTTAGAGTTTGCTCTGCTTGAGTTTGCCTCTTCTTTGTTAGTAAAGTTCCAAGTAAAGACAAAAGTAGCATATAGTTATATAATAGGATTGGTGATTATATTATTCTTTTATTATTTATATGCAATATATATTGATAGATCATATTAGACTAACGAATACATGTAGTTCAGACATATATATATATATATATAGATAGAAGGCTTATTAACTTTAACAATCTCTAAAGTTATATTATTTTATTTATATTTATATTTAAAATGAAAAATACTAAAGTTCTAAACTTTTTTTCCAATATTTTCTATAAACTTATGATATGATAAGTGGTTATTGGAGGGAACAATCAGTCAATTGAAAGAGGTGATAGCTTTTATTATAAAAAAATGTTTTGAAATCGATGGGCTTTAATTATATGCAAGCAACTACTACACATATATATTTTCTCAGTATAATCAACATTAAATTTTTTTTTTTTTTTTTGCTATTTTATTTAGGTTGTCGAAATAAGTGATAAATTTGCTCATTATAATTTTCAATTAATTGCTATTGTTGGTACATATGTGATTTCATGTGACTTGTTGTAGTGATGGATATATTGTTAAGGGTGATGAAGATGTACTATTAATATGGTTATTGGTGGCAGATGTATTCTTTTAAGTTCTCATTAACTGGAGCACTACAATGTTCTTATATATTTATTCAGTTTTGTACGATACGAGACTCCCAAGCCAATTTTGGGCTTGGGCCTTGGACTCCAAACATGCAGTACGACCCATGGGCCCAACCCTCTTGTCCACAACTGGGCTTTGGGCCTATTGAGGCCATAAGCCCGGGACTCATGTCATTGTGCCCAGCACAAAACCCGTTGGGCGAGCCTTTATAAAATATATATATATATATATATATATATTCATCATAGTTCATAGCTTGGGGTTGCCTGGCAGATTACACCTCAGACTGGAGCGTGATTGCTCGGGAATGCCATATCCTGGATACCTAGTACCGTCTTGAAAAGTATCGCTGTCGAACATCCCCTTAAGGCAGGAACCAGTCCCAATGCTACTCTCACCACACCCCACTCCCAACTAAACACCCACTTAGCGATAACAACATTGGACCTCCTCTCCCACTAACCACAAGAGTAATCATAACTCCCCACTAATTCTGGGCTATAAATATGAGAAGCTAAGGAAGAAAAGGGGGTTAAAAGGGGCTCCATAAGAAACTGAGAGTAGAGAAAGCAAGAGAGCATCAGAAGAGTAGTAATAAGGAAAGTAAAGGAATTCATAGGGAAAGGCTGCTTTGTAGAGTTTCTGAGTTAGGAACTATCCAAAGTAGGAAACCAAAAACCCACGTTACAAATAGATTGTGAGCCCAAGATTGAATCTCATTTTTGGCACGCACAATTGGTGCCATCTGTGGGAATCTCCTACAAAGCTGTGGTTCAAATGAAACTCACGCTCAGGAAAATGTCTGATAGACGTTCAAGGAGTTACGCTGAAAGTGGTTCGGTGGGATCTTCTCGAGGATCCACCTGGTGAGAACGAAAGCACAAGAGGCACGAATATAGGGACCGTGAGTAAGAGGAAGAACGGTCCGACATTGGAGAAGGGTCATACCAAACACATCGGACAATGTCAGGTGCTTCGGGGCACGGGCAATTCGACGAGAGGGATAAGGAACTTGAGCAGTTTTGCAGACTGGTGAGAGGGTTGGAGTTGAAGGCAAAAGGTAGGCGCCGAAGAAGTGACCGAGACAACTGAGAAGGGAGATTTGATAGTGGGGGAAATCACTATGAGGCGGGGTCCACTCTATCTAGTTCCCGTCGATGCCGGGATCGTTCACATTCACAGGTGTCCCATCAACGTCGGGACCGTTCACGTTCACGGGAGTATGCAGATCGAGGTTCAAATTCCCCAAAAGAACGACGGCCCCGTAATGCCACCATGGATGCTATGAGCCACGCCTTACGCAGAGCTGCTTGGTCGCCGTTCTCAGACGACACTGAGCAAGCCCCAATGCCGAGCAGATTTACGCGCCCACCATTCAATTCCTATGATGGGAAAATGGACCCAGTAGAACACGTCAGCCATTATATCCAAATGATGTCTCTGCATACTCACAATGATGCGCTGATATGCAAGGTATTTCCCTCTAGCCTCAGGCCCACCGCATTGAGATGGTTTAACGGGTTACGGAAAGGTTCCATTCACAGTTTTGCCGAGTTAATCCAAGAATTCAGTGTCCGGTTTGTAACTTGTAGCTGGGTACCACAACCAGTGGACGTATTACTATCTATGAAGATGAGGGTTAGGGAAACCCTTCGCAGTTATGCCAGTCGGTATTGGGATGAGATTGGTGGGGGCAACGAGAAGATTACGACGAGTACCTTCAAGATAGGACTGCCCGAGGACTCCGAACTATGGGAGTCATTGAGAAGGAAACCCCCCGAGGATATGAGGTAGCTCATGAGGTGTATTGAGGAATACAAACGCCTAGAAGATGATCAGCTACAAAGTAAGGGTAAGGCCCCGTTGGTTAATCGTCCTTAACAAAGCAATTTTTAGACAAGGCCCCAAAAGGATTTAAGGATATAAAAGCCAGAGTTGCAACTGGGGGCGGTGGACGTGACATTTAAGGAGCTGATGCACAGGATTGTAGACCGAATAAAGAACAAGTCGTACTTCAGATGGCCGAACAAGATGGGGGGTGACACGTCTCGAAGAAACCAGAACTTATACTGTACTTACCACAAGGATAAGAGGCATACTACTGAGCAGTGCCAAGTATTGAAATATCATCTGGGGCAACTAGTGAAAGCGGGGTACTTGAAGGAATTTGTGGTGGATTCTGGAAACCGAGAGACTGGGCAAGGTGCACGACAAGGGGGGAATCCTCTCCCACCCCCATTAGGGGTGATCGAGGTCATCCACGCTGCCCCGAAGGGTGCTGCTATGACAAGAAGGAAAGGGGTGTTGGTTGTACTGCCAATAGAAGATTGCTCAGACAAGCAACCGTCCGAGAAGAAGATGAAGCTCACACGAGAGCCCATTGCTTTCGACGACGACGATCTAGAAGGAATAATCCAACCGTATGATGATGCGTTGGTGGTGACAGCCCAAATAAACGGTTTCATAGTAAAGAGGCTAATGGTAAACCAAGGAAGTAGGGCCGATGTGATGTACCCGGACCTGTTCAAAGGGCTCGGGCTGAAGAATGAAGACCTCACAAAGTATGACACACCCCTGGTTGGATTTGATGGCTGGGTGGTGATTCCCGAGGGGCAAATTTCCCTTCCCGTGAATATGGAAGGGAAGGAAGTAATAGTGGCTTTTATAGTTGTCGCTTCATTTTCTCCTTATACAACCATTCAGGGAAGGTCGTGGATCCATGCGATGGGGGTAGTCCCCTCCATCCTACATATGAAGGTTAAGTTCCGCACCGAACAGGGCATTGTTGTAGTAAGGAGAAGTCAGCAAGCAGCCAGGCAATGTTTAATTACCGCAGTTGATTGGAAGCACAAGCAGGCTAAACAGAAGGAAACCGCTGAAGAGGCTCCTTTATAGCAATTACAGGGGCCCGAGAGGGAATGGGGGTTAGTTATGCCAAGGAATTAATTAGGGTAAAGATACTACCGGATGTTGACCAGTATTTTCAAATAGGGGCAAGTATAAGGGATGAGGACAAGGTAGAAACGTTGTTATTTCTTATGCAGAATGTGGACGTTTGCTTGAAGCCCATATGAGGTGCTCAAGGTTGATCCCGAATTCATTGTTCATAAGCCTAACGTAGACCCGTCATTTCCTCTAAAGAAGCAGAGGCCGAGAAGGTCAGTTAAGGAGACAGGAGGTCGGGAGGTTAAAAGAGGCCGGGGCGATAAGGGAAATCTTATTACTAGAATGGCTAGCGAATACCGTAGTAGTCAAGAAGAAGAATGGCAAATGAAGAGTTTGTGTAGATTTCACAGATTTGAACCGAGCATGCCCGAGGGACCCATTCCCTATGCCAAAGATAGATCAATTGGTCGATGTCACCTATGGGCACCCGAGGATGAGTTTCTTGGACACCTTTAAAGGTTATCATCAAATCGCACTAGCTGCCAAGGACCAGGAGAAGACGACATTCATCTCCCTTAATGCCAACTACCATTACACCATGATGCCCTTCGGGTTAAAGAATGCCGGAGCAACATATCAACGAATGATGACTAGAATGTTTCAGGACAAGATTGGGCATGCGGTCGAGGTGTACATTAATGACATGGTGGTAAAAAATAAATAAGAAATGCGGCATATAGAGGATCTTCAGGGAGTGTTTGAAGTACTACAGCAGCATAAATTGCGCCTTAATGCTGATAAGTGTGCTTTTGGGGTGGGGGCTGGCAAGTTTTTGGAATATTTGATCACCATCTGGGGAATAGAAGTCAATCCAGATTAGATTGAAACTGTTAAGCGCCTCAAGCCGCCAAGCAACCTGAAGGAAATGCAAGTATTGACCGAAATGTTAGCTGCCTTTAACCGGTTCATTTCTAAGTTTGCCAATCACTGCCTTCTGTTTTACCAACTTTTGAAGAAGTGGAAGGGATTCTAGTGGGATGAAGAGTGCAAAAAAGCTTTCCAAGACCTGTACTTGATACAAGCACCCATGCTAACAACCCTAAAGCTCAGGGATTACTTATTTATGTACTTTTCGGTGTCAGAACATGCCGTGAGTGCTGTGCTATTGAGAGACAAAGGAGTACAACAGCCTATGTATTACATTAGCAAGACCTTGGTTGATGTCGAGACAAGATATTTACCCCTAGAGAAGTTGGTGTTAGCACTAGTGCACGCTACGAGGAAATTGCCTCATTATTTTCAAGCTCATACAGTCTATGTCTTGACCGAGTACCCTTTACAGTCGTTGTTGAAGAGATCCGACTTTACAGGCCGGATAGCTAAATGGGGGACTCGACTGGGATCCTTCGATATAAGGTACAGGCCAAGAAGTTCGGTGAAGGGCCAAGTTCTTACAGACTTTGTTGCAGAGTTTTCTCCTAAGAATGAAGGGGAAATGGTTTGTCATGTGGGATGACGCCCATGGAAGGTGTTTGTGGACAGTGCGTCAAGTGCCTTGGGGGCTAGTGTCGGGATTGTCATTATCACTTCAGAAGGAATACGGTTGGAGCATTCTTTTAGGTTGGGGTTTAGGGCCTTTAACAACGAAGCTGAGTACGAGGCCTTGCTCGTCAGATTAAGAACCGTCTTGGGTATGGGTGCTTGGGATGTAGAAATTTATTCGGATTCTCGGTTGGTGGTTAGCCAGGTACAGGACAGTTTTGAAGCCCAAGATTCTCAAATGAAAGAGTATTTGCAGGTGGTAAAACAAGTCATGAGTAAGTTTTGTACGACAAAGGTGGCCCAAGTGGCCTAGGGTAGAACAGACATGCTGACTCTCTAACTACGTTGGCGTCATCGATGACAGAGGATGTGCCTTAGAACATTAAGTTGGAGCTCATAACGGAGCCGAGTATTAATGCCATGGTAATTGTTGCAATGATATCAACGTCCGGGCCATGCTAGATGAACCCAATCATCGACTTTTTAGCCGATGATCGAGTCTAGAATGATGAGAAGGAAGCAAATAGGATTCGTCAGGTAGCCACTTGGTATTGGTTATCGACGGATCGTAAACTGTACTGGAGGTCTTTTGGGGGGCTGTACCTTCTGTGCCTACACCCTAAGAAAGTTAACGAACTCTTGGCCGAGCTACACGATGGGGTGTGCGGCAATCATGTAGGGGGACGTTCATTGGCGCACCGAGCGATGACTCAGGGGTTTTGGTGGCCGCAGATGCAGAAGGATGCCGCCAAGTATGTTCGGAAAAGTGAACAGTGCCAGAAGCATGTCCCCTTGATCCACCAAGCAGCAGGCCATTTGAACCCGGTTAACAGCCCTTGGCCTTTTGCACAGTGGGGGTTGGATATTATCAACCCGTTTCTCCGAGCAATCGGCAATCGAAGGTTTGTTCTGGTAGCCATTGATTACTTCACCATGTGGGCGGAGGCAGAGGATTTAGCTAATATTTGGGATGTGGATGTTAAAAATTTTGTGTGGAAAAACAAAGTCATAAGATTTGGGGTGCTGGACTCTCTTATATTTGATAATGGATTGCAATTCGATAGTAGGGATTTTCGCGAGTTTTGTAGTGATCTTGGCATCAAGAACAAGTACTCCACCCTAACTTATCCTCAGAGCAATGGCCAAGCAAAAGCCACTAACAAGGCAATCGTGAACGAGTTAAAAAAAAGATTAGACAGTGCAAAAGGTAGGTGGGCCGAGGAGCTGCCCAACGTTTTGTGAGCATACCGGACAACTCCTCGAAGGTCTACTAGGGAAACTCCGTTCTCTCTCACGTATAGAGCAGAAGCGGTAATACCAACCGAGGTAAATTTATGTAGTGCACCCTACCCAAAATGATAGATTGCTGGTGGAGTGTTTGGATTTGCTGGAAGAGTACCGAGAAGCGGTGACTATATGGTTGGCCAAGTATCAACAAAAGCTCACTCAGCAATATAACCGAGATGTAAAGATAAGGGAATTCAGTGCGGGGGACCTCAGCGGCGGCTCCAGGAATTTTTTCTAGAGTTTTCCTATTCCACTTTGAAAAAATTTCCGGTCATTTCAGTCTATTTCGAGTGTGACGTTTCGGTAAATATCGGCCGAAATTCAAGATTTGGCCAGCATGAAGTTTGTGCTTAAAAAAAAAAAAAAATTCTTAAAACCAAAACAAATTTGTATTTTGTACACCGAAAAACCTCAAAAGGAAAAAAAAATGAAAAGAAATGAAATGAACAAAGGTACCTAAACAATAAATTATAAGTTCATTTGAAATATTAATAAAATTATTAATTATTGTTGTTTAGCCTAACATAATTTAATTTGTTTGTCTTTTATAATACATTAGTTAATTAAATTATTAATTATTGGTGTTTAGTTGCTTCATTAATTTTTTTTACTAACTACTAGCAGTCTAAAAAAAATTCTATATACCACCGCACACCTTTGATGTGATGGTCACTCTACAAGTATAAATGTTTGTGGGGTGTGGGGGGGTAAGGGTTGGGGTTCAAGTCTCAAGGAGAGAGCTTCACACATATATACACTTAGATTAGGCTAGAGTAGAATTCTATCTTATAAAAAAAAAATTCTATATAAATTAATATATCTAATTACCTTTCAAAATTTTAACTCTTTTATTCAAATTATTTTAAGCTAATTTCACAACTCAATAAAAAAATTAAAAAGCATAATAAGTCTTCTACATAGGAGTGGTCAAAAAGAAAAAGAATAGAAAACTATAAACGGTTTTCTAAGAAATTAAAACAAAAATCAAAAATAAAAAAATAAAAAAAGTAAAAGAGTGGCAGATATGCCACGTTGGTTTGTCCGCCCATTAGTAACTTTTGTAAAAAAATAAAAAAATAAAAAAATAAAAAAAAAAGAAGAAGCATTTAATAAGAAGTAGAAAGTGGGTAGGTGTGAAACAGTGGAAGTCATCTTGAGTCTTGACCTCTTGTCCCTTGGGTTTCTCTGCTAATATTTTGTTTAGAAACCCAGACCAGAAATGCCAAAAATAAGAGAGTGACAACAAGGAAGAGAAGAAAACTGAAGAAGCTACTATAGGATGGTAGCGAGCTCATCTGATGAGGCTCATCAACGACAACGCCTTACGCATATTCGTATTGGGTTTTGGTTTTTTTTTTTTTTTTTTTTTGAGAATATTTTTGGGTTGGGCCTGTTGGGTATTAGTTTAGGATTGATGTTAGGGTTTTTTTTTTTTTTTTTTTTTTTTGGCTTGCTCTGTTACAAATTTTTTTTTTTTTTTTTTTAAGATTTTAGTTCAAAATTTGTTTGGCATAAAAATTTTGAGGGTGTTCTTGGGGGTGTTCCTATTTTTTTTTTTTTTAAGGGTAAACAAATAAAAAAAATTTAAGGGTGTTCTTGGGCTCTGAGTGGCATCGCCACTGGGAGACCTAGTGTTACGGAAAGTAGTAGGTAACATGCGAGACACGAATCCAGGGAAGCTGGCCTCGACTTGGGAAGGCCCTTACCGAGTAACTGCCATCACAGGTGCAGGAGCGTACTACTTGGAGGATTTAGACAAGAGACCGCTTCCCCGGCCATGGAACGTCCACAATCTGAAGAAATTTTATCAATGAAATGTTGGCACAAATGCATACTGGGTAGCATAAAATAATGCAAGAATGACGTTTATTCATGTTGGCATTCTCACACTTGCGGTTTTGTTTACTACTAACTTGTTAGTCAATCCAAGGAAAATCCAACTCGAACCACTCTAAAAACAGAAGCCTGTCCCCAGTTCGATCATCATCACCGGGCAGGTGGAGGACAGAAGCCTATCCCTGGTTAAATTATCATCACCGGGCAGGTGAAAACCTTATATTAAATCACTCTAAGAACAGAAGCTTGTCCTTGGTTCGATCATCATTATCGGGCAGATGGAGGACAAAAGCCTGTCCTCGGTTTGATCATCATCACCGGGCAAGTGGAAACCTTATATTAAATCACTTTAAGGACAGAAGCCTATCCTCAGTTCAATCATCATCACGGCAGGTGGAAACCTTATATTAAATCACTCTAAGGACAGGAGCCTGTCCCCGGTTCAATCATCATCACCATGCAAGTGAAAATCTTACATTAAATTACTCTAAGGACTAAAACCTGTTCCCAGTTTGATCACCATTGCTGGGCAGGAGGAAGCCTTACGTTAAATTACCAGGCAGATAGAAACCTTGCACTAAAATTACCCAAGTATAAAAACCTAACCACGGTTTGATTTCCATCATCGGACAGATTAAGACCTCGTGCTAAGCGTTCCTAACAATGCTCTTACAATTAAAGTTCCGCACAAGGCAAGATTTTGTGCTCGGTGAACTTCGTACTCGATTTTGATAGGCCACAAACTGAATGACCCCTTGTGATAAAATCAATTAATTAATTAGCCAAGTTATTAATTAATCAATTTAGCATGCAAATATGTGGAAGTACAAACAAATCACCAAATACTAAATATGCAGCGGAAAAATAAATGACAGGTGATTTGTTTACGAATGGGGAAAACCCTTACGGCAAAAACCCCACCAAGTGATTTTCAGGTCACCACTCCCGAAACTCCACTATTATCAAATCAAGCGGTTACAAGTAAAGGAATCCCAAGTACCTTACCAACCTACAGTTGAACCCTTACCCCAATACCCAATTGGACTTGATCTGTAGTGACAATTTTCACCTTTGATGCACGGCTCCCAAGTACGTGACTAACCAATGCGCGGATCCCAGTACGCGACTTCAAACACCAACTTAAGAAGGAGAGGTTGGCTGCAAAGTTTTTCAGTTCATCATACACAATGAAGATCAGGAAGATGCTTGGTTACAAAACCCTATGGTGCAAATACACAGCAACTTCTAGAGAGAAGATGAACTAGGTTAAGAACTTCGTCTTTTTTTATCACAATTTGCTTGAACAAGGATTGCTCAATGCTTTTGCAACTTGTGTACAACTTGACGGCTCTTAAAACGATCTTTTTATATGTTTAGGGTTAGAAGAAAAGAAAACCCAAAGCCATATTCACGGATCCCAAGAAAATCAAATCAGAAAAACTGATTTTATAAATCTCGACAGATAGCAGGTGTTGAGGTAGCTATCGAGCAGGTGTCGAGCTTTAATGAAATTGCACATCAGCTTGCTTTTTCTTGGACAAACTTGATGACTTCAACAGTTGATCTTGAAACCTTGTTTCTTGAAGTATTAAAAACACCTAGAACTACCCAATTACAAGTAGAGTGCGTTTTGTCAAAAGGATTAGCCAATTTACATAAACAAGTGACATATGTTTTTAACAAGTGAACACACATATGTCCTAACAGATTTGGCTTAATTATCTAGCTTTCATTTTCCCTAAATTGGATAAGACACGTCAATTACAACTTATAACGAGTTATTCTTTTAACATAGGAAATCATATTGGGCCCGTCTCGAACCACTATAAAGGTACAGATATACCCGTTCCTATGCAAAGTTAAGGGCACACCATGACTAAATTGCCCAGCCAGAAAGCAAAAAATAATCAGTTGGACGTGTTAAAACAAGACAGCCTAGCAATTTTAAGACAATCATTCATAGAATGCTCGTCTCCAAAGCCGAGAAATAAAGCAATTAAAGCGAACAGAAGCAAAGAAAACCAAACCATTGTTCGGTCACCACAGCCCAATGACCATAGGAAAATAAACCTGAAAATAAAAGAAATTAAAGTTAAAGCTATTGTTCCGTCGCCACAGCCCGACGACCATGGGCAAACTGAAAAAACAACAATGAAGGAAAAGCAAACACGGATAAAAGGCTAGTTAAACATAAGTATTAAATGGCTGGATCGGTAGGAGGGAGTTGGGCTGCTTCATCAACTAGCTGGCTGGGGATGCCCTCAGTCGGTGGTTGCTAGGCTTGTGCATTATCAGCAACATTAAGGTTGCTGGAAACCTCGAGATCAACGACATCCATGTGGGTGTCAATCGCTTGGACCATCTCCCTCATACTGGTGGTCTCTTCCTCGTCCACAGCATCGGCCTGACTTTGGGTAGGGGGTGGAGGAGCCAGGTAAGGGATTTGATCTGGGTTTCTCAAAAGGGAGTCCTCGGCCACACCCATCGCCTGAAGGGCTGCCAGCCACCCCTCCCTGAACCCATGAAGCCGCGCCTGATGGACAATAGGTTCCACGGATTTCTCGGCATCCACGAAGCCCTCGTCATACCATTTGTTTTCGCAGGCTTCAAGGGCCACTTTTAGATCAGCTATTTGATCGGCTTGGGCCAAATTAAGGCTGGTTCCCTCTGCTAATTTAAGCTCGATACCCCCCAGCCGGTCCTCCACCTCGGCCAATTTCTCCTTAGCCAATAGCCGGGCTTTCTCCAAGGTTTGAGCTTCTTCTCAGCAGCCTTAGCAGCCTTGCCCTTTTCCTTTGCTGTGGCATTGGCGACATCCTTCAAACGCATTCTCCCGATCAGCGTCCTTAGCGAGCTCCTTCAGTCTCTCGCCAAGGACATATGTCACCTGCGAGAACTGGTAACACAAAAACAACAGATATAAGGGTAGAGGAATTTTTCAAGCATTAAAATGAACGAAAAAAGGAAAGAAAAGAAAATTACCGCCACGGTGTGCCATTGTAGCCGCTGTACTAACGAATCCTCATCCCCCTCAGTAAAAAACCAAACGTCCTCGGGCAGTAGGAGGTCGTGCACCAAGCTTTAGGCCACCCTTCCCCCTTCGCCCTTATCCCAAACCCTTACGCTAGCCGTAGCTGGCCGAGGCCCTCCACCGAACTTAAAGGTAGGCTGCCAATGGACCTCGGGCCGGGAGGAAGACGCTACATTAGCACCAACTTAGGCGATAGGCTGAGATTCACCCACTAGCTCCCGGATCACGATCCCGCCAGATGGCTAAATCGAGGTCTTGGAAGGGGCATTGCTAGGAACCCGGGCCGGTTGATCATTAAGGCGCTGCTTCTTTTTAGCGCGGCTAGAAGAGAGGGGAGGAGGAGTTCGGTCCTTGCCCTAAGGCTTTTGAGATTGGGCAGAAGGATGAGTGCCGGGCAGGAATCGGTCGATTGACATTTTTCGCCTTATCACCATCTCAGCGTCTAGTCCGACCTCGACTACTTCTTGCTCGGTTGGCGGGGCAGGACCTACTGGTTCCTTAACGGGAATGTGTTCCTTGTGGCTTTGAGTGACATGCTCGGCCGACTTGTCTCTGATCAGGGCAAGTTCTTTCGGCGGCGGCGGGGGGGGGGGGGGGGGGGGGAGTTTGCATGCTGTACAACAATATAAGACAACAAAGGGCTGTCTACCAATAAGGCTTAGCTAAAGGGTTGCCAAGTCTTGTATACGAGGGCGCAACTGAGTATAAGATGCGACGCTCGGAGTTACCCGTCGGTGTGAACGAATATTTCAGACTTGAGCACAAAATTCAAGTCCCTTACATGCACCATTCTAAGGCCCAGATTGAATCTTTTGCAGTCTGCAACAAAGGAACACAGTAAGTTAGCGCTCGGATAAGCAAAACAATCGTAAGTAAACAAAAAAGAAAATAGATAAGTGTGCAGTACGAACCAACTTCGCGCAGCGAGAATGGGTAGGGGAGCTCATCGGCAAACCAATTACTGCTCACCCAGACAAACTCCCCGGCTAAGTTCTTGTTAGAATCGGGCAAGCATGAAATTAGCCGTACCAAAAAATCTCTAACTTTTAAGTAATCATTGGTATTTTTATTTCCACACAGGCTTTACATGAAGTTTATATCGTGATGGTTCAACTGCAAACCATATATCTGGTTCAACCTACTGACATAACTAACTACTCGGTAAAAATTAGGGGAAAGTTGGTCTGGACACAAACCATAAAATCTAAGGGTATTGAGTAGGAGTGGGTCCACGGGAAACCTAACCCCACCCTCCAAAATTTCTATCAAAGGGAAGAAAGCGGTACTTGACCCAGAGCATCTGTGGAGAGCGATCTCACTCTCATGGCAGTATGCCACATTCACATCCTCAGGGATGCTGAATGTTTGCCTAAAGGTGGCTAAGGACGCCTCAATGTTTTAAAGGTGAGCATAACACATCCTAAACTCTAAAATTGAAGGAAGAAACTAAAACAAGAGAAAGAGGTATAGAAACTTACTTTGGGCTTTAGAAAAGAAGGGTACTCTGGGCTGGAGGATGAGCACACAGAGAGGTATGCACAGCAAAGAGGAAATTTAGAGGGTGAAGAATGTAAAAGTGAAAGAGTGATCCAAAATGAACTATTTATAGGAGTTAAAAGGGGGGAATAAATGCCACTTAATAAATGAGGAGTGGGAAACTCTACAAATCCCACCTCAACTACCACATGCGCACTGCCTCGATTCGCGAACCATCAAACAATGATGTCGGCTGAACCAACAGTCAGATACAACACACATTTTTAGGGTGCATTAATGGGTCTCCTAACCATCTAGTATCTACCCGTTGAGCTTCCCGGGTAGTTTCTATCCTTTGGCTTCCTTGATTCGTCCTCGGGGGCTAGGCACGAATCAAGGGGGCCTAATGTACGGTACGAGACTCCCAAGCCAATTTTGGGCTTGGGCCTTGGACTCCAACCCTACAGTACAACCCATGGGCCCAACCCTCTTGTCCACAGCTAGGCTCTAGGCCTACTAAGGCCGTAGGCCCGGGACTAATGTCATTGTGCCCGGCACAAAACCCGTTGGGCGAGCCTTTATAATATATATATATATATATATATATTCATCATAGTTCATAGCCTAGGGTTACCCGGTAGATTACACCTCGGATGGGAGTGTGATTGCTCAAGAATGCCGTATCCCGGATACCCAGTACCGTCATGAAAAGTATCTCTGCCGAACATCCCCCTAAGGCGGGAACCAGTCCCAATGCCACTCTTACCACACCCCACTCCCAACTAAACACCTACTTAGCAATAACAACATTAGACCTCCTCTCCCACTAACCACAAGAGTAATCATAACTCCTCACTAATTCTGGGCTATAAATATGAGAAGCTAAGGAAGAAAAGGGGGTTGAAAAGGGCTCCATAAGAAACTAAGAGTAGAGAGAGCGAGAGAGCATCAAAAGAGTAGTAATAAGGAGAGTAAAGGAATTCATAGGGAAAGGCTGCTTTGTAGAATTTCTGAGTTACGAACTACCCAAAGTAGGAAACCCAAAACCCACGTTACAAATAGATTGTGAGCCCAAGAGTGAATCTCATTTTTGGCACACACAAGTTTAATTTAAAATATTGCAAACTGATGCTAGAGGAGGAGATCACAATGTAAATAATGACACAAGATGACTATGAGGAGGAAGATGACTCTTAGATGGAGGACGACACTGACTCAGATGATAATTGATCTTCCAATATTTTTGCTTTCAAGTTTAGTAAAGGATATAATATAGCCTTCGTGTATTATTGAACAACATGCTATTTTGTAGACCTTTTAATATTTTCATTTTTAATGCACTTATTAGTTTTGAACAATTATGGATTTGTGTTTGTAATTTTTATATTAATTATTCCATATACAGAAATATTTGATATTATCAAATAAATTAAAAATATCATAAATTTTTTTCGACGGAGCTATTTTTTTTGCAAATAATGTATGAGTGACGAGATAAACGGTTTCTAATAATGGCTAAAGTTCATCAAAAAAAAGTAATTGGTTGCATTGATGTTATATTTTCGATGAAAAACTAGGTATTTATGATGGCTTTTAGTCGTCGAAAAAATACATTAACAACGGTCATTGTCCGTCGCAAAAGGTATTTGGTCGACCAACTTCCTTGTTTGAAGTTCTATTTTTGATGACAAGGCAAGTATTTATGATGACTTTTAGTTGTCGAAAAAATACATTAACAACAGCCTTAGTTCGTCACAAACTCTATTTGGTCGTCCGACTTCCTCGTATGAAGTTGAATTTGTGACGGCAATTATTAAGTACTTACGACGGAGTCTTGCTGTCGAAAATAAGTGTTAGCAACGGCCTTGTCAACAATATAGCATTACCGACGAGGCTTTTGCCAATAGACGTCGACAGCTTTTTGGCGTCGGTAATATGAATTTGCGACGGCTTTTTGTGCTTTTACGACGAACTTTGACCATCGGAAATAAGCTTTTTTTTTCTAGTGAAAGTCCGATGAGAGTTGTTCTTGTATAGGCCTCTTTCGAATTTGATTACAAGTCCAGTTCTTATTGCTACAGTGTTTTTTCTATAGATTCTCAAATGATCCCCTTGTAATTAGGGTCTTTCTTCTTTATATAACCCTTTTTTGTTTCATCTTAGCCCTCCACGTATAGATCAAGTTGCTGGCTTTGATCTTTGTCCCATTAGCCCATTCCTGAAGTCTTTGGGGGTAGTTGTAAGACTAAATATTACTGTTCAGGTATCACCTCTACATTAATGCGGCCAAAGAGTTAGCTGCAGAGCATTGCGGAGGTAACAGCTTTCCCCCAGATATTTCTCAACTTCCATTTGTCCTATTCTCTCCTGATGCTCATCCTCACCAATAAGATTATCCGGTGTATCGTTCTTGACGATAAGTCAACCCTTTGACTTCTACCCTACTTAGCCAAGGAGGCACCTCTCCTCGGACTATTTTCCCAAACTCCTATGTCCAGAATCCTTCCAATACTTACTAATTTGTACATCTTCGTTAATGCCTGACTATCCTTAGATTTGCTAAATGTACTCGGACAAGGCCCATGGCCCAATATACATTCCTGGGCCTTTCATCCCCACAATAATTATTAATGACATCAATGTATATGTATATTCTTTAAAAAAAAAATGTATGTGCATAAGTGTGTGTGTGTACGTATACATGCGCGCATACATACACATATAATTATAAACTTTGTTCTTTATTCATTCCCCCCCCCCCCCCCCCGCCCTCAATCTAAATCTTGGCTTCTCTAAAGGAATTTTAATTTTGATTTATAATTTTTCAATTGCACTGACTTAGTCCTTTTATCCTTTTATTTATTTATATGGTTTCAATAATGTTGTTTTTGTATGTTATCTTACTAGATAATAACCCTATAATCTTTTGATATGCAATCTCGACAATGTTATTGTACACACAAATTTAGTGCTTAAAAGTCACACAGTAACAAAAGAGTGCAACAAATAATCAATTTGTATTGACATTATATGAAAGTGTGTATAATTCTCTCTATGATTCTTTGCAATAAAGGAATACTATAAATTTCTCTAATTCGATTTTTGCAACGCTTGATGATCTAAAGCAAAGCACCATGAAGCTTGATCTTGGATTGTGTCTTAAAGTCTCTGAGTTGGGTGTGTAGCTTGAAGTATTTGATTTAATATGAAACTAAATCAAATGGAAATCAGCGGGAAATTTCCTTTTTTGATTTGGAGTAAGAATATGCCTTGATTTTGAATGAACAAGAGTGCTCTTTTGGACTTAGAGATAACTTTATTTCTTAGCAAAGTACTATTGTGATCTTTCTATCTTCTTCGTCTTTTTTTTTTCTTCATATGGACAAGCAAGAAACAAAATTCCATATCTTTGTCCACTGTTGAAGCATAATACATTGTTGTAAGCAATTATTGCACTCAACTTCTTTGGATGAAGAAGTAGTTGAATTATTACGACATTGTTCAAGGCACTATGACTATCCATGGTGACAATAGTGCCATTAACATTTTCAAGAACCCTGTCCAATATCCTCGGACCAAGCACATCGATTTTCAATATCATTTCATTAAAAATCTTTTAGAAAATCATGGTGTCTCTTTCATCCAAAAACATCACTTGGTAATTTTTTCAACAAACAACTCAATGGCCTTTGCATTGAGTCCCCCTTCGGAAGTTTATCAATGTCTGTCACATGATCTGCTAGTTCTTCTCCTAGGATGTGCATTCTTGTTCATCATTCATCCTACGAGTTAGTGTATATTATTATATACATTCATGCATTATTTTTGAGCTTATTTTCATTGTTTTAGCATTATGTTTTTGCTTTTATTATAAATTGAAAAGCATCAAAGAAATGAAAGAGTGAAAAAAAAAATCCAAAAATTGTGTGTGTACCCTTGGTTGGCCATAAACACGAAGACTCTACTTGTGTATCATGTGTAGTTTAGCATTATAATTTTATGCGCTACCTTATTAGTTGAGCTAAGTTTTGTGGCTTTGTGTGAGTGATTGGAATGCAATAAATCATGTGACCTATGTGTCCATATCGAAAGTCTTGATTATACACTAGATACTTGTGAAAGAGAAATTGCATAAATGACCATCTATGGCTATATGTTTAAAATTAAAAATACCCTCATGCTTATAGAAAAAACTAGCGCTCCCAAATTTGGAAAAGGTGAGCACTACATGAAAAAAAGGGTAAAATACCTAAATTGTGCATTAACTTAAAGTCAAGCATAGAAAATGTTGCAAATTAACAAACAACAAATAGTTAGGGTGAGCTCAAGTTATGTGTTTCTTTTAGAGGATAGCGTTTAAGATGATGTGAGGTATGTGAGTAATGTGATTAGTTTTGTGTATTACCTAAACCACCTCATAATTTTTTTTATATACCTTGCTCACTAACGTGCTTCACATACTTCATGTGTGTTTTTATTCACTATGGTACATTGTACAAATGTTGAATAGTTGGTCAATCATGGTTACATATTGTGTTTTAGATTTGTTGAGTTTAAACTACTAAATCTTAACCTAGGTGGGTTGGCCAAGTGGTTGGGCACTTGGTCTCAAAGTGCTTGTCCCAGGTTCGACTGGGTGTGCTCCCCAGTTCAAGTCCGGGTACCTGCACTTTGTAAAAACCCATTGGGCCAGCGATTTATCCCACTAGGGCCCACCCGTCACAAATAGTGATTAGTCTCTGGTTGAAACCTTTAAGGATATAATATGGCAAACCAAAAAAAAAAAAAAAAAAAACTACTAAATCTTGAGAAATTATGGTCATGTAAGTCTAGAGAGAATTGGATTTTGAATATTCATGATATTATGCTTAAGTTTGCTTATTTAATGTCAAAACTATCATGCATATAAGTCCCACGTTAAGCTACTGTGTGTGGGTCCTTTTTGGACGATGCCCAGGCTCAAGTAAAAACAATGACCCCAGGTTTTTTACTTGTTGTTTTAAGGGACTGGGCTTGGTTCACCACAGTTAAATGGGTTGATTACGAACCAGATGGTGCACAGAATACGAATCCTACAACATATACATACTAGCAAACAAGAAATATATGCATTGAACAGCAAGAAAACAGTAAAGAGGCAATGTGGTAAAGAAAGACACAATATAAAACGTTAAGGGTCTTTAAGACAATGTGAAATATTCCATTACTTTCTTAATTGTGTAATACATTATGCTCACTAGAACGTGTTACAAGATCCAAATAAGTTCAAAAATCACAAACTTAGATGGCTCTTCAGGCCTCTAAGACTTGCAAAGTTTGAATCCCTTTGAATCCAAATGTGTTCTCTAGTGGCTATTTGAGGATACCAGGCGATATTTCCCTCTCTTTTCTTTCTTTTTTTGAATTCTAATAGAGTTTTCTCAATGATTCTATTCTAATTCACTGTTGCTGAATGCTTTTCACTGTTGGTTGCTTCCCCTTTTTGTCATCCTAGGGTTCCGAGGGTACCACTGATTTCCCCCATTTGCTCCCTTGGGTACCAAAACCAAAGTTGTGCCAGCAACATTGGTGGCTAGTCCTTTTCTCATTTCTCATAATTTTCTTCTTTTGGTGTTTCTTCCCCAAAAGTCTTTTGCTGACTTTCCGTTATGAGGTGTCCTTAGAGAGCTGACCTTTGATCCTTCTTCTTTCAAGGCTTCTAAACCTCACCTTTTCAGACTTAGCTTTTGGCTGTCTTTCCCTTTGTCATTTTTCACAAGTGAGTTGATTCCTTCCTGCCAGGTTGAAAGTTTCCCAGCCACTTCCCTTCATGGTTCTTCTTTTTGGGTTTCCCAAGGTACCAGCCCCTTGTTCATGAATTGTTGGTTCCCAAGCCTTCTGATTCCTTTCTGCATCATTGGGTGGCTAATAGGGAGATATCTATTCTCGTTCCTTGTGTTTCTTGGCACCCCCTTTGAACTGTCTTAATCCAACCCTAATTTTGCTGCACGTCCCGAGAATCCCGAGCTCCTAGCAGTCCCTAAGTATCTCAGCCCAGTTCTTACCACTGGGCTCCTTAGTGATTTTTTGACCTTGGTGGGCTGGGCTTTTCTTCTTCCATTCGTGGGTTTTGGTTCTTCCTCAAAACCCTTAATGGATTTGGGCCTACCATCTTTTTCTTTATTGCAGGCTCAAGTATTTTATTTTTATGGAGTTCAATTCTTTGTGTCATTTTGGGCCTTGGTTCAATATTGTGACTTTTTAGACCTCAACAACTACATTGAATACTACAATTTTCTGCATTTTTTTTCCCAAGCCTGGGCATTTTTAATTGGTCCTCAATTAACCTCAATTGATCAAAAATTTCTTAAGGCAATCATTGATTGTTTTTTATTTCTCGATTAATTCTTAATCAACTCTCACTTGAGGGAGAATATGTTCCACTACGTTTCAACTCACTCTTGCTCAATTGAAATTGTTCAATCTAAATTACAAACACAGTTTTATATCTTGATTTTTCATTTTTTTTTTTCCATATATTTTTACTGGTGAAAGTGATGTAGTAGTAACGCTAGATGGATAAAGTAACATTTCCAAACCACAAGTAAAACAATGTTAAAACAAGTCAAATCATAGTTGGTTAATGTTTAATTAACGCTAAAAAATTAAATTATTAATTTTTTCATTATAAAGTCAATTTATATGTAATTATTTAAAATTAGTAATAATGATCATATTATGATGATGTGAGACTTAAATCTTAAATATCCGTTAAAAGTACATGAAAATTAAGGAAAAAAAAACGTTAGTTCTTTTAGTAAGAAGAGGAATTATTTCTTGCAACCAATTCTATTTTTTTATTCCATAAAATTAAGGAAAAAAGGCATTAAAAAATTATTTTTTAAATCATATTTATTATTATTTTTTTTAAATTCATTGTTAGGTTTTTATCTGAAAAGTCAGGTGAGTGTTGGCTGCTACCATTGCATTGCCAACTGTCCATCAATCTCTTTGATGAAAGCATTACCATCAAGTGTGTCAAATGCAAAATATTTGGCATTTGACACACCAAACACCAATATTCAAGCTTCATGAGATGTTCCAAATCTCAAAAATTTTTGCAACATGCTACAATGCGGTTTCATTTTTTATTATTTGTTATTCACATACTTTTCTCTCTCATATATTCACTCAGACTCTCTCTTTCTCTCTCTCTCTCTCATCTAAGTTCTTTTCTCTCTACCCGTCATTTCTTCTCTATTGCCAATCTCCCCGAAACCGCCAATCTCGCCGTTGATCTTGTCGAAGCCGCTAATCTCGCCGGATCCATAGTCGTCCTCCACAGCTCCCTCTTCACTCTCATTCTCTTCCTCTCTCATCCTAAAGCCGATCTTGCCTAAAGCCACCTCTCTCTCTCTCTCTCTCTCTCTCTGCGCTTGTGGCAATGTTTATAATAGCGGTTGGTTGATATTATTTGTTATTTTAATAGCAATGTGGTTGGTTTATAATAGCAATGTTTAATGTTATTTTAATATTTGTGTATATTATTTTAATGTATAGAAGTGAAAAATAGAAAATGTGATGAACGATAAATTGTAAAATGATATGTTAAAATTGATAAAGTAAGTTTTGATATGGTAAAATGGCATTTGGCATAGCACACCTGATGAGAATGCTCTAATACTTTACTTCATTTCAAATCACAAAAGGAATTTTTTTTAAAATATAAAATAAAATTAAAAAAAGGAACAAAATATTCACGCGCTACAACCGCGAGTGGGATGACGCAACACTTGTCGATACTTTCTACAACAGACTGAACTTGGGTTGAAAAAGAGCAGCAACGCAGCGTAAAAAACGGCTCATTTTAAGAACAAACATTTCACTTGGCGCGTAATCAATTCTTACTGAGCAGTAGAAAGAAAAGTAAAAGAAGAGGAACAAAATTGTACCAGCACAAAATAGTATACTGGCTTTCCCACGTGAGGTTCTGAAACTTTTTTTTTATATTCTCCAAAACTTTGGTTAAGAAAGAAAAGAAAGTGATGAATATATTATGGGTTATGCAAACGAGTGTTTTAAGGGTATTAATTAAAAATTCATTTAAGAAAGTTTTGACATCACTTTTATAGGAAATGAAAAAAATTATCAGGACATTAATTTTTTTTTTCTTTGCTTATAAAAACTTTTTTTAATTAGATTTTTAATCAGTACTCTAAAGACACTCATTAGCATTTTCCATATATTATTTCTGCCTTGGAAAACCTATTCCCTCCTAGACTAACAGAGCCTATACCTCCTCCCTCTCCCCCCCCAACACTCGTGCAAAATTGTAACCAAATTCTACATTTTTACTTATAGCCTTGAATTTCAGTCTGTCCCTGTTGCCTAAAACATGTGCAAAGAAAACCATTTTGGTTCTCAGACTGACTTCAAAAGTTTCCTTCTCAAAATGTGTTTAGTTTGGGTTACCAAAAACTTGGTTTGATGACAAAATGTGGGTGACACAATGATGAGACTTTACATAGCACATTCAGAGATATAAGATAATTAAAAAAAAAAAAAATGGTAGTAGGTATGGGTTTCTGACTAGTAGTACTACTGCCTGGTTGAGAGGCAATTATTTCTCTTTCACTAGTGAGGCTTTGGGATTCTACTTGGTTATTCTCTTTCCTGAAAAGAGAAGTTTAATTTTGATTCTTTTTTTCTGACTGGCTGCCCACCTTATGAGGGCGATAGATCAGGTGGTCATGAATCACTACAAAGATTTATGCATTGAAATTGACGGATTCTCTAAAACAGCCAAGGGAACAATTTAAAGATTAAAAAAATGTTTTGGGGACACTGAAAAGACTTATTGGTGAAACTGAAGAAACATCTCATACACTTGATGAGGGAGTAGATACATCTGCTTTTTAGAACAAAAAAACATTTGTCCTCTACCCGACTGACTAGTGTGAGTGATGACAATGGTGAGGTGATCACTCCTGTGAAGAAGAGAGCAATGGGGGTAGGGTAAAGAATATGTTCCAATCTACACGGCTTAGGCTGTCTCCAAGCGATTGTGAAGGTTTTTAAGTTTGTTTCTTTTGTTAGTACAAGCCTCTTGCGAATCTTTTTGCATAATGATCACATGAAATGTAATATAGCTACTCCCTTTTGCTACTATTGATAAAGAGAATAAGAAGGTTATTGTTTGGCTTGAAAAATGTATTTTCCTTCTCTTTCTCAGAGTAAACAAGACATTGAATGAGTAAAAGATAAAGTTTGGCTACAAATATTGTTGTAGTTTAAGACTATAACTTTCATTAAAAAAATTAACATAACTACATATTTTAAAAATTTAACCGATGAATTGTATGTTCTTTATGTTCTTAACACATATGTCAAATTTCATACCAATCGGATATTATTTATTATTCGAATCATAAATTTATTTTTTATGCATAATTTTAAACTATAAAAACTTGAAATTTAAATATTTGATCGGTGACATGACTATTGATCTTTGATTTTCTAGAAATTTTGCCAGTATGAAGAATATGAGAAGAAAATATAATCCAATAATAGTTTTATCAAAATTCACACCCAATAAAATCATATTGAGTAGAGTTGTAGCCTTTAAGCTAAATTCATGAATGAATATATCTATTCTTTTTTCTATAATAAATAGATAATAAAAAAAAATTTGATTCCATGAAAAAGTTTTCAATATTTGCATAATGACCACATCATTTGTCATAATTTATTAAAATTTTTGATTGTGACGGGTGGATAATTACTTACAGATAACCATGTCAAAATTTTGACACAAAAATTGCTTATACTTTATTAATTTTCTTGACAAGACAATATTGCTTGCATGCTTACCACAAAGCTTGGTGTGAGTTACCAAAACTTTCATAAAAAGGAACTTTGATAAAACTTCTGTGTCTCTCTCCCTTATGATGGAGTTGGGTCGAATTTTCAACTTTCATAGTAAAAGCTCTGCAAGGACATCAGGCAAATTTTACATCACTGTGACATAACAATGCATGCAGATTTAAACTTTAGTGTGGTAGTCGGTAAATGAGAAATCTTTTGAGCAAGACAACAATAAAGCAGTTAAATGTGCACCATAAGACTGTTACAAATAGAGAAGCATTTTCAAAGTCTAGGAGGGAAAAAAGAGTGGGATCCAGCTCTCACAAGTCACAATATTCATTTGTCCTTGTGTTCAGTCCTCTCGTAGTCTTGTTCCATTGAGACCTATGGTCTTCCTACCAAGCCCCGCTTCTTTTGTTAATATTTCAATTTCATTTCTTTCCTCTCTCTCTCTCTCTCTCTCTCTCTCTCTCTCTTAATAAATAAAAACTGTGAATTTTGTAATTTCATTTATTTGCTTCATTTGGTTTCAAAGAAGTGTTATGGCCCCTACCCAAAACCAGGAAAATTTTTATTCACACACCTTTATAGAAAGGTTCACCCACTTGCCAGATTTTTATCTTTATTTACTTCACAAACTCCTACTTAATATCTCCACACTTCTTAAGAGCATCCACTAATCTTGCAAAATATAAAAAACTCTTCATTTTACACATTTTGACCAAAAAAACACTCACATCAGTGGGTGTAAAATTGTGCAAAAATGCACAATTACTACAGTAATCGTCCATATATGCATGGTTACTGTAGCACTTGCATTTAATATTTTAGTAATTTTTTCTCTCTCCTTGTCTCTGGTTGCTCTCACTCTCACCTCACTCTCCCTTTTTCTCATTTGATCAAATCATCAAACCATCTGATCTCTCGCCAATCAAATCATCTCTCGCCACCGTTGCCGATCACCACCGCCCTGATCTCTCGCCGATCGCCTAATCAAATCATCAGACCACAGCCTCTCGTTGTTTGATCAAATCATCGATCGCCATAGCCTCTCGTTGTTTGATTTCTCATCCTTTGTTTCTCGTTGTTTCTCACTGATCGCCCAACTATCTTTTTTCTTTGTTTGATGGTTTTGAATCTTTTGATTAGTGGGTTTGATGATTTTGATGAGTGTGTTTTGATGATTTTGATCTGTGGGTATTGATCAGGTTGATGGTGGCTAGGATTTTGATGGGTGGGTTGATGATGGAGGCTGGCTTGATGATGGTGGTTGTGTGGGTTGATGATGGAGGGCATATTGATCGGGTTGATGGTGGCTGGGTATTGATCGGGTTGGTGGTGGCTGGGTTTAGAATATTTTATTGAATAAATGTGTAGAATAGAAAAACTGATGTGGGTGTTTTGTAAAAATAAATGTGTAAAATAGAAAAAACATGTTTTTTTCTTGCAAAATAGACAGAAATTATGCATCAACTGATGCGGATGCTCTAAGACACCTTTTTGTCACCAGATAGGCTACCACAGTCTCTTCCTAAATTCTAAGGAACTGTAGATGCCTTGATGGTGTCCCTATAAAGATATAACCTGTTTGAGAGAAAACTCAGAAAAAACTATATGTATGTTTTCTCTCTTAATGTTATGTAATCTAATTGTTATAGGATTATTTAAATACGAGTAGAGATAAACGCATTATCAGATGAGCAGTCCATAAAAGCACTCAATTACTCATCTTAAATCAATCCACTATTTAAGATTAATTTAAATTTAAACTCATTTTTCAAATAATTCATGTAAATGATACATGGGCCATAGGTTATGGGTCAAATCAAATCCACCCTAATTACTAACATTTACAAATAGATGAGCGCTTTTTTTTTTTTTTCCCAATTAGTATTCATGTTTAGGAAGATATATTTTAGCTTAAACAACTAATGTTTCTAAACCAAAAAAAAAAAAAAAAAAAAAAAAAAAAAAAAAAAAAACCGAATGAAAAGAAAAAAAAAATAGAAAGGCCTATAAAGATTTTTATAGTGTTTTTATTGACTGAAAGAAAGATTTTTATAGTGTTTTTATTGACTGAAAGAAAGTATATGATAGGTTCCTAAAATGCTCATGTGGTGGGTTTAGAAAAGAAATGAGTTGTTCTAGAGAATATTAATTTGATTAAGAATATGTATGACAGAGATGTAACTTGTGTGAGAAAGAGGCATCACAAGGGAGTTTCTTACCACTATAAGTTTAAATCAATGATCAACATTAAGTTCATATCTCTTTGTACTAATGATGGATGAGCTCACTAAATCAATTCCTTGGTGTATTCTTTATACAAATAAAATAGTTTAATTAGATGAAACTAGATGTGAAGTTAATATCAGATGATATGGTTTGGCAAGACGCTTTAGAATCTGAAGACTTTTAATTCCATAGGTAGGACAAAAAAAAAAGAGTACATGCAATTTAAGTTTAATAAAAGTAGAAATAGAGATAAAGAAGCTACAAAACTTGATGATCTATAAATACCAAAGATCGAGATCTTTCCATATCTTGGATCAATAATTCATATAAATAGAGAAACTGAAGAGATGTGAATCATAGTATAAGAGCATAGTGGATGAAGTGATGATTGCATTAGGAATCTATTTATAAATCTAAAAGCTTAATCATAGTATTTATTATTGCTACACTTCCGTTGAACCACATCAGCCACCTATTTCCAATCATTTCACTCTCCTTTTTTACTCTTCTTCTTATTATTAATTGGGAAAAATTAACAAATGCCCTAAGAGCATTGGCATTTGTTAGTGAACCATTTTTAAAAATTTTTTATGGGAAAAAAAAATCAATTAATATTTTGACAGCTTTTTCAATTTCCCATAAAAGTTGTATAAAAACTTTACTAAAATGGTTTATTAACAATTGCACTAAGGGCACCCGTTAACAAGATCTTTATTAATTTTGAACCTTACTATTATATTTCCTCCACATTTCCCCCTCTTTTTTACCTTTTCATCTCTCCACTACTCTCAACCTTAATATCACTTTTCCTTAATCCCTTCCTCTCCCTTTCATTTTGGCTTCTTATCCCCATCTTCTTACTATAAATTTGCTATTCTCTCTCCAATTCTATACATCCCATGCAAATTAAAAATGTAATTTCTCTCTTTCTCTCTTTATGTTTTTTTTTTTTCCTTTTTCTAGTAGATTTTTTATTTTTTGTATCTCTACTTTAGGTTGATGACTTTTTGTGTTCTTTAGAACTCTACTTTGGGTTGATGTAGTTTGATATATTTTTTTAATTGATTGTTAAATGTTAGTTTATTGCATTATAAAGATAGTGTATAAGAATATAATGTTATTCTATTACATAGCATGACTTGAATAATTTGGTGCTTATGACTCATGAATATATCCTTTATTTTGACTCTTCTTCTTACATCTTATTTTCTATAAATTTGCTATTCCCTTTACCATTCTCTTCCGAAAAAGTGATTATTCTCTCTCTCTCTCTCTCTCTCTCACATTTATTTTTTCTTACAACTCTACTTTAGGTTGATGAATTATTATGTTTTGGGTTAATACAATTTGGTGGTGTTTTTTTTTTTTTTTTTTTTTTTTTTTTTTTTTGAATTCTCCATTACAAATTCTCTCCCTCTTATAGTTTTTGTTTGACATAATACTTAGTTGTTTTGGAAGTGAAAATTTGAATTTATATCAAAATACAGTCTTGGCTATGTGTTTGAATGTGCCTATTAACTATTTAAGTAATATCAAGTGCAATTTGTGATGAGTTTTGATTATCATGATAATTTTCGTTAAGAGAATGAGAAATTTGAATAATATATTTGAAACTTAAAGAGTTTAGTTATACAAAAAAAATAAGAACTACCTAAAAATTGAATAATATTAATCAAATACATCCAAAATAATAAAATGATATATTTGTAGAGAGAAAAAAATTATCTTCACAAAATTAGGAGAACAAATTATATATGTGGGGCCAGCAAGTCTTACGGCCCAGCCCACTTCGTTCCAGGACCGAAGGCCCTAGCCGAGGAGGCATCCAAGGTCCGAGGATGAAAATGAGAAGCCCAGGAGCCCAACAGGCCACGCCGAGAACGACCCCGTCCTCGGACATCCGACACCTTAAGGCAACCGACAACACATTCAAGGGAGCCTTCCTGACTACTCAAAGAGCAGAGAGGAAGTACCACGCGCCAGCAATGGAAACCTGGTGGAGGAGCAAGTTCATGACAAACTGTCACCTCCGCACTAAATGCACCTAACTACCGCCCTGGCCACATTAATGAAGAAATGACTCCGCAACAGTGCCTCCTTGGTTGCCGCGACCAATAAAGAGAATGGGAAGGCGGCTGATGGGACAGGCACTTGAGTAATGGCCTGATTGCTCAACAAATGTAGGGCTATGATTGGTTGGGGGAAGGGTATATAATGTAAGGGACCCCTCCTGAAAAGAGGAGGGAAAAAGGAAGGGAAGGGCCAAGCTCCTCGGACAAATGCCGAGGAGTAACTCTAATGAGGAATCCAGGCGCACAGCCTTCAATGGTGATGAGCCCATGATTAAGTTCCGTTTGCCTGTAAGGGCCAATTTCTTCAACCTACTCTCTAGAAATTTATTGTTTGGGGCCTACAGGATTAATTTCCTTCTAAATTCAGAGGGTCCTCCCAAATTGAGTCCCTACAATATATTATACCACAATTAAAAAGTAATTATCTATTCTCACACATCGCATGAACATGCGAATAAAATCATGTAATTGTCAAAACTCTAGTAAGTTAAAGAAAAAGTTTTTATAAGTTTGCTATAAAACCAATTATGCTCTATGATACTAAATATTTGACAATTAAGGTGTAACATATTCATAAAATGAGTATAGTTGAGATGAGAATGTTAAAATAAGAAAATACAAATATATAGAAAGATTGAATTCTAAATTAAAAAACTCATTTAAAGATAAGGTTGCCTTATAATATAATTTATCAAATATTAACAACTTTTCTTTTATTTTTATAATCAACAACTTTTGAATTAAACCTCTCTATTTTTTTTTTAATTATTATTATTATAAGAACCTCTCTATTTGTTAAAAGTCTATTTCCTAATTGAATCCCAAATGGCCTTATGGATGTAGATTGACCTTGTGCATAACTTTTTTTTTTTTAGGGTAAAATATCATTTTCATCCCTAAATTATCACAAAAGTTCGTTTTTTGTCCCTAAACTTTCAAAAGTTTTATTTTCGTCCCTAAACTTTTCCAAACGTATTGATTTTCGTCCTTCCCACATCCGCACTCCGTCAAGGCCACATCAGCACTCAGTCAAACGGAGGGACGAAAATCAGTACGTTTAGAAAAGTTTAGGGATAAAAATAGAACTTTTAAAAATTTAGGAACGAAAAACGAACTTTTGTGATAGTTTAGGGACGAAAATGATATTTTACCTTTTATATAAATTATGGGCTTTTTTTTTTCTTTTTTTTTCACAAGATTTTTGTAAATATTATTTTACCCATTTAATTCCATACTTGAATTTGGTAGATTTTGGCTCTATCTTGCACTTTTATTCCCCTAGGACCGGGAGTCTCTCCCTGGTCCACACGACCGTAACCAATTAGAATGCTGGGAAAGCTTTAATTGCATTCATGATCCAATTTTGAGACAGAAGACCCATGTTACCGTCAGATAATGTTTTGTTTTCCCTTGCACGCTCATTGAAAATCTCCCCAATTTGTATAGATAGTACTAGTCATAAAGGCTCAGTTTCCCAATCAAATAACAAAATGTTTTCTTTTGTTATTTACAAATTAATGCGTTCTTGGAGATTTCTTCTGCATAACTTCATTACCTAATTTCATTTTTTGAGATATGAATTTTATAGTTTCTAGAGACTGTTCTGCAAGTTATTTTAGAATCACAATTTTTATCACTCTTTTACGCGACTATTTTATGTGACAAATTGTAACTGAATGTCTATCATTTTTACATGAATCTATTACTTTTTTTGTACCACTCACAATCAACTATATAAGATATTTCAACCAAAAAAAAAAAAAAAAAAAAAACCAAATAGTTGTGGAAAAGGATACAACAAAAGTTGTGATCCTAGAATTATTGCAGAAAGTACCACTTAACAGTTTGTATAATCTAAGTACCACACTACCACTTAACGGTTCACATATTATGTTTGTGCAATTCTAAGACTCTAGGAGGATCACAACAAAAGCACAAGCCCATCATTTATGATGGGAAAATTTGACAAATCACCGAAAAACAAATAAATAGTTAAGGGGCTATTTGGTTGGGGTGATTTGGGGAAGATGGAAAAGGAAGTAGGGAAAATAAAGGAATTTTGGTTTAGAGGGTTATTTGTTGGGGAGGGGGAAGGAGGTGATTTTGATAGAGTCCAAGTATTTTCTCTCTGGTCTACTAAAATTGCATCTCCCCGATTTTGAAAAATTACCCATTTGCCCTATTCCTTCCGTCCATTATACCTAAACATGGAGAAATTATACAGTTCTCTAGTGGACCACGTCACTTGTCCACCATTTTATTAAAAGACTCCCACTTGTTTAAAATTGCTGAGTCAGTAATCAGTTTCTGTTTAAAATTTTTTTTTATAACTCAGCAATTTTAAATAGATGAGAGTCTTTTAATGAAATTGTAGATTACGTCACTTGTCCACTACAAGGACCTTATAATTTCTCCTAAACATGAGTTTTTTTTATCCAATGTGCAACATTTTTTTAACCCACAATGTTTGTATTTGTTTTTTTTAATGTCCATGTTAGTTTTTTTTTTATAATTTTTTTTACATGAACAAGATAATAAATTTATACAAATTGCATTTTTTTTTCCTCTCATTTTTTTTTACCTCAACCAAATAAAATAATTTACCATCTCTTCACTTTTTCATCATCCCAATCAAATATGCTAGAGAAAAACAAAATGACTCTTTTGGTTATAGATTTTTAATATTGTTGTTTAAGTATTGTAAAAATACGTGTGAGTTAAAAATTATTATAGAAATACGTGTAAGGGTGTTTAAACACCCTTACCAAATACCCCTAAAATCTTTTCTATTCGCTTTTCCATTTCAACCATCGAGAGCTTAAGGGTCTGTTTATAGACTGCTTATTTTGCTGAAACTAAAAACTTATTACTGAAAGTACTATAGATAAAGGTAAAAGTTAGTTGAAATAGTACAATGGAGACATGAATAGTACCAAAAAGTACAGTAAGACCTATAAATAGTAGCAAAAATAAGCTGAATAGTGAAATAATTTTCATTTTTAAGTGGTATCCAAACAGAGGCTAAAAGTGTGTTTGGATACCACTTATTTTGCTGAAACTGAAAAATTATTACTAAAAGTACTGTAGATAAAGGTAAAAGTTAGTTGAAATATTACAATGAGGCCTATAAATAGTGCCAAAAAGTACAGTAAGACCGATAAATAATAGTAAAAATAAACGAAATAGTAAAATAATTTTTATTTTTAATCCTAATTCAATGCAAACTAAATAAAACATAGTCGACAAGGCCTATGAAAGCAGATGGTAAAATTCAGAAAATAATAGTGCTTACTTGAGCTACACAGACAGAGTTCCGTTCGATCCTAGAAATACGGTGTAACAGTAAAACCTCAAAATTTTGCTGAAACTGTTGCAGTTACCGATGAATATGCACTCAGAGTGCAAATGCATGACATGATGACACAACCTGAAGCCCTTAACACAGTGAACAGTGATCAGCCCCATCAACAAATCCTATGTGACACAATAATAATTTGTAACCGGTTAATCTTTTGTTTCAGGAAAATTTTTAAACTCTATGACCAAACGGGCCCTTAATTACTCGTTTTCTTATAAAATAATTTCAAAAATAATTTAATAATATAAACACAGACATTAATAAATCCCTAATAATTTATACAAAACCCACAAAAATAAATTAAATTAAAAAGGCAGAAGTGAACTAGAATAGCTTAATACATTATATATTGTTCATCAAAAAAAAAGCTTAATACATTATAAAAATAAAAAAAGCCAAAAAACAAAAAAAAAACAAAAGCATTATGAAAAAAAAAAACTAGAATAGCTTAAATTCAGACTGGAAACAATATTTGATGCAATCCCAGGAGGCCCCAAGGAACAAATAGAAAGAATGATATGGAGATCAACCCAGATGAAGCTTGAGATTTCAGTGGCTGAATTACAGAACCACTAGTCTTGTTGCTTCCACAAACACTTACACCAATCTTCATCCTATATGCTACAGAGGGACTCAAACAGAGACCTGGGTTTCCACTAAGATCCAAGTTCCTTCTCAGTCTATTCAAGAAACTTGAATCGAAAGGAACAACACCGGACAGCAAGTTTCTGCTAAGATTCAAGTGGTATATGCGAGGAAGGCTGCCAAAACCTGCTGGAATCTCACCACTTAATCGGTTGTTTTGCAAAGACAAAGTGCTTAGATTCATGAGCTGTGAAAAGCTTGGTGGTATAGTGCCTGAATAGCCTGAATTGGCAAGCCTGAGCTCTTGTAGTTTCACAAGGTCACCAAACTCTACTGGGAGAGGCACATTCATAGGATTGTCGTCCATAATGAAGTACTGCAAGCTTTGCAACTTTGCCAATCCTCTTGGAAAGTGTCCACGCAGTTTGTTGTTGCTCAAAGCCATAAACGCCAACAAGTTGAGCTTCTCAATGCTATCAGGAATAGCACCAGTAAGCGAATTCGAGCTCAAGTCCAACTTTTGAAGCAGACCCAGTTGGCCAACTGTCACTGGGATTGACCCTGTTAGTGAGTTATAGCTCAAATCAAGGCCTACGAGATTTTTGAGATTACCCACTTGGGATGGTATAGTACCTGTGAGCATGTTATAGCTCAAATCAAGGTGTACTAAAGAGTTCAAGCTAAAAATTGTAACTGGGATTTGCCCAGTGAGGCGGTTCTGGGACAATGTGAGGATTTGTAAGGACTTGAGTGAAGAAATTTGAGGTGGGATTGGACCCATGAGTGCTGGGTTTGATCTTAGACTAATTTGTTGGAGTGAAGAATTAGATTCTCCGATTTTTGAAAAAGAGAGGGTGGTTTTGGTGTGAGTGAAACAGTTGAAGAAGAACGCAGATTGCAAGTAAGGAAGAGCTAGTATTTGTGAAGGAAATGTGGCTTTGTTTTTGCAAGTTGGGTTTGGTGGGGTCCCAAAGTCAAGCCTAGTAACATGTAGGTGGTTGTCCTGAGCTGATTTGCACTCTATTCCAGGCCAGGATGAGCCAGGCTGACAAGGGTTGGGATGGGAGATTCTCCAGACTTGATCAGAAGACATGGATTCCATGATCTTGAAAAGAGTTTCTGCTTCAGATGGAAGCATGTTGTTGGGGGGTTGTTTCTTTGCATTGGTAGTGTTGGGAGAAGCTAGTGAGAGGAAAAGAAGAAGAAGGGTGAGAGTAGAGAGCGAGAAGGAATAGCACATTGTGTTTTGAGGTATGGAGGTGTCTGTTCAGGAGTGGCAGCTGTTTGGGTGGTTTTAGAAGTGAGTTTCATTTCATTCTTTCAGGGGGACAGAACCATCAACCATATGACTATGAGAGAGAGAGAGAGATGCAAAGACAAAGTTGATTTGAACTGATGGGTGGGGCAGTGATTACTAGTGGTTCATGACATTTGGGTGAGAATGTGAAGCCCAGGTAGGGTCATAGATTGAAAACATAGAGAGAACGCGAGAGAGAGAGAACGGTGGGGAGCTTTGTTGGATATAAACGGGCGTGTTTCATCTTCCTAGACATGTGAAAATCAATTATTAAAGCAGTGGAAAAAGATTAAATACACTTGACAGAAGTATGAGAGGAGCCCTTGAGATAGACACAAAATTCGACTATAAATTTGACATTTTTATGTCGAAGATTTTCAATGGTAAATAAAAAATTAATGTTAATTGTGCATTTAGATTAAAATTAGTATAAGTTTATTAATTCAATTAGTGTAAAAAATGTTGTCAAGTTTTTTGTATATGTATCATTGCTCAAGCCTTATACGAGCATTGAAAAATTACATAGAAAATTTCATTAGTTGTTATAAGATGACAACTCATATTGTAACTTTGATACGACAAATTATGAGTGATTGTTTATCACTTTTACATAGGTCTACTATTTTTTCGCTACCATTTACAGTTAGCCACATCAAAATTATGGGAAAAGTTATAACACAAAAATTGTATTCACAAATTTTCTCAAATTAACACTTTCATGGTTCACTTCACTTGGACCCACTGACTACAATACAAAAGCAAAGAGGGTGTGTAAAAAAATTTTGTAAAATTTAAGTGGTTCTAGACTTTTCGATATGAGAATATGGAAAAGTTACACTTCATTCACTTGGAGGTTAATTATATTTTCAAAGAGTCTACCGATACCATGAGTTTTATCAACTTTTTCACACCATTCATATGTTTATTATATGTTGTGGTGGATCAAGTCAAGCACTATCTCTGTCTCAAATGGTACGTGAGTAAGATGTGAAAAAGTCAGTGATTCTTTCGATGTCCATAGCAAGATTAATTATATTTACTTTTCATTCATGAATTTAACATATTCACATTGTAATTTTTTTTAAAAGCATTTTCTTTTCAATTTTTTTTATACTGGGCCAAAAAAAAAAAAAAAAATTCACTTGTAATTTTAATTCTAGCCTTTTGTCAATCTTAAATTATTTAAAAAAATATATATTTATTTTTCAAGTTTTCTTTTAACAGCAACAGCCTTAAAATTCACATAAACACATTACTCAAAATCATGAACATAAAAGAAGGAGATTTTTACAAATTGCACCCTTTAACTTTGCTTAAAATTAAATTTAGTCCTCTAATTTCACTTTTGTTTAATTTAATCCTCTAACTTTCAATTGTGTTCCATTCAGTCCTTTTGTTAGTCTCCATCAAAACTACGTTGTTAACTTTTAATTTCATTCAATACAAAATTAAACCACATCATTTTGGATTCCATAACGGCTCAATTTTGACGGAGATTAACTGAAAAATTGAATTGAACAAAATTAAGAGTTAGATGACTGAATTTAATGAAAGTAAAGTTAGATGACTGAATTTAATAAAACTGAAGTCAGAGAATCGAATTAAATTTTAGGCAAAACTAGAGGATGTAATTTGTAATTTAGCCTAAAAATCTAAGTTATTAATGAAAACTTGACAATAATTTAGCCTAACTTGATTCTACTGAATATGATTCCCAAGTAGTGGTACAGTCTCTCTTTTAAAACTGAATTACCCTTACACGCAACAGAGGACTCTAAAAAAAACAAGAGCCCGAAGTGGTACATTGGAATTCAGATTTATGGGTCCCTTTTGTCCTACATTTTTTTCCCTAAGTGATGGTGGTTTTATATTTTGTGGAAGCCAAGGTAAAAGATAGACGTGAGGAATAAGAATGATGCCCTTCTAAAAGCAAAATGTTTGTACTGGATGGTGAAGCTTTTTAAACAAAATGAATCAACTCAACATCACGTACGAGTACGACTATTTGAATAAGATTGTCATGTTTTAAAGGGCCATTGATAACACTATGATATCTGGTGTGGGTGAAGAAAGCAAAGAAAAGTTTCGGCAAAAAACAAAAAAAGAAAAGTAAAGGAAAGGACAATCCATTACAACAACTAGTGGTTAATATAAAACGGGGAATAAATGGTATTACAGATTATAGAGTCAAAACAGTAAAATTGCATCTGCTGGTGATTCAAAATAAATGAACACAAAATTTCTTGCTGACAAACTCTCCTTGCCAGAGCGTCCCCACATGCATTATTTTCTTTGTAGTTGTGCGTTTGGCAGCATTGGGTAAAAACTTGAATCAAATTCCAGCATTCAGTAACAATGCTAGTAAGCAGATTATTTGGGATCCTGTGACTGTTAACCAACACAACTAGTTCTTTGGCAACCATTTTGATAAGCAGAAAATCGATGCCTAGCTCTGTAGCTAGGATCTACCCATGGTAAAAAGCCCAGAGTTCCACTGCCACACTGGTGGTTATTCCTCATGAATGAGGAAGATCCCCAATCCAATCACCACTCCTGCCCCTAATAAGTCCGCCACCACCCGCTGGACTAGGATTTCTTGGAGAAGATGTCTTGCACACCTTTGCCTATGCCCCCACCTACTTTACTATTATAGACTTACAGTGCTTCCATGATACAAGTATTTCTTTACCAAACTTATGAAAATAAAATGGTGATTGAGAACATAAATGTGTTAGTCCAAAAGCTAAGAAGAAAATAAGACTACAGTATTAATTTTTGAAACTTACTCCTCCGGAGGTCAGGGAGATTAGGCTTAATTTGTGAGGGAATTCCAAAATCCATTACAGCATCGGACACGAGATATATTGTCTGCATGCCTCAATACCAGTATAAAACCAACTTATACCCATTTACAACATTTTTATGAAATCGAAATTGACATAGCAGCAATTAGTAAAATGCTGGATTGAGATGACATATTCATTCTAGATTAAGGATTTCTGGAACATAATTCAGTTCTCTACTGAAACCCAACTACCAATAATCTCCTACACTAATGAAATCTAATTCTACAAACCACAAAAAATGTTATGAGAGCAGGGTCAGATATCATAGATACCCAAATGATCCAACCTAAAACAGTACTGATGAACTTAATCGGACTTGTCAGATGTAGTTACATAAGAAGCTCGCTCTAGCCCCGAATTTCTGCTACTGTTAGTCTTGGTCTGCTGTCATGATAAAATGGTTTAGATTCCTGAGCTGTAGAAAGCAATATAGTGCACAGAGAGAGAGAGAGAAAGAGAACATCTATAATAATTGCTTTATGTAATAGACATCTTCAGTAATCAAGACTGAAATAGCTCTACAAAATCACATGGTTATTTCTTTATTTTATACTACTACACTACAATCACCCTTTTGAGCAATATCCTCACGAGTTTCAAGAGATGATGGTGGAACAACATCATATGCTTCTTTAGTAGTATGTAGATCACTCTCACAAGTATCATGTGAAAGGTTGGAGTCATTAACCTCATTAGTTGCAACAGAAAGCTGTGACTCAGTAACCTCCATAGCTGCATCACAAAGTGGGGAGTCAAGAACCTCTTTTGTTGAATCAGATATCTGAGAGTCATTTACCCCCTTCGTTTCATCAGAAAGCTGCAAGCCATCAACTTCCTTAGGTTCTTGAGGTAGCTGTTTATCATCAACTGTTGGGCTTAACTCTTCCTTTTCTTCCTTGTTAACTGAATGGCTTACCTCTGCGTTTTTTTCCTTGCCAACTGAATTGCTTACCTCTGCATTTTCTTCCTTGCCAGCCACATGGCTTACCTCTGCATTTTCTTGCTTGCCAGCTGCATGACTTGGCTTAGAGTGTTCAACCTCAACATTTGCATTGCAAAGTTGTACATTCTCACCCTCATCTGCCGCATGAATTAGCTGCAAATGATTGACTTCAGTATCTACAGAACATATCTGGGAATGCTCTACATCTCTATCAGTATGGTGTAGTTGTAGTTGATCAACCCCAATTGCAGCACCACAAATCTGAGATTGATCATCATCGCTAGCTTCATTATACTGCACTTGATCATCCTTCCGGAAACGCTTTCCACTACCCTTCCTTCTTACCCTCTCCTTTCCTCTTACCCTTTTCCCAAGTTCAGCTTCTGGTCTTTCTGACACTATGACTGGACCTCCAACTTGGTCCCTCAGGCACTCGTGTGCAATAAACCTGATCCTTGAAATTGAATCAATTTGTTGGGGATCCAACCCTTTTGTTGAGAATGTATCTGCTATGTGTGCAATATCCCTCAAACCAGCATTCTACCAAAAAAATTGAATAAATTATTCAAATACGTAAAATTCATTAACAATTTTTCTCAAACATAAACTGATACAGCACAGACTTACTGTTCTTTGAAACTCGGATGAGAGAGAAATAGGCCTCCCTACAAATTTACGAGTGATTCTGAGAAACCACAGCATGTACTCATTCTCATCTGCACCATCATCACCTTCCACAATATGGAGTCGTCGATCCAACCATTCGTTAAGCTCTGATTCCATTTTCCCCGACAAGTCAACCCCACCATCAACACCACGACTCTTTCTCTCCCATCGCTGCACATCATCGGGAATCGATTGAAGCATGCCATATTGCCTTAGGCAGCGATTTGGGAGATGTCTTTCTGCCTTGTCAAAGCATATCAACATTGTCTTGGACCTTCCAAGAATTAGAGTACTTTTAATATCTTCAGGAATTACCATACTGTCCATATTTCTGTAAGGAAGCCACTCCACCTATATGTCAACCACCATACCACCTGAATTAAAATTCTAGATATTCAAATAATAGAGAAAAGTACACAAACCCCCATGGTTTATCCATAAAGCGTGGACGGAACCCTCAAGAAGTTTAAAAAAGTAATATTTAAACCCCCCCCCCCCCTCCCTTGCAGTGGCATTGTTTTATGTGTAAATCATTAAACATCCATTAAAATAAACATTGAGTTGCTCATGTGATGACACGTGCTCATATTTAGAGATGCACTTTCACATAAGCAATTCCATAGGGGGCTGTGTTATACTCAAAAATTCCAAAGGGGTTAAGCGTTACATAATTAATGGTTTACACACAGAGCAATACCACACGGGATGAAGCGTCACACTCAAAAACTTAAAGAGTGTTCCTTGTTTTTAGAGAGGGGGTGGGGGAGTGACCACTTGGGGGTTTTGTGAATTTTTCCCCAAATAATAATTATAAAAATGAACGACATATTTGAAAAATAAAAGAAAACTTACATCACAAGGTTTCAAGGAATCCAAAGCCTTACGGTAAAAAACTACATCACGGTTTGCTGTTGGGCCACTTTGTTTACCCTTCCACTTTAGCACAAACGGAAAGCGATCATGCATTGGATCATGATTGAGCTTTGGTCGCCCAACATTCAGGTGAAAGTAACTCCAACACTGCAAAAATATTACAATTAATCAAAGATAGCATACAGGCAATGTAGACCAAAAACACCATACGAAGAAAAAAAAAACCAGGACAGGCACATGAAAATAACCTGTAGTAGTGTCAAACAGCCACTGATAGTGCTTTGAGATCTAAGAGAGGCATTTCCAAGGGCCCTATACAAGAATCCCAATGCTGCTGCCCCCCATGCATACTTTCCGCATTGTTCAAAATCGTCAAACAATGGAAGATACATGACAGGGACTTTATTCCCAGTAGTTGTGGAAAATATTGTGCTGCCTACAAGATAGAGAAGGTAAGCACGCGTATGCTGCTCAATCACTTCAATTGGTGCATCTTCAGGACATCGGAAAAAGAACTCCTTCAACCAACTTAGCTTCACCATTCCACCACTTGTGTAACCAGACTCTGGTGCTCTCCCAAGATACTTTTCACAAACTGAACTGCACGTAGTATATGTTATACCTATTACAGGTTCTCCATCAATCGCCAGGCCAAGCAAGAGTGCTACATCTTTAAGGGTTACTGTCATTTCTCCAACATTCAAGTGAAATGTGTTGGTTTCTCTCCTCCACCTCTCAACTAGTGCAGAGATAAGTGGGTTGTCTAGACTAATTGCCGGAATCAATCTCAAGTAGTGAAATCCAGCCTTCTCTACCAACTCCATCTGTTTTTCTGTAAGTGCCCATTGATCAAGCTTTGAAGTGTGTTCATGACATCGGAGTGCACCACGCTCCTGTTAATATGTTAATGAAGTATTACTGTACATACAATAAGTTGTTGTTGTACAATAAGTATACTACTACTAAAAATATTTCTCTGATGAAAAACACAAGTGAGAAGATAAAAATTCATCAAGCCCCGCGTAATGGTAAACTGTACCTGCCCATCCCAAACTGCTGATGAAACATGCTTCTCTTGATCATAGAGTACCGAACTATCAATTGGTCCAGGATTGGTCACATAGGGGTCTGCCAGTGCTACCTCCATCAGTACCACTGACAAAAACTGTCCAAAAAAGAGACAAAAACCTATTAGACCCATGAATTAATTGAAGACAACATACTGACATATTAGCTAAAATTTTCTACTTAATGCAATGATAAAATTTATAATCAAAAGCAATTATGATGGATCAAACTGGCACAGTTTTAGAGGCAGTACCACAACACTCTAAAAAGAGGAAGTCATTCAGGGTTAAAACTTGATTCAAGCTTGGGTTTACCATATGTAAATCAGCAGGAGCTCATATTGGCTCAACTTTCTTCTTCTTTTATTTTTTTTATTTTTTATGTTTTTTTGGGAGTGCCTTTGGCCCTGAGGAAAGGGAGATGGGGAACCAATGACCTTCCCTTCATAACCTGTGGTCCCAGGCCACTTCAAGGCTAATCTGAGCTTGATTAGGTTAACTGTTGTTTTCAGAGAGGTCAATCTGATAAATAAATTAAAGGACCTTCATTGAAAAACTTAATCATTTGCCTTGAGTTTCCAAGATGTACAACAGCAGAGATAGCAAAGAAAACAAGTGGTGGAAAGAAAAGGCACTATTCTAAAATAAAAAAAAGTAGGACCTTCATTGAAAATCTTAACCATTTGCCTTGCTCCTACACAAGACATTTAACAAAATTTCTCTAAAACAATCTCTCTTTTCAAATGGCAATGTTCTCCAGAATTTTTTTTCTTGAATTTTCCTCTAAACAGTACTATTCTAAAAAAGAACAAGGTAAAGGAAAGAAATAGCACTTAAAAATGACATCTATTTTAAAGCTTTCTAACACTTTCAAGGATTCTCTACTTTTCCATGAATTAATGCAACAAGCAAACAAATGGTAAGGTTTCCACTTACAATTGAATATTGTAAGACTAAAAGCAAATTCATCACTTGTCCTCAACTCTCATCAAGACAAAATGTCTCCTGACCACAATTTTCTTCTTATTCAATAAACTTCTTTTGTTTCCATTATTAAAAAATTTTAAATTATTATAAAAAAAAAGTTCACTAAAATTTTCCAAAAATAGACAGGAAAATTTTCAGCAATTAAATGAAGCCTCAATGCAGCACTTGTCTCCATATTTTTTTAAACAATATATCCTGAAGTAAAGACCAATATCATTGCCCGAAAAGTAATATATTTTTACAAGTTAAAGATATAAAATTCTTTCTACCAAGAAATATTTTCAGAAAACTGTAAATATAACATGTTAAGACCTCATTTGCAAGCAAAACTAAGAAATTTGAGAAAAAAAAAAAAAAAAATGCCTGGATCCTCAACACATGTCCAACAGCAGTAAAAGACTAAATGTGATGAATTCAAGTCATAAAACTCCTTAAATGTATTTCATTTTGCTTAAAAAGGTTGCTAATTCCACTTATATGGGGTCCTAAAATAGACGGCTTGGATACAGTCCTATCATTCAGCATTTTTGCTTGAAGTGGCTGTTCTCAAGAATTCAGCACTAAGTTAAGATATCTTGATGAAATCTTGAAGGGCTGATATAAGAACTAATGTTTAAGGGGTAAGTAAAATAAAGATTGAATGTTGAATATGTTAATGGTTGTTTGGTGTTAAAATGGTGGATAGAACATGAAATTAGATAGATAAAACACTAGGCCATCACACCAAGATTTTCCTAAGCAATCACAGTTAAGTAGGAGAAGACGATCACACCCTCAAAACTTAAACTTAAAATAGGCAGCACGAATTTTTTTTTAATTTAATCTCACTCTCAATTTTATTGACTACTATAATGCCTTTATATAGGTCAATATTAAATCCTTTACTAGAGGGATTAGAACTCTAAAAACCTATGAATGTCATTAATGTCCTGCATCTGGGGTTTACTAGGGGTGGGTACACGAAATCGCCTTGCCTTGAAGACGTTCCTTCTGACTTAAGAAGGCCTGCTTCAAAACTAAACCCCAATTCTTATCTTTGTGTATATAATCATGTTTTCCATCCAACTCTTCTTTAATGTCTGCAACAAGAACTCATTTTGTATCTAAGCATTTTAAATTATTTTCAAGAGATTAGCACTTCTTCTATACCTTGTTTTTTGAAGGAGAAATATATCTTACTTTTAACGCCTGAATTTTTCCATGACCCAAATACAGTGACAAAACCAAATTGAACATGAATAAAATTTTCTTTCTACAGAGTTTTTTCTGTCAAAAGAAACAAACCCTTAACACACCAATCATCACACAATCTTAACTTTATCAATTCACTAAATAAAAAAATAAAAACTGGAATTTCTCCATTTCTCTTACAAAATCCCAGATCATAAATTTTCCTACTGAAACAAACAGAGCTTAATGACTAAGTTACAGTACTCAAAACCTAAAAAAAATTAGCATTCAATTGCCATTAAGAAAAAAAAAAAAAAAAAAAAAGAACTAAACTTCTTCACAAAAATTCAAACTAAAACAAAAATACTAAAATCTGTAAACCCTAGGTGTAGTTGAGACAAATAGAGACTAAACTTCAATCTAATCCGAGTACCAAAAGGAGGAGAATCATTGTTTGGATTCCAAGAAAATGAGAGTAAATAAAAGAGAGAAAACAAAAAAAGGGGGGAGGTTTTTACGTTTTAAAAATATTAAAGCCTAGTTTGGTGGTGAAGATATACAAGTTAGAGATTGAGGAATTTAGATTTGTTATGTTGGGTTTGGTTTTGTTTTGTGTTTTGCAGCATTATTGTCTGGGAGAGACCAAACATGGCCTTAAGGTGATACGAGGAAATAAAAATGAAGAAAGAGAAACAGAACAGGGAGAGTAGAGAGTGAAATATAAGAAAGAAAAGGAACCTGGAAAAAAAAAGGCAAAAGAGCCAAAACGACGCCGGAGAGCAGAGAGTTCGACGATACCACTGAACGAGGTGGGGAAACCCTTGAAACGACGATTGAGGCGTCGTAGCGTTAACTAAGGATAGCGTTTTTCTTTTTCTTTTTCTTTTTAAAATTTTTTATTTCCATTAAAAAATAAAAATATTATTTATCTTTTACCTTTTACGCTTTGTGTAACTTGGGCCTTATTGTCCAGCCCGTTTTTTCTATGAAAATTATGGATTTGGGCTAGACATCTCAAAATGGGCCCTCAAAGAAAGTCAAACCCGCCTAATAAATCCAAAAAAAAAAACCCTTGTATATCACAATCACAGACCAACACAAAGATTCAGCAGTTACTCTAATTTTGTAGTACATGATTCACCAAGGAAGGATAGCACATAATGTAATTAGAATAAAAGACTGAAGAAACCAAAAACAGTTTTTTTTTTTTTTTTTGAAAGGTAAGAACCAAAAACAGTATAGATACAAGAAAACTTCAAAATATGTGTAATATAAGTATCACGTACACCACAAATCTTCATAATTATCTCAAACCATGGGCATCCGGTTTTAGAATGTTAAGGGATCAACACAAAACTTGCCAAAATCTAAATTTGTTATTATTGTGGTATATGTTGATAATTTAAATATTGTGAGGACTCTAGAGAGGGTATTGGCGATGAAATCCCACGGGAAATGGATTTTCATGGGATTTTATCAAAGGCTCATATTGTCATCTTCATCAATAGGAAGAGGGTTGTAATGAACATATGAACGAGGTAAATAGTTATTATAGCATAAATGTTTAGCACAAACTAACACCTTCTTCCTCTCACAACTGCATAAAAGTTAAAATCAGTCCACCAACCATTGGCATCTAGAAGCAAAAAAAATAATAATAATAATAATTCCTGAAACATAATTTAAAAAGATTCATCGTTGAAATTCTTTAAAAAAAACTTCCCAAGTATACAAACACTGCAACTTATGTAGGCTATATAGGAGAAATAACAATGTAGGATAGTGTTTTCTGGAAAATCATAGTATTTTTTTTTTTTTATAATAATAAAAAAATAGGTAGAAGGGGCGACCTGAGTTCCAAAAAATCATTGTATTTCACACCATGAATTAGACTAGGCTAGATGGGTGACTTTCAACACACCAAAGAAAAGATAAAAGGAAAATCAACCCTTAACACTTTTCCAAGACCCACAATAGTATCTAAGAAGGTGCCGACACTTTTGAAATACTTCGCTTGTTCCAATAGTGTTCTTTAAAAAAAATTGCAAGATACGGGAGGGATACTTATCTTTTATTTCTTTTTAGTTTCAATCTTGAACACTTACCTAGTTATCTTTAATTTACTTTTTTGGATCTTATTCTTGGTTTGTATTATAATTTATAATTTTCATTTATTAGTCATGAATTCATTTTAATATCCCTTATTGCTCTATTTTTAACATAAAAATGCTTAACAATATTTAAAAATATAAATAATAATATATTTAATAATTAATTAATATAGGTATCCCCGTCATGTTGTGTCCTAATTTTTCAAAAATTGTCGTATCATACATATACCCGTACTGGTATTTGTGTCCGTGTCTACGCTTCATATCCGTGTCCATGTATGTGCTTCCTAACATTGTATTAATCTCCTTCATTCCACATACCATAAAGGGAACATTGAGTTCATGTCAATCGAGGACAAATGCATCACTCAACTATATATAAAGAATACATAACTTATGAGTTCTGAGGAAGGAGAATAAATTTCAAAGTTCTATGGAAAGAACTGTGATTACTTTCTTATACTACAAATTTACATAGTTTTAGCGTTCATTTGATCTTACAATATAAACTCATGTAAAGAAATGATACTATGATAGGAAGAAAATCTAAACTTTTTTTTTAGAAAATGAAGAAAATCTAAACATGATAAGAAGATAATATAAAACAATTTGATATGAGGAGAATATATTGAAACCTTAAGAGATTGTTCTTGTCTTACTCATAGGCACCAATGTGGCAATGTTCGTGTCATGCATTGCAAATAAACAACATATATTGATCCAATTCTCACAGTCCAGAGAACAAAGAATTCAAGTGCTCAAATTTGTTCTTCCATCATATTTTCCCAATTCCAATAAAAGAGATAAGTTCAACTTATTATAATCTCACACTCACCACAGCCCCTGCTCTCAGATCCTTAAATTGCTAAATTGAGGATTTCATACCAAGTATTTATACTTTGAAATCCTTAAACCTTCCAACATGGGATTTCAAATCTTTTCCATAGTTATGCAAACAACATTGGCAAAACCAATTCCACACAACACATCACAGCCACTTCACAACCCCATTATCCTCAAACATGTCACACGCTAAAGAAACAACATCTAAAGCTCTACAAACACGCATATGTATACATTCATCAAAAACCAGAATTTTAGGACCTCATGAACTCTGAGAAAACATAATTGCATAATGCAATTATCAAAATTAATCAAAACCCATTAACCAACATCATTAAAAAAAAAAAACAAAAACAAAAGGAAATAAAAGCATGGCAAAGATAAAACTATTATCTTTTAGAACATTGGATGCAAATGCTCTTCTTTGATTTATTCTTCATTTAGGGTTCCATTGATTCTTGATACTGGCAATACACAGTTGGGGCGGGGTCGTTACAGATGGTATCAGAGCCATGCCCTAGCTGGAAGTGTGGGTCCCACATGTGAGGATGTGTGTGCCCGTAAAGAGGTGGATTGTAGTGACCCAAAAAGGAGTCTTGCATTCCATGGAATCCCACATCGCCTAGGGAAGCACATGGAAATGTGTTTATAAGGAGTGGCATTCCTTTAACGTGTAAAGGTCTTTTCCCCCACTGCTGTGTGCTTTGAGGGAGAACAAAACCGTGAGGGGCATGGGTTTCAAAGCGGACAATATCTACACAGTTGGGACGGGATCGTTACATATCATGTTAGGATATTATTTTCGTTGCTTCGTTGCTTTATTTTGTTTAATTATTCTATGTCATACATAATCATATCTAAACTTTCCAAAGTTGTGGATTCTCTCAATTGATATTAGTCTTTTGTCATCAAATAAGTAATTTGATATTAAAACCCCTAAGTGCACAAAAAATTAATTAGTGTATTTGTCTAATAAATAAAAAAGAATAATTATCATAAAACTAAGGTAAAATTAATAATTATGGAAAATAATAAATAAAAAATTTCCAAACCCACAGCAGTTGCAAATTGCAACCTATGCGAGCTATACCTATAGCGATTAGCGACCCATATGAAATATGAATCCCTAAAACTGAGGATAAAAGTGGCATTACGGACAAAAAAAGGTAATACAGTCAAGCAATATAAAATTGAGAACCGTCCGTATTAGCCAAGCAAATTCAAAATTCTTAGAGGAAGAAAAAACGGCTCTTTTTTCCTCTCCCTAAATTCAAAATTCCCATAAGAAGAGAAAATGGCTCAATTTTCCTCTACTCAAATTCAAAATTCTTAGAAAAAGAAAAAGAAAAGAGAAAGCTTCTTGAGAGACTTCATTCGGCTAAAGAGGATTTCAATTATCGATCCTCAAGCAAATTGTGTTTAAAATTCCCCGAAGAAGATTTCAATTTCCGATCCTCCAATAGATTGTGTAGAATTCTCATTTACTTTTTCTTTGGAATCTCTATTATTAGGTAGAGAACATTTCTTTTAGTTTTTACCCCAATTTTTCAAGATAGGGTTCAGATAATATGTATTGAATGCATGTTTAATTATGGTATATTATGTTTTTTATTGAGATAATATGTATTGGATATGTGTTTATCTAGGAAGCATAGGTGCAGATTCGGGTTCGAGTGTGGGTGTGGGTGCAATGCGGTGTGACGACACTGAAATTTTTGAAAAAGTAGGACACAGGTGCAACAAGATACGTTTATTAATTAATTAATAAATATATTTATATTTTCTATATATTGCTAAGCATTTTTTTTTCATATAATGGTAAACATATACCAATTTGAGAGTAATAGTAGATAATAATGAGAATTGAGATGATTTTAGGTTTTTTCCTTTAAACTTTGCCCACAAATGACAAAACGGTGTGTTTTGATCTAATATTTTACTTTTTTTTTTAACAAGAATTTCAGCCCATATCAAAATGAATCAGACCATATCGGACCGAATTGAAAAAAAATAAAACAAATTTGTCCATGGACGCGTGTGTAGCCCTGTCCACAGCTGCACAGTGCATTTGTGCAAATCGGACTCGAGTGCGCTAGCCAAATTGACGCACCCCGTGCTTCCCAGGTGTTTGTAATAGTGTTCAAATAATATGAATGAATATGTGTTTCATTTTCGATGGCAGGCTCTTTGGTGTTTAGAGAAACCAAAATTAAACCACTCATTCTCAAAATTAAAAATTTTCACTTTTTGTCTTTGTTTTTCAATTAGGGTTTTCTTGTGATGATTTTTTGTTTTTCAATTAGGGTTTTATTGTGATTGATTTTTTTTTTTTTTCAAGTAGGGTTTTCTTGTTTTTCAATTAGGGTTTTCTTGTGATTGATTTTTTTGTTTTTCAATTAGGGTTTTCTTGTTAAGAGGATGATTGTTAAGTGTATTTGTTTCAAATTTTCATATTTTTCAATGAATTATGTATCTCGTCTGTGGCCATGCCATTAACTCACCAAGAATAATGTAGAGTGGACCACAAAACTGTCAATATGCTTTAAAAATAAAAATAAAAGCAATATAAAAGACCTTTCTAATAAAAATGCTGTAATTTTTGGGGTTTCTTTTTGTAATTTATTATATCATACACTTGAACTTATTTACCAACTTGTCAAATCTTGACACAGATTAAGAAAGTTTCTTGAGAGAATTAATTTGGCTGAAGAAGATTTCAATTTTCAATCCTTTCGCAGATTGTGCTTAGAATTCTCACTCCCTCATTCTCTGGAATCTCTATTATCAGGTAAAGAATGTTTCTTTTAGTTTTTACTGCAATTTTTTTTTTATACAAGATAGAAATTCTACTTTAGTTTAATCTAAGTGTATGTGTTTGAAACACCCTTTTGGAGACTTGAACTCATCTCTTGCCTCCCACACCCCACAAGCTCTTTTTAGTTTCAAGATAGGGTTCAGATAATATGTATTGAATATGTGTTTAATTATGGTGTATTATGTGTTTAATTGAGATAATATGTATTATATATGTATTGGATATGTGATTATAATAGGGTTCAGATAGTATGTATTAATATGTTTTTGTTTCATTTTCGATGGCATAGCCACACATAGGCAAGCTCTTTGGTGTTTAGAGAAACCAAAATTAAACCACTCAGTCTCAAAATTAAAAATTTTCACTTTTTGTCTTTGTTTTTCAATTAGGTTTTTTTTTTTTGTGATTGATTTTTTGTTTTTCAAGTAGGGTTTTCTTGTTTTTCATTCAGGGTTTATTGATTTTTCAATTACTTTTAAGGGATTTGGTTTTTAGTTAGACCAATCGTATCCCCTACTCTAGTTGGGTATGATTGGAATCACATATTATAATCTAGAGTTTAAACTTAACATATTTTGGTCTGGGTTCCAAGCTTTTAGCAAGATTGCACTAGCTTGAGACTGGGTGGTTTCTCTAAATAGCTAACAGCTTGCCTTTTTTGCTGTAAATGTGTGGCTATGTCATCTGGCAATTGTTCTAGGTAAGGAATGAATATAGTGATTCAAGAGAGGTGTTGAAGTACACAATATTGCAACACAACCGAAACAAAAGATTAAAAAATTGTTATCTCACATGTGACTGTGTTCTGTTTTATGAAAGTTTTTTTTTCTTTTTCTTTATTCGTTCTTTTTTGGTTGCTGATCAAGATTCAAGCATACTTTTTAATCAGATTTTTTGTTTAATTTTACTATTTAGGTATGGCATAGGACTTTTTTGAGTTCATATATCTAAAAGCCTGATTTATTTAGGAAAAAAAAAAGGAAATGGTTTTGGATGATTGTTAAGTGTATTTGTTTCAAATTTTCATACTTTTCACTGAATTATGTATTGCATCTGTGGCCATGCCATTAACTCACCACGAATAATGTAGAGTAGACCACTAAACTGTCAATATGCTTTTAATAAACATAAAAGCAATATAAAAGACCTTTCTAATAAAAATGCATTTTTAGGCTTTCTTTTTGTAATTTATTATATCATACACTTGAACTTATTTACCAGCTTGTTAAATCTTGACATAGATTAAGAAAGCTTCTTGAGAGACTTCATTCAGCTGAAGAATATTTCAATTTTCGCTCCTCCGGCAGATTGCGTCTAGAATTCTCACTCCCTTTTTCTCTGCAATCTCTATGATTAGGTAAAGAACATTTGTTTTAGTTTTTACAAATAACTAGTCGTAGACCCGCGTGGTGCGCGTGATAATATTATCATTTTAGTTATTATTGGTTAATAGTTGGTTTTTCATTTTCTTTCAAGTTAATATATTGACTTTAATAAAATATTCAATCTAATATATTAATTCAACAACAATAGTAATAATGTTGAATAAAATAATATGAGAAGATAAAAAGTAAAAATAAAAGATATAACAATAAACACCAAATTAATTATCTCTAAATAAATACCAAATTATTTAAATCATATTATGTAATATTATAATATTACATTCTTATATACTCCCTCCGTCCCATTTTTTTTGTCCTCTATTCTATTTTGAGATGTCCCAAAATATTGTCCTGTTTCTAAAAATAAAAGTCATTAATTTACTAATGTTCCTATTATACCCCTATTAATTTACTAATTCAATTTTTTAATAAATTTTTTTAAGGGTAATTTTGGAAACTTATACATTTTTAAAAGGTAGACAAGACAATAAATGATGTTCCCTTAAAAAGTTTGACTTTTCAAACAGGACAAAAAAATTGGGACGAAGGGAGTACTATCTTTAATTCTTTACAATGCAATATGATAAAATTTAACAACCAAAGTGGGGGGAAAAAAAAAAACATAATTAAATCGTATCAACCTAAAGTAGAGTTCTAAAAAACACAAAAATTTCTCAACCTAAATCAGAGATGCAAAATATATATAATATCACCAAAAATTGAGAGAGGAAGAGAGAGAAATAAGTTTTTTTGTGAAGAAAAATTATGCATATAATGAAAAAGAGAATGCCAAATTTATACTAAAAGGATAACGATAAGAAGAAACAAAATAAAGGGAAACAGAAGAGTGATATTAAGAGAGAGAGAGTAGTGGGGAAACGAAAATGTAAAGGGAAAGAGAAAGGTTGGAAAAAGTGTAAATGTTAAAAAATGTGAGTACAATTTAATTTATTTAAATTTAAATAAAATATTATATGTTTAATTAAAAAAAAGAAAATATAAATAATTTAATTATATGGAGGATGTGATTGAGTTTAAATATTGAATAAAATAAGATGAAAAGATTAAAAAAGTAAAAATATAATATATATATATATATATATAACAATAAACACCAAATTACCAAAATCATGTTATGTAATAGAATAATATATATTATATTATTATATATATTATCTTTTTTAATTTTTTTTATAATGCAATAGGATAATATTTAACAATCAAAGAGAACAAAAAACACTTAAGACACAAAACTAAATCGTACCAACCCAACGTAGAGCTATAACAAACACAAAAATTTATCAACTTAAGCAGAGATGCAGGAAAATAAAAAAAAAATACTCCAAAAATTATTATGTGTGTGTCTGTGTGAGAGAGAGAGAGAGAGAGAGAGAGAGAGAGAAAGATAGAAAGAGAGAGGGAGGGAGAAACAACCTTTTTGTGATGGAAAACTATGCAAAGAATGGAAGAGAGAATAACAAATTTATAAAAGATGGTGTGAATATGAAGAGACAAAATAAAGGAAGATGAATGGAAAGATGAATAGTGACATTAAGGTTGAGGGTAGTAGGGAGATGAAAAGGTAAGGGAGGGAAAGATGAAGAGACACCTTTCTATGATGGAAAACTATGCAAACAATGGAAGAGAGAATAACAAATTTATAGAAGATGATGTGAATATGAATAGCCAAAATAAAGGAAGATGAATGGAAAGATGAATAGTGACATTAAGGTTGAGGGTAGTGGGGAGATGAAAAAGTAAGGAAGGGAAAGATGAAGAGACAAAATAAAGAAAGATGAAAAGTGATATTAAGGTTGAGAGTAGTGAGGAGATGAAAAAGTAAAGGCATGAGAAAGGTTGAAGAAAGTGCAATTATTAAATAAAAAAATAAATGTTAAAAAACAATTATAGGAAAATTGGAAAGAAAAATGATAATGACGTGGATGCTGATGTGGCTCAACGTGAACACAGTAACATTAAACGCTACGCTTCAGCTTTTAGTAATATATATAGATATAGATATGTATTGAATATATGTTTAATTATGGTATATTATATGTTTAATTAAGATAATATGTATTGGATATGTGTTTATAATAGGGTTTAGATAATATGTATTAATAAGGATTTGGTTTCTGGTTAAGCCAATGGTATCCCCTACTCTAGTTGGGTATGATTGGAATCTTGAAACTCACATATTTTGGTCTGGGTTCCAAGCTTTTAGCAAGATTGCACAAGCTTGAGACTTAGTGGTTTCTCTAAACACCTAAGGGCTTGCCTTTTTTGCAGTCATTGTGTGGATATGCCATCTGGCAATTGTTCCATATAGGGAATGATTATAGTGATATTCAAGAGAGGTGTTGAAGTCCACAATATTGCAACACAACCGAAACTAAAGATTAAAAAATTGTTATCTCACATGTGACTGTGTTCTGTATTTTTTTTTTTTTTTTTTTTCTCTTTCTCTCTCGTTCTTTTTTGGTTGTTGATCAAGATTCAAGCATACTTGTTAATAGAATTTTTTGTTTAATTTTACCATTTGGGTGTGCTATAGGACTTTTTTGGGTTCATACATCTAAAAGCATAATTGTTTTAGGGAAAAAAAATAGGAAATGGTTTTGGATGATTGCTAAGTGTATTTGTTACAAATTTTCATATCTTTCACTGAATTATGTTTTGCATCTGTGGCCATGCCATTAACTCACTAAGAATAATGTAGAGTAGACCACTTAAAACTGCCAATATGCTTTTAAAAAACATAAAAACAATATAAAAGACCTTTCTAATAAAAAGACTGTAATTTTTGGGTTTCTTTTTGTAATTTATTATATCACGCACTTGAACTTATTTACCAGCTTGTTAAATCTTGACACAGATTAAGAGATGGATATCAATGATGAATCTATTGCCTCAAATGTGGGAGTGGAGAATGAAGTGGAAAATGGGAGAAGAATCCCCATTTTTGAAAATGATGGAGAAGATGAACCGATACCAAGAGGATTAATCCACTGTGAGAAGGTAGGTGGTTTTCAAAGCTTGGCTTTGGAAATTTACAAGGTGGTATTTAATGCGCATCAAGTCGAGGATAGAGATGTTGTTTCGGCTCTAAATCCGCTGCCAGGATTCTATGTTTCTTATTCAGACTTTGGTGGGGGATACCTTGGCCCAATTAATGCCACGGAAAGTATTTTGGGAGAGTGTAGAAATGATCACTATGAGGTCCTCATGCAAGAGATTCAGATTGAGGGGATTACTGAATACCTGAGTCTAGATATTCGCTCTATTAACGGATCCATAGAATTTTACCGATCTTTGCGGCTACTGTATTCAGCTTTTGTGAATATAGAGCCTACTGAGTTTTTCTACTCTTCGAAGGCTTGGGGTAATTGGGTAAAGACTTTGATATATATCTTTTAGGAGAAGATAAACGAATTCTCACCCCAACATCCCTATGGACAGTAGTAGGAGGAGTGTGGATGGAGCTAGCCGATACTTTAGATGAGGATGACAGTGATTCAGATTCTTCTGCAGCCTCCATAACATCGACCATGTCTGATGCACACACTAGCAGCATCGGTGTAGGTGTTGAAGATTTTCATCTTTGGGATACTTACTAATGATGAACGAAAATCGTCAGTGAGTTGATTGTCCACATGCGTGCCAATTGCGGTACCTGAAGAACAAGAGAACAAAGAACCTATAAAGAACACTGGTGGGGTGCCGGCCTGAGCTGAGAATTTTTCACGTACCTTAAGTAAGAGGAGGCTTAGTGTTTATATAGTAGTGTAAAGCTGACCAAGATCCTTGAATGTAGAATCTTTCCTTGTAAAGAAGATTTAGAGTTAAGGCTCCGAGATCTTAAGGCCTTTCTTTCCATACTGGGATGATACGAATATGTAGTATGGTCTTTGTGCATGGCATACAAGTTCTTTCCATATAGGGGGACATGAGTGGAGAACACATAAAAGGTTGTGAGACCCAATGTATTCAACCGTCCGTATGCAAATCACCCGTCGGGCTCATACATGAGCCACTCGTCTGGCCCAAATGTATGCCACTTGATAGGTCTCCGGGAAGTTGACGGGTCTCAATGAGAGTGAGGCGCTTGCACCATCGGGACTTAAGGAGATTGTATGAGTTGTCCGTCCCGACGGGTCTTCAGTACCCATGGAGGTTGAGCAAGCCATCTATTCCAACGGGTCTTTAGGTGAAGTGCTTTATCCTGACGGGTCAAAAATTTAAGAAATTTTCTTAGCCAAAAATATCCCCTATCACTTACCAAGCCACTAGTTGGGATAATTTTCTAAAATACCTTAAAAGAATTGTTATGAGGCAACATAAATAGGTTTTTGAATTGTTGCCAAATTTTTTGTTTGCATGTAAACAGCTATATTGATTTTGATTACTACTCAAATTTTTTTGGAGTTTATCATGGTGTTTTAAGATGTTTATATATATCTCTCTCAAAAAAAGAAGATGTTTATATATATCCATCTTTTTCAATTTGCGTGAGAATGATAGTAAATCAAATTTGTAACTTTCCCTGCAAAGAGACCAGGTACAAAGTAAAACCTACTATTGATTGTAATCATTGACTCCCTTTTACAAAAATTATCAAATACTAAATGTTATATGACAGTTCAGAATCTTCTTATCTTCAATTAATAGGTATTTTGACTCCCAAAAAACAACCCACTTTTCTTATAATATTAATAATTTTTTTTAAAATTCCATGAAGACCACTTTTTTAGCCTTACCAACTTCTTTCCATCAGTTATTCTCAAAAAAAAAAAAAAAAATCTTTCCATCAGTTAAAATTTAGATAAAGTACCTTAAAGACAACGTATTAGGTTTCTTAATTAATTTCAAATTTTTGGTTGCATTAATCAATAAAATCATTTGCTAAGACAATGTATTTGTTTCTTAATAATGTTCACAAGTTTTAATTTATCCTTTTCCACTAACACAAAAATCACCCTAATAATTGATTATTATTCCAACCAAAGGAAAAGGGTACTCGTGAAAGATGCAAAATAATACGAGCTCTTGGTGTACTAAACTACTAATGTGACCTCGGATTTGGTCCTAGTTATGAAAATCATTCTATGTACTTTTAATGGCATCAACCACTAGTTGTTAATTCACTAAAACGAGGCCATGATGTAGGTCACATTCACAAGTTACAACCACACCTAGATTATATTCCCAATCATTGACAATAAATACAGCAAAGCAGCATGGCAATTGGGTATACAGTCTATATTATTACCTGCTAAATTCTTTTGTTAAGAGCATGTCTCATTAAACCATCATCTCCCAGTAGGGGCTGATCACTTGATCTTTTACATATAGAAGAGGAGTTCTTTCACACCTAAAAATCAGCCCAAAACAAAGAAAAACCAGCCCAACATTTTAAAATTTGACCCAAAATAAAGGAAAAACCGGCTTTGAGCTGGGCCAAACCAGCCCAAAATTTATAAATAAAAAAAAAAATGTTCCAACCCAAAATTGACTAAATTGCACCATAATATATGGTATATAACTGCACTGCACTGCACTGCACATGTGGCCGCAAAACTAAGGTGCAATGTAGTGATAGTTTTGGCTAAAGCACACTGTGAACACTCCTATCTCTTACGATATTATATGCATGTGTTTCACATATATAGATCTCACATGTTATAAGAGAGTAGAAAAAAAAAAGTAATCATTTGAGACCATCTCATGAGATATATACTTTTTTATTATTATTATTAGTAAATCGTTTACTTTGTGTGGGTATGAGACACCTATTTCCATTAGAATTCCACATACCTAATGGCCAATGCGTGAAAATTCCCTTCAACCCCTTACTATTCCAATTACAAGCATTTAGCTCCCTTTGACCATTCATCTACCTTTATTTCAGGTTTCGACCAAGCTCTCTTGACAAATTCCCAAACTCTCATCTAATGATTTTAGGAACATTTTCATGCGCACCTTCCAATAAGTAGAAGGAGATCACTAACAAGAACTTATCTATTGACAACAAAGATCGAGAATAACACTCAAAAATAATATTTTCTAACTGAGTGGACCTTAATACTAATACCAATTGTAAATTTTAGATTGAGCCCAGTAAAGCTAAGTAATGGACTAATTGCCGCTTACACCTAAAATTAGCAGTTTACAAATAAAATAGTCGTAACAATAATCACTAATCTAATGCAATAAAAAGAACACACGAATTTTGTTAACGAAGTGAAAAACTTCTGAAGAATCCTTCAAAAGAAAGACAGAGTATAAGTATTCCTACTTGAAATTTCCACAATAAAGAAATAATTATTAGAATCAGCCCATACTTTCAAACCTTTATAGAGTAGACTCGACTTGTAAACCCAACGAACGACCCATTTGCCTCCCACCATTGTGTCCTCAAAACTCTAGCATTCTTATATAGAAAGTCCTTGCTTCAACCCTAAACTCAAATGAACTCTTTGGAGGGATTACATTGCATGTAGAGGCCTAGAATCTCTGAGATTTTATTTTTTATTTTTTACTTTTTTTTCAAATGATGAGGAGAGGTTTTTGACAGTGGAGTTTAGGCTCTCCCAATGGTCTTAAAGTGGCCGCCTCTCTCTCTCTCTCTAAATAACATGCTAAGTGAGGCTTTTATAGGTAGTTTAAAGTATGAGTTTAAAGGGAAATAAAGAGAAAACAAACTACCACAAATTTGTTTATGCGACAATTAAACCAAGTCTAGATTTGGGCGGTTTCGCTATTAAATAGGATGCTTTTTTCTTTTTCTTTTTTAAGAAACAACTTCAATAATATATTAATAATTTTTTTTGAGAAACAACTTCAATAATATATTAATAATCAAGGAGCTAGTAAATCAGCATTAACAAAATTAACAATGTCCGGAGGAATGCACTTCATCCAAACAAGAAGCGGAGAAGACGATCTAGCTCTCCTAGCTAAAGTATTGGTAACCACATTACCTTGTCACAGGGTATGCGAAAAAGAAAATTTTTTTAAGGAATTAACAATAGACAAAGTATCATTAAGTAAAAGGCCTAAACCCGAGTTAAGCAAGACACCATTTCTCAAGGTGTTTATGACAATTTCCGAATCACCTTCCAAAATAGAATTACCCAGCTCCACTTCGCTGATTAAATAGGCTATTGATACTTCACAATTCTGTCAATTTCTAATGGCCATATCTCACTCATTTAAAATTCAAATTATGTCAAATTTGCATCTATTTCAAAGCCCTGTGTGCCTACTTTCCAATTAAATAATTTTCACACCAAAATTTGTTATAGTGTAAAGATATGCCAAAAGATCATAAACTCATTGTTAAAAGCCGATTTTTCGTCGTTTGTCAAGCCTATAGTCTTGTTGTGAAATTTGGGCTCTTCAAGGCCATAATAGAGTTATGGGTGTGCTAGAATTGGTTCAACTGCGGAAGACAGATCTGTTATTTAGAACCAACCTGTGCGAAAATAGCAATCCAAGGAACCAAGAAAAAAAAAAAAGACAAAATATGCATGTGAAGGAACTAAGAAAGTTAGAGAGAAAACAAGTAGTTCAATGGATTTTATTGTTTATGTGTGAAACTCAAAATACTGGCTCCTTGAACCATAGGGTCTTTAAATCCGTGGAACCCGAGAATTATGGCTCCTTGAACCATAGGGCCTTTAAATCTGTGAAACCCAAGAATACCAGTTCCTTGAACCATAGGGCCTTTAATCTAGGGGACCCAAAATATTGATTTCTTGGCCAGTGGGGTCTTTTTCCACGCTTGCTATACAATGGGCTTTGTCCTTTTCCTTCACCACTGTAGGTTCTACACAACAACAACAATATAATTCAAATATTCTCAAATAATTGTTAGTTCCGCAAGTTAAAATATACATTTTCAAACATATACATATATATACATAGACTTCATAAAAATGGGTCAGCCACGAGGTCTTTGGTCCCAATTCTCACAGACTTTATACTTTTGCACAAAACTTGTGAGATTTGGAACTCAACTCCAAGTAGTTTTGCTTGGACATCTCCTTCCAAGAGATTTAGATGAGGAGGATTTTGTGAGAAAGAGGAATTTCCTATTAGCGCATGCCAAATACTCTATAAGATACTTTTCTTTTCTCTTCTTCTTTTACTTTCTATTTCTCTCTCTACTTTCTTTTACTTTTCTAGTTTTTGGCTTTTGGGTTTGTTCTTCCTATGGTTGTATTGTTGTTTTCTCATCTCCTCCTCTGTTGGTTCCCCCTCCTTAAGTGAATAAGGCCTGCCCCTTTTTATAGTTGGGTTTGGATGGGTGTTTTCCCCTTTTGCCCTTTTATTTTGGTTTCTTGGATTTCACTTTGCTAACCCAGCCCCCTGACACATCCCATCTCAACCAACCTTCTTTCTCTATTTTGGGTTTTGCAACCATAAAAGGTTTATTTGGCTCTACTATAAATAGTCCAAAGGTCATTGGACATACCCACCACTTTTAGCCTTTTTAGTATGGACACTTTCCCCCACAAAAGCATCCTTTACACTGTGTTTAGTTGGGGTGAATTTAGGGGGATGGAAAACATAGGGAGGAAAATAAGGTGGAAAACAATGTTTTCCACTGTTTGGCAAAAGAAGAAAAATTGGGAGGAAGGAAAACCCGAGAGAAAATTTTATCTCCCAGGCCCACAAAATTCATCCTCCCAAATCGGGATGAAAAGGTTGGAGAGAAAGTGCTCTAACAGCACTTTTACAAAAATGCCCTCTCCCAACGTCTACAACAACCCAGCGCGACAGAAAATAACCACCCAACCACCAAACCCAGCACCACCACCAAACACCGCAACCTAGCACAAAAAATTAAACCAAAATCAGCAAAAAAATTAACCCAAAATCAACGGAAAAGAAATTAGAAAACCCAACTCAAAATCAAGACAAGCCCACTAGAAAACCCAACTCAAATCAATCAAAACTCACCAGAAAACCCAACCCAAAATCATCACAGACACACCACAAAATCATCAAAATTGTTCTAAATCTAGATCCAAATTCATCAAACCCATATACAAATTCATATAAATAATCAAACTGAAATTGAAAAAAGAAGAAGGAGAAGAAGAAAGAAAGAAAGAAGAAGATGCTGAAGAAGAGGAAGAAAAACCCAAACTGGAGAAGAAATTTCATCGCCCAAAATCACTACCCTTTATCAAACCCAACCTAAAATTTCATCTATAATAAAAGCATAAAACTCAAATTGTAAAAGAAGAAGAGGAAATAAAAAGATTCTCAAAAAAAAAAAAAAAAAAAGGAGAAGAAAGAGAGGCGGAGACACAGAGGTAAGTCATAAGAGCATTCCCATTAAGGATGCTAAAAGTACCGTGGGTTTCTTATGAGAGCAAATTTCATCTATATTTTTGAGAGCAAATATCAGAGAGAGGGAGAAGCTTCTCGATTTGTGCTGTGAGTTTCTTTTTTTTTTTTCTTTTTTTTTTTTTTTTGGTGGTTGGGGGTTGAGGTTGTGGCTGGTGGTGGTGGTGGTTGTGGCTGTGGCTGTGGCCGTGGCCGTGGCCGTGGTTTATCGGTGATGAGCTTGAAAAGCTTAGGCCATGGACGCTTTGAGAGCAAATTTTAGAGGGAGGGAGAAGCTTCACCAAGTTGAGAAACATGGAAAGACAGTGGGAGAGAGAGACAGAGGGAGAGTGAGAAATAATAAAAAAATGAATAAAAAATAATAAAGAAAGAATATTTAAATGAAGTGTTAAAAAAATAGAAGTTTTGATGTAAGGAATATTGTAAAGTGGTGTGTTATATGTTATAAATATAGGTTTTGAGATGGTAAATGCTAAATTTTTTAAAAGTCTTGATGAGAATGCTCTAAGAGGACTGAAGAGTGTTATTATGAATCAGAAAAAGGAGGAAGGGTTAGGTGGGAAAAAGGGAAGAGAAATATTATTTTAATAAAAAAAGTGTGTATAATAGATAAATTGATGTAGATATTTTGTAAAAATGATGATATAAAATAGAAATGTGGGGCCAAATAATCTGGCAGCCCAGCCCACTACGTTCCTGGGCCGAAGGCCCGAGCCGAGGAGGCAATCCAAGTCCGAGGACGACCTCATCATCGGACGTCCGAGGGTTTAAAGGATAGGCTCGAACTAAAAGGTCACCTCAGCATTAAATACACCTGACAATCGTCTTGGCCGCATTAATGAGGAAGGGACCTCCACCAGTATCACCTTGGAAGCCGTGACTCCCAAAGAGACTGGGAAGGCGGCTGATGGGACAAGCATCTAATCAAAGGGCCTAATCGCTCAACACATGTAGGGCTAGGATCAATTGTAAGGGGGATATATAATGTAAAGGAATCACTCCTGAGATGGGGGGGGAGATTCGGGAAAAAGAAAAAGGAAGGAAGAAGAGAGAGAAAAAGGGGTAAGAGCCTCCTCGGCCACGGGCCGAGGAGCCCATCCCAGATGTAATTTTATCTAAATCCTTTGTTCTTTAAATAAAAGAGGCCGGAGTCCACGCCACTCGAGTGCCGGCGGGTGCCTAGACCTTCAACCCACTCTCTATAAATTCATTGCGGGGTTCGTTGGGCTTTTGACCCGGGTCCATTGGGCTTGGGCAGCCGAAAAACCCAGCCCCCACAATTGGCGCCGTCTGTGGGAAGGATTAGTGCACCGGTGGGCGCAACGGGTGACCATCCTAAGTAACCATTCTATGGAAGATCGACGGTGATGCAAAAAAAAAACTATCAAAAAGAAGAACATTGCAGAAAGATAAAAAATTGGAAGACAAGAGATTTATCAGCAAAAAAAAAAAGAAAGATTTTATATTATTTCATAAAGAAAAATTTACAGATTACAATCAGAGGCTCAGGCAGGCTTGTTTTACAACTATTCCTACCAGCTAGTCCTACAATCAGAGGCCCAGGTGGACCCATCCTAAAACTAGCTAGAGGGAAGTGTCAACCCGTGCTCTTATTGGCATAAAGAGAATGGGAGAACTTGACAATAAGCGGGCTGGAGGGGGCTGGGGCTAGCTCGTTCCAAGGCCCTCAACGACTCCTTTCTCGGAGCGGCGGAGCTTGAACAAAGCGAGGAGCAGATACAGGGGCTCCGGGACGCCCTCCCCATGATGTTCCCTTGATTCTCTCCAACCCCCACGAGCGTTGGCCGTCGGTGACGGCAACACTCGGGCACTGCCCGTAATGAGAGTTCGCATGTCTCCTCCGTCGGGGGTGCGCTCTGAGGAGGGACGTTAGGTACTTCAACAATATCCCTCCGGGCCACCGTGCAAGGCGCCATCGGGGTTACGCCTAGATTCTGCCGCACCGAAAGCCCAGTGGGGGCTGCGGCCACCACGGTTCTTGGCGCGGATGTCCTCACACCCGCCCAAAGCTGCCTCATACCAACTGACTCCGGTCACAATTCCGGCGGGGTTATTAAAGGGGATGGAGAAGCTAGAAAGGTGTGTTTTTTCTGTTTGTGTTGGGAAGCTCATGGAGTATGAGGAAACCATTCCCCTCAGAAGGCCTTATATAGAGGGATAGGGTTGGTGAGAATTAATTCACGCGGAGCCCAAAAAAAGGGTTACCGAAGCGTTGGATAATAATGAAGCCACCAATTCACGAGGCCATTAATGAAGGCGCGTCTCGCGCACTGAAGCGTCAGGCGCGAAATACGAACGGCCAAAGGACGCTTCGCAAATGACAGAGATGAGGGCTCGAGATGGAGATGAGATCAATGCCACGTGCGAGATCATGAGCCTCCCGAAGGAGGAATCATCCTCAGTAAAGCAAACCGAGGACAAACTCCTACTTCCAGATGCCAAGCGTTAGACAGAACCAAGGCCCTGCATGGTCCTCGGACTCAGGCCTATGGGGAAACTAACCGCTCCAGATGCCAAGCGCTAGGCAGCAACTGTACCTAGGTCTTGCATGGTCCTCGGACTCAAGCCTATGGGGAGCTAGCCACACACCTCGAAGGCAGCAACTGTACCTAGGTCTTGCATGGTCCTCGGACTCAAGCCTACAGGGAGCTAGCCACAGACCTGGAAGGCAGCAACTGTACCTAGGTCTTGCATGGTCCTCGGACTCAAGCCTATGGGGAGCTAGCCACACACCTCGAAGGCAGCAACTGTACCTAGGTCTTGCATGGTCCTCGGACTCAAGCCTACGGGGAGCTAGCCACAGACCTCGAAGGCAGCAACTGTACCTAGGTCTTGCATGGTCCTCGGACTCAAGCCTATGGGGAGCTAGCCACACACCTGGAAGGCAGCAACTGTACCTAGGTCTTGCATGGTCCTCGGACTCAAGCCTAGGGGGAGCTAGCCACACACCTGGAAGGCAGCAACTGTACCTAGATCTTGCATGGTCCTCGGACTCAAGCCTACGGGGAGCTAGCCACAGACCTGGAAGGCAGCAACTGTACCTAGGTCTTGCATGGTCCTCGGACTCAAGCCTATGGGGAGCTAGCCACACACCTGGAAGGCAGCAACTGTACCTAGGTCTTGCATGGTCCTCGGACTCAAGCCTATGGGGAGCTAGCCACACACCTGGAAGGCAGCAACTGTACCTAGGTCTTGCATGGTCCTCGGACTCAAGCCTATGGGGAGCTAGCCACACACCTCGAAGGCAGCAACTGTACCTAGGTCTTGCATGGTCCTCGGACTCAAGTCTATGGGGAGCTAGCCACACACCTCGAAGGCAGCAACTGTACCTAGGTCTTGCATGGTCCTCGGACTCAAGCCTATGGGGAGCTAGCCACACACCTGGAAGGCAGCAACTGTACCTAAGTCTTGCATGGTCCTCGGACTCAAGCCTATGGGGAGCTAGCCACACACCTGGAAGGCAGCAACTGTACCTAGGTCTTGCATGGTCCTCGGACTCAAGCCTATGGGGAGCTAGCCACACACCTCGAAGGCAGCAACTGTACCTAGGTCTTGCATGGTCCTCGGACTCAAGCCTATGGGGAGCTAGCCACACACCTGGAAGGCAGCAACTGTACCTAGGTCTTGCATGGTCCTCGGACTCAAGCCTACGGGGAGCTAGCCACAGACCTGGAAGGCAGCAACTGTACCTAGGTCTTGCATGGTCCTCGGACTCAAGCCTATGGGGAGCTAGCCACACACCTGGAAGGCAGCAACTGTACCTAGGTCTTGCATGGTCCTCGGACTCAAGCCTATGGGGAGCTAGCCACACACCTGGAAGGCAGCAACTGTACCTAGGTCTTGCATGGTCCTCGGACTCAAGCCTATGGGGAGCTAGCCACACACCTGGAAGGCAGCAACTGTACCTAGGTCTTGCATGGTCCTCGGACTCAAGCCTATGGGGAGCTAGCCACACACCTCGAAGGCAGCAACTGTACCTAGGTCTTGCATGGTCCTCGGACTCAAGCCTACGGGGAGCTAGCCACAGACCTCGAAGGCAGCAACTGTACCTAGGTCTTGCATGGTCCTCGGACTCAAGCCTATGGGGAGCTAGCCACACACCTGGAAGGCAGCAACTGTACCTAGGTCTTGCATGGTCCTCGGACTCAAGCCTATGGGGAGCTAGCCACACACCTCGAAGGCAGCAACTGTACCTAGGTCTTGCATGGTCCTCGGACTCAAGCCTATGGGGAGCTAGCCACATACCTCGAAGGCAGCAACTGTACCTAGGTCTTGCATGGTCCTCGGACTCAAGCCTATGGGGAGCTAGCCACTTAGCTGGTCACTTATCTCGAAGACAGCAACCGAACCAAGACACAGCATGGCCCTCGGACTCAGGCTAACGGGGAAGCTAAATGCTTGGGATGAACCTAAGTGTTAGGCAGAACCAAGGCTCTGTACGATCCTCGGACTCAGGCTCACGGGGAAACCAACCACCTTAGATGATCCTAAGAGTTAGACAGAACCAAGGCACTGCATGGTCCCAGGACCCGGGCCTATGGGGAAACTAACTCCTTCAGAGGATTCCAGGTGTTGGACAGAACCAAAAGCGCTGCATGATCCCAGGACCCAGACCTATGGGGAAAACTAACTACTTCGGGGAATTCTAAGTGTTAGCCAGAACCCAAAGCACTGTACGGTCCTCGGACTCATGCTTGTGGGGAAGTCAATCACATCAAGGAGAACCTAAGTGTCAACCTAAAGAATTTTCTACCCAGCCCTTAGGGGAAGATGGGCCCACTCAAGCACACATGCCTTCGCTGCAACAATTGACGCCGCGACTGGCCACGGTGCAATTAAAGATAAAATTACACAAGTAAAGCAGGAATGAATAACGTGCAAGAAAGTAAACAACCACAACAAACAGGAAAGAAATAAAGCTCGCGTTTCATTGAGTTTACAAATGTTACATGATGAGAACCACATTACAGTCGCAAAGCCAAAAGAAAAAAGAAGAAAATACAAAGGACCAGAAAGACAACAGGGTCGGAGGGCCTGCCTCACTCATTTATACTCCTCCCTCAACCGGGGGCTGGACCATAGCAGCGTCAAGACTCTCCGAACTTTGGCCAGAGGGGACGGCCCGCGAAGGCGAAGCAAGAATGGTGGCCTCCTCGGCAGGGGGAGCTTCAGCTCCAGCGCCATACTTCACAGCCCCCTAGGGCGCCTCCCCAATGGGGTCCTCACTTGATTCGGCCACCTTGGAAGGGTCACTTCCTTGGGCGGGCTCAGCCACGGGCTCAGCAGTTGATGTGTCCTCACCCATAGCAGTGCCGGCTTCTTCCACAGCCTCCTCGGCCTCAGTGCCACTTGGAGCCGCCTCGCGGATGGCAGGGGGGTAGTACACGTTCTCCTCCTTCCACAAGTCGGATGAGGCCTCGACCCCAGCCTGTCTAAGAGCCTCGCGCCAAACCTCGGCAGAGTAGCGCCTGCACAACGCGGGGACTTCAGACCTGAAGGTTGCTGCGGTCTCTTCCATCCCCGCGGTGTAAGCCTCCTCCTCGGCCTCCCTCTTAGTGGCCAAGGCCTCCTCCCTGCCCTGGTCAGCCTCTAACTTGGCCCTAAGGGCCTCATCTCTCGCCCACTCAGCCGCCTTCTTGTCCGACTCGTCGGCGGCCACCTTTTTGGGTAGATCAGCTAACAACCCCTTGGCAGCCTTCAGCTGCTCCTCCGCCTCAGCCAGGCACTTTGAGTAATCCTCGGCCTGCTTCTGAAAACCGACGAGGCCGGACAGTGCAGTATCCCGGGCACTGGTCATCGCACTCAGCTCCTCCCGGGCTTTGGACAGATCGGCCTCAGAGTGTTTCAGGACCTGGGTGGCCTCCAGACGTTTCTCGCGCTCTACCTCCATGGCCTTCCCCTGGCTCTGGGCTATGTCCTCCAACCTAAAGGTAGCCTGAACGGCCTGCCCAACAAAACAGATAAATCTTTAGCTGAGACCAAAAAAAAGCGAAAGAGGAGGGCTACACCTAGTAAAAGTCCCAAATTTTGAGGAGCTTACCATCCCCAAATATCGCTTGAGGCAGAAGAAGACCTCCCTGCTCCTCATAGTCGCCAATTCTGCCATGTCGGCGGGGAGTAACAGGCACCTTTCAACCGCATCGGCTACGTATGTGCCCTCACCCTCGTTGAAATCTCTGAGGGAGGAGTCTTCCCTCAGCGGCGCCCCACGGAGCATTGGGGCCGGAAGCCAGGCCCTAGGCTCGGGTTGGTCATCAATCTGTTTGTCCGAGCCTCGGGAGCCTATCTTCAGCTGTTTGGAGGGCCGCCGGTCATCACCCTCCTCCCGTGGGGGCTGGAACCTCTCCTCGGCTGGCCTTTTGCCCTTATCCCTCTTCTGCTTGGGATCAGAGGGCTCACGCCTGGAAGGCAGACTCGTCTCGGGCGGAGGGGGAGGAAGCCCTGATTGTGCGGAGGCCGACTTGCCCTGGGCAGAGCGAGTTCTCGGAGGAGGAGGAGGGACCTCTGACTTAGATTTCCCTGGCTGGCCTTCAAGCAGTTCAGCCAAGCTAACTTGCGGCTTCTTCTTATAGCCCATTTTTCGCCGAGAAGAGGACCTGGATGCTGAGAAGTCCGCTTCGGTCAGTTGAGGGTCACCCAAATCTCCTGGAGGATCCTCGGACTGGTGAGCTTGATCAAACACGTCAAATTCGTCCTCGGCGGGACCAAAATCAGCAACCTCCACTTCCCTCTCAGGGCCTGCTTCGGCGGGCTCCGAGATCCTAGGGGAGGAGGAGGGACCCGCAAGTGTTGCGCCTCCTGATGTGGAGGGCACCTCAGGGAACCGAAACCCGTCCTCGGTCACCGTTATCTGCTGAAGACGAGGATCCTTTGCTCTAATCACGTGCTTCGGCGCCGCAAATACCTTGTGAGCCGGGTCGTATTTCAAAATTTCGTGAGCGGCCCTAACTTGATTATCTGCTGCGTTCACAAAAACCTCCGCCCTCAGCGCCTTCTGCAGGTCTTCCCGGTTGATCAGGCCGAAGTGGCGCGTGAAGGCGTGCGGATCTGCAAAAGGAAACACGTCCATATTAGAAACCAAATATGGCAAGAGAAAGGGGCGAGAGAAAGGATGGAACTGATTAGGGTCCTAGAACTCTCTCTCTCTTTCCATTTTTCCACTGCCCACCTGGGGTCCCCTCCGTCGTCGGGCAGTGAAGGCCATCATGCCAGTCTCCAGACACGATGAGAAAATCTTTGTTCAACCCCTTGCTGGACTCAGGGAGACACTGAATGAGCCGGACTCTGTCATCCCTGGTCTTCAGATAGTAGGTTTCGCCCTTCAGGCACTGGAGATTATAACACCAGTTGACGTCATGGTGGGTCAGTCTCAGGCCCATCTTCTCATTTAGGGCATCCACACAGCCCAGAACCCTAAAGACGTTAATGGCGCACTGAGTGGGGGCTAGTCGAAAGTGTATCAGATAGTCCCTCATCACCGGACCCATGGGTATCCTCATGCCACCTTCGACGAAGGCAACAATGGGAATCACCACCTCACCCTCCTGCCTCAGGAAGCGCCACTCACCCTGCTCACAATACCTCAAGCCCACGTTGGCCGGTATCTTGTAATCAGCAATGAATTTCTCCATCGCCTCCTCAGTGAAGACATACTTCTTAAAAATACCCATCCCAAACGAAGCCTAGACGAGCTAAGAAGGTGTAAACGAAAAAGATGCAGAGAGGAAAAAAGGGAAAAAGTTCCAAGGGAGACAGAGTGACTTACAGAAATGTGTAGAAGCTCCTCGGACAGGCTTTTTATGCTGGAGATGTGGACTCTTGGGTGCAAAAATGCAGAAGAACCGAGTTTTCAAATGGGTATTTATACCCTCAAATCAAGGAACAGTGCGGTTTTTCCCACTTCTAACTGCTATGCGAATCCCCACCGTTGGATTGACATCCTCCCGTTGAACGTGGGGAGCAAAAAGCCGTCAGGATTTAATGAGGGGCACGTCGCGCCCTTCAAGGCATTAATAACGCTTCTGAAGCAGGCGAAAAGACTCCAATACCCCCAAAGGGCCGAACCCCAGCGGCACATAATGCGCACCCGAGGACATCAAAATCCTCCTCTCCGCCCGAGGAGGCGGATAGCAAAATTTTGAGGGGCTATTGTGGGGCCAAATAATCTGGCAGCCCAGCCCACTACGTTCCTGGGCCGAAGGCCCGAGCCGAGGAGGCAATCCAAGTCCGAGGACGACCTCATCATCGGACGTCCGAGGGTTTAAAGGATAGGCTCGAACTAAAAGGTCACCTCAGCATTAAATACACCTGACAATCGTCTTGGCCGCATTAATGAGGAAGGGACCTCCACCAGTATCACCTTGGAAGCCGTGACTCCCAAAGAGACTGGGAAGGCGGCTGATGGGACAAGCATCTAATTAAAGGGCCTAATCGCTCAACACATGTAGGGCTAGGATCAATTGTAAGGGGGATATATAATGTAAAGGAATCACTCCTGAGATGGGGGGGAGATTCGGGAAAAAGAAAAAGGAAGGAAGAAGAGAGAGAAAAAGGGGTAAGAGCCTCCTCGGCCACGGGCCGAGGAGCCCATCCCAGATGTAATTTTATCTAAATCCTTTGTTCTTTAAATAAAAGAGGCCGGAGTCCACGCCACTCGAGCGCCGGCGGGTGCCTAGACCTTCAACCCACTCTCTACAAATTCATTGCGGGGTTCGTTGGGCTTTTGACCCGGGTCCATTGGGCTTGGGCAGCCGAAAAACCCAGCCCCCACAAGAAAAAATAAATTTTTTGTGTAAAATAGACAGAATTTTTTAGATAGACTGATGCAGTTGCTCTTATCACTTTTGCCTTTTCTCATCTTACCTTCACAGCACACCAACGTCCAGCGGTCTAGGTTCTATTCTCTCTTTTTTTTTTTTATCAACGTGACCTGATCAAGTTGTACATTATTGTAATTTTTACATTATAATAATAAAAATAATAAAATAAATTTATATATATAATGTGGTAAATTTTATATTATTTAATGAGTACAAATAAATCTATTTCTTACCTATTATGTAATAAGGCTATAATAGTCAATTTATATAAATTATATTTTCTATCATTCCCTTTTTCTCCCCAACCAAACAAAAGAGTTTTTCACCCTCTTACTTTTCCACCCCTCCAACCAAACACACAATAGGGAAAACTAAATATTTTCTATCCTCCAACTTTTTCATCCTCCCACAATTTTCCATCCTCCCACTTTTCTACCCCTCCAACCAAACGAACCCTTAAAGAGTTACAATGGATTACCTCAAATAGAAATATTCCTCCCCTTCCACCAAACCAACACTCCCTAATTCTCACCCAAAAAAAAAAAAAGTGGATCTCCATTATATGTCTAGGATACAATGGTAGAACCCATGTACTTAGAGCATTCTCATTAAGGGTGTCAAATGCCAAATATTTGGCATTTGACACCCCAAACTCTAAAAAGTCCCTTCCATCAAGCATTGTATATGCCATAATTTTTGGCATTGATGAACAATGCGGTCTCAAATTTGAGACCGCACTGTTCACCAATTGTATAAGTTAAATTATTTTTTTATTCCATGGGGCCCACTTTATTTTCTACTTATTATTTCTTTCTCATTTCCGTTTCATTTTCGTTGCTCTGAGCCAACATTTCTCTGCTCTCTGTCTCCCTCTGCTCGATGTCTCCGCCTCCCTCTCCGACGAAACTCAGATCGGAGCATCAAGCCAAGCCAAGCCGATCGAAGTAGTCGTGGGTCGGAGTGTGGGTTTTTGGTTTGGAGCGTGGATCGAACTGACTGTTCGTGGGTCGGAGCGTGGTTTGGTCGTGGATCGAACTAATTGTTCGTGGGTCGGAGTGTGGTTTGGTCGTGGATCGAACTGATTGTTCGTGGGTTGGATCGAACTGATTGGTTGGAACTGATTTGGCCGTGGTTTGTGGGTTTTTTTCATTTTTTTTCTTACTGTGGTTGGTGGTGATGGGTGGGTGGATGTGGTGGCCGGCGGTCCGATTTAGCCATGCTTTGGTCCGACGGTGGATGAGGATTCTGCTGTGATTTTTTTTTTTTTCTTTTTTTGTTAGTGGTGGTTGTGGTATGGGTTGGGGGTTTTTGGTGGGTGGTGGGTAGTGTGGTGCGGCAGTGCTGTAAGAAAGAGAGAGACAGAGGAGAGGGAGAGAGAGGAAAAATAAAAAATTATTGAAAAATAATAAAGATACATTATTTAAATGAAATGGTAAAAAAATTAGAAGTTTTGATGTAGGTTGTATTGAAAAGTGGGGTGTTATATGTTATAAAATTAAGATTTGAGAGAGTATATGCTAAATTTTTTACAAACCTTGATAAAAATGCTCTTACTCTATTTTACACATTAGTTTCTTTAGGGGTTGCTTTAAGAGTGTTTTTATCTTCTCTTCTTTGCTTTTTTATTCTTTTTACGTTATGACCATGGGCAAAGATGCCTTCAACCTGCTGGGTAATTCATGGTTTTTTGCCATCAATTTGAATATTCATGTTGGCCTTTCCATGTATCAGCCAAGGTTCTCTTCTCAAGGCCTGAAAAGTGACACTTTAAGATTTTTTCGGCTTGATAATGACTTTATCGGCTTGATAATGACTTTATATGCTGAGCCAATTTTTCTGAAAAAATGGTATAGATGTTTTTTCTCTTTTTCGGCTTGACAGTGACTTCACGTACTAATTTCCTTTTTCTAAAAAGTGGCTTTGAAGTCTGAAGTCTCAAAGCATCTTCTTCTTCTTTTGTAATTTCTTCCTAGTTGTGGTTCCTCGAAACGTCAAACATCCCTCTTCTTGCTTTTCTACCAAGAAAACTTGGTTCTTACTTTTCTACCAAGGAAACTTGGTCCTTTGTGGCTGTTTCTTTTCATGGTGAGCCCATTGGGCTTGGCCCTCCCTTTTTGCTGGGCTTTTTGGGATCCCTTTCAAGGACTCTTTCGATGCCTTTCCTTGGTTCCTTTGCACCTTATTCAATGTCATTTTTTCTTTTTCTTTATTGATGGGCTTTAAACCCATTCTTCATGGTTCTTCAACCTATATTTACAAGAGTTTCTTTATAGAACCATGGCTCTGTATTCACATAAGACCCATGATTTGATTCCTCGAGCTGGACTTCCTGTAATTTTTTGGGTATCAGCACTCATTTTGAGCAACTTCCGAGCCTAACTTTACCCTTAAACAATTTTATTGAAACAACCCAAATAGAACTATATTTAGAGACTTTAATTTGCTTAACACATCTATGGACCCTTTGATGACTTGCTAGCAGTAGCCACTCTAGGCCTTGAGAATCGGGGGAACTGCTATAGATAGATGAAGCATTTGGAGGATCCAAATTCAGGCCTGGAAGAGAAATTAACGTCAATTCCTTTGGCAACAGCAACATTGCAGACCACAATGCATTTTAAGGGGCCATACATAGCGAGACGGATCCGCATGAGCTGTTGGACATATCTACGGGCTATGTTTTTGAAGGATATGGATATGATGAACCTATTAGGTGATTTGAAATTCATTTCCTCGTTAACATCAATGTTTCTATCTTGTGTCTGATTGAAGAACTCAAATATGATTTCTACAAATTATGCCTCATCCAGCATTGGAGTAAAATTTTAATTTTTCAACATGAAGAGACGACTTCAATGTGTATTAGTGGACTAATGTTAACTCATACTATCGTTTCTTAAAATAGGATTTCGCATGTACTAGCCATTTAAGTAGAACAATTTCAATTAACAAGGACCACGGTTGCCCTTCAGACTCTCAGAGTACTACCAACAATTACAATGTACTTTTTTTTCATTCTTTTTTTTTTTTTTTTTGATCATTTGATATAGTTGACAGTGCAACTAAACTTTAAGGCTCTTGACAAATACAAGAATGTTCTTTACAAGCTCATAATATGACCAAATCAGAATACATCACAAAATAATAATTTACATAGCACCATAGGGAACAATAGCCTTTTTATATTTTAGAACCAATAACAAGATGTAGATGTAGCAAGAGCAAACAAGAACAATAACCAATTTTTCTGGACCATGCAGACGTTTACTCTCATAATAATAATGTTGTGGTTGTCCTTTAAATAAGAGGACCAGTCAAACCAACCAAGGATATGCACGCATTCATTATCAAATAATTTTAAGGAGAAAGCAACTTTATTTGGAAAGAACTTTTGCACTTAGAGATACAGAAAGAAAATGGCCATACATTTTACTTAGAAGAGTTATTCAAGCAAGCAAAGTGAATTTTCATCTAGACTGACCTTTCAGGGTCAACACTAGGGAAAAACATGAAACCATGTACCTTGAAACATTCTTGCCATTGATGAGAAGTACAAGAAGAAAAGGGGGGAAAATTTGTTCTCCAAAAAATCATCACAACATAAAAACTACTTTTTTCAACATGTTTTGCCTCTTCTCTGGCCCACATCACCTAAAGCTTCTTGCACTTCAGCAGTAAAGATATTGAAAAGAAAAGAATATACCATTGGCCATTCCAGTCGGCTACAAAAATTATGAAAACATCCGCAGGAAGTTGTTTGCATATGCCATTGGCTTGACATCAGGGTGTGGCTGCAAATTGATTAATAACGGGAAGGGGAAAAAAACTAATATAAGATTACCATTGAAAAACATCGAAAAAAAAGCCTCCACACACGGAGGGGCATATTATAACAAAAGATAAAAGAAAAAGAAAAAGAAAAATATAAAAGTAAACAGCAGTTATTTGAAACAGTAGCTACTGACCACTGCTGAGAATGTAACAATGTTTGGCTTCAAATCAGGGGCTTCAAAACGAATAAAGGCACCCTTGTTACCCATCTGCAAAACACAAATTACAGACCAACGTTATACATCAACTTTGGCACTATATCCAGATATTCTGAAGACACATAGGCATTACTTCATTATTTTATAACCAATCACAGAATTTTAAAATAAATAACACAAGCAATCATAAGTATCAGATTCTTCAATTTCCAAAAGAATATGCTACTCGCTTACATTACAAATAAAAGTGAACTACATAAAACAATCAATCACAGTAAAAAAGGATCAGCCATGAATAACGTACCTGATCACAGTAATTTGGAGCAGAAAATACAGTTATAAGTTTACCATCATGCTCGATCTCATAACCCTCATCCTTTACTTCATGAGATCTCACAACCAAATCTGTCAATCGAGTAAAGTGTGAATTCACTGACTTAAGAACATTAGAAGAGAAGGAAAAAAATTCACTTGAGACCAACTTACCTAAATTATTTTCCTGCAGAAACCTTTTCGTCACATCTCCACCAAAAGAAAGACCAACACCTCGCTTGCTAGGACCTCTTCCAGGGTTGGGTTGTGGATCACTCCATAGCAATTCGCACATTAAACCTGATGAAATCCAGATAAGTACTATAAGCCCCATCCATCCAAATTAATAAGGCGGCTTACAATCACATATTTCAAAAGCTCTAACTTGACCTTGTTAAAAGCAATGTAAGAAGTCATTTGAAGAGAACAAGGGAGGACGGGGGGCTGAAGCCCAATTTACCTTCCTCAGGCGGTTCACAAAACCGGTCAATTGCTCTTATGTCAGAAAGTTTCACCCCATCAACACTAAAGAGACCTCCATGAACTACAAATACCTTCTCATTTATCACGTGTGCCAATGGCAAACAACAGAACACTTCTGCAAATAGTTCCACAAATGTATCACTCAACTTGGACTTGACCTCACCCTCAAAACCATATATCTTGTTCATGCTCTTGCTCTCGTGATTTCCTCTTGCGAGATATATGGCTGACAATATAAAATGAAAAGGTTAAAAGATTATCAAAATGAATTGAAGGTTGCTAACGCTATATTTAATGAAGAAATGAAGCAGCAGTACTGACATAGGACAAGCCAAAACAATTCAACAATAAAATTAACAAACATGAAAAATAAAGATAAAACTTAGGAGTTAGCACCAAGGCTTGCTTGGAGTCAGTACCAACCCTAATTCTAATTGTCATTGAAACCATAATGACTTGTTACTAAAAATAACTTTGCTTCTAGAAATTAAAATACTAATAACCTAATAAACTACTAGGATCTAAAATAAAACTAGAATTGGCCAATAAAAATGCAATTGTATTGCAAAATAAAATAAAACTAAATTAACATAATTTTTGCTTTGAGCCTCCTGCATCAAGTCCATTCTAGAAACAGATGTAGAAAGAGCTGTATTAGTTCAGATCCAAAACCATAAAATATTTATGCTGTTTGTTTCAATGGGAATTTTTTTTTTTTTTAAAGACTTTGTTTTCTATAATACATTTTCTACAAAATTGAAAATTGACCTGTTTGCCTGTTGTTGGTCATGACCTTGAAAATAAGCTAGAAATTCATTTCTGTTGTTTGGGTTGCATGGAAAACCATTAAAATTTCTTATAATTCAAAATAATTATATGAACAAAAACTTTTTCACAAAAATAGATCCCAAATAGGAAAATAGTTTTTGGGTCATTTGGGGGCTTGGGGGCTTGGGGAAATATACCCCAAATTCAGAATCTATACAAAATAAATAAATAAGAGAAAGCAACTGGTTTGAACAAAATAGATCAATTGGAATTGGATAAAAATCACCAGTTGGTTTGTGAAGAGAAAGGAAACGACGAGAGAGAAATTATTAGGAAAGTTTTTTGTGGTGGTTAGTGATCTGTTAAGCAATCAATGTTCCAGAAAACGTTTTCTGCTCTATTGGTCTTGTTTTCTATTGATCGCAAAACATTTTCTGTTGATTTGCAAACTAATTAGGATCAGTGAAATATATTCTTTTTTCACTATTCTACCCTATTCAAAATCATACTCTCTCTATCACCTCTTGAATTGGTATGCCCTTTTTTACTATTTCTACTAACTTTATTTTAGTTCTTCCTATACCTTTTCTGTTCCTCAACTTGAAATCAATTCACACTTCCCCATTGGTGCATTAATCGCTCTCATTTGCACATGATCAAACCATATCAAGCGACTCTCCCTCATCTTTTCATCAATAGAGGCCACCTTTATCTCTAAATGAATTTCTTCATTTTGAATTCTATGTTTCCTTGTGTTTTTACTTATCTATTGTAACATTCTCATTTTAGCTACACCTATTTTATTAACATGTTGCTTGTTAATAGCCTAACATTTAGCATCATAGCTCTTTTCTCCTTAACTTAATAGGTATACTACGAATCTACGATCACATACTACTCCTAATAACTTCTCCACTTCATTCACACTGCATTTATCTTATGATTCACATCCTTTTCAATCTCTTTATCCTTATGATTTATTGATCCAAGATATCAAACTCACTTACTTTTTGGTATCTCTTAACTATCAAATCTTACAACCCCCTCATTTTCATTCGTATTTTTACTAAACTTACACTCCATGTTCTATAATTTAGTCCTAATTAGCCAAAAGCCTTAAAGATTCACAGCATCTCTCTCCAAATGTCTAACTTGACCAAAACTTAACGTCTCATTTCATCCACTTTTTTATAGGTTCCAAAAAAAAAAAAAAATGAACTCATCCATAACCAGGGCAAAGAGATATAAACTTAATGTTGATCCTTGATGAAAACATAGGAAACCCACTTGTGATGCCTCCACTTGCTCTCACACTACTTACAGTCATATGTATCCTTAAGATACCTTTGAGGAACTCATTTCTTTTCTAAGACCTACCACATAACCTCTTAAGTACCCCACCCATACACTTTTTCTATGTCAATAAAATATATGTGGATTTTTTTAGTTTCTCTATATATTTCTGTTAGATGTCTAAGTATAGAAATAGCTTACATGAAAAATCACTCTAGCATAAAAAAATATATATATAAATTGGTTTTCTGAAATTGTAGCTTTGTATCCTAACTTATGTTCAATCACTCTTGCCCAAAGTTTCATGTCTCCAATATTGTTTTTTGTGTTGCAACTTATTTTCCATTGTACCAAACACCAGAAAATGCACCCAAAATAATAATAATAATAATTCCACTGAAACAAACGGAACATAAATAGAATAGCAAGAGCAAGAAAAATTATCTTTAAAGGAAACACTTAAAAATTAGGACACAAACATTAAAAAGTAGATTTCCTGCATGACTTAAACAGCAGTGGCCAAGATAGATATGATTCTACAAAAATTGCTTACATAAGTAAAATGACCACACCAGAAGTGCAAAAATATATCAAGAACAAATAAAATTCACCTGCTGGCGACATGCACTTAAACGCAAACAAAGTGAGTATAACCTCCAGCGAAAATGATCCCCTATCCACAAAGTCACCGTTGAATAGATATGGATTCTCATCTGAGGGAATCCCATTAAGCTCAAAAATATTTAAGAGATCATAGAACTGCAGGCATTATAAGATATAAATCAATAAATTAGTGCCATAGAACCAACCCCCCTCCCCAACCAAAAAAAACAACATAAGGATTGAACAACATGACAGATTTTTACAAAATGACAATACCAAAATCAGACATGTCAATATGATGTAACAACTACATAGGGGGGGAAAAGCCTATATCTTATGCAATAAATAGCACCACTAGGGTCTATTTGGAATTCTTTACAAAGAGAGAAGAAATGTAACTGGGAATATAGAGATATCCAAGAAATAGAGAGCAGTCATCATGGAGCGGAGGACACCACAGGTTTGAAATTCTGTCTTTCCTATCAAAAAAAAGGATGTACCAGTTGAGCTATAGCTCATTGGTTCCCCGAAGGACTAGATTTATCAGGCATAATATCATAATTCTTAATTAAATCAGTCAATAGGTACCACAACCAGGTTTGATTCGATAAAACCTCCAGTACCAAAAAAGTTGAATATGATATGGCAGCAAAGACAACTACTTCAGCTTTAAAAAGATTGAGCATCACATTGTTGGCAATGTAGTGACGGTTCAGGAGGTCCTGTTTGGCTTTGCTAGTTAATTTTGCTCTGAAGCATAAATAGCAACCAGTACCCATCTTATGGTTTCATGACCATCTGAACCTACCCATTTATACACAGCTGTTGTATTACCTAGCAGTGCACTCTTATTCTCTATCATCTAAAATATACCTGATCCCATTTCGCCTTTCTTCTAAAGAATAGCATATTCAAAATTAACTCAAAACCAAGCACATTTAAATTAGAAGTTAACTCAACACCAAGCACCCATTCAAGTATTTTAAAGATATGAAGGTAATGTAATTACCTGACCATGAACATCACCACAAACAGTGAAATGATTACCATCAGGAACATTTATATCAACGAGAGAAGGCAAGGCTCGCAACATATCTCTCATTTGCAAGACAATCTGGAATGCGTATCTACATTGTCAACACCAAGATTTCAAAATCAAGAGATCAGAGTAATAATTTTTTAACCACATTTACAACACTGTCAATCACGCTTGATAGACATACCGTTTATGTATGCACTTTTGATTCTTGAAATCATCCATCATTTTCTTCACAAAATCCAAGGTAACTACGTCTCCATCTATTCTTGCACCAGAATACTGTGGTTCCACATCTAGATTAGAAATCAAAAGGAAATTTCATTAGGCCTGAGAGATAAACACAACTATGATCAAGACAATAAACTCTTCAAAAATCAGTCTTTATTATCAATCAGGAACAATCCAAAGTAATTCACTATCAATCACAAGTTTAAGATCTACTGTCAACTCTAACACAAAAAAGCCTAATTTCAATCCCAAAAGCTTGGATCAGCTACACAAATCCTTTTAAGTAAACCATTTAAGTCTAATTCTAATAAAATTACTGTCAACCATGACTTTTTTTTATTAGTTTTGGCCCCAGTGGTAGTGGGAAGGGGAGATTCAAACTAATGACGTCCATTTCACGAGAGGTGCTCACAAGCCAATTGAGCTACCCCTTGGGGTTGTCAACCATGTCTCATTAGACACAACATAAATTACAATACCCTGTAAATAGCCTATAGCAAAATACACAATGAAACTAAGGCTCCACTAATCCTTTTACTCTAGGGGAAGTATCATGCCAGTAGAAAAGGCAAAACCCCATTTGGTGCCTAAAGTCATGCACATATAAGGGAGGCATTAAATGTAATATCTCAAGGCAATATTTTCCCTTTTTTCACCAATTTTTTTTTATAAATCCCCTTTTTCACCCTTTGAATTATGAAACTGCATGATACTTGATAAAATATTCTCAAGGAAATACCCTATAAAAAATGGATGAATCTATCAATTGCAAAAAATAAAAAAATCTAGGTGCTAGAAGTAAATTTTTTCTGAATTCAAATCATGAGAATGACTGATGGTCATTCTTTAATATTTTATTGACCATGAGCTCAGACCTAGGTCATGAACTTGACCCTTATGAAAGACACCACCACCGCAGCCACCCCACCAACGTGCCCCTAGGACCACCAGCACCACCACTAAAATTATTGCTATCTCTATGGCTGCTGCTGTTCCCACTATCATCATCACTGCTGCCACAACTGCTACTGCCACTGCTGCTACAGCCACTTCGGTGGGCACTGATGATGAATTGGGGCCTGTTCCTATAATAATATATAACATAGTAATAATTAATACTAATTGACCTTAGATTTTAACCTATAAATTATAAAAATGAATAGATTAATATTAATTAAGCAAGCCTAGCAATAAGGCCACTATCGTCTCTAAAGTGAAAATAGGTGGGAGTCTAAATCCTCATATTTAGCCTAAGTTCAAGCTATTGAAAGTGCAAAACCCCTGCAGTATATTGCAGATATTTGCTGCCAGAAACACCCTTTTATAGGAATTATTTTCTATACAATCTCCATCTTTAAGGTTCATAATTGCTACAGCAACCGAACTTCTAGATTATACACGTGTAACCCAAAACTTGCACCATATTTGTTTACTTTTTAAAATACAGCACTATGCCATATTTTTTGCTTCACTAAGTGGACTCTTACCAATTCTAATGCCTTCTGACTGCTCCAATAAATATTCATGTGTCGAATGTCACCCTTTCCTAAATTTTTCAAAATAATTTTTTAAAACCATCAAATACTTGCGTATGTTCATTTTTTACATCAACGTAATAAAATTTTACCTGTGACAGAATGGCTAAATAATTCAAAAACTATTTTATCAGTCATTGAACTCAAAACAAACAATACTGGAAATGCTTCAGCATTTGTGTATAACAAATGCAAGTTTTAGACAATATTCACAATAACATATGCTTTGAAATAGGTTGCAACATAAAAGCTGTGATTTTGCAAATTTTACCTATGGCAGAATCGCTAAATAATTCAAAAATTACTTCATCAGTCATTGTTATTAAAGTACTCAAACCAAACTATTCTGGAAATGCATCAGCATTTGCATATAACAAATACAAGTTTTAGACAATATTCACAATAACATATGCTTTAAAATAGGTTGCAGTATAAAAGCTGTAATTTTGCAACAGTGGACTTAGCTACAAAAAAAAAAATGATGCAAGGAATCAAAACTAGATTTAAAATTTCCGAATAAATTTTGAAATACAATAAAACGGTAAAGATGGGGAAAAAAAGGGATGTGTTGAAACCCAATGCCAGCATACATTCTTTAGGAGCTGACGCCTAAATAGGCAACAAGCCAAGCTTACAGTTTTCATATTGCAACCAAAGAGAATAAGACAGATGAGGCTCCTATGATCATATTTCATTTACTCCTCTAACAGAATGTATTTAAATTTACACATTCATCCAGCAACAATAGGCACAAATACATATCAAGATTCAAAGCAATATAGCAGTGATTGTTCTGAACTAGGAAACAATTAGAATCCATTGACCATGATTCATATGCAGTAGTAGATAAACTGAAAATACTATTAAAAACATACCTATGGAACGATAATCTATAGAATCGGCTATTGAACGCCTTTCAGATTCAGGTACAGAAATTGCTTCCTCAAATTTAAGTTTCATCACTGCTTTCTCACATTCCTTCAATTTCCTGGCAGCATCAGGATCATTCGGAGATAATTTCTTGACCTAATTTTAATGAATGAATGAAAGATGTGAGATATATATATATTTGTACATCAAATAATATTTGTTAAAGAAAGTATGTTCTTGGATAGCTTGCATTTATTTTCCCCCAAAAAAGAAGACGATAGAACTGCATTATGAGTAAATGAAAACGGAAATGAGAAAGAAAAATGACCAAGAGGTGCCAACTAGTTGAACTACAAGGCTCTTAGCATGGTTCCTACTAAAATAAATACATAAATAATATACACAGCCTTACCTAAGATCTATATGTATATTTATTATAGGCCACAAAACACCACTAAGCTGCAATAAGATTTCACAAAATGAAGGGTAAGTATTCAGTTAAAACTCACTTAATGCTCTCCTTTAATATAGAACTTTTTAAGTCAAGGATGTATGTTTTGGACGTCGGGGTAGGTGACCAAAAAAAAAGGTGTCTGGAATTTCATCCTGCAATGTTACATTTATTAGTGTGTTTATGTTCACTAGAGTGCAAACCTCCTACCTCTCAAAGAAGTTTTTTCTACCAAAGCTTTTTTTTTATTTTTTGAAAGGTACTCAAAGATTTATTTCATAAAAAGGACATCTGTTCACGATGGCGAACACTCAGAACTTAAAACGAATATAAGTACCTCAAGAAGAGATACAAATAGAAAGAAGAAATTCAGAAATGGGAATACATTGTGTAAAACCCCAAATTTTACCACACTGAAGCAAGGTCCCAACTATTATAGGCTTCAAAAGATCTATTGATCTCACAATATCTTAAAAAGTACGATTATTACGCTCCCACCAAATTAACCACATCAAACAAGCTGTAACCATATTCCAAATATCAAAGGAATGCTTCCCCAGCCAATTCCACCAGCCAAAAAGAAGGGAGGCTACTGTCTTCGGCATCACCCACTGGATTCCAAATATCAAAAAAACTTCACTCCACAAGGCATAAGCAAACTTACAATGGAGAAGAAGATGATCCACAGTTTCCTCGTCACACCAGCACATGCAACACCAATTAACCAGTGGTAAACGCCTAAGAACCAGATTATCAATGGTAAGAATACTACCCCTAGCTACTGTCCATAAAAAAAAAAGACACCCTTTTAGGTAGCTTTGTACTCCAAATGCACTTCCAAGGAAAAGAGATAGAAGAAGAGCCATCCGAATCAGCTAGCAATTTATAATAAGAGCGAACATCAAAGACATCAGACCGATTCAACTTCCAAGTCAACGTATCATCTCCCTCCCCACTTGGCATATTAGAATGAAGATGCTTAAGCAGAGAGCATTCTCTCCCTACCTCCCTTTCATGCAAAGCTTGATGGAACTGTAAATTCCAGCTTCTATTACCCCCTTCTAAATTAGATACAACCAAATCAGAAATCCAAGCTTCTTTGGAAACAGCACAAGCAAACAGATCTGGATAGAGATCCTTTAGAGGGATAGGCCCACTCCAAGGGTCATACCAAAACCAAAAAACGAATATGATGGCCTTCCCCCACAGCATACTCCACATGTCTAAAGAAACTCTCAGCTCCTGCTCTAATATTCTTCCACATTCCATAGCCATGGGTCCCTCGAACATCCCTAATACACCACCCCCACTATCCACTCCATGTTTGGTTGCTGTAACTTGACGCCATAACCTATGAACTTCTTTCCCAAAGCGCCATAACCACTTACCAAGCAAGGCTTGATTAAACAACCCCACCCTCCTTATCCCCAGACCACCTTCCTCCATCAGTAAACAAACTTTCTCCCACGCAACTAATGAATATTTAAAGACCTCATTAGAAGTCCCCCAAAGGAAATTCCTTTGTATCTTCTCCAATCTGACTACTACAGCTTGAGGAATAGTGAACAATGATAAAAATATATATAGGAAGACTCGAAAGAGTACTCTTTAACAAAGTAAGCCCGCCGCCCTTAGGCAAATATAACCGTTTCCACCTAGAAAGTCTCCTTTCCATTTTTTCTAAAATTGAATTCCATATCGAGGGATCCTTGTAATGTGCCCCAAGAGGCATACCCAAGTAATTCATAGGTAGATTTCCTACCCTACAACATAACACACAAGCTAAAGCATGTAAGTTACCTACCTCACCTATTGGCACAATCTCACTCTTACCAACATTGACTTTCAAACCTGTGATAACTTCAAAGAAAATCAATACCATTCATACATATAATAATTGTTCCTAGATTGGAATTTTGCTTTTAAATGTGTCAATACTTTCTCTCTTTTTTCTTTTTTTTTTCTTTTTTTTTTTTTTTTTTTTTGCATGGAAGGGAAGAGAGGAGATGAGTGAGAATACCGCATTGCTTAATTATTTACACAATAAAAAAAATAATTAAATGACGAGCTTTTTTGCTTATGTACAGCTTTTCCCCCCAAAGAATTACATGAATTATGAAGAGTGCAAGACCACTCAAAAAAATATCTAACAATCAATGATTTCACCTTCTTAACTGTGTGTCCGTTTAAAGTTTTGTTGTTCCTCTCCTCCATATTGCCCACATTGAGCATAAAGGAACCAGCTTCCAATTCCAAACAAAAGAACTATGATGTTTGCCCAATAAGCATCTCCACCCAAAAGAAAATCTACAACCGTCCCAAGCATCACCCAATGTACCCCAGACATAGTAAGATGCAAGGACCACATAAAATTTAAATTCATCTGTTATTCCTCCGCATAGAAAATCCCACTACAGCTTCTCCAATCTATTTCCACATACATTGGAAAAGTAAACGGTGATAGAAAATAAGTTGGTATTAGACAACGTACTTTTTAGAAGGTAGAAGGGTCAACCTCCCACCCTTGGACAAGTATATTTTCTTCCATCCCACCAACTTATTTTCTATTATTCCAGCATTGGATTCCAAATCATTCTTTCATTGAATGACAAGCCCAATGGCATACCATGGGAATTGCTAACAACTCTAAGACACAGAATATTTCAAAATGAAGATAGAATGCCTCATCTCCTCCACTACACTTTGACATTAACCAGACAAGCTAGCACCACTAGCTTTTTTCACCATCCTTAATTGCCTACCTTTTGCTGCTCCTTACTCAAATTGGCTGCCATCAATTGGGTCATTTCTAGGGGAAAAATTTCCCTCCTTCCTCTTCCCCCTGCTTTCAAAACAATTAGCAAGGACTTGTAGGAAATTGCTTCTTAGCAATCAGATGTAGCAATATCCTCGGAAATCACACTACCACTAATTTCTCCCTCTAGATCCTAACAAAAACAATATAAGGATTAAGGAGGGCCTTAGCAGCCTCAAGGATTTAAGTGGGCTGTGCTATTGGGCTGAATGCAGATCAGCAACTTGGAGAAACATGCATTTCTGAAAAGAAACCTCCCTTTTTGGATATGCTTTCTCCTTTACCAAAATTTTTTCCTTCTTGGGAAAGAAAGGAGTGTCAAAATATTGATGCACACAAGCTTCAAAATTGATGAAAAATTATTAAATATTTGCACAAACACATAAACATATACTACATCCCATTATAAGTGTCTTCTTTGCAAAAGGCACTCCTAGCACTTTATTTTGTGCCTTTTAATGAAATTCTATAACTTATCAAAAATAATTATAAGAAACAATAAATGCATTGAAGCTTTGTCTGAGTATTGTTTAGCAAAATTTCCTGATGTTGATGTTGAAAAGTACCAAATGAAAACATTTCAACTATGAAATAAGGAGTTACGAAAAAGAATATTTCAATGTTCAACTAGTTTTTTGGTTTCTCTCTAGTACACATCCTGTATACTAACTTATAAAAAAAGCATATCCTGTATATAGGGTGAAGCCTGCTGTTTTCTACATCAGTGAAATTGTAGATTACTTATCAAAAAAATGTTAAGACTTATAGATATCATTCCAGGAAAAAAACTTGTTGTTGGACAGAGGAAATTTTTAATACGAATAAACAATGACAAGGAATTGTTAGGTCAACCTGTACTTATATAGATTTAACACAAATAACCACAGTAACTCAATTCTTCAATGATTCAGGCACTAATAGAGGGGATGGAGTGATTTGTAAAGTGTTGTTATACATAGCTCAAAGGACTCAGAGTGGAAATATTTGATATTGATACAAACCATGTTTAGACTGATAGAATAGTGTTGCATTGAGTTAAGAAACTACATTGGTGACAAACACAAGGATGCAAAAGGTGCTCAACTTTTGTACAATATTCAAGATAGAAAGAAACTTAACTACTTTCAAAAAATGGAGCACAAATGTATCAAATTTAATTTAAAAAATCAATAATATGTGTCAGATTTAGAGGCAATAGAGTTGCATTAAATATTTTACAAGATAATCCAAAAATCTTTCAAATATTTATCAGGGGAAATATTGAAATGATTATCTCCATATTTGTCAACCAAAAAAAAAAAAAAATGGAGGTGAGGAAACGCATTGAAGCCAACCACTGCAAACAAAATACCTGCTGAAAATCCTTAAGTGCTTCTTTGAATTTCCCCATGGCAAGATAAGCTGTTCCTCGCCTGTAATAGCCCTGTTAAGAGCAGATAACCATTAAAAAAAATCATAAATTTAAATTGCACAGTTATTACATATGATTTAGGATCACAAACATGCCTTTGAATATTTAGGATCAACTTCGACAGCCTTTGAAGCATCCCGTATGGCACTACCATATTCCTCCCGTTTAATGTGTGCAAATGCACGGTTGGCCCAGTATACAGCATTCTGACTGTTCAATTCAATTGCTTGCGTATACAAATCAATAGCTTGTGCATATTTGCGGGCTGAAAAGTGAAGTGATATGATTAGCCCAGAAAACAGCATGATAAAGGCAGCAAACTGTTCCTTGACAAACACAACACTGATTAAAGAAAAATTATGCAAAAAAGAGTGTTCACCAGGGAAAGAAAAAAGGTCACCTAAAATACCTTTCCCAAGAGTTATTATATTCAGTTTACTTGCCGGAAATTCAGTAAACCATATTTAGGTAATGCTAAAGAGACTGCTCTTCAAATTTGAATCCAATTTGAAAATTTTAGATTTCCTTGATATTATATTTTATTAAAACGAAGATATCAAGAGGATGGTGCAATGCTTTAAAAGAAACACACCCACTTTTTTTTTGGGGGGGGGGATAACACTCAACACATGCATATAAAGAATTTACCTAAGAAACAGATTGCAGAAACATTACCTTGGAATGCTTCATTTGCTAGGACTTTGATTTCTTCGGCGCGCGAAATACTAGAATTTTCAGTTTCCATACTGGGCATAACCTTTTGTTTCTACAAGAAGTCAGATTGAATGTTAGTAGATAAAAAGATTCCTCGAACATCCTATTATCCTCTTTTTACAATGTTTTACTTTGACCTGCTCCATTAGAAAAATAAGAACCAGTAAATTAGCTAAGTATTTTGCATCTCTAAGTGCCAGGGAGTACTGGAGTGACAAATAACATTTTAGAAAAGATATAAAAAGTCCATCAAATTATCCATTACCAATTTAATATTATTAAAGCCCAACATGGTAGCCGCAATTAACCTTCCCTAATTAACTTGCCCGTATGAACTTGGACTAATAAAAATAGTACATAACATATATGTGAGCAACCAAACTTCCTCTCTTTAAGTACATACACGAAAAAAATTTCAAAGAATAAGAAATTACTGTCTAAGGAAAGTTAGCATCATAAAGTTGACTCCTAAGAAAGCTAGCATTCTTCTGGGCACAAGCTAGAAAGTAACTTATATTCAGGAAACAAGTTTACCCCGAGCATTTGGTGTTGCAAAAATTTACTATGCAATCATATAACAACCAACGTGAAGAACTGAATAACCCACACCTTTCTTTCCATTTTTTTATTGGCACGCACACACACACACACAAAAGGTCTCTATTTAATGTCGAATCTAATAAATGCAATTTAGCTCAATAACAAAACTGCAATGAACAAACGAAATCAAGCTACCGGGAATGCTAACTATGAAAAAAAGTATACCAAAACCTATGATAAATAACTGCATTAGACCAGATACGACACGACATGATAAATGTGCCAAACACAAACCAAAGCCCTTACACTAAAGCACTTTCCTCACAAGAAGTTCTGATTAAATAGTTCTCAATACACTTGCATTTTACAACGTACTACAAGTGAAACTTAATGTAGGCTGAAATCCATAATTTACAAAAATCCAAAAAAATCGTATAAATGCACATAAAACGGTCAAATTTTCATAATTTAAAGAAAACCAAAATTGGTGCCCAAATTTAATCTGCATGACACAATTCTCATACACTAACAAAACACTGATCAAAACTAATTCAAACTCAACATAAATTGTGCACTAATGCTCCAAGAATCAGCTACAAATATAGATACACATACCCAAAAAAAAAAAAAAATTAAAGCTTGGATTTTTATTATTTGGGACCTTGGAAGATAAACACTTCCAAACAAATTAACCCTGATACAAAAGCCCAAGTCAGCTTTTTACAGAAAAAAATCCAAAACAACACAACTCCGTAAGATTCAAAATCTAATCTTTTTATCACTTCTCAATCTAAGAAACCAAAGAGCAGCTCCCCCTTATTTGATTCCCGAGAATTCGCAGGAAAACATAATGCAAGAAAATGAAATTTTCGCTTTTTTTTTTCCTTGGCTTTTTTCTTATTAACCAAACAGAGAATAACTGGAAGGAAAGAAAAAAAGAGTAAGGAACAACAGTGAGAACCTGATGAAGAGAGGAAGAAGCTATTGCATTAGCTGAGAATAGCCGATCTCGAAAGAGAGTTGGAGGGAAAAGTGCAGAACTGAAAAACCCTAGTTTTTCCGAAGTATAATGTAAGTATAAAGTACTAACTTAGTACTACTAATTGATGTTGTTTGTGGCTTGAAGGGTCTTGAAGACTTGAATATTATTGGTGGTGTCTAGTCGCCTAGAATAGAATAGACAAGTGTGATACAAATTGGGGTTTTTTTTTTAATAAAAAAAAGAGATTGCACATGTTTAATTCATTCAAAGATCTAGTATTTAAAGGATGGGAGTGACTAATGGTCTGAGAGCTATCCTTGATCAAAGTGATTACTACTATAGAGAAACCAAGCTTAGTGGCAATGGAATTGTTACTATTGTAGGGTTTAGTAATAGTTGTGAATTGTATCAACAAATATAAAATATACATATAAAATGAGGACTATGTGGGTTGCCCTATTTTTGGAAATATTATTTTGGGAGTAAATAAATAATTAAATGCAGCACATGCCTTGCGAGTCCACTTCATATAAGAGTAGTGTTGCATGTAACAGTTGCATATAATATCACCTCTCTTTTGTATATTGTTTTTTCAACAACCTAATATCATATAATTTCATGCCATCTATAGTGTATTTTGATTATTTTCTCAATACAACATTTAAACAAAGAGAAAACAGTGGATTCCAGTTAGCTCAATGGGTAAAAAGCTATCATTAGGACCAGACTCTATAGATTAAAAATCTCTCCAAAAAAACAAAAAAAAAAAAAAAAAAAGGAAAAAAAGATTAAAGTACAAACTAAATCTTTTAGTAATGAAGTAATTTTGCTTGTAATGTTTAAAAATTATTAATTTAAATCCATAACATTTATATTTGTTTTTAATGTCGTCATTCTGTCCATTTCCATTAATGATGTACCTATTAAATGTCAAGTTGTCAATTAACCCACACTTACATAAGGGGAGACCTCACCACATCATTTAGGGCTAGCTCAATACAAATTGAGGATAAGGCAATAACTTTAAGTGGGGCATTTTTATATTTAATTAATTAATTTTTTTTTTTTTTAAATCCTTCTCACTTTTTTTTCGGATGTCCCCGAAGGGACAAAATCCTTCTCACTTCTTAGTGTGTTGAGGTCCTTTTCGTCACCTTGTTATATGCCAAGCTTAGTTTGGCTTGGCTTTCAAACCCGGGTTCATTTAAAGGATTCAAGTTTAGAATCCCTTTGTTGTTAGAAACTCTGAGAAGGCTATCATTTTTGTTCCCTAGTGAAAAATGTTATTTGTATTAGTAAAATATAATCATGGCTAAGCTATGTATTAAAAATAACATAAAACTTATAGGAAAATGTTGGTGATATGTTTGGAAGATTGAAGATCTAGGAGAGAGAATTTCCCACATGCAATCAAGAATCCAAGAAACTTGTTATGACATTTGCTGTATTTAGCACAAGAACATTATGTTTTAGGGAATAATAATAAATGAAGTGGATGAAATAGTAAAAGGAAAATTAACTAACAAATAGGGTGTTTGATAGTCTTAGCTTAGGTGTACTTTGGCCCTTAGAGCATCCACAGCCGGGTTCTAAATCCTATCTTATTTTACCACCTCAAAAAGTCACTTTTTCAATTATACAATACAATTTTACAATTCTCCAACATCCCAACTTTTATATCCCAATCCTACTCATTAAAATAATATTTTTACACAATAAAATAATATTTCTCACAATTACCATTATACATTACAACACATTATTTATACATTATTTATTCTTTCTCTCTCTTCCCTTCTGGTCAGGAACCACAATCACCACCACCGCTGCACACCACCACCGCTGCCACCACCACCACCGGCAACCCAGAAACTACCGTCAACACCAAAAAAAAAAAAAAAAAACTCAGAGAAAATTACAACAACAAATCACCGTGAACAAACCCAGCCACCCCAGCAAATCACAACAACAATCCCAACAATCCATGCCGATCAACAATCACAACAATCACAAAAACAAAAATTTGAAGAAAAACCCACCATCAACAATCCATGCCGATCTCCATCGGAACCCACCCCGCCATCGGAACGGAACGGATCTCCGTGGAACCCACCTTGCCATCGGAACCCATCTCACCATCGGAACCCATCAACAATCCATCGGAACCCATCAACAATCCATGCCGATCTCCGTGGAACGGATCTCCATCGGAACGGAACCCACCTCGCCAAACCGATCTCCATCGAAATGGAACGGAACCCATCGGAACGGATCCGGTGTGAGCTCCGATCTGGCTTGGTGATTTGGCGAGAGAGAGAGGGGATGAGAAAGAGAGAAGGAAGAGAGAGAAAAGAAAGAGATAAAATGAGGGAGAGTGAGAAATTTGCCGGTAAAGTTAATTAAAAAAATTTTTTTTTTTATACCATCTTGCTACAGTACCATCTTACATTTGAGATGGTACTGTAGCAAAATCTCAAATTTTTTTTAGCATTTGGGATATAGCATTCCCATTGCTGATGGGTTTTGGGGCTTAAATGCCAAATGCTCTTAACATTTGGCATCTAGAAGCCCAAATGCGGATGCTCTTAGCATATTGCTTATGTGACTTCGAGGCTTTGTGTACAACATTTAGTGACTCATTGTGGGATGTGGGTTGCTTAGCTATGGACTTTAGTCATTTTACGAAAGCTTAAATAGCAATGAAGCAACCCATTCAATAACAAGGAAATTCATTTATCAACATTCATACTTGTTTCACAACAACTCAATCACCTACAATAGCCCTGTATATTCAAAGATAACCCAACATCAATACAATCAAAACAATATAAGAGAAACATGTCGAGGATGAGCTTTGTAGCTGCTACCACATGGATTGCTTGGGTTGAAATAGACATCTAAAGCTTCACTTTGCTTAGTACTGGTCGGATCATACATTCCTTTCATGGTTAAACTTGTGGGTTGTGGCTCACCATTGTTGCGTCTTCAAGCTACAACCAATCATTTTTATAACCACAATGCAAAGCAAGAGAGATATGATAATCCATACATAAGCATAATGGTAAAGAGGAAGAGGAGAGATAGCTCATGAGTTGGTACAAGTCAAAGTGTAAAAGATGATGTTTTTATATCTTGGATGATTTTATCCGTTTTAAACTTTTAATCTTAAAAAAAAAATGGACTTTTTGCAAAAACAATTATAACAAGCATTGCTAGTAAATAGTTTTTAGCAACATATGTACATGGAAAATAATCTAGTAATTTCTTTTTATATAACCAATAATCATTATATTACATTTTAATATCATTACAATTATTTTTTCATTGATTAATAATATATTATATTTTTTCATTATCTTTTAACTCTTTTATGATTTTATTTATTTATTTATTTATGAGATTTTCATCTACATTTTTTTTATATGTTTTTACATCGCTAGTAACAAATTTATCAAGAGTTCTGATTTAAGATTCAATTAATTTATATATATATATATATATATTCATATCCAAATTGATATTTTCTAGTAATCATCCAAATTTAAAAAATATTTACAAATAAAATCAATAAAATATTAAATTATACAATGATACGAATAAAATAAAATTTAAAGTGTACAATAGAACATAGTTTCGATCTACTTGAATTAAAATGGATTTAACATTTAACTCGATGAATTATTACTAACCAAATTAAGATTAATTTCACGTAGAAAACTAAATATCATAGTTCATGCATAAGATTTAACAAAAAGAGATGAAGTTTTATTATATTTTTGGTTAATTGCAAATTACACCCTTAAAACTTGAGGGTGTTTGAAATTTACATTCCGAAATTTCAGAATTTTGATTTTACATGTTGAAATTATATTTCTTTTGCAATAGCAGACCCTCCATCCATATTTTTTGTTTAGTACCACATAAATTTACCACCCATATTTAATTTATCGAATAAACATGATATAATAAAAATAACACTGCTCCAAACTATACATAGCCTACAATAACATTACTCCCTGCATTCCCCCAAATTTACTGTTTCGAGTAATTTTGTTGACTTAATGCTGTATAGTTCATATTAAGTGCGTGTTTGGCAAAAATTATTTTTGCTAACTTATTTTACTATTCAGCTTATTTTTGCTACTATTCATGGACCCCATTGCACATTTTGCTATTATTCATGGATCCCACTGTATTATTTCAGTTAACTTTTATATTTATTTATAGTACTTTCGGCAAAAAAATTTCAACTTCAGCCAAATAAACAGATCCCAAACAGACTCTTAAGTGTTTGTTTTGGAATAATTTATTTAGGTGAAACTGAAAATTTTTTACTAAAAGTATTGTAAATAAACTTTTAGCTAAAATATCATAAGACCCATGAATAATACTAAAAAATATAATAAAACTTATTAATAATAGCAAAAATAATCTAAATAGTAAAAAAAAAAATTTAAACCAATACCAAATACACGCACAATTCTCCAAAACTTTCTAAATTGGTTGGAGCATGAAAATAAGCATCCTATACTCATAGAGATGGGTCCCTTAGTTGGCCTAGTGTCAGGTCAACCTTCAGAAATAGACTTCTCCTGTTCTACAACTTTTTGAGCCTGAAGAAATGAAGTTTATTTTTTGGGTTCGTCACATTTGGGCTGTGAAAGATTAGCAGCTAACGTTATGGCCCATAGATGTGGAAAAAAAGTGCCATCAACAGTATGCACAATTCGTATTAAGTTATTTTTATTAAGTTTTGCTAATATCTTAACTTGGTTAGACTTGATTTTTCATTTCAATTTGAATTTTAAGCTTTGTTTGTTAGAGTCTTTTGGGTGAAAATTGCAGAAAATGGAGTTTATTTGGGATATAGGTATTGTTCAAAGTTATTTGGCAAATTAAGAAGATATAGTGAATTTCGGCAACGGTGTTGCCAAAATTCTAACAAAAAAGTAAGAGAGACGAAACACAAGAGACGATGAGAGGATTTGAATTTCGGTAATCCCGTTGCTGAAATTCTTGCTGCCCGAATTTGCTGCCTAGCTGCCAGGTGAAGTGCCCGCATGAGGAGTGGCTGAAAGGAAACCAATTGTGGCAACCAAGTTGCCGAAATTCTAAGGGAGTGAGGAGAGAGAAAATAAGAATTGTGGCAACCAATTTGTCGATAATTGGAGGGGGGAAAAAAAGAAAAAAAGAGAGAGAAACCAATTGTGGCAACCAAGTTGCCGAAATTCTAGGGGAGTGAGGAGAGAGAAAATAAGAATTGTGGCAACCAAGTTGCCGAAGTTGTGGGGAAAAAATTTAATAGTAATTTAGGCAATGAAATTGCCGAAAATGAAGGAAAAAAAAGGATGATTTAGGTCAAAAATTGAAGGGAAACAACAATTGTGGAAATGGAATTGCCAAAATGGGAGGAAAAAAAATAATAGCAATTGATTTGTGTCAATGTTGTTGCCGAAATGGAAGGGGTGAGGAGAGAGAAAATAAAAATTGTGGCAACCAAGTTGCCGAAAATAGGAGGAAAAAAAATGGAAAAAGGATTGTGTCAGAAATTTAATAGTAATTTAGGCAATGAAGTTGCCGAAAATTAAGAAAAAAAATTGTAGCAATTGATTTGTGGCAATGTTGTTGCCGAAATGGAAGGAAAAAAAAAATTGCTCCAGTAGATTTGTGGGGAAAAAAAATTATTATGGCAATGGAGTTGCCGAAAATTGGAGGAGAGAGAGAGAGAGAGAGAATTGTCTGAATAACAAAAAAGAGTTAATCACCTCGCCTTTTACTCCTGATTCTATTCTCCATGTACTTTGGAATATATATTCTTTTATCATTTCCAATAAACTCTATAAAACCTACTCTACTAATATGAATCTATGTGATGGATTCTTTTTTGTCTTTTCATTCCTCTCCTCATTATAAAAAGGCAGGCACCATCACTAAAACATTGTATCTCCTATGTTTTTCATATTGCTTCACTTCTCTCCGATTGTTCAGTGCTATATTATTCTTATGCTTTACTTCAGTGTGCACAATTAAGGACTATAAGTTTTGGGTTAATATGAGTTTGCTGATTAACTTACCGCTCTAGAAATTAATAGATTTATTATTGTATAAATATATGCTTTGTAAATATTAGAAGCTAATACGTTGTAAAATATTATGACTATGATTATAAATATTGTTGTTGTTATTCAAATTTTAGATTAATGAATTTTTTATGGTTAGGACTACAAGCATTTTTAGTTATATTTGAAATTTACCATAATAAATTGTAATAGTCACCATACATGAATTTGATTATTTTGTAGTTGATAACTTATAATCAGCCTATGACTTAGGTGCTTCTCAAAAAAAAAAAATATATATGCTTTTATGCTAGGAATACTTTATTTTCACTCATTGCAAAATATTGCATTGTATAGCAAATCTCAAGTATCTTGTTGATATCATTATAAATACAAATATCTTGAACTCTTTTAAGGGCCAAACTGATTCACATAAACTTTTCAATATTATTGTTATTTTGTGTTTATTTATTATTATCTGATTGTGTTTTTTGTTGTTGTTGTTGTTGTTGCAAGTATCACTCAATAATTCTCACTCTTTCAGTTGGTATCACAATTGTGGTAAGCATCTTGACTCTCTAATTAAATTTATCCATGTGTTTTGTTAATTTTGAAATTATTTAATATTATTTATTGTTATTATTATTATATGAGTTTCTTTCAGGGTCCGTTTGGATTGAACTTATTGTTGCTGAAATTGAAAACTGAAAACTGAAAACTGAAAACACTGTAGCAAAATAATTTTTAAATGTGTGAATAGTACCATGGGACCCATTTTTAATATTTTTTATTATATAAACAATGCATGAACAGTGCGTGAACAGTGCACGCACTGTTTATGCACAGATTTTTTGTCTCCCAAAGTCAAATAATGCAGCCAAAAAAAAAAAAGAAAAAAAAAGAGAGGAAAACGCGTTTGCTGAAACGCAAACGTGGAATCCAAACGAAGACTCATTTTGAGTTGCTTCATAAATCCTTAATTTAAGTTTCTTTCAATTTTATTATGAACTACAAGCATTGTAAGTTATATATTATATTTAGCATAAAAAATTGTAGTAGTCACTATATATTAATTTTATTATTTTTTATTATTGTTCTTTTGTTTTTATTTAGGATTATATATTTTTTTAGAAGATATTCATAGAGGTTATCTCAGTTCAAAAAAAATGGTTAATTTAGTTTGATTTATGGACAATTTCCTACTAATATAGAGGTAATGGATGTTGCATGGTTTAACTCATTGTAGCATTTAATGTAGGATATATTTGAAATGGAGCCTGGGCTGTTCGATCCTTCTCTGCTAACCCAACAACAATATCACATCTCTAATGATGCAATGAAAGGCAATGTATGTTGCGAGATCAAAATTTATTAATATCTTAATAATATCTACAATTATTCAATTTACATGCAAATAATTTCAACATTAGCAATATAACACTGTACATTTTTAAAAAAAATTTCAGGTTTTCACCTTACGAGTACGACCCCAACCGTTTGCACCCCCCCGCCCCTCGCGCGGTTAGGCGAGCGTATCACCCCATATTTGCATCAATGTAGAATATATCATGTTACCCACCTACCACATATAAATCTTGACTGGGGTCTTATCACTTCTTTGGTGGACCATTGTATTTCCTAACCTCAAACAACCCATGTGTAGCCCGGAAGCATGCTCGAAGACGCCAAAAACAATATTTGTACCTTACAGACCAACATGCTGGATCTGACTCTTTTACACTAAATGTTTGGTTCATCTTGATGTGATAGTGTTTAACAAAAAGCTTGTAGTTCATCTTTATCAGTAAAAAGCAAGCCCACATAAAACTCTTAAGTAGGGTCCCAAATACTTTGAATGGGCTTTTCAAATAATGTGGTTGGATCAATCATATTATCCCACGTGTTCTGTGAAAAGCTTAGTGATAAAGGTTGATGGAACGCTATTGCTGGACTGCTTTCATGATTAGGTTCATTGAGAGGCTCTTGTTCATCTCCAACATCATTAAGAACCTCGTCATTATCAAGTTGGTCATTACTCTCCATGGCCCGCATCCTTTCTGATAATGTATATGTCACGACCCAAATCCATAGAACATGAATTTAAATGCATGACTAACTTGCTAATCTTGCACAACTAAAAGTAAAATTAATCCAAAATAATTTAAAACTCCAAAGAAACAATGCTCTTAATAAATAACCTCTTACAAAAATCTAAAACTCCACAAATTGGAAATAATCTCCAAAATATAAATCATGAATTACAAAATAAGGATAACTAAAATTTTATAAGTCTTCAAGTAATATAGAAATCGCCTACAACTTCCACGCTCAACCTTGCACCTTACAAAGCGATCAGAAGGTCCTATATTCCCAACTACACTTCAATCTGAAAAATAATAATTGATGGGGTGAGCCATATCTAGTAAGTAATTATATAGAATACACAACAGAACAGAGTCAAGCAACGCACGAGTATTTTGATTTTTCACAAACTCATTTAATAATATCAAAAATAATTATTCCAAAACATATAATGAATCACTTAATACATATGTAATCACATCTTAAAATCATTAGAAATCACATACATAAAATTGAATAGAGCACAGTGTCACATATACACATCACATATTCTCACATACAATCCTGTGAGCGGATTTACACATAAATCTGATATATCTGATTAATTCTAAAAACATTCATTCTGAGTCACATATCACAAAACGAAATATATACAAAATAGAATAATTTTCTTAATATTAACAATTATTCCAAATATACAGGCATAGTGAATATCACAATATCGAATTGAACATAAATCAAAGGATGCTTGACTCTCATGGGGAACGAATAGAAACCGAGAAGTTTATATAAATATATTACAATTCTTGGGTAAATCTGAAAATTTGATTTGCTAAAAGAAACTTTTTAAATACCATTTGGAGAATAGGAACATGACTTTGAAATCACTTGGTTTTAACAAATTTAAAGAACAAGAACCTTTTTAGAAAACTTACTTTGAAACTCAATTATTTTCGAAAAATAGTTTAATATAGAAATCATCTTTTAAATGAGATTTGGACATTCAAAGCGTTATTTAAAATTCGAAGTTTCTCTTTAAAACATTGTCTAAAAGTCGAAGTTTCTCTTTCAATAATGTAAAAATAATGCTTTCGATAAACTTTTGAAAATATAAGTTTTAAATACAAAACTTTTGAAAACTTTTAACTTCTAAGAACCTAATGGATAAAACTTGTGCATATTATGCATAATTACTTACAGCACTTGGATTGCTCTGAAAGTCCAGCCAAAACAACCTCCAAAAAGCCTCAAAATACTCTTAAATAAGACTTATATTCAATCATAGAAATTACTAAATATCCTCCACAAAATATAAAACTTATCGAATTATACAAACTAACTCACTAGGAAAATACTTTACTAAACCAATAGCACTTTTAACACTAAATTAAAGTTTCTCTGCCCAATAATATTCTAACCAATAATATTCCTTTGCATTAATCAAAACTCATATTGCCCTAAGGAATGCAATAGCAACACTTTCGGATTTAATATACAACCCCAATGCAAACAGTGGGCCAAAACCAATATGATCCTGTTCATGAATTTAACATTCATTGACCCTACGGATTTAATATGAGAATTTTGGTATGAAAATCTCAAATCTGTCCTTATCGCTTTTTAAAAAAATATATATTTGTAGGCGTGTTGAACCCTTAAATGGTTCATTGTGTTTGGAAAAATAGTCAACACCTAGGCAATAGACTATTAAAGCTATCAATCCATCCATCAGAGAATTAATGTTACAATATAAATCAGCAACCTAAAAGTTCTAATAGACCTATTAAAGTGACGCTAGCCTTATACATGGATTTAACAATTTCGGCTTTTCTTTTAGACTCTAAATAGTGCCATTCTAAGACTCCAGAATTATTAAAACAGTGTAAATCGTAATCTAAGAAATTACCAATCTCACAATCTACACATCACTAAAGTTTTCTGTGATAAAATTCTAATTCCTTAATTCGTTGTTTCTAACAATGAGAAATCATACCTTAAACAATTTGATTGCTTCTTCAATTAACTCCAAGGAAAAATACACCTTCTAGCCTCCTTAGTGATGAAACCCTAGCCTCCTTAGTGATGAAACCCTTCTTACCCCAATCCCTAATTATCTTTTCCTCCAACTTATATTTTAACACATCAGAAATGTGAGATTGGTGGGGTAGTGGGCTGGAGTTTAAAATCCACTTAAGCTTATCTCTTTAGTCTCCAAGAGGTCCATAGAACATCTTTCTCTTTTCTTTTTATTTATTTTAATTGCCTCACTAAATTGTATGCACTAAAACTTTAATTTTCTCACCTATTTGTAGTACCACAAAATTGTCTACTCCCATCTTACTATGCACACACATACAGTACCTCAACTCTATATTAAAATTGACAAGGTACAGTGATAATCATAAAATCAAAATTGGGGTATTACAGTATAGACCGCATTTTCAGTAGTAGCAGGTATGCGGTGTGTATCATTGGGATTATTAGCAGCTCTCTGAGTGGCGGTTTGGTCATATTGAGTTTCAAACTCAAAACAAGTAGTCTCTTGTGCGACATGCTCAGTTGGATTATCATAGTCAACATCATTGGTGTTCATTGGCCGATAAGGAACATGATAATCAACACCACCAATGTTGATTGGGGAATGAGCCGCATTTTCAGAATAATGACCAGTATGAGTGGCATATGGATCATGAAAGTGTCTGTTATGTGAATAACTAAACAATACACTCGGTCTTTCGTTGGCATATCGAATGGGAAAAACATCTCGATGGCTTCCTATGGGCTCTACATCCACGTACAACTCTACACCCATGTACAACTCTGCACCTACAAATCCATATTGGCAGCCTAACATATTGAATATTGCATTGACACCATTATCATCTTCTACCAAACTTGCTAGTAAATCACAGGATGTGGATGGCATTGAAAATGAAATCTATACCGAATAGTAAGTTTTGAATCTTCTCTGTTTATATGAAACGTAGATGCTACTCTATCACATAGATTTTTAAATGTAACACCCCGGCTTAATGGAAGCATAGAAGGAGGTGGTCCTTCGTAATAAATCTCATTTTCGCTATGTTTAATTATTCCACCGGAATGGATGAGAAAAATGAACAACTTTTCTGCCATCTACATTAAAACATAACAATAGTATTAATATATTAATACTACACAACCATTAAAATGCAATACAAGAAGGCAATCCATTAAAAATATTCAATGCCTAGATAGCTAGAACTGAGAGAATTCTATTAAAGAGGATTGATTCACTGATAATTTATTACTGTCCATCATAGTAGTTAAAATTATTTTTTATTTCCCTTAAGTAACTTAGCATAACATTTACATTTAGAAGGAACTGTTATGGTTATATTAATTATTTTATGTAGCTCTTCATTTTGCTTCTTCTAAATCAAGATAGATTATATAACGTTCTCGTGCATCCATACAATCATAGATAAATATTTCTAATATTGTACAATTTTCTTTATTATTATTATACCTAAAACTTAGATTTCAAGGTTTATGAGCATATACTAACCTTTTTTTGGTTTGGGGAGGGGGGGGGGGGGGGAGGGGGTTTCTTATAACATACGTGTATATTATAGGCTAACAAAGTAAGTATTTATTTAAAAAAAATTTATGTCAATCTTGAAATATATTTTTGCTATATGAAATTTTAGGTAAGAATTCATGAACAAATAATTTGAAACATATCATACAAATCAATTCATGTTGCAAAACACATAATACAAAAACAAGATTTGCATGAACAAATAATTTAACAAAAACAAGATTTTCATACTTAGCTATGCCCCTAAAACATATCAACATGAATATTATATAAAGAAAAGTAACTACTTAAGAGATGTAACTCACCTTGTAAGAGATAAAGAACGGATAGATATTTGCAAGTGTTTTTCCTTAGTTGTTTGTAGAATTTATGGCACGCATGAATTGAAAATGGTTGGTAGAATTATGAGGGGAATAAGAGTGGAGAAGAAGGTTGATGAAATTTTTAGGGGAAAAAGAGTAGAAAATAAGAACCGTGGAAACTTCAATAACATTCGTGCTGTTTAAATAGGATGCAAGTTTCATATAAGTTAAATTCTTAAATTTTAAACTGTATAATTAGATACGCAATTGACCAAATACAACACAACACAGACCAAGATGGGACACTCTGATACAAATAAATTACTTAAGTATAAACATATATTCACTACAAAGAATCTCTCCAAAATCTCAGTTTCTTTGTTTTTTTTTTTTTTTTTTTTTTTACAGTGTGCACATCAATCATTTTTTTCTTCCATTTCGTATTGTAAGAATTTATGTACCTTTTTTTTTTTTTTACAGCGTGCACATCAATTATTTTTTTCTTCTATAAGAATCTATATACTTTCTTTGTTTTTTTTTGTTTACAGCGTGCATATCAATCATTTTTTTCTTCCATTTCGTATTATAAGAATCTATGTACTTTTTTTTTAAGAATAAGAATCAATATATTTTGAATCTAGATTTATTATTTGTTTCATAGGGCAAATCATGCAAAAAATACTTTTACTATTCGAAATGAAAGAACATCACATACACGCAAACCAAACTACTTCGGTTAAAAAAATTACTGACACACTTATAGAATAAGAATATGGGTGCTTTTTAGAATAAGAACCGACGGAATTTTTCTCTCTCCAATTTTCGGCAACTCCATTTACATAAATCAATTGCCACTTTTTTTTTTCCCTTCTATTTTGGCAATTCCATTGCCACAAATTTTTTTTTCCCTTCAATTTTCAGCCTAAATCATCCTCTTATTATTTTTTTTCCCCTCATTTTCGGCAATTTCATTGCCTAAATTACTATTAAATTTTTTTCCCCACAATTTCGGCAACTTGGTTGCCACAATTCTTATTTTCTCTTTCCTCACTCCCCTAGAATTTCGGCAACTTGGTTGCCATAATTGGTTTCCTTTCAACCACTCCTCATGCGAGCACTTCACCTAGCAGCTGAGCAGCAAATTCGAGTAGCAAGAATTTCGACAACGGGATTACCGAAATTCAAATCCTCCCATCACATCACTTGTGTTTCCTCTCTCCTACTTTTTGTTAGAATTTTGGCAACACCGTTACCAAAATTCACTCTCTTTTCTCAATTTGACAAATAACTTTAAACAGTACCTATATCCCAAATAACTCCATTTTCTCCAATACAGCCAAAAGACTCTTGTTGGTTACGGTATTGACATTTTCTAAAAAATGAATCATTTTTTGAAAAAAAAAAACATTTTATAGAAAACTATCTTATTTTTCTACGTTTAGTAGTAATCTTTAAGTATATTTTGATTTTCCTTACTTAACTTGGTGTGAGATAGAGTTATTTTCCATACAAAGAGATAATTTTCCTATGACCCATTTTTTTTTATACTATCAAACACATGAAAACTTTCACATAAGGTTTTTCTATATGTTTCCTTCTTTGCTTGATGTGGGTTCCTTGTGAGCATAATCAAATTTGGTTAAACTTGATTTATAATTTAAATTTAATTTTTTAATATGTCACCTTATTTGCTTGATGTGGTTTTCCTTATGTGCCCTCTTGATTGACTCAATTGTTGTATGATTAGGAAGGTTCCTTAGAGGGGTCCTTATTAAAATGTGGCTACAAATACAAAGATAGAGGCTAGCCCACTTGGCCTGATGAGCTGGGGTGCTTAATACCTTCCCAAACTCGTCGGACTCAAGGTTTGGAGTGTAGACCTCTACATAGAGGTTAGTTTGATTCCTAGACCTAAACAGGTGATGACTCCCATTTCTCCACCTTAGCCCACTCGTTGGTGGTGTATTCCCGAACAACCATGTCTGGGATGGTACAATCACACTTCCATTGTTATTTTGATGAACAATAGCATTTTTTTGTCTCCAAACATGGTAAACAATAACCCATATAGCTAGTTTGTATATAACAGCCCTTAAACTTTTTCCTTCACCCCATGCCACTATATCATTCCATTTGACTTTAGGATTTGAGTAATGCAATGGTTACTACAAATTTTTCTACTTAGCTTTTACAAGTCACCAATTATAAAAAAAAAATTTTGATATTCTTTTATTATGTTTTTGAGATTCACCAATCACATTAATTGCCATGTGAGTTTGTTAAAGTCATGTTGTAAAATTTGGAGTATCTTTAGCATTTTCTTTAGGATTTATCATAACGTACAAACTCGACAATTTTCCAGATTCTTTGAGAGAAAATGCACTCAAAGAAGAGTTGCTCCCATCTTTTTACTCTTGTTTCGCACAAAATGCACTGATCATGAGAATCAATGTTGATATCACACTGCACAAACATACTAGGTCACCAATCTCTTATGCATTACAAGCCACATAATAAAAACATGTTTATGGATTGCTTGAGGGAACCATAGCAATTTACCATTTTACCTCAGGGAACTTGATTTCTTAGATCATTCCAAGCACTAACACATGACAATTGTACGGTCTTGCGTGGAACACATACTGGTTTGTCCTCAACTCATAGTTCCACCAAAGACAATCAACTTTGGATAGTAATCAGTTCCTTAAATTGAGCATGCTTCCATGTTCAGTACCATTATTCATAATACTCATCAATAGAGCTAGCTGCATCATACATTACTCTATGATCATATTTCAAGTAGAGAATGCCATTAGAATTACCACCAATCATGCCATAGAGATATATTCTCACCTTAGCCAACTTCAAATTTGCTGGGATGCCTAGTGATATTTCTAAAACTTAGTATCTTTCTCCATGATTAGGTGTGTTCTTGACTCTTGAGGGGTCTTCACCACCTAGAAACTCTTACCCTTGAGAAGATTTACATGTACCTGCAACGCAAGCCACCCAGATAGAATCTGGCAGAGAAACAAATCTCAAATAATTACAGCCGTGTTCCACTCCTCAAGCCTTAGCCTCCTACAGACTTTGGTTTGCAAACCAAATCCCAATTGACCTTTGCTCTAGTTGTTGATGAACTAGAGCCATTCCACAATGAGCTACTCAATTTCTGCTCCACAACTTTTATGACCATTTTTGGCAAGATGAATAACCTCGACCAGTATACTTGAAGGCTAAACAATACAGATTCAATCAGCTGAAGTCTGCCTGCTTAGGATAGCATTTTGGAAGACCACAAATTGGTTCTGACCGTAATTTTATCAATGAGAGGCTTACAATCCTTTTTGAAGCGGCACTTCAAGATACCTTACAAGTTACAAGGAATTTTCCCACTATAAACTCTAGCAAATTCAGTATCTATTGCTTAAGGAAAATGAGACAGAAGCAATAAAAATTTCAATCTTAGCATAATTGGCTCTCAAACCTGAAAGTCCTGTAAAGCAATTTAGAGCTTAATGTACCACTCTTACAGATTGGGACCAGCTCCCAAGAAAACTATTAGGTCTTCAGCAAAACGTAGATGCGTAAGATAAAATGGAGCACACTTGGTACTTAAAAGTTTCCAAACTGTTTAAATCCTTTTTTTAGAAACTTCGAAAAATCCTCCTTTGCTAGAACAAAGAGGTAAGAGGATAATAGAACCCCTTGCCTGAAACCTTTACTACCACCCCTAAAGTAGCCCACTAAACATCCAATAAAGTGTGTGTTTGGAAAAAATTATTTTTGCCAACTTATTTTACCATTTAGATTATTTTTGCTATTATGCATAGGCTTCACTGCATTTGTTGGTACTATTCATTAGTCTCACTGTACTATTTCAGTTAACTTTTACCTTTATCTATAGTACTTTCAGTAAAAAGTTTTCAGTTTCAACAAACTAAGCGAATTCCAAATAGACCAAATCTATTAAATACTTGGAAAAAGTTATAAACACTTTGTTGCAATGCACAAACCTTGGGGGCTCCAATAGCAAGCAAACAAGAGATCACGAATTCCCACTCAATTGAGTCATAAGCCTTCATTAATTCAATTATAAGAGTGGATCAGAGTAGGCCTTTATCTTTTTGAAAACTCTTCACTATTTGACTTGTAGAAGGAAATTTCAATAGCTGATTTATTCTTGGATTTCTAGACTTTGATACAAGTTCTAAGCTAACAAAGTTGGTTTACAAATTTCATTTTATGAATTTGTTTGTTGCTTTTCAGGTTTCAGCAAGTAGATAATATGGTTGCCTTTCATGGAGAAAATCACACATACAAAGAAATATATGTTTAAAAGGGAAAATTTCTTGAGTGACTTTGTCGAGATCTTTTTGCTTACAAAATAGAGATAAACCAAATCTACATTAAGAAAAGAACCCAAAACCAACATGTATAACTAGGTGAACTCAAAAGCCAAAGCAAACTATATGAAATTACAACATTTTCCCCTCTTATCTTTTCCCCATAAGCAGCTTTTGGATTTCTAATGCCTTCCCTGCATGTGATAAGTAGATGGCATTCAAATGGTGCCAATAAAATCTTTCCCTGTGAGATCTGTCTATATCTGGTACAACTGTACAAGTGTTAGGGGCTTTTCCCATGTTTCTTGACCAATGTAGACTCTAGGCTGCGGGTGAAGAAGGGGCCATGGCACTGCCCAGTGCCCATGAGACATCGGTACGTAGTCCAAGCACTCTTTCGTAGAACCTTTTTTATTGTTTAGTAGAATTTCAGAGCAGTTGAAATTCTATTGCTCCTGCTAAAGGTGAGACATAATTACGCACAGTATCTGCCATAAATCTGTTAGAAGCTAATTAACAATGTTTTAGGTCCTTCCAAATCTACAAACTGAACAAAGATAACAAATAGTTGACAATTCGGAAGATATAATCTACCATTGCACTTAAAGAAAACTAAGAAAACTCCTTCTAATCTTGCAAAAATAATAACGATTTTTTTTTCTTTCAAGGACATATTCCATACATAATGAATTTATCATTATTTTATTGCTTCAGGGGATTGTGGGCGATGTGATCTTTCAGAAGGTAAGCCCCATGCATACAATGCAGATCCATTGCTATATCATAATCAATAAATATATTGTGAGAGCTCTCTATTAGCCATGGTTACAAAAATCTCATATTTCAGTCTTTGGTTCACACTAACCAATAAAAGAAGTAAATAACTGTTTTTGGTTGCCAAACAAGGGCTAAAGCACTTCAAGGTTGGAGCACGATAAAATTACAGTAGGGGCCCCAAAATTTTAGAAAAGAAGGGGGTAGAAGGCAAAAATAAAAAATAAAAAATTGGTTTTAGATGAATCTTAAAAAAAACTCTCTTTTTGACCAAAAAACAAAGTTTCTGTTATATCCGGTTAAACATTGGTAGCACAAATTTTTTTTTTTTTGGTCTAAACAAAATCAATTGTCCCAAAAATAACATCATTATCCTCTAGACAAACCAAAATTCAACAAGCTAACTACAAATTCGGTCTAAGAAATTAACCACAAAACAATCACAAATAAAAAATCTCAAATCCCTAAAATTTTTACCGTTTCTCTTTCTCATTCTTGCTCAACTTCTTTCTCTCAGCTCTTGCTCTCCTCCTCTCTCATTCTTTCTTTCCGCTGTTGCTGGCTGCCTGGCTCAAGCTTCCTCCGATCTAAATCATCCGATCACATCTGATCTGAAAACTCTGAATTGACTGAGGAGTGAGGACTGCCAACTACCTTATTTTTTATTTTATTTTATTTTTTTCGCTACTGTGTTTTGATTTTGTAGATGGATGAGTTTTGACTTTTGAAGTATAAGGCTTGGCTTTCTCTCCTTTTTATTTGTTAAGATTGGGCTTGTTTATATTAAGTTATGGCTGGACGTTTGGGCCTTCAAGTTTTTTTTTTTTGGTTAAAGGTGTAATAGGATTTGTTTTGTGTTTTTTGTGGGTGGGTCTTATTAATAAGACTTGTGTGGCCATCTGGGCATATTCATGGCTGGGCTAAGCTTGTACTTTTGTTATGGCTGTACTTAATTTTTTTTCTTTAATTTTAATCTTGTGTTTATATATATATATATATTAGTTATTGGTAATATAATGAATAAATCTTTATTTATGCAGGTTGAGATTGCTAAAAACTTGTTATTGTTCAGTAAAACTACAACAATACTTTTTATATAAATCAAGTTCTATTTTTCATTTGCTCTATACTTGAAAGTTATTTTTATTTTAGTCTTTATATATATATATATATATATATATATTGTTTGATTAGAAATTTCTACTAGAAAATATGCATCTAGATATGAAAACTAAAAAAAAAAAAAAAACCTAACTGAGTCTCAAAAAAGATCAATGGATAAATTTGTTATTAGTAATAAACAAAATATAATACAAAATTTAGATGAAAATATCACAAATGAGCAAGAAATTTACCAAAAATAGATTTTAAATGAAATATATTATAATATAAAAAATATTAAATAAATATTAATTTAATTAATACATAAGTTTAAAAAATACTTCATTTTAATCCTTGCCTTAGGCTCCAAAATGTCTAGGGCCGGCCCAAGATGACACGCAGTCCATAACCCCATAATTCTGACTAAAATCTGTCAATCCAAGATATTCATCTAAGCACCACTCTGGGACACCCCCAGGAATGGTACCTCCTCCAGCTAATGGTGCCTTGATTGTTGGAAGAGTCCCATTTCCACTAAATTGTCTGGGCATAAGTTCTTTACTTTCACCAGTGAACGAAGCCATTCCACCCCTTTTGGACATTGGCTGGGATGGCATTGCTTCAGAAACTTTTTCTACGGAACTCAACTTCTCCTTGGTAGAAGACGCACATGGTTCTGTTGCTTCAAGCCCCACTTTCACCCCAGTTAACAGAAACCTTTGGTGACTAGACACGTAGGAGTTTGCTGTGTGTATTGCAACATCACATTTCCTACAGAGTAAAGCTCGATCTTCTAGACAGAAGAAATAGCCAACAGTTTCCTACACAGTAGATAGAAAATGCTTAAATCACAATTAAGTATTTAAAAACATAAACTAATTCAAGAAAATCTTATGTTTGAACTGCTTAGAGCGACACCATAACGAATAATTGAACTTTTGAATCGCAGCAACATTTTACTGATAAGCATATATCAGGCCCGAAAACTTACAGCATTAATCATTAGATAGAGAGAATTACAGCACCTGGTCTTATAAAGTCCAAGAAAATCACAAAAGGGACATACGGGCTTCCTTTCGTACAGATTTTACAAAGTGGCTATTTCGGTTTAGCAATAACGAGTGCACAAAGTTTTGGCTAGACAACCTGCTACTTTTTACTTTTTCAATGACTTTGAACACTTGCATTTTTAGATTTTTGTTTCATAACTCAAATCAATTAATTAGATATCAAATGTAGGAAACCATGTCAACGAATTTCTTACCACCTACTGAAATGAAAAGAACACAATTATTGTATGAATTGTTTATCGATGCCATCCTTGGTACAGGAAACCAGTATTTGTGTTCCACTTTGAGTTCATGGTTTAAGAATATTCACTATTTTTCAAAGTCAAAGAAGAAGATGATAAATTTGGTTAAGGAAAAAAAAAGTTGGGGGAGGGGGGGGTTGCAAACATGTTTTTATTCTAACAAAATTTGGACGCTGAGAAAAGATTAGTGATAAAAAGTCATTGAAAAATTGTATTTATTTCATAAATAAATTAATACAAAATATATTGTGTTCCTGGGATAGTGAGAACTGCCCCAAATCATCTGCCAAAGCCAAATGAAAAAGAATGCAACTTGTACAGTTAGTCTCACTCCACATCATTTGTGTTTCAAAGATTATCATTTTTTGATACACAAATTACAGATATTCTATTATTCTATAGCAGTTCTGAAAGGCCAGATACCATGTACCCCACCCAAATTCTAGCTATACTCAATATACCAGTAAGCTCTAACTCAAGTGAAACATGAGGATAGGTAATGTTGTAGTGCTTAAAGACCCTCTAAGTCTAGGTGCTTGTTTTGGAACTCAACTTGTCTAGATAAGGAAATCTATAGCTCCCATTTGGGCAGGGACAATTGCTACGTAGAATTAAACATAACTCAGTCAGTGAACTTTATTATTAATTATATTAACCCGTGCGAGAGAAAGCGCAGTTCCACTTCCACCAATCATCCAAAACCAAATCGCCAATTTAAATTACTACTACTACTTTCTTAGATTCATCGACCATGCCTTCACAGCATGAAACTTAATTAAAATTAATTACAGAGAGCCCTGTAGTTCAACTTACACTTTCTGGCGTTTCGGAAATGAAAGCGAGAAAACTGAAATTACGAAAGAGAGCTGGGAAATTTACCTGGCAGATATCGCAGTTGGGCGTGGTGGAGGAGGAGAGAGGGACACGCTGGTGCTTGCTGGCCAGTTTGTTGGCGGTGTGAATCTTGTGGTCGCACGAGCAGCAGAGCGCCGCCTCGTCGGCGCAGCAGACCACGGTGGCTTCCGCTGTCTCGCAAGCGCTGCACTGTATCTGTATCTTCATCTTTCTCCTCTCACAAAATTCTAAACTCTTTTTAAGTCTTTCTATATTTATCGGTCTCAACCTCCAGTTCCAGGCAGGGTTTAAGCCTTTACGGATAAAATGTACTGTTCTACTTCTAATCTATTATTACAAAAAGACGTGAGTTGAGTTGGGGGTTTTAAAACTTTTACGAAGGGCGGCGGGGGTATTTTCGGGAATGTATAAAACCGAATGGCGGTGGCCCTTGGCATGTGGCAATACTCGCCGGTCTGAAAGTTGTGGAGTGTGGACACATTTCGATTTGATTTGGGCCCAACCGAATTGGCCCAAATTGAAAATTAGGCTTTGTGTTGATAACCAGATTTTTTTTTTTGATAACTTGCCAACCAGATATTGGTTTCACTTCAGTATTCCGAGCCTACTAAGGGTATGTTTAGATTCTGCTTATTTTGTTAAAATTAAAAATTTATTACTGAAATTACTGTAAATAAAGATAAAAATTAGCTGAAATAGTACAGTAAGACCTATGAATAGTATCAAAAAATGCAGTGGGACCCATAAATAGTAGCAAAAATAAGCTAAATAGTAAAATAATTTTCATTTTTCATTGGTATCCAAACGGAGGCTAAGAGCTTTTTCTTTTTCGGTTAATAAGAGGCTACTAAATTCAGGCTGCATAGTCAAGAATCCTTACTTGAATAGTCAACTTATATAGTATTATTAATAGTTAATACACTAATAATCATAATGTATAACAAAACTATCAAGAGGAACACAAAATAAAGGTAAATTGGAAACTACACTCCCTAAAGTTTGGAATAATTGAATTTTACATTCTAAAGTTTTATAATTTAGATTTTATCCCTTAAAGTTTTATTCCATTTGCATAAGCAACCTATCTATTTATATTTTTTGTTAAAAGCGACATAAACTTATAACGTGTGTTTAGTTTGTCCTATAAAATAATTTCACATAATATTTGCATCATAAAAAAAATTATAAATGACATGGCATTATTTTATTAGATGAGCTAAACATGCGAGACAAATTTATGTGTCACTTAACGGAAAATATAGATAAAGGAGCTATTGATGCAAACAAAATATAACTTTAAAGGGTAAAATTCAAATTTTGAAACTTTAGGGGTGTAGTTTGCAATTCAGTTATAAAAAAAATCAATTAAGAAAGAAGTTGAATAAAAGGAAGGGGAGATTACATTTTATTAAAATTAACTATTATCCCAATTACCCATCACCTTTGAAACTATTGAAATGCATGGTCAACTCTCTAATTTCAAAATTGTATGTTTTGCTATTAACTCTAACAAAATTTAATATTGAAAGACGAATTTACCCCTTAACCGTTTGTTTGGTAGAAAGGGATGAATTTTGTCTTTTAATGCTAAATTCTGTCAGACTTTACGCTAAAACAAATGGTAGGGGAATATTGAAACATAATTATTACTTTAAGAGATCAATTGTGTTTTTTTGATAATTTAGGGGTTAAGTATAATCGAAGTGATAGTTTAAGATTAAAAAAAATTATAATTTTTTCTCAAAAAAAAAAAAGTGTAACTTGCCATAAAAGTAACAAATGCCAACTTTCAAGAATTATAAATTCTACTCTATTTTGCAATTATCAAATTATTATATATACACACACATACACACAAATTTAACATTTTTGAAATGGTGCATATAAAGGTATGTGGTAATAAAAAAAAATGAACATGCGTTGAAGAGTCATGTGCAATACCCATAATTAAGTGGACCCTTGCTTCTTTCTTTTTACTGCCATATACTCATGCAGATACAAGTATACTTATCTATTAATTATATAAAAAGCACCAATGCCCCTACAGTACACATTTGGTTTATTGAGTCCCTTTTATCTTTTTTTTTTTTTTTTTTCAAGTTTGAACAGTTGCTACAGTGCCAATAAATTGGTGGCACCAATGCCCTTACAGTACACATTTGGTTTATTGAGTCCCTTTTATTTTATTTTATTTTTTTTCAAGTTTGAACAGTTGCTACAGTGCCAATTTGGTTTGTTCAATTGGCACTATAGCTACAGTGATTGGGTTTCAACATCTACACAGTTGCTGCTTTTTTTTTTTTTTTGCTGCTTTCTTTTCTTCTTTTTTTCTCTGCTTTTTTTTTGGGGGTAATATAGTCCTATCCACTCTTTTATTTTATTTTATTTTATTTTTATATATAAAGCTGTTAGTTAACACAATAAATTGTCACAATATTTTTACAATTGTTGATATGTTAATTCCTTATAGGTTAAAATAAAATATCATACTAGAATCATGAAAAAAGAAGTGTTACATCCCCAACATTTTTCACAATACTTTTACAACATTATTCGTTATGCTTTTTTTTTTTCCCACAAACCACAGTACGCTAGTTTTGGTTGTACTGTTTTTGACTTTTCTTTTAAATATTTGTGTATGTCACGCCCCAAACCCGATACCCAGATTTGTGACCATGACTGACATGCTAATATAAAACTTAAACCTGATATTAACAAGAACCAACTTAACTTTTAATAAAAGTTTTTACAAAAGCTTCACTCTTTCTTATTTTTCTTGTTTCTTTACTTAAATGATATAACTTTTCACTTGATATTCAGAGCATCTACACTGTACTCAAAATATAATATAATCCACCAGTCATTCAATTTTCACACTTTCACATAATACATTTCTTAATACTTTAAAGTACACAACCTTTATTAGATCCTAAAATACACCATACTACAAATCTAAACATCCAATTGCTAATTTAGGATCTATATATATATAACTAAAACCAGCTCCTTCCAAAACTCGACTAAAACTCCCTCTGCTCCAAATTAAAACCTGTTGACTGAAAGAGTGGAAGGAGTGAGCTACACAGTTCAGTAAAGGTAAGATACATGAGAATTTAATAAGGATGCATGTAAATCAATTTATTTCATTTTATGAATAATCGGATAGGCAAACATCTTTTCATGCATAATATTTTATACTATTTATAATAATAACTTATACGCTTTTCGTAAGAAAATAATTGTTCTCCATTTTCTTATCAGAATAATTTTACCAAAACCTTTTAGATTAAATTTCTTTCATTTCTTACAAAGTCACCATATATATTTTCATTACAAAATAATCATTTTAACTTAATTCAGAGAATCGGTAACTTTGTCTTAATCTGGAAGCATCTTAAAGAATAATAAAACTTTCCTTCATAAACTTCTTTTTGTAAAATATTATAACTTTCATAATCATAAAACTAAACGTTTCATAAAGAAAAATAGATATCTGATAACTTCTTAACGTAAACTTGTACTTTTATCAGAAACTTTATCTTTATAGCACAACAGAACTTCAGAAAGTTTTATCTTTAATGAACAACTTTCTTTTCATAAAAAACTTCTTCTTTTTATGAGAATTTTTAACTTTTCATAATGGATTTAAACAAAATCATTCTCTCATGATTAATAACATAATATAGCTGTTCATAAATAACTTATTGGTTAGTCCAAATCTGATAAATTTGTACTTCTAGTACTACGGTGCTAGGCATCCAACATTCCTTACAATGCCAAGTATTACCGAGATCACATCATAATACATATTTTCAACCATGAGGGTCGGTTGACTTCTTCTACAAGTTGGCCATAACCAATAAGGGCGGGTACAGTAGAGCCAGTCCCACTTTAATGGTCAATCAGATGACATTTTCCATAAAAAGCCAATTGTAAGGTTAGAATTTGTAGCTCAAGCCCAAGAAGTATGGATTATGAGCCCAATGAATCCAGAATAATGAATTTGTAGAGAATGGGTGAAAGAGCTAGGCTAGTTGTGAATCAAATAATGATCAACTAAGATAGTTAAGGATGAATTAACATGCAATCAGGCTTGAACAACTAAACCAATGAATATCCGAAGAGGTGTTTTATTGAATCAAAGATGGTTACAATTCTTAAAGTTACAGTAAAATTGTATTCTTCTTCTTTTTCTCTCTTTCTTCCCCCCTCATTATCAGAGACTTCTTCCCTTTATATAGCATCTTTCCCCTTCATCTTCATCGTCCACTTGGTCTTCATCTAAGCATCTACTTGAGTATATGTCATGTCAAGTTTGCTTTTTAGTTTTCTGTGAGTGGTGGTAGTTGAGATTACACTATTCAGGGGTCTTCTCCACATAAATGTGGCCAGAAAAGTAGCCGTAACGCATTAAACATGGTTGTAGCAGCTTTTCCCTTTAGATATTTTTTCGTTCTTATCATCTCCAGACATGCTCAGAGTTTATCTTTGTTATTGGAACTGTTAGGAAGATCATTCGGACCCTCCAAACATCTGATTGATCAAGAGTATTCGTATCTGAGGAGGAAGACCTCTTCGGGCAACTGATGACCTCTTCAGAATGCATTCCTCATTCACTTCCAGGTATGATTCTTCCACATGGACCCCTTCCCAGATATTTTCTTCTCTTCAGACATCCAGTAGTCTTCGAATAGGGTCCTAGGCCCAATACATTAAGTTGGGCTTTCACCCCCCACAATAGCCCCTCAAAATTTTAGTTTTTCCCTCGCATCCGAGGAGGAAAAATAAGATTTTGACTTGTCACAAAATAGAAATTTGAAATAATAAAAATATCTGAACTTACACGTGTAGGCACAGATGCAAGCGCCTCATTAATGTTACTGTCGTTTTAGTATTCCCAATGCACTATCAATTACTCCAGGCGGCGTTTTGTCTTTGGTATCCAACGGTGGGCTATTGATCCAACAGACATGATTCTTCCTCAGAATTTGGGCGGGATGACTCCTGCTCTTTCGCTTGTCCCCATATAAAGCCTCAGAACAAGTTACTTCTTCTTCACTTCGCAAATTCTCAGAGCACCCAGCAAACTCAAGCACTCGAATCCTTCAAGTTCTTCTAATCACCGGTCCTAGCCCCTTTCAGAATCAGTAACAATTTTTCTGCGAGTTCAAGGATCACATTCCGATTTGGTTTGCGTAAGTTTCGACTTCTAAACCTCTCATCTCCTTCTTCGGCCAACCTCCTCAGCCTTCGAGTAATCATTCCCTAGTCACTTCACTTACTGATTTCATCTTTTTGTTTAGTTATGATGGGTAGGTTCCAGTATATGGTAGATAGCCCTACCCAAATAGAAGAGTTTAGGGCCACATACCGCATACGTCAAAATGTGGGTTTGAGGTATTGCCCTCCAGAAAAAATATTAACAGATTGAAAAATGGGCGAAGTTGTAATCCCCATCATTGCTTTTCTAGAAGGGGGGATGACTATCTCCATGGGCCCCATCACTAGAAATTACCTCCGAAACCATAGGCTTAGTCCTGAACAGTGTATGCCTAATGTCTTTAGGATCTTAGGAGCAATTGATGATCTGAACCGTCACCTAGGACTGGGACTCACCTGGCTCGACGTGGTACACATGTACGAATGTCATAGTCAGCAAGGGGCGGGGTATTATCTAAAATTCCGGTCCGACATTGTTAGGCTCCTCTCCTGCCTTCCCAAATCTAACAAAGGGATGAAAGACGACTATGTGATCGTCTCAGGCGCGTGGCACGACGGTCTTCATTACCCAACCAAGCTAGGAGAGCTAGGTGGGACATGTTAGATTTAGGTTTACTAACAGTAGGTTTAGGACTTCTGCCTTTAAACAATTTTTTCTTCTTTTTGTATCATTATTTTCAAGTTTCTGACTAAGTTCTGCTATGATTTTTAACAGATAAAGACCACGTATCTCCTCGGCTAAGCCTTACAAACGTTACTGCGCTTAATTACCTATTAAGATCAGAAATCTTCGTAAGTGAGGACAGGCAGCTACGGTCGGTTCCTCTTATTCTTGGCTATACATCAAATCTGAAGGATTTTCAGTTGGCCGGCAACGCAATAAGGCAAGGAGACTACTGCCTTAAACGTATTGACGTAGCTTGGAAAGGCTTTTTGGCTCCGTTTGATCTTGAGCCCGTGCCACATCCAAATCCCCAGGGTGTACCATTGCTCCTCCAGCCAATCCAACAGGTTCTTCTTCCCGAGGACTCTTCGGAAGAAGAAGACATGACAGATTTAAAAAGCTTGATGAAGAACAGGGGTAAGAAGCTCGAGCCCAAAGGGACTAGTACGTCTCAACCGACTGTGAATCTTCCTCCACCACCCCTTTAGGCCCCTGATCTCGGCCTAAAGCCATTGCCAGATCTGAAAAAGAAGAGGCCTTTTGGTGCCTCGGAGGAAGGGGAAGTGGTTCCTTCAAAAGGGACCAAGCAACAGAAGGTGGTGAAAGACCATCGAAGTAAAAGGGGCTCATCCACTGAGAGCCGAAATAAGGCCCTCGTTGCTAATGTGCGCAGAGGACCTCGCACTTGGTCCCCAAGGTTAGAATTGGATGGCGCTCCAATCCCTTGGAAAACTTCCCTCAGGAACTACGATGGGGGGAGGGCAGGTCTTGTTGCCGAGGCTTTGGAGCAGCCACTGCTTCTCCCCCGGGACATGGAGTCTTACCGGCGCTTCAGCCAGCATGAACTCTTCTCGTCCCTAAAAAAGGATTTAGCCATGGTAAGGGAGTTAATCCATCTCTTCATTTTAGGATGTTGCTTGCTTTTTTTTTTTTTTTTAACTTGTTTTATGTTGTCTTTATCATTTTTACTGTGTAGATTACCCAGCAAGTCTTTGTGACGGAAGAGTGGAACAAAAAGACGTATATTGAAGCCCAAGCAGAGGCCCACTCTCGGTCCGAGGCAAAAAAGTCTTTGGGTAGCCTGAAGGAGGAGTATTTTCAACTGTCTAAGCAGTTCAAGGAGATCGTCAAGCAGAGAAATAGTCTTGATGCGGGCCTGAAGAATGCTGAGAAGCAGGCCGAAGACCAACGCCAGCTGCTGAATTTGACCGAGAGTAATTTGGCCACAGAGAAAGCACTGGTGAAGGATTTTCAGGCTGAACTTCAGAAAGCCAAGGAAACTGCCAAACGGGCCGAGAAGGATGCTTATTTGGCCAAAGAGGCAGTTGAGGCTGAAAGAAAAGTAGCATATCAGCTGGGGGTGGAGGAGACCCAAATCAGTCTCACTGAGCAGTTGGCTTCGGTCGACCGAGACTACTGCGACATAACTTGGGGGAAGGCAATGGATGCTGCTGGGGTCCCTGCGTACTCTCACCTAAGATTTCCTGGGAGCATATATTACGACCCGGATATTCGTGAAGTCCTAGAAGCTTTGAAGCAACCCGCAGTCAGCCAGACCCTTCCTGCTTCTGCTTAAGCACCGAGAGAGCTTGAGGGTCCTCAAGAAAAGGATAAAGAACAAGTGCCAGACGCTGCTGCTGCTCTGCCCCCTTAGACAGTTGATCATTCGGCTACTCAGACCAAGGCTTAAATATCTAGTAGTTTTTCCCTAGTATTTGTTTTGTTATTGTGGGGAGTAAAAGCCCAGATCTACCAATTGGGCCTGGGACCCTGTTTTTGGGGCTACTTTATGTCCGAAGAGTAATAACGGGTTGAGGTCGGGTTCACTTGAGGGCAGCAAACCCGGAGGTGGCGAAAGAGTACAATCCGAAGAGATCACCATTTATCTGAAGAGGTTCTACTCCTCGGATACGAATGGTCTTGATCAAATAAATGTACCGAAGGTCCGAATGCCCTTCCTGGCAATTTTAATGACAAAGATAAGCTCTGGGCATATCTGGGGGTGATAAGGATTGAGAAATATCTTAAGGAAAAGCTACTACCATCGTATTTAATGCCCTGCAGCAACTTTTCTGGCCGCATTTATGTGGAGAAGACCCCTGAACAGTGCAACCTCAGCTACCGCCACTCCCAAAAAGCTAGAGAAGATGCTTGATGTGACCTATACTCAAGTATGTAAGCAGATGGAGGACAAGTGGACAATGGGGATGATTAGGAAAGAAGTTATATAAAGAAGAAGAGCCCCTGATAGAGGGGGGATTCAGAGAGAAAGAGAAGAACGAAAACAATCTTGCTGTAGCTCTAAGACCTGTAATCTAACTTCATTCAATAAAAAGCCTCTTCGGACATTAGGTCTGCCTTTGTTTTCACGTGATTGTATGTTAGATTATTCACAAATACCATAACCAACTCTTGTTTAATTCATATCCGGCCCAGTTCTTTCACACACGCTCTACAAATTCATTGTCTTGGGTTCATAGGGCTCATATTCACTATCTCGTGGGCTTGGGCTACAAAAATTGACTCTACAATTGGCATTGTCTATGGGAAGAGCTTGTGCAAGGGTGAAAACAACAGTTGGTGATGGCAGAACGAAGTCAGCAACAAGCAGAATCTAGGGCATCCCAACATGCTGACCCTTTTCTTAACTTAGAAAGAAGGCAGGATCGTGAGGATAGTGTGCACACTTTGCATACTAGCCAAAGCCAATCACATGGCGGAAGTCACGTGTCCCATGTAGAGAAGAACCGGGACTTGCAACTAGAAGTTGAAAAACTGAAAAGGGAGTTGCGCCATACAAAGAGGAAACAGATTTCCTCGTATTCTGATAAAGATTTCGACGACGAGCAAGACGTCACTTATCAGCAGAAATCTTAGATACCGGCCAGTGAATCCTTTTCCTACGAAGAAGAGCCTCATCGCAAGAAGCAATCTAGAGGTCCATCATGCGGAGCCAACGTTTACCATCTACAAAGGTAAAACAGACCTGGTGGAGCACGTGAGCCACTTTAACCAAAGGATGGCTGTCTACTCCAGAGACGAAACCCTGATGTATAAAGTTTTCCCCTCCAGTCTAGGGCCGGTGGTAATGAGGTGGTTTGACAGCTTGAAGGCAGACTCTATTAATTCCTTCAAAGAGCTCACTCAGGCATTTGGTTCACGCTTTATCACATGCCGAAGAGTAGCCAGGCCCCTGTCTTCACTATTGTCCCTGAGCATGCAAGAGGGCGAGACTCTGAAGGCGTATTCAGATAGGTACTGTGAGATGTTTAATGATATGGAGGGTAACTCCGATGCAATGGCCCTCAGCACGTTCAAGCTCGGCCTCCCTACTGATCACGGTCTAAGGACCTCCTTATCTGGCAAACCAGTCACTAACATGCGTCAGCTTATGAATTGTATAGAAAAATTTAAAAGAGTTGAGGAAGATCAGCAGCAAGGGAAGGGAAAGGACAAAGCTACCCCCTAGGAGAGGAGGGATTTCTGGTTGGATCATTACAATAGCAATAAACTGCGTAGAGATTTCGCTGGGCAATCAGGATCGACCAACCCTCAAGCGGTCAATACTGTATTCAAAGAGCTGATGCACCAAGTTTCGGAAAAGATTAAAAACAAGCCATTCTTCAGGTGGCCGAATAAGATGGTAGGGAACCCTGAGAGGCGCAATCATAATCTCTATTGCCAGTATCATCAAGACCACGGGCATAGCACGGATGATTGCAGGAGCCTGTGGGATCATTTAGACCAGCTAGTCGGCGAGGGTAAGCTAAGACACCTTCTGCATCATTCCAGCGGCCGAGGAGGGCAGATGAGTTCAGGGCCCCGAAAAGATGATTCTTCAAAACTGCCATTGGGAACTATTAATGTCGTCTTCGTTGCACGAGGGAGAACAAGGTCTTGGACATCGAAGGTTATGTCGATAGTCCAATCACCGTCAGGGCATTTCGGCCATGGTCCGAAGAGATCTAAATCGGATGCCCCATTGATTATAGGATTCTCGGACGAGGACAAAATAGGGACCGTTCAGCCCCATGATGATGCCTTAGTAATAACCTTCAGAATTGGAGGATACGATGTAAAAAGGGTGATGGTAGACCAGAGTAGTGCTGTGGAGATAATGTACCCCGATCTCTACAAGGGGCTAGGTCTAAAACCTCAAGATTTAACACCATACAATTCCCCCCTCGTGAGTTTTGAAGGAAGAGTTGTCATCCCGAAAGGCCAGATACGCTTGCCCGTGCAGACCGGCTCTGAAGTGGTAGAGGTGGATTTTGTAGTTGTGGACGTGTACTCACCATATACAGCAATCGTAGCCAGACCTTGGCTTCACACACTGGGGGCTGTTTCCTCTACTTTGCATCAGAAAGTCAAGTATCCAGCTGAAGGGCAGGTTTATGAGATCCGAGGAGATCAGTTCGTAGCTAGACAGTGTTTAGTGGCTGCCACCCAACACGAGCTTGAAGCCGAGCCCTCGTCCAGGGCCGAAAGGAGTTTATAGCAGTTAAAGTCTCGGACATTACCCATTGAGGATTCGAACGAGGGCGCTCGATGCGAAGATTTAGTGAAAGTTGTCATTGGGGACGATCCTGAAAAATTCTTTCAAGTCGGATCTCAGCTGCCTACTCAGGAGAAAGAAGACCTAATAGAGTTGCTCAATAGGAATCTTGACGTGTTTGCCTGGAATGCTAACGAAGCCACAGGGGTGGATCCCCAATTCATTTGCCACAATCTTAAAGTCAACCCGTTGATTATTCCCAAGAAACAGCCTCCTCGGCGTCCATCTAGGGAGCATGCCGATGCAGTGAGAGAAGAGGTGGCCAAGCTCAAACAAGTTAGAGCTATTAAAGAAGTTTTCTACCCGGAGTGGTTAGCGAATACTGTGGTAGTAAAGAAGAAAAACGAAAAATGGCGAGTCTGTGTGGACTTCACTGACTTGAATAAGGCTTGTCCCGAGGATCCATTCCCCATACTAAAAATTGATCAGCTTGTGGATGCCACTATCGGCCACCCTCGGATGAGCTTCCTAGACGCTTTTCAAGGTTACCATCAGATACCACTAGCTCTGGATGACCAGGAGAAGACTGCTTTCGTTACCCCAGTTGGTAATTACCACTATAAAGTAATGTCGTTTGGCTTAAAAAACGCGGGGTCCACTTATCAAAGAATGATGACGAGGATGTTTGAACCATATCTGGGCAAAAATATTGAGATCTATATAGATGACATGGTGGTGAAAAGCAAGATTGTTGTTGAGCATGTGAAGGACCTGGAAAGTACCTTTGAAGTCCTTAGAAAGTACAAGCTCTGCCTAAACGCTTCCAAGTGCTCATTTGGCGTGGGGTCTGGTAAGTTTTTGGGATACATAGTAACTCACAGGGGAATTGAGGTTAACCCCAATCAGATTAAAGCCATCAACGATTTACAAGCTCCTCAGAACCCAAAGGAAGTTCAGAAGCTGACTGGAATAACTGCTACCCTGAATCGATTTATCTCTCGATCAGCAGACCGGTGTCGGCCCTTTTTCTCTTTGCTCCACAAGTAGAAGGGATTCGAGTGGACCGAAGAATGTGCTTTGGCCTTTCAGCAACTTAAAGATTATCTAGCTCGGCCGCCAATAATGTCCAGTCCTGAGCAAGATGAAGTATTATTTGCTTACATTACTGTAGCTCCCTGCGCGGTGAGCTTGGTGCTGATACGATCTGATTGTGGTGTGCAAAGACCGGTTTATTATGTGAGTAAGTCGCTGCATGAGGCCGAGATCCGTTATTTGCCACTGGAGAAGGCTATCCTAGCAGTGGTGCTTGGTACACGAAAGTTACCTCACTATTTCCAGGCACATACAGTCATTGTTCTTACTCAGCTCCCACTCAGGGCTATACTCCGAAGTGCTGACTATACGGAGAGAATGGCTAAGTGGGGTACGATTTTAGGGGCTTTCGATATCAAATATATGCCCCGCACATCGGTCAAAGGCCAGGTCCTTGCGGATTTAGTAGCTGAGTTCATGGAGCCCCAACTAAAAGAAGTGATGCCTATGTCAGACATGGATGAAAAATCAGTTGGCATGATTTCTCAGCAAGGCCCCTCCCGTTGGGGAAGTGTATGTAGATGGTGCTGCAAATCAAAAAGGTTCTGGAGTGGGGCTAGTGTTGATATCCCCTGAAAGAATCATTATCGAAAAGTCGTTAAGGCTGGACTTCTCGACAACAAACAATGAGGCGGAGTATGAGGCCCTACTGACGGGAATGGCTATGGTCCGAAAAATGGGAGGAAAGTCTGTGGAATTGTTCTCGGACTCAAGGTTAGTCGTGGGTCAAGTACAAGGAGAGTTCGAGGCGAAAGATGAAAGAATGCAGGGGTACCTAAGTCAAGTTAAATGTCTGCCATTGGAGTTTGACTCTTTTAGTTTGCTGCACATTCCCAAAAATGGTAACGTACATGCTGACTCTTTGGCTACGCTTGCTACCTCCTCGGCGCAAAATTTGCCCAGAGTCATCCTCGTTGAGGACTTGCATGGACCTATAGAGACAAAAAAGAATGTAGTTCAAGTTCACCAAGTTAGGACCGGACCCTGCTGGATAGACCCTATAATTAAATTTTTGAAAGAAGACATCTTGCCTAAAGAAAGAGAGGAAGCTGACAAAATTCGGAGGAAGGCGACCAGATTCTGGCTATCCGAAGACCAGAGATTGTATAAACGCTCCTATTCAGGACCATATTTATTATGCATGCATCCTGAAGCGGCCGAGTTACTGCTAGAAGAATTTCATGAAGGAATATGTGGAAGCCATACGGGAGGAAGGTCTTTGGCTCATCGGGCTATTACTCAAGGCTATTGGTGGCCGAACATGCAAAAAGAAGCCCTCGAGTATGTTAAAAAGTGCGATCAGTGTTAGAAATTCGCCCCAAACATTCATCAATCAGGTGGAACTCTTAATCCACTATCCAGCCCATGGCCTTTCGCCCAATGGGGCTTAGATATCGTAGGACCATTCCCTAAAGCTGCAAGAAACAGGAAATACCTCCTGGTCGGACCAGACTATTTCACCAAGTGGGTCGAAGCTGAACCTCTGGCCAACATTAGAGACGTGGATGTGCAAAAGTTTGTATGGAAAAATATTGTCACTCGGTTTGGGATTCCTCATGCTCTAATCTCGGACAATGGCCTGCAGTTCGATAGCAAGGCATTCAGGAACTATTGTAGTGAGCTAGGAATTATAAACAAATACTCCACCCCTGCTTATCCCCAGGGTAATGGGCAAGTAGAGGCTGTCAACAAGGTCATAGTATATGGCCTAAAGAAAAGACTTGACGACGCGAAGGGCAAATGGGTGAAAGAACTACCACACGTACTTTGGGCCTACAAAACTACGCCTCGCAGATCTACTGGAGAGACCCCCTTTTCAATAACCTATGGAGTTGAAATTGTCATACCTCTGAAAACGGGATTTCCAACATTGAGGACCAGTTCATTCAGTCCGACCAGCAAACAATGAGCAGCTAGAGAGGAGTTTAGACCTGATTAATGAAAGGAGGGAAAGTGCAATGGTTTAGCTGGCACATTACCAACAAAAGCTCAGGCAGGGCTACGATGCTAATGTAAGGCTAAGGCCTTTAGAACCCGGTGATCTGGTGCTGAGAAAAGTTGTGGGTACTGCAAAGAACCCAGCTTGGGGAAAGTTAGGACCCAATTGGGAAGGGCCGTATCGTATTACTTTAGGGGCTGGCATTGGGGCGTATTTCTTAGAAGATTTGGATAGTCATGTAATACCCTGCCCTTGGAATGTAAATAACCTCAAAAGGTACTATTATTAATCGAACGTTCTCTTCAAATAATATGTTGATTCTGTATATGTACTGTTCTCTAAGTGTTTAAACTTAAATCTAATCATGCCTGTAGTCCTCGGACCAGATGATTTGGGTTAGTTAACACTGTTACTGTTCTCTAAGTGTTTAAACTTAAAATCCAATCATACCTTTAGTCCTCGGACCAGATGATTTGGGTTAGTTAACACTGTTACAGTTCCCTAAGTGTTTAAACTTAAATCTAATCATACCTGTAGTCCTCGGACCAGATGATTTGGGTTAGTTAACACTGTTACGGTTCTCTAAGTGTTTAAACTTAAATCCAATCATACATGTAGTCCTCGGACCAGATGATTTGGGTTAGTTAACACTGTTACGGTTCTCTAAGTGTTTAAACTTAAATCCAATCATGCCTGTAGTCCTCGGACCAGATGATTTGGGTTAGTTAACACTGTTACTGTTCTCTAAGTGTTTAAACTTAAAATCCAATCATGCCTGTAGTCCTCGGACCAGATGATTTGGGTTAGTTAACACTGTTACGGTTCTCTAAGTGTTTAAATCGACCATAACTTACGATTAGCTTCTTTAGTTATGTTTAACTCAAAGCCGAGGGGTAATAACACTTCGTATTTTTGACAAGACATGTGAGACTTCTATAATTACTCGCTGCTTACTAGTAACTCTTATATAAACTGTTCCACTCAGTACCAACTTCAATTATTCGTATCATCAGTATGATATGGTAGTCAAGCTTACTCGCACTGATGTAATTACAAAGTACAGTTATATACAGCAATGATAAATCATAAGACATGTAACAAAAACAGTAAACAAAAGAGAAACTGTTTCATTAATCAAAAGAAAGTGGTTTACAATTCCTCATAGGAAAACAAAATAAATGCAAGTACAAAACAAAAGCCCCTATGCTTAAGCCTTCTCTTGGGGAGCCTGAGGACCAGCAGCCTGACTGGACTGAGCCGCAATAGTCTCTAGAGGTTGGTCTTTAGATCCTGGGAGGGTCTTCTTTTCGCCCAGGTCCTTACTTTTATCCTCGGGCACTTCAGCTGTCTTGCTCTGCTCGCCAGGCTGACCAGACCCCTTGGAAGCCTCAAGGCTGGTAGGGAGGACTTGGCCGACCAGGGGTTGCTCCGAGGCCTCTGAAAGCTGTGGGGGAAGATCAGACCCTGGGAGTTCTCGGATCTCAGGGTCATAATATATGCTCCCAGGCAGTCTTAGATCCAAGTCCACAGGTACCCCAGCAACATCCAGTGCCTTTCCCCAGGTTATGTCGCAATAGTCTCGGCTGACCAAGGCAAACTGCTCAGTGAGGGTGGTCTGAGTCTCATCCACCCCCAGCTCATATGCTGCTTTCCTTTCAGCTTCAATTGCCTCCTTAACTAGCTGAGCATTCTGTTCGGCCAGCCGGACTTTCTCTCTAACTTTCTGGAGCTCAGCCTTGAGGCCCTTCACCATCTCTCTCTCTGTCTCCAGATTGATTTCGGCCATGTTCAGTTGTTTACGCTGCTCTTCGGCCTGTTTTTCAGCGGTTTTGAGGCCAGCGTCAAGGCTGTTCCTCTGGTTGGTCATATCCTTGAATTCCTCTGATAGATGAGCATATTCCTCCTTCAATTTGCCTAAAGACTTCTCCGCCTCAGACCTAGAGTAGATCGCCGCTTGGGCTTCGTTGTAGGACTTTTTGTTCCACTCCTCGACCACAAAAATTTGCTGGATAACCTACATAATGGAAATTTCGAATGTAAGGCACAGAAAAAGGGAAAAAGTAAAAAGGCTCAACGATTTAACTAAACAGACTAGGTTCACTTACCATGGCTATATCCCTCTTAAGGGACAGGAAGAGCTCCTGTTGGTTGAAACACCTGTAAGACTCCATGTCATATGGGAGGAGGAGTGGCTGCTCCAAGGCCTCAGCAACATAACCTGCCCTTACACCGTCATAATTCCTAAGGGAGGTGTCCCAAGGGATCGAAGCGCCATCCAACTCCAACCTCAGAGACCAGATGCGAAGTCCTCCTCGGCGGACATCAGCCACAACCTCATCTCTGCTTTCCGTGGACGAGGCCCTCTTACTCCAGTGGTCCTTCACCACCTTCTGTAGTTTAGTCCCCCTTGGGGGCGCTACCTCTTTCTCTTCGTCCGTAGGGACGTGGGGCCTTTTCTTTTTTAAGTCCGGCAGAGGCTTCAACCGAGATCAGGAGCCTGAGGAGGTGCTGGAGGAAGGCTCATGGGCGGTTGGGACGTACTGGTCCCTTTAGGTTCAGCTTTTTTGCCCCTATTCCTCATCAAACTCCTTAAGTCTGCCATATCTCCCTCGTCTGAAGAGTCTTTTAGAAGAGCAGCTGTTGGAACAGGAGGATGTACAGCAGATTGCCTATCAATCTTCTCTTCGGAGTCTGAGGACGGTATCACTTAGACCCCTCCTGAAGCTTCTCCCCCGAATTGAAATCTGTCTATCTGCTTTTCTAGCGAGGAGGTCGAAGAACCAACCCTTTCACTTGCGACCACCGGTTCAAGGAGGACTTGGGCAACTAGCTGAACAAGTAGCAGTACACCCTGTGGATTGGGATGTGGCACAGGCGCAAGATCGTGGGGCGCTACGATTAAGATGATGATCCCCCTGTGTTATTGCGTTGCCGACGGGCTGAAAATCTTTCGGTTTCGCCTGGTAGCCGAGAATAAGAGAAGCCGACCGGAGCTGTCCATCCTCGCTTACAAAGATCTCTGATCTTAGTAGGTAATTGAGTGCGGCGGTGTTGGTAAGGCTGAGCCGAGGGGAGACGTGTCTCCTATCTGTTAAGAATCACAGCAGAACTTTATCAGAGACTCGAAACTAACAACACAGAGAGAATTAAAAATTGTTAAAAGGGAGAAATCTTAAGTCTACTGTCAGTAAGCCTAAATCTAACGTGTCCCACCTGGCTCTCCTAGCTTAGTTGGGCAATGGGGACCGTCGTGCCATGCGCCCGAGACGATCAGATAATCGTCTTTCATCCCTTTGTTAGATTTAGAGAGGCAGGAAATGAGTCTAACCTCGTCGGACTGGGATTTGAGATAATATCCCGCCCCTTGTTGGCTGTGGCACTCATACATGTGCACCACATCGAGCCAGGTGAGGCCCAACCTTAAATGGCAGTTCAGATCATCAACTGCTCCTAGAATCCTAAACATATTAGGCGCACATTGGTCCGGGCTAAGCCTATGGTTCCTAAGATAACTACTGGTGATGGGACCTATAGGGATGGTCATCCTTCCTTCTAGGAAGGCAATGAGGGGGATAACAACTTCGCCCGTCTTGCGATCTGTTAATATTTTTTCTGGAGGGCAATACCTCACACCCACATTTGGGGGTATGCGATGTGCAGCCCTAAATGCCTCCAACTGATCAGGGCTATCCACTAAGTACTGGAGTTTACCCATAGCACTTAAAACAGAAATATGGCTAGCCGAAGAGAAGACTAAAGGATCTAATGGATGACAACTTACAAGAACTAGGTCGGAGAGAGATTTTCAAACTCGTAGAAGGATTCTTGAAGACTCTGGGGAAGACTGGAATTGGTGACTAAGAGAGTGGGATGGAGTCGCGTGATTGTTCTTGCTGGGTCGTCTAAAAGTTTGCAAAGTGAGGAAGAAGTAACTTCTTTTGAGGATTTATACCGGGTCACATGAAAGGGCGGAAGTTATTTCGCCCAAACCCTGGGGAAGAACCACGTCCGTCAGATCAACCATTCACCATTGGATACAAAGGACAAAGCGCCACCTGGAACAATTAATGCAGCGCCTTGAAAATATGAAAACAACAGCAGCAATGATGAAGCGCTTATATCTATGCCTACACATGTGCCAGGTCAGACATGTAGCTATTCTCAAACTTTTTACTCCGTGACAAGTCAAAATCCCACCTTTTCTCCTCGGATGCGAGGGAAAAATTAAGATTTTGAGGGACTATTGTGGGGGATAAAAGCCGAGATCTACCAATTAGGCCTGGGGCCCTTTTTTGGTTCTATTTTATGTCCGAAGAGCAATAACGGGTTGGGGTCGGGTTCACCTGGGGGCAGCAAACCCGGAGGTGGCGAAAGAGTACAATCCGAAGAGATCACCATTTATCCGAAGAGGTTCTACTCCTCAGATACGAATGGTCTTGATTAAATAAACGTACCAAAGGTCCGAATGCCCTTCCTGGCAATTTTAATGACAAAGATAAGCTCTAGGCATGTCTGGGGGTGATAAGGATGGAGAAATATCTCAAGGAAAAGCTGCTACCACCGTATTTAATGCCCTGCAGCAACTTTTCTGGCCGCATTTATGTGGAGAAGACCCCTGAACAGTGCAACCTCAGCTACCGCCACTCCCAAAAAGCTAGAGAAGATGCTTGATGTGACCTATACTCAAGTATGTAAGCAGATGGAGGACAAGTGGATGATGGGGATGATTAGGAAAGAAGCTATATAAAGAAGAAGAGCCCCTGATAGAGGGGGGGATCCAGAGAGAAAGAGAAGAACGAAAACAATCTTACTGTAGCTCTAAGACCTGTAATCTAACTTCATTCAATAAAAAGCCTCTTCGGACATTAGGTCTGCCTTTGTTTTCACGTGATTGTATGTTAGATTATTCACGAATACCATAACCAACTCTTGTTTAATTCATATCCGGCCCAGTTCTTTCACCCACGCTCTACAAATTCATTGTCTTGGGTTTATAGGGCTCATATTCACTATCTCGTGGGCTTGGGCTACAAAAATTAACCCCACAGTTATATAGTTAGTTTTTTTTTTTTTATGTAAGGACTTGTATACCACTCTATTTTAATTAATGAAATCCTTCATCTTTCATTTTTTGATGTCCTTGTTGCCTGTATCACTAGGCTTACTATTATTGCAAATAACCATAACTTGTGAGCATAGTAGTGTAGGTAAACTTAACCGTAATATTAGGCTGATGAAGCGAATAGTCTTTACTTAATACCGAAGAGAGTGGTTTATATAAGAATTATTAGTAAGTATTGAAAGCAATAAGTGATATGGAAGTTTCATAGGCCTTCTTGAAGGTGTACAAAGCGTATTTTAACTGAAGAGTCTTGTTGTAAGTTAGAGTCAAGTGCATTTAAGAATTCAAGCATGATTCATTATAAGGTTAAATTTCAATAATAATAACTGTAGGGAGGTGTGACTAGCAAATATCATCTGGTCTGAAAGCTACAGACATGAGAAGGAGTATCAACTAACCCAAATCATCTGGTCCGAAAACTACAGGCATGATTGGATTTTAAGTTTAAACCCTTAGAGAATCTAGAACGAGTGTTAACTAACCCAAATCATCTGGTCCGAAGATTACATACATGATTGAATTTAAGTTTTAAACACTTAGAGAATCTAGAACGAGTGTTAACTAACTCAAATCATCTGGTCCGAGGACTACAGGCATGATTGAATTTAAGTTTAAACACTTAGAGAACTTGGAACGAGTGTTAACTAACCCAAATCATCTAGTCCGAGGACTACAGGCATGATTGAATTTAAGTTTAAACACTTACAGAACTTGGAACGAGTGTTAACTAACCCAAATCATCTGGTCCGAGAACTACAGGCATGATTGAATTTAAGTTTAAACACTTAAAGAACTTGGAACGAGTGTTAACTAACTCAAATCATCTGGTCTGAGGACTACAGGCATGATTGAATTTAAGTTTAAACACTTAGAGAATCTAGAATAAGTGTTAACTAACCCAAATCATCTGGTCCGAGGACTACAGGCATGATTAAATTTAAGTTTAAACACTTAGAGCACTACTCACATACAAAATCAGCATATTGATTGAAGAAAATATTCGATTAATAATAGTACGTTTTGAGGTTATTTACATTCCAAGGGCGTGGTATTACATGACTATCCAGGTCTTCTAAGAAATATGCCTCAATGCTAGCCCCTGAAGTAATACGATATGGTCCTTCCTAATTGGGTCCTAACTTTCCCTAAGTTGGGTTCTTTGCGGTGTCGACAACTTTCCTCAGCACTAAATCACCAGGTTCTAGAGGTCTTAGCCTTACATTGGCATCATAGCCATGCCTGAGCTTTTGCTGGTAATGCGCCAGTCGAACTAATACATATTCTCTATTTTCATCAATCAAGTCCAAACTTCTCTCTAGCTGCTCATTGTTGCCGGTCGGATTGAACGAACTGGTTTTTAGTGTTAGGAACCCAGTTTCCAAAGGTATGACAGCTTCAGCCCCATAGGTCACTGAGAAGGGGGTCTCTCTTGTAGATCTGCGAGGCGTAGTTCTGTAGGCCTAAAGTACGTGTGGCAATTTTTCCACCCACTTACCCTTCGCGTCGTCTAACCTTTTCTTTAAGCCATTTACTATGACCTTGTTAACAGCTTCTGCTTGCCTATTACCCTGGGGATAAGTAGGAGTGGAGTATTTGTTTATGATTCCCAATTCGCTACAATACTTTCTGAATGCCCTACTATTAAACTATAAGCCATTATCCGAGATGAGAGTATGAGGAACCCCAAATCGAGTGACGATATTCTTCCACATAAATTTTTGCACATCCACGTCTCTGATGTTGGCCAAAGGTTCAGCCTTGACCCATTTGGTGAAATAGTTAGTGCCGACCAGAAGGTATTTCTTGTTTCCTGCAACCTTAGGGAATGGTCCCACGATATCTAAGCCCCATTGGGCGAAAGGCCATGGGCTGGATAATGGATTAAGAGTTCCCCCTGGTTGATGAATGTTTAAGGCAAACCGCTGACATCGATCGCACTTTTTAACGTACTCGTGGGCTTCCTTTTGCATATTTGGCCACCAATAATCTTGAGTAATAGCTCCGTGAGCCAAGGACCTACCTCCCGTGTGGCTTCCACAGATTCCTTCATGCAATTCCTCTAGTAGCAACTCAGCCGCTTCAGAATGCATGCATAACAAGTATGGTCTTGAATAAGAGCATTTGTATAATTTCTGGTCCTCGGATAGCCAGAATCTAGTCACCTTCCTTCAAATTTTGTCAGCTTCCCCCTTTCTTCAGGCAAAGTATCCTCTTTCAAGAATTTAATTATAGGATCCATCCAGCAGAGCCCTGTCCTGATTTGCGCCGAAGAAGTAGCGAGAGTGGCTAAAGAATCATCGTGTGCATTACCACCTCTGGGGATGTGCATCAGACTGAAAAATTCGAACTCTGACCATAAACATTTAACTTGGCTCAAGTATCCCTGCATTCTTTCATCATTCGCCTTAAATTCGCCTTGTACTTGACCCACGACTAACTTTGAATCCAAGAACAACTCCGCTGCCTTTCCTCCCATTCTTCGGACCATAGCCATTCCCATCAGTAGGGCTTCATACTCCGCCTCATTATTCGTTGCCGGGAAATCCAGCCTTAATGACTTTTCAATGATGATTCTTTCGGGGGATATCAGCACCAGCCCTGCTCCAGAACCTTTCTGGTTTGCTGCGCCGTCCACGTACACTTCCCAATGGGACGGGCCTTGTTGAGAAATCATGCCAACCGATTTTTCATCCATGTTCGATGTGGGCGTTACTTCTTCTAAATGGGGCTCCGTGAACTCGGCTACCAAATCCGCAAGTACCTGGCCCTTGACCGATGTACGAGGCATATATTTGATATCAAACACCCCCAAGATCGTACCCCATTTAGCAATTCTTCCAGTATAGTTAACACTTTGGAGTATAGCCCTGAGTGGGAGCTGAGTGAGGACAATGACCGTATGAGCCTGAAAATAGTGAGGTAACTTTCGTGTACCGAGCACTACTGCTAGGATAGCCTTCTCCAGCAGCAAATAACGGATCTCAGCTTCATGCAGTAACTTACTTACGTAATAAACTGGTCTTTGCACACCACAATCTGCTCGTATCAGCACCAAGCTTACAGCATAGGGAGCCACAGCAATGTGGGCGAACAAGACTTCATCTGGTTCAGGACTGGACATGATTGGTGGTCGAGCTAGATAATCTTTAAGTTGCTGAAAGGCCACAGAACATTTTTCAGTCCGCTCAAATCCCTTCCACTTGTTAATCAAAGAGAAGAAATGCCAACATCTGTCTGCTGATCGAGAGATAAATCGGTTCAGGGCTGTAGTCATTCCAGTCAGTTTCTGGACTTCCTTCGAATTTCAAGGAGCTTGTAAATTGTTGATGGCCTTTATCTGATCGGGGTTAACCTCAATTCCCCTGTGAGTCACCATGTACCCCAAAACTTGCTTGACCCCACACCGAATGAGCATTTGGAAGCGTTTAGGCGTAGCTTGTACTTCCTCAGAACTTCAAAGGTACTTTCAAGGTCCTTCACATGTTCAGCAACAATCTTGTCTTCACCACCATGTTATCTATGTAAATTTCGATATTTTTACCCAGCTGTAGTTCAAACATCCTCATCATCATTCTTTGATAGGTAGATCCCGCGTTTTTCAGACCAAATGGCATCACCTTATAGTGATAATTACCAATAGGGGTGACAAAAGCGGTCCTCTCTTGATCCTCCAGGGCTAGTGGTATCTGATGGTAGCCTTGGAAAGCATCCAAGAAACTCATCCGAGGATAGCCAACAGTGGCATCCACAAGCTGATCAATTTTTGGCATGGGGAATGGATCCTTAGGACAAGCCTTATTTAGGTCAGTGAAGTCTACACAGACTTGCCACTTCCCCTTTTTCTTCTTCACCACCACAGTATTCGCTAACTACTCCGGGTAAAAAACTTCTTTGATAACTCCAGCTTGTTTGAGTTTTGCTACCTCTTCTCTTACTGCATCTGCATGTTCCTTAGATGGGCGTCGAAGAGGTTGCTTCTTGAGGATAATCAATGGGTTGACTTTAAGATGGTGACAAATAAACTGGGGATCCACTCCTAGGGCTTCATAAGCATTCCAGGCAAATAAGTCAAGATTCCTCTTGAGTAACTCTATCAGCTCTTCCTTCTCCTGAAGAGGTAGCTGGGATCCGACTTGAAAGAACTTTTCAGGATCATCTCCGATAACAACCTTCACTAGATCTTCGCATTGAGCGCCTTCGTTTGGATCTTCAAAGGGCAATACTCGAGACTTTAGCTACTATAAACCCCTTTCGGCCTTAGACGAAGACTCAACTTCGGGTTCATGCTGGATGGCAGCCACTAAGTATTGCCTGGCTACAGACTGATCTCCCCGAATTTCACAAACTTGTTCTTCAGATAGATACTTAACTTTCTGATGTAGGGTAGAGGAAACAGCCCCCAGTGTGTGAAGCTAAGGCCTGGCTACAATTGCCGTATAAGGGGAATACATATCCACAACTATGAAGTCCACCTCTACCACCTCCGAGCCGGTCTGCACGGGTAATTGTATCTGGCCCTTCGGGGTGACCAACCTTCTTTCGAAACTTACAAGGGGGGAATCGAATGGTGTTAAATCCTGAGATTTTAGGCCTAGCCCCTTGTAGAGATCGGGGTACATTATCTCCACCGCGCTACCCTGGTCCACCATTACCCTCTTCACATCATACCCACCAATTCTGAGGGTGATTACTAAAGCGTCATCATGGGGCTGGATAGTCCCAATCTTGTCCTCGTCTGAGAATCCTATAACCAATGGAGCATCCAAATTAGATCTCTTCGGACCATGGCCGAAATGCCCTGCCGGGGATTGGACTATTGACATAACTTTCGATGGCCAGAATTCTGTTCTTCTCGGTGCGGCGAAGACGACATTAATAGTTCCCAATGGCTGTTTTGAAGAATCATCCTTTCGGGGCCCTGAACTCATCTGCCCTCCTTGGCCACTAGAATGGTGCAGGAAGTGCCTTAGTTTACCCTCGCCGACCAGTTGATCTAAATGATCCCACAGGCTCCTGCAATCCTCTGTGGTATGCCTATGGTCTTGATGGTACTGGCAGTAGAGATTATGATTACGTCTCTCAGGATTTCCCACCATCTTATTCGGCCACCTGAAGAATGGCTCGTTTTTTATCTTTTCCAAAACTTGGTGTATTGGCTCTTTAAATACAGTGTTGACTACTTGAGAATTGGTCGATCCTGATTGCCCAGCAAAATCTCTACGCGGTTTGCTGCTATTGTAACAATCCGACCTGAAATCCCTCCTCTCCTGGGGGATAACCTTGTCCTTTCCCTTCCCTTGCTGCTGATCTTCCTTAACTCTTTTAAACTTTTCTATACGGTCCATGAGCTGACGCATGTTAGTAACTAGTTTATTAGATAAGGATGTCCTTAGACCATGGTCAGTAGGGAGGCCAAGCTTGAATGTGCTGAAGGCCATTGTATCAGAGTTGCCCTTCATATCATTAAACATCTCCCAGTACCTATTTGAATATGCCTTCAGGGTCTCACCCTCCTGCATGCTTAAGGATAACAGTGAAGACAAGGGTCTGGCCACTTTTCGGCATGTGACAAAACGGGAACCAAAAGCTTGAGTGAGCTCCTTGAAGGAGTTGACGAAGTTTTCTTCCAGGCTATCAAACCACCTCATTGCGATCGGTCCAAGGCTGGAGGGAAAGACCTTGCACATTAGAGCCTCGTCTCTGGAATAGACAGCCATCCTCTGATTAAAGTGGCTCACATGTTCCACAGGGTCCGTCTTACCATTATAGATGGTAAACGTCGGCTGGTTGAAACGCCGAGAAAGTCTTGCTTTTTCGATTTTACGTGTAAAAGGTGACTTAGAGATTTGATTCAAAGCCCTGCTCATAGCATCGTTCCCTACTCCTCCGTGTGATGGGCTTCGTAGTTGCCTCTTATGATGATGCTCCTCTTCATAGGAAAAGGATTCACTAGCTGGTGTTCGAGATTTCTGCTTTTAAGAGACGTCCTGTTCGTCTTCGGAATCTTCATCAGAGTGTGGAGAAATCCGTTTCCTCTTTGCATGGCGCAACTCCCTTTTTAGCTTTTTAATTTCTAGTTGCAAATTTTGGTTTTCTTCTGCATGAGACACGTGACTTCCCCCATGCGGTTGGCTTCGACTAGTATGCGCAGTGTGCACACTTCCTTCACGATTTTGTCTTCATTCCAAATTGAGGAAAGGGTCTACGTGTTGGGTTGCCCTAGATTCTGTTGGTTGTTGTCCTGATTCGACCATTATTAGCTATTGTTTTCACTCCTGCACAAGCTCTCCCCACAGACGGCGCCAATTGTAAGGTTAGAATTTGTAGCTCAAGACTAAGAAGTATGAATTATGAGCCTAATGAACCCAGAACAATGAATTTGTAGAGAGTGGGTGAAAGAGCTAGGCTAATTGTGAATCAAATAGTGATCAACTAAGATAGTTAATGATGAATTAACATGCAATCAGGCTTGAACAACTAAACCAATGAATATCCGAAGAGGTGTTTTATTGAATAAAAGATGGTTACAATTCTTAAAGCTACAGTAAAATTGTATTCTTCTTCTTTTTCTCTCTTTCTTCCCCTCCTCATTATCAGAGGCTTCTTCCCTTTATATAGCATCCTTCCCCTTCATCTTCATCGTCCACTTGGTCTTCATCTAAGCATCCACTTGAGTATATGTCATGTCAAGTCTCCTTTTTAGTTTTCTATGAGTGGTGGTAGCTGAGATTATACTGTTAAGGGGTCTTCTTCAGATAAATGCGGCCAGAAAAGTAGCTGTAAAGCATTAAACACGGTTGTAGCAGCTTTTCCCTTTAGATATTTCTTCGTTCTTATCATCTCCAGACATGCTTATAGTTTATCTTCGTTATTGGAACTGTTAGGAAGATCATTCGGACCCTCCAAACATTTGATTGATCAAGAGTATTCGTATTCGAGGAGGAAGACCTCTTCGGACAACTGATGACCTCTTCGGAATGCATTCCTCATTCACTTTCAGGTATGATTCTTCCACATGGACCCCTTCCCAGATATTTTCTTCTCTTCGGACATCCAGTAGTCTTCGAATAGGGCCCCAGGCCCAATACATTAGGTTGGGCTTTCACCCCCCACACCAGTAATTAACCCCTACTGGTAGAGTTCAGATCATCAGAGAACATAATCCGAGAACATTTCATACTTATACATCATACTGAAATTCTTAGTTTACATAACATTTCATAATAATAGGATTTCCATTCTTTTATTTAAACATCATGTTCGTGGAATTAGTAATAGCATCAATATGCTTAAATCATATACATAGGGTTTCGAAAGCTCACGAACATATCTTTGTCTAAAACATGATTACATGTCATATCTCTAATCAAAAACTTTTTAATGCATAATATACTTTAAAATAATCTCATGACTTACCAAATACTCATATAACTTATCCCTTACCTAAAAGCAGAGGAACCGAGAGCATACAGTCGAAAGAGCTTAGACTTGGCGACTGGTAACACCTAAACCAAAATAAAAGCTTATTACTATCCACTATTCCTTATCATAAACTTACATATTCATCTCAAAACTAATCTCTTAGAATCAAGGAAATCCTAATCTCACCTCAATGAGGTTCCCACAAACATACTATGCACACATCAACAAATGATGTGTCAAATTGAAGAAAAACCATCATTCTCATATTTATATCATATCTCTAGAAGAGCGAACTTCATTTCAAAATGTGCTTTGAGCTTAGGGCTATAATGCATGCATAAACATAAACTCTTTTAAGCATGGTCATATAACCATATATACTCACATGGCAACATACAACGCATTGAACAAGACAGCTTCATAAAACAACAGTAGGACAATTTAGAACCCCTCATTTGAGTACTAAACCTTGAAAATGTTATAACATTTTTTCTTGTCACAATATTTTCACAATTGCGAGATCTCAGTTCCTTATAGATAAAAATAAAATAAAATAAAAAGAAATGCTATGTCCACAACATTTTTCACAATAATTTTGTAACAAATTTTATGTGGCAAGGTATTTTTGAAGGATAAAAAAGTGATACCAGTAGTGGGTTTAATTTAAAACCAATAACAACTTGTCATTTATAATTTGTTCTAAAAATGTTATGGATGTAACATTTCTCTCAAATAAAATAATATATATATATTCAGATCCTAAAAATAAAAGGATTGTGAAAATGTTTTAATATTTTGTTGTATTCTTAGACTTTTTTTTTAGTATATATAGTCAAATTGGGTGAGCCAAAATTCACTGTACGTTTTATGCACAATTTTCTTGTATTGTCTTTTTGTTTGTTTTTTTTAATGTATAATTTTTAAATTAGTAATAATTTTTTACCTAAGATTTTTTATGAAAATGTTGTGAACATAAAAATTAAATAATAAAATATCAAATTGGAACCTACCATAGCTGAAAATAAAAAATATTATGAAAATGTTGTGACGTTTTGTTATATTCCTAAACTTCTTTTTTGTGTGACATTTTGTTGTATTCCTAGGCTTCTTTTTTTGTTTAGTCAAATTTAGTAAGCCAAAATTCATTGTTTTAGGCACAATTTTCTTCAGTTGGCCTTTTATTTTATTGGGATAATTACACTTTACCCACCTGTGGTTTTCCTTTATTTCGATTTGCCTACCCGTGGTTTCAATTTTGACACTTTATCCACCTGTGATTTCCTCCATTACTACTTCGTAACCCACCTCCAGTGCGACGTTACTCTAACACAAAAACTTATAAAAAACAGAACGTAAAACAGATTAAACACTCCTCATGCATTGAGAACCTCCTAGGTTTTGATTGTGCAAGCAAACTGAAGAAGAAGGAGACACAATGTTCATCTAGCATTTGACACTGATCAAACTAATTTATTTTTAAACTTATAAACAAATGGACTAAAAAGTTTTGGTGAGACAAATTTACCCTCAAAGGCTCACACCCACTGACCCACATAACCCAGTCTGAAAAATCCCCAAATCTGAAAAGCTTGAAACCCCAACGCCACTCCCACCAGACCAGCAGAGGCTGATCTTCGCCGGGAAGCAGCTCGAAGACTTGCGCACCCTTGCCGACTATAACATCCAGAAGGAATCGACCTTTCACCTCGTCCTCCGTCTCCGTGGTGGTATGCAGATCTTCGTCAAGACCCTCACCAGAAAGACCATTACTTTGGAGGTGGAGAGTTCAGATACCATCGACAACGTGAAGGCGAAGATCCAGGACAAGAAGGGGATCCCACTAGACTAGCAGAGGTTGATCTTCGCCGGAAAGTAGCTCGAGGACGGTCGCACCGTTGCTGACTACAACATCCAGAAGGAGTCCACCATTCACCTTGTCCTCCGCCTCCGTGGTGGTGCTTTTTGAGGAGTGAAAAAGCCCTGATTTATGATTGAAAATTATGGTTTTATGATTTATGGTTTTGTTTAATTGTTGTTGCTTTAATGGTGGAAACATCAAAAACTCATTTATATTTATATTATTATGTCTATGGCCCTGATGTGGCCTTTAAATAAATTTGATGATGTTGTTGTGTTTGTAAGTATATTTGTGCTATGAATTGTGTTTGAATTGTGTGCTTGATGATACCTCCATGTTTAGGTGCTTTGGTTTTCAAACCCAGGCATAATTGGTAAAGAAGAAACTCAATTGATTTTTCTTAGAACTCCTAGAACAATAGTTGAGACTAGTAGGAGTGTTCAACGGAAGCCTTCTTCCGTCGTTGAAGCTAACCGTTACTGAAGCAACAAAAAGACTTTGAACCTTCTTGTTATACACAAACAAAAGACAAATTTTTTGATTAATTGAAAGTTTCTGAAGAAGAAACCTCTCCTACGTTGTTGAAAGTTCACTAGTGATTTTAAATATTGACTTGCTTGGTTTGGTGTGGAGTAAAAGAGAAATCTTTGAGGGATTCTTGGCTTCTTTGAGTTGGCAGAAAGTTGCTCTTGGAGGTTTGCTAGAAAATTTTGTTTTGTCAGTCTTTTGTTTTTGTTCATTTGATTTTCTTTTACCTTGAAATTTACTCCGATTGTTGTTTTGTTTTGAAGATGAGCCCATGATATGCCAAAATTTTGATATGGGTGCATGAGTTTATTATTTTTCTTTTTTCAAGTTTAGTGAAGTTCATAGTTCATATGGAATCAGGATTTGATTCAGCTGAACAAATGAACACTGTGTCTCCTTCTTCCTCGGTTTGCTTGCACGATCAAAACCCAAGAGGTTCTCAGTCCATTATTTCAAGCACATTGCATTGTGATCTTCGTTTGGTGAGAACGTTGGATGAGAGTGTGTTTTGGGAGTGAGGAGTGTTTGATCTGTTTTAGGTTCTATTTTTGATGAGTTTATGTGTTAGAGTAACGTCTGCACTGGAGGTGGGTAACGGAGGAGTAACGGAGGAAATTACAGGTGGGTAAAGTGTCAAAATTGAAACCACGGGTAGGCAAATCGAAATAGAGGCAAATCACAGGTGGGTAAAGTGTAATTATCCCTATTTTTTTTTTTAAATGCAATGTTAAAAGTGGTTAACCCAATTTAAAACCAGTAGCAATTTACCACCTATGATTCTTTATGAAAATATTGTGGACGTAACTTTACTCTAAAATAAAATAATAAAATATCAGACTAGGACCCACCATAACTAAAAATAAAGGTATTGTAAAAATATCGTGACTTTTTGTGTGTTTCTAGACTTCTTTTTTGGTTTAGTCAAATTTAGTAAGCCAAAATTCATTGTTTTAGACACAATTTTATTCAGTTGGCTTTTTATTTTATTTTTAAATGCACATTTAAAAGTGGTTAGCCTAATTTAAAACCAGTAGTAATTTACCACCTAAGATTTATTATGAAAATATTCTGGACGTGACATTACTCTAAAATAAAATAATAAAATATCAAACTAGGACCCACCATAGCTAGAAATAAAGGTATTGTAAAAATATCGTGACTTTTTGTTGTGTTTCTAGACTTCTTTTTTGGTTTATTCAATTTGTTGAACTAAAATTCATTATTTAATGCATAATTTTTTTAGTTTGATTTTTTTTTAACACATTGTTTCAATTTTTTTTTAAATAAAAAATAAAAACACACACACACACACACACACATTGACGAAGTAACACTTTCCTCCTTTATATTTGGGGTAGTTGCATTCTCCTCTAAACTAAAGTTTAATAATTTCATCATTTATATTTTGTAAATGAGCATATACCCGTATTGTTTCTCTCTTAGTTAAACCCTAACAAAATCTTGTAATTCCTAAAATATTCCATTGTGCAATGTCTAATATACTCCTACTAAATTTTAATGTCCCAAAAATTTCTTTGTATATTTTGAATTTTATGTGGTAGACTGGTTGTCATGCTAGGAAAGTTAGAATGATGATATATGGTGTTCTATTTGTTACTTAGAGAACACTAATTTATTATGTTTAAATCTTCTAAACTTATAATTTTATCTAATAGAAACTTTGATGATATATGTCTTTTGTTATTTTATTCTTTTTTTTTAAATTTATTTTCTTGCTTAAAAGGGTATTCATTAAAAATAAGTAAGCTAAACATCGTAGTTAGACTCATAAAATAAGATAATAAAGAATGAAATATGAACAACAAATCTTCATTGTAGATGATTGCAATTATTTAATTTAATGAAGATCTTCAAAAAAATTGTAACATATATTATCATTCATTGTGAAAATTTAAATATTGTAAAAAGATGATGATATTCATTATCATTATTTGTAGCATTTTTTGGTGAGTAGATATTATATTTAGCAAATAAGTTCTAAGAAATTGTTATAGTACATAGATATTTAAATAGCTATTTTAAATTTAAATACATGACTTCATACTTCTTCAACAAAAAATATTTATATTAACTTTCATACTAAAGCACCAGCACGTGACTTGGTCGTACAATCCACACTAGTTCTTATATTTAAAAGCGCCAATGCCCATATTGTGTTTTCGCACTGTAAAAAAAATTTACAGTGCCATTTTGGTGAGCCACTTTGTCTTTTATTTATTTATTTAAGTTTTGAACAGTAGCTACAGTACCAAGCGACATTGTAGCTATAGTTTTTTTTTTTAGTCTTCCATTTGTACTTTTTTTTCTTTTATATATTGTTATACTGATACAACAAATTTCACAATATTTTCACAATTATTGAGGTGTCAATTTATTATAAATCAAAATAAAATAATAAAATATGAAACTGTGACAAACCACAACTGAAAATAAATGTTTTGTGAAAATATTGTGATACTTGGTAGGTGAAAGTGTAAAAGTTACAGTACTTTTGCTTTGTTCAATATGTACTTTTTATTTTTTTCCAATTATCTATTTGTGCTCTTTGTTCTACTAACTATATAAGAAGAGGCAATGCCTCTACAATGCCCCTTTTGGTGTAGTGAGCCATTTTTTTTTCCAAAGTTTTGAACAGTTGCTACAGTGCCACTTTGGTTTGTTCAAGTGGTACTATAGTTACAGTAGCTACAGCATTTTTTTTTTTTTTAGTCTTCCGTTTGTACTTTTTTTTTTCTTTTAAATATTTATAAGAACCCGCATATATATTGTTATACTGACACAACAAATTTCACAATCTTTTCACAATTATTGAGATGTTAATTTCTTATAAGTCAAAATAAAATAATAAAATATGAAATTGTGACCAACTACAACTGAAAATAAATGTTTTGTGAAAATGTTCTGACACTTGTTGAGTGAATGTGTAAAAGCTAAAGTACTTTTGGTTTGTTCAATATGTACTGTTCATCGTTTTTTTAATTAATTAATTTTATTTTTTTCCAGTCATCGACTTGTGCTCTTTTTTTCTACAGTGTTTTTGCACTGTTCATACATCTTTTTCATTGTTCATCTTCAGTTCAATTTTGGTGAGCCACTTTGTCTTTTTTTTTTTTTGAACAGTAGCTACAGTACCAAGCGGCACTGTAGCTATAGTAGTTACACTTTTTTTTTTTAGTCTTCTGTTTGTGCTTTTTTTTCTTTTATATATATTGTTATGCTGACACAACAAATTTCATAATATTTTCACAATTATTGAGGTAAATATGAAATTGTGACAAACCATAACTGAAAATAAATATTTTGTGAAAATGTTGTGACACTTGTTAGATGAATGTGTAAAAACTAAAGTACTTTTGGTTTATTCAATATGTACTTCTTTTTTTTCCCAATCATCGATTTGTGTTTTTTTTCTTCTACTAACTATATAAGAAGAGGCAATGCCTCTACAGTGCCCCTTTTGGTGTAGTGAGCCATTTTTTTTTTCCAAGTTTTGAACAGTTGCTACAGTGCCACTTTGATTTGTTTAAGTGGCACTGTAGCTACAGCGTTTTTTTTTTTTTTTTCTTCAGTCTTCCGTTTGTACTTTTTTTTTTTTCCTTTTAAATATTTATAAGAACCTGCATATATATTGTTATACTGACACAACAAATTTCACAATTATTGAAGCGTCAATTTCTTATAAATCAAAATAAAATAATAAAATATGAAACTGTGACTAACTACAACTGAAAATAAATGTTTTGTAAAAATGTTGTGACACTTGTTGGGTGAATGTGTAAAAGTTACAGTACTTTTGGTTTGTTCAATATGTACTGTTCGTCGGTTTTTTATTTTTATTTTTTATCAGTCATAGATTTGTGCTCTTTTTTTCTATATATAAAAAGAGCGAATAAGCTCATGAATGGTGTTATGAACAGTATTTTTGGTTTAGTGACTTGCCTTTTTCCTCATTTTTTTTCCCTTCAAGTTCACCAACTTGGTTTGAGCTTGTTTTATTTTTTAAAGGATCTTTATATGTTTACTTTCTACTTGTAATGTAAACTTACATTGTATACACACAAAAAGTAGCAAATGTTATATATATTTGCAAAAAAAAAAAAATTGTACAAATTTTGCAAATGTGTACAACATTTACCAATTTTTATGTGTTTACAATATAAATTTACATTGTAAGTGCAATGTATATATATATATATATATATTATATAAAAAGAGTGAATGAGAAAAGTTAAAGTAATTTCGCTACAGTAGTTATGGTTTGTTTAACTTTCTGGCATTTTTTTTTTTTGGTGACTGCATAAAGTTGTAGTATATTTGTTATATTATTTTTGGTTTATTGATAATAATTTTCACAACACTTTCATAACAAATCAAATATGGTAAATTGTTATTGGTTCTAATTTAAACTTACCAATGAAACTACTTTTTTGCCCATTAATAACAACTTGTAGTAACTTATTACTTATAATTTGTTGTGAAAATGTCATGGATATAACATTTTTTTTGTGAGAAAAGTGTTAAGACATCTTGATGTTGTCACAATATTTTCAAAACTACTGAACTGTCAATTCTTTACAAGTTAAAATAAAATATAACAAAATTATAAAAGTATTATGAAAATGTTGTGTCATTCTGTTGTGTTTTTAGAAATTTTATGTTGGTTTAATCAACTTTGTTGAGCCAAAATTCACTATTCCACATACAATTTTTTTGAGTTGACTTTTTGTATATATTTTTCTTTATACACTATTTTAAGTAAAAACACATAGTTTTGCATTCAAAAACAAAAACAAAAACTTAGGAAAAAAACATTTTTCATCCTTTATGTTTGGGGTAGTTTACAATTCTTCCTTAAATTTTAAAATCATGCAAATTTTCCTTTAATATTTTTGAAAAGAGCAAATATGTTATATTGTTATTCTCTCAGTTAAATCCTAATGAAAGTTTATGATTCTTAAAATATTTTATTGTGTAATGTCTAAATTATTCCTGCTAAATTTTAACATCCTAAAATTTTTCTTTACGTATGTTGAGTTTTAAATGATAAAAATTCTAAGAAAGTTAGAATGATGATATTCAATGACACAAGTCTTTTGTTATCTTTTTATTTTTTATTTTAAATTTTTTAGCAAAACTCAGTTGTTTATTGTTGAAAGATGATGATATTCATTATTATTCTTAGAAGTTTTTAGATAATAAATATATTGTTTTTAGCAAGTAGGTACTGAAAAACTATTATAGTTAAATAGCTACCCTAACTTTGTAGTTGATCAAAATTTTTAAACGAATGAGATTAACTTTTTTTGAAATAATTATCAAAATTCTAAAAATTAATGTCTATTTTGATTAATGTAAATCTGTATATACTTTAAAAATTAAATGATTCATATTTTTATTTTATAATACAAATAAAATCTAGAATTAATCTTAATTACTACAGTACTTTTTTTTTATGACAAACACGTGCCTTTCACGTACCGCCCTAACTAGTGTTTTTAAAATGGTAGGGTGCAAGTGACGATACAATAAAGCGATAAGTATTATTCAGAGAAAAGAAAGTGATAAGTATTATTTAGCAAAAAAAAAAAATGATAAGTATTATTTAGGAAATGAATTATAATCTAAAAAAAAAAGTGATGTTAGAATTATTAAAAAAAGAAAAGAAAAAGAAATCAGACTTACCCATAGTAGTTTACAGTTCACACTAAACAACAGGTTGAAAAAAAAAAAAAAAAAAAAAAACAGTTTCCTTCCAGAAAAAGAAATACTACAGTAGTATTTTTTTTTGGGATAAAAGGTAGGGAAAAAAAGAGGGTTGGTTCTTATCATTATTCCTGAAAGGAAACAAAAAAACGTACAAGCCGGTGGAAATACGGTTGAGAGAGAGAGATGGGACCCCACCCCACCCCACCCCACCCCAGGAGGAATCGTCCTCAAAGTCAAAGACAGGACTGACCGCCCCGTAGACTTTTAGGCGTATGGCACACTCCGTCTTTGATTCTTCGTCCCTATCTAACAGAATCTTCTGTCTCTAGCAACTACTAAGTAAAGAAAAGAAAAAGAAAGAAACTCTCAAGAAAGGCAACTCACCCTCTCCTTGACCTTCTTCTTATCCACCTACTATCTAACACGCTATCATATATTCCCCTCTTTTTTCTGTGTGTCTTTCCCATTACAATAACCGAATAACTCACAGCACAGAGTACTGTGTACTTGTATATGGAGAGAAATCCTAATCCTAATTCTAATCCTAATCCTAATCCGCCGGCTCGGTCCAAGATGATGAGGCAGTCGTCTCTGGCGCCGGAGCGTGAGGAAAATGCGGCGGCGACTTCAACTGATGAGGCGGAGATGGAGGCGATTGATTCTAGAGTTGGACTGATGTACTTGGCCAACGAGGGAGACTTGGAAGGGATCAAAGAGCTTCTGAACTCCGGCACCGACGTCAATTTCCAAGACATCGATAAGCGAACCGCTTTGCACCTCGCTGCCTGCCAAGGCAGCACCGACGTCGTCCAATTATTGCTTGATCGCGGCGCCGTCGTTGACGCCAAGGACCGCTGGGGCAGCACGGTAATTTGCTTGCCTTTTAATCTTTTTTTTTTTTTTTTTTTAAAACGATTTTTTGAGCAATGTGTTTGTTTGAGATAGAGTGACGGATTCAGGACTGTCAAACTGTTTATGAGCAGTTTGAGCTGACAAAACATTGTGTTTATTTATAGTTACATATTTTCATAGATTTAAAGTTAAATTGTGTAAGTTTGTAAAATAGTTCTATACGATAGCAAATTATTATTTGAAGTTTACTTATTCGTAGTAAAAATTCACAGATTATTGAAGGACTAAAAAATTTTAGTCGTGGTCTCACTATATTATAGGAAAGAATAAGTTAATTAAGCAGCTGACGAGAATAAGTTAATTAAGTAGCCCATGAACAAGTTCGAGTGCCGTCTGTTTTTGTTTTACTGTATTTATTTTATTTTGGTCAAATCTGAAAATGTTTTTTTGTTGACCATAAAATCTCTTATGAAATCTTGTTAAACGTTTTATAAAAAAAATTTGGTAAGTTTTTTTACAAAAACACATAATAGCTTTCCCCTCCATCTAGTGGTTGTATAGTCGGTCTGGTGGCTGGGAGGCACCAAAATTTTGGTGGTTTGTGCTTGAAAAATTTTATTTCACACCAAACACTTAAAAATAATTTCAAATGACTGAAAACGTTTTACGTTTGAAAACACTTTACATCAAAACAAACCAAACGGAGTGTCTTCATTGGTAAGAAGCTCAAGCTTGGTTCGCGGTTGCTATTAAAACTAATTGAACAAGCCTGAACTTTTAATACTTGACTTGGCTTGGCACACACAATTCCTCTTCTTTTTTTTCTTTTTTTGGTGCACAAAAAGTTAGATTTGTTGTTAACCAGTTTAGTTCCTTAGGTTTGTAGGACTTGAAAAGCTGATAATAAGTTGAGACAGCATTTTTGCTATGAAATGTAGTTCATCATCATTTTTAGCTTGCAGATCTTCTCACTGGAAAATGATTCTTGGTTTATCTTACAGCCTCTTGCAGATGCAGTGTACTACAAAAACCATGATGTTATCAAACTTTTGGAGAAACATGGTGCAAAGCCTCCGGTATGTCTTACTTGTCTTCTATTGTGTTTGAATCTTACTTTATTGTGTACTTTTACAGCCCTTACCTTTGTTATGATCTTAATGTCTCACATGGATTAAGTGTAAGTTTAACCAAGTGTTTATAAGCTCTCGCGCACCCTGCCCTTGTAAGTTGGTTTTCAAGGATGAGTTCTACTCATGGGTTTCTAACATTTGATATCAGAGCCAACCACCACGTTGAGTAATTGAATGTAACTCATTTAGTATGGGATCAAATGAGTTACGGCTTTGTGGTTGAATCTTGGAAGGGGTGACTTAGAGGCTAGATTTGTGGACGTCGGCTGCAGAGCGTGGTGGTATGTTATGATCCTAGTGTCCCACATGGATTAAGTGTAAACTTAACCATGTGTTTATAAGCTCTTAGGTACCCTCTCCTTGTAAGCCGGATTTCAAGGATGAGTTCTACCCATGAGTTCCTAATAACCTTGTTGTATTTGTTTCTTATCGTGCTGTTAACATTCGCTTTATATGCTTATGTATATAGCCACCTTGAATTTTTCATTTTAGATGGCTCCCATGCATGTGCAAAATGCTCGCGAAGTCCCTGAATATGAGATTGATCCTAGTGAGCTTGATTTTTCTAACAGTGTTGACATAACAAAGGTAACATGTCAAGCTTTCATTTCTTGGTAGTTAATATTCTTATTTTTCTTATTTTATCTTTTTTTAATATATATATATATATATATATAAAATTTAACAAGAGGAGGGTTTAAAGTGATAGTCTAGTGGTAATAGTATTCTTTGTGGTGCCTCATAACTGTGGTTTGAATCCCACCTCCCCCTCCCCTACTATCTACCTATAAAAAAAGAAAAAGAAAAAAAAAGAGATGAGAAGTTAGTGTACACAATCCGTGTACACAAAAACCTTGCAAGATATTCTTATCTTCATTGATTTACTTGATAATATGCTTGGAATTGTTGAACACACACACACACACACACACACACACACAAACAAACATGTATTTATGTATGCAAGCATGCATGCATGCATTCTCTTCTCCTCTTCATTACCTCGATAATTGTGCCTGAAATATTATAACATGTTGGGTTTGGATAATAGTTCCTTTAATTGTTTAAACTCTTAGCAATCTATGTCTTTTGTGACATTTTGTAGTAGTTGTAGAATATCTTGAGTGAGTAAAATTTTAGAACTGTTAAACATGTGGGATTTGTTAGTTCAAAGATGTTATTATCATGTGATTTGGTTGATAAAATATGTTATTCATACAAATTTAAATAGATGATTTTAATAATCAAGTCACTATTGTGGAATTAATAATTTGGCTTTATTTATTATTTCTAATTTTAATGATATAGATGTTGTCCTTAAATTCTGAAGATGGCTCAACTGTATATGTGGCATCAAATTAGCAAGTACATGTATTAATCTCTCAACAATAGTGATCTAAATTACCTACTTTTTGACTCGAGGAATTCTGCTTTCTTTATTTCTAAAACTATTGCATATTTTCTATTTTTAAAATATGACAGGGAACCTTTCGCATTGCATTATGGCGTGGAATTCAAGTTGCTGTTAAAACTCTTGGAGAGGAAGTCTTTAGTGATGATGATAAAGTGTGGGTTGGCTTATACAAGTGGATTTTATTTCTCCTTTGTTGTTTCTTTTACTATTTATTCCAATTTAGATAGAAGAGTTAAAATTCACAAATATCTTTTATAATGATTGGATATTCAATATCTTTATGGCATCTTAGGGAGGCATTTAGGGATGAGCTAGCACTACTTCAGAAAATACGCCATCCAAATGTTGTGCAATTTTTGGGTGCTGTAACCCAAAGCAGTCCAATGATGATTGTCACGGAATATTTACCCAAGGTTATTCCTCTTTTTATATCCACCATAACAAGGAAAAGTTTAGCTTCTGAATTATTGGAATATTCTGATTATTTGTTCCTAAATCCTTATTATTTTATCATTTTGTAAATTTGCTTTGTCTTTTCTTTGGCTATATATTGGTGTCATCATGTATTAGCATGTTGCTTTTTTGGTGATGCTGAACCGGTAGTGTAGCAAATAGAAATAACAGGGAAAATAGGGAACTGATCATGAGACCCAAGGCTTCACCACCTAGCGGTGGTTGGAATTGCCACCAAATTATAGATAAACTCTGATGCAAAGAGCACTGCCTCATGATTGCTAGAGCATCTTTTTCATAGGGCTTCCAGGATTACATCAAATCATCAATAACAAAAGTTTAATAAAAAAAAAACAATTAAATCCCATACAATTCTCAAATAAGAAAATTCTGAAGTGATAAACTCTAAAATAAATTGTGTCTGCACCAACTGGTTTGGTAAAATAATGAGGAAAAGTTGATTTGGGGAACTTCTGCCTGCACTAGAAATGACAATTAACAAGCCAGTTGGGAAATTTTCAAACTTTTTTAGTAATACCATGTGAGATGCCTGGATAGATATTGAGTTGAGACACACTTAGAACCTAATAATTAGGCACTAGATGTGAGTGTTTTTAGGCATCCTACATAAGGATTTCAATGCTTAGGTGGGAGTTATCGATGTCTAATGCATGTGGAACTTCGATGAATGTCTGGCACGGTACATGTCCAATTGCCAGATTAACCTGTTTTTGAAAAAGCATCTACCTTAATGAACTGTCTGGCAAGTAGTTGGTAAAACCCACCTCCTTGTCTTCAGCGCCCCCAAAAAAACCCATTCATGTCATTTTTTTGTTGCACCAGTATTTCAAAGTGAAGTGAATTGTCTAGGTGAAACTGATTGATGTTTACTTTTATCAAAAGAAACAGAAAACTAAAAGAAACGTGAATTTAAGGTTGATTCTGATAACATTTTAAAGAAGTGGAGATTAGTGCAAAATAAAATATTGGGGAGAGAATACTTTGGGAAAACTCTAATTGAGTAGTTAATATAACATATAGGTACATTACTTGAGTAGACTCCAATGGGTTTGAGTCCAATTATATTATGTTAACCACCCATTTTTCTCATTAGTATTCAATGTGGGACTTCACCACTCAACTAACCATGGTACTCACACATGATTATTCTAATGAATCTCCCCCTTCATTTGCGAGCCTCCTCCCCCTTAAACGAAAGCCTTTTCTTTACAATCCCAGTGCATGCATCACCATCACTAATAGTGTGCCCTTTACTCAACCATGGGTGGGGCAAACATGAGTCTTCCTTGCATAACTATGGGAGTCACTAGCATGCACCTAGTAGAACCTTTACTAAACCATGGGTGGAGAGAACATGAAAGTCTTTCTTGTTCTTCTTTTTGTAATTCATTAACAAACACTTGCCCTCAAACCATGGCTTTGATACCACTTGTTCAGGAGATATAACTCATTGGGGAGACTTTAATTGTGTAGTTAATATAACACATAGGGACACCATTTGACCTAGAAGCTTAAGCCAATAGGTTTGGGTCTAATTATAATATATTAATCATTCATTTTTCTCAATAGTATTTAATGTGGGACTTTGCTACTTAACTAACCATGTTACTCGCATGTGAATATTCCAATAGAAACTTTGTAGTAATCATACTGATGAATAAAAGACTAGACAAAACACAACGATTGATAATATTGCTTATTTCAGTACATCTAGTGGCTATTGGAACTTTCCTTTACTTTTAGGGTGAAATTTTCTTCTTATTTATTTATTGTTATTATTTTTTAAATAGATGGAAATTATGGATTTTCATTGCAAAGAAATGATGGTAGTTTTGTGATTATACCCAATGATACAATTCTTTCAAATTGGGGTGTCGATTGAGCAAATTGAATAGCTTAGATAGTTTCATGAGATTTTTTTTCCTGATGTACATGGACCATATAAAACCAAAAAGGGGAAAGGAGGGGTTGTGGGGTGGGGGGGGGGGGGGGGGGAGAGAGAGAGAGAGAGGCAGTTTTATTGTTTTCTCATACTTGTCATCTGGCTGATGGTGTGATACTCATCAGACAAACTTGTTGATGCATTAAAATCACTTTACACCACATCATTTGCATGTGGAAATGATTTTCATACTTTTTGTACATTTATTGTCTTTTGCAGGGGGATTTTTGTAGTTATTTGAAAAGAAAACATTCCTTAAAGCCATTAGTAGCTGTGAAGTTTGCACTTGACATTGCTAGGTCAGTTAAATGTTTTGCATGCTAAAATTTGTAGCAAATTCTTTCTGTTGACATTGAGAAGATTTGTGACTCCAGGGATTGACATGGAATCTGATGTTCTGATTAATTTGAATTTGGATTTTACAAGAATTTTATTGGGAATTGATATCACAAAACAAAAACCAATTTTATTTGTAGACACTCTTATAGATCTTATAAACAAGGATGTTCAGGATTAAAGATTTTATTTGCCCCAGGGATTGCCCTATTCTGCATAAACTAAAAACAAAGAAGTAATTAAATAATCTGTTTAATAAATTGTAGGATACTTATATAAGAGCAGGAGAGATGTATAATACAATGGAAAAGCGGTGTTTCCCTTTCTAAACTAAAGGAAGAAAAAGAAAAGCTCCTTGACCTATTATTTTATTTTTGCTTGAAAAAAAGAGTGAGGGGTGGAGAACATTTGTGGAACCCTTGCTGAGGTATCAATAGCATGAGCAGCCTAGACAAGCTGGTTGATCTATTATTAGTAAAATTGACCCATAATTCTTGATTGAAATGGAATTATTGGAAGACCAAATAGTGAAAGAAGTAAAATGTTAGGCACCATCATATGATTGCCAAACCCACCTACTTGAACCGATAAAATCAGCATTAGAAGTGTCGTCCTGTATCTTGCCATGGGTTGTACCTGAAGGCCAACTTTGTAGCCTTGGTATTCCAATTTCAGCTATTGGTTCATTGTTCTTTCTGCTGTTAAATGCAAATATTATGTTATTGAATTTTCCCTATATAAATATAGTTTGAATTTAGAATCTGACCCTTATTTGTTGACCTAGCTGATGCTTATTGGACGTTTTCTTATATCTTAACCGCCGAATCCTAATATACACTATATTTTTTTGCAGAGGAATGAATTACTTGCATGAGCATAAACCTGAAGCAATAATCCACCGAGATCTTGAGCCTTCGTATGTTCTCTACCCCCCCCCACGCCCTCTATCTCTCTGCCTCTCTCTCTCTTTGTTAGCTTGACTTCTTGTCCGCTTTGCATGTTAAGCATTTTCCATAATAGGTGTGAAAAATATGCATTATTAATATCAAAAGTATTGAAAAGTTTCTTGATTGTTCACGAGTAAGATAACAGAAACCTACTGCGGGATGATTCTGGACATCTGAAAGTTGCAGACTTCGGGGTCAGCAAGCAGCTGGAATTTGCAAATACTGTTAAAGAAAACCGACCTATAACTAGTCAAGACGCATCTTGTATGTATTTTTCTTCTAATTCTGAATCTTTGCACCCCCCTTTGTTGCTTTTATGTATTGGTCTGGAGGGGCAGTTTGGGAAATTATAGTCATTTAATTGTCTCCCTACAAAAAGAGAGTAAAGTGAATTGTATCTCTTGGCAATTGTGTAAAATTTTTCAGTATGTTGCCATTTTCTGCAAAAGAGAGTAAGGCTACACATTTGGGTTTTGCCAAATGGTCCCTAAACACACAAAATTCCCAAAGCCCTTGCAATATCTCAAATTCAATTAGATTAATACATTGAAATCTGAAAATTTCCTCTATGCTAATGGAAAGCGCTTTAAGATGTCTTTTGTGTCATATGCAATACATTATGTTGTATCATAAGTACTTTTAGCTTCAATTGACCGGTATAACTGTTTTTAATGGAGTAACTATCTCCTTGAACAGGGCGATATGTGGCTCCAGAGGTTTATAAAAATGAGGAATATGATACAAAAGTGGATGTATTCTCTTTTGCTTTGATCTTGCAAGAGGTAACATTTCTCTTTTTCTCTCTCCCCTTCCCTGGAAAACATACATAATATAATAGCACTGCTAATAATTTGATCAAGCTGTGTCATATTCAAGGACTTCTTTTCTTTAATCTTCTTGATATGCATTTATGTATCCTTTCTACATACCTTCATATGTATCTAAACCTACTGCCATGCATCCATTATTCTTCTTTAGCACCTGACTGAGCAACTACATTTTGTTTCTTACATTTCCGTGTTATGGGGCTGTCTCTCAAAAGGGTGCAACACACTGTGGTGGACCTTCTATTTGAAGATGACCCTGCCCAATTTGCATCAGTGAAGTCTTCTACCCTGAGATGACCATTTTTCTTAAATAATGTGTCTCGAATTGGAGTTCTCTTCAAGTGTCGATGACCACTGTGCTAGATATAGGTCACCAATGTCCATAAACACCTAAACACACAACCTATCTCATCATGAACAACCATGATTGTGTTGGAAATGCCAAAAATAAATTTAAAAAACAGCCTAAAACAACTGGAAATGGCTAGGAATCCCCACCAACCAACTAGGGAACAACCTACACAGCAGCCATGAACATGGGTATGCTGTTTCCACCACTATACCTTGACAACGACGATGGTGATGAAGATTGCATACAACTCACAACCTCAGTATGATCAACACATGTTTAACCCAACTAAACTAAACAGAGTACTGATGAACAGGACCAGAACTCAGAAATGAAGAAGAAGATGACAGCATTGAGCAGAACTAGAGGCATATCAAATCCCCTGCTTTGGTACCATGTGAATGAAGAAAATTTAGAGAGAGGAGCTGAGAAAATTATACAGCCCTTAGCCCCTATCCACTTATAAACGAGAGTTAGTTACAAATTGATAAGTAATATTCTTGACAATGACAGCTGGTTGGGAGACTTCATCACCACACTCTTCTAGAAGAATACAACACAAAAGTACCACTCATTTGATATTTGCTCTCTAGTGACTCCCAATCATAAGAATTATAATCTGCCCTCATTTCATTTAAATTTTATGGATCTTTTCATTCTTTTTTGTTTCGTTTATTGTAAATGGACTCTAATTTACTACACAATGTGATAAATGCACAAGAACAACATCTGTGGTATCTAAGTACACAAATTTTGATAAAAGATTTCAGTATTAGGGCTTGAAAGTAATATTTATCATCTGCTGTTACTCTAGATGATTGAAGGGTACCCACCATTTTCTACAAATCCAGAAAATGAAGTTCCTAAATTATACGTCTCAAACGAGCGCCCGCCATTTAGAGCTCCTACCAAGCATTATGCACATGGATTAAAAGAGTAAGTCCGTCAAGTTCATTTGATAACAGCTGAATGAATTCCAGGAAATAATAGATGTTGAGTGATGCACTAATTAAGAAGGGGTAATTATCAATAAATATCGTTGTCCTTATCTTCTAATATCTTCTTGTATGCAACGCTCGTTGCTGATATGTACCTCCAAAAGGGGTAGTCTTTTTTTTCCCCCTCCAAAAATAAAATTTTCCTGTTTATTTATTTTTTAATTCTGAGTTGTCAGTTCCGGAGTCAAGGAACATGTGATTTCTTGGTATCATTCCATTAGGAATAATTTATTTCCTTCCCTTTCTCTTACTGTTCCTCTGAAATAGCATGGTCTTGTGATTTGTCTACAGGTTAATTCAGGAGTGTTGGAGTGACGAACCATTCAAGAGACCAACATTTAGGCAAATAATTGCGAGGTTGGATGGCATTAACAACCAACTTGCTCAAAATAGGCGCTGGAAGGTGTGAACTCTTTGTGTGTATCTATCTCTGTTTGTGTGAGCCTGAATTTTATCAATATTTTTGAAGCTTGTCATTACACATTATTGTAAAGAAAAAAAAAAAAAAGTAAGAACCATGATAAATGCTCTATACCTTAACTTCTAGTGATGTTCTTGTAATGAGGAAAATGGCATGGTTGGTCCTTGATGTCTTTATGAGGTTTCTGACATAGCAGTGTCAAAGACTTAATGAAAATAGGAACGTGTATTGCTGTCAAATGGAAGTTGAAATGCGCATGTAGAATTGTTGGAAATAGGAAAATCCTGAACTACTTGTTAAGAAAATGAATATCTGAATTACAAATGCACTTATTAAGCTGGTTGTGACTGTCTTCCTAATCAAGTCATAAGTCAATACACTAAAAATAGTTGACGCATTGTCTAGAACTTGTGAATGTTCTAGAGTCACAATCATGCTTTTAGAAACTAGATTGGACCAGCTGGTTGTACTGGTCAAACTGTCAACTGGCCTAAATTCCAGTTACCATTATACCCAGATTGATTCAAAACTGGATTGGTGCTCACCTGCATGACCTGTGGCAGGTCATAAGGCTGTTAGCCCCTCTTTTAACTTCTGAACAAAAGTGCTAAAATTTAAATGTGGGAGGACTTGAACCTGCTCATTCAAACCCTCTTATCACTAGGCTGTCAATGTCATTTTTGTAAGAGTTGTAATAGAAATAACTTTGTTATGCCAATGAGCTCTAGGTCAAATAGTACGTCCTTCCTTGTAAGAGTAAGGTAGAGGATGAGGTTGTGGGTTCTAAACCCACCAGGTGCATGTGTAACTTACTAATAAAGAGTTTTTTTTTTAACAAGTTAACATAAAAGCATTAAAAATTTAAATCCAACAACTTTGAACTCTTCTTTAAATAAAATCCAATCCGTCTTGGCTTGAGTTTCCCTATCAAAATTTTCTGGAATGTTTAGTTTTCTTGGTGCATGTGAAGTGGTGGATTTGCATGTTTGTAGTGTGTGTGTGTGTGTGTTTTTTTTTTTATCAGGGCTATTAGGCCATCTCGGTGATTATTGCACTTTTTTTTTTCCTGAGAATTGGTGGTTATTGCACTTAAGCTTTTGGAATTCTCCTGTATCATCAACAGATTGGGGATCTTAACTGTTTTCGGAATCTTGAGGCCTTTATGAAGAGGAATCGTTTAAATCCAAGCGTCCGATCATCTAGCTCCACAATCAGATGAGTAATAATTGCCTTAATGTGTGCAGAATTTCAGTTCTTTACCAGCTTGAAGTGAGGAAGCTTTCTGTGGCAGGTTTCTGTTGTGCAAAAGTACATACTGGTTTGACTCGATTTCATCTCACTTGTTAAACAATGCCTTTCTCGCATGTTGAGTTTGTTCTTATGGGCCAAGGACTACAATTTAGACAGACATAGATGCATGACAGGATCACAGTTGCTACATATTGGATCCCACCTACTCGATTACTCGTCTGAAGAACCCGACTTTTCTTATGTTCTCATGAATCTATCTGAACTTATGATTGAGTGGAAGTTTGTTACTTTAATTGGTTCTAGATGTTAATTAAGGTGTAGAACTTCTGAGATTTGTCCAATGAAACTTATGCTTCAGGTGATTTTGATTGTTCAACTTTGGTACAGAGACTTCAATTGGATGGTAAGGCAGAGCCGTGTCATTGCAGTTTACCAAAAATCTCAATCAAGAACAGGACATCAGGAGCCCCACTTTCCTTGTCTGTTCCTTTATCAATCCTTTTATTTGGTGCAATTTTACGATTCAAAACCTGAATGAATGATAAGTATGATAAGTTGATAGTATGAGATTTTCCAATATATGTAATTTGTATATTGTTTTTTTTTTTTTTTTTTTTCGAGATATGTTTTCTGCTGGTTTGGCATTGAGTTTTCCTTCAATTAACTACAGGTCGTTGATTTTCTCCTATGGTAAATATGGACATTCATGTCGGATGTGCACTGTTTTGGAAAAAAGAAAATCTTCTGAACTTTTAAATTGTTCTCATAACTGCCTATTTCAATTCCAAGGTAGTATATCGGAATGAAGAGCCCTACCTTTACGCTCCAATCCCAGTGCATTATACCAGAAATATTATGTACACTTGGGTGACAGACCAACAAGACCTGATTAAGCTGATTGGATATCAACTTTTACCACCTAAATACCTTTCTGCTTCCGCAATGGATATAAGCTTCTTTTGAAAGAATTGTCATTAAATAATGTCAGCTATCCAATTGGGGAATAAATAAAATTTATATCAAGTCTCACTGTTATTTCTCCAACTCTTCAATGCAAAAAGGGCAGTAGGAACGTTTGACATTTTTCGGGGAAAGGATTTCCCTCCAATTCCTTTCCATATTTAGCAACGTGTGACATACTCTATTTATTTGATTTTTAAATGTCCCATCTTACATCTAAATAAAAATTGGAGGGAATTTGAGAATTCAACGGGAGAGGATCTTATTACACATTTTTCTTTGTAAATTAACACTACCTTGTAAGTTTAGGCTGCATCCATGCTATGGTGGTCTGGTTGCATAGGTGCTCAGGTGACAAACTTAAAGGCCACATAACGTGCTGTATACCATGTCCCAGTACAGAAGAGAACAAAAAAAGCTATGCAAAGAGCCATCTCAAAAGCACAACAATCACTGAGGAAAAGCCTCCGGCATAAAAGAGACACCAGGGTTATTACAGAGCCCCAATTAGAAGGGGCATGAGCAATCAAATTGCACTCACAATCCGATAAGAGGGTTCTAACCAGATCTTTGATGTCCTTTGTCAACTGCATAACAAGATTATGAATAGTAGCTACTACCGTTTGAAAATCAATCTCAATGATCAATGGAGAGAACTCCTGTACACTGCCGTCTGCCCTATCCACACGCACATCTTTAACTCGCATCTGATAAAATTTGCAATCTAGTTTCTAGGGGTAGAACTTCTGATAAAATTGCCAGTCCAGCTCCAAGGGGCAGGACTTCCAATTTCTGATGCTACTCTCTGCTATAACATCTTGAGTCTTTAATGAAACTTCCAGCTCCATAGCTCATATCTTCTTCCACAAATTTGAAATGGTCTATGCTGTAGGTTCAATTTATACGCTGACTTAACTGAAAATTCACCACCTATTCCCCCTAGCCAGACAAACTCATCAGGCCTATAGGTAATTGGAATGGGCATCTTCCAAATTTCTTCTGCATATTGGTCATCAAAAAGTTGGGATATTTTCTCCATATCCCAATTAACTAATAGTCTAACAGGTCAAGTGAAAATAAAATGCTCCATGATTAGAGACCCATTTTTCATCTGCGTGCATAGGTGTGCATGTGTGTCCCTCCTTTATTAACCCATAGAGATATACACCAAATACACAGCAGGCTCCTACTTCTGCTATTGCTTCAATCTTTTTTTTTTTCCAATCCCTAGAGGCTACCACTTGAACCAAAAAAAAGAAGAAGTCAGGTAATGGGAAAGTACGAAGCACCATGCAGCTACTCTTATATCGTCAGCAGACGATGGATGAATGGGAAAGTTTGAGACAAAATGCTTATTGCTTTTGAGCAGCACCACGGAGCCCAACTAGAATTTAGAAAATTGGCAAAAAGAAAGAATTATAATTTTGAGTTAATTGCAGCTCTCATCCCTAAACTATGTGTTTATTAGAAGTGTGCATATTTAATTATAAAATTTTGTAATCAGCACTTTAATTCAAGATTAATTTGCAATGTTCATCCACCATTTTATTCATTTTTAAATTATCATATTAACAAGTTAATTAATCTCAAATTAAGATATCAATTTATATTTGAAGCCGCACATTACAAGTACCCTCATAATTTAGGATTAATAGATTACTATTAATATGCTAATTAAACCATAGATTTTGATGGTAGAGTGAACATTGCAAAATAATGCTGAATTAAGGTATTAAATGTAAAGTTTTGAAGTTTAGGGTGCATATCGCAAATATCCTGTTAGTGTAAAATAGATAGCTATAACTAACCCTATAATCTATTTTGTTAAAGGTCATACAAATTATGAGAAATAAATACACTACTTTCATGTTTCACAAACCCAAATGGAAGGCAAGTTGATCACCAATTAATGGAAATCCACCAAATAAAGTAACAATAGTAGTAGTTGTGCAATAGTAGTCAAGTATTATTATTAGTTACAGTGCACAAATGATGTGTTTTACAGAGGAGAAAAATGTAACAGAGAATAATACCAAATATAGTACTATATGTATGTGTGTGTGGGTTGGATTCAAAATGTTACACCACTCAATATTTTTTAATTGGAAGAGAATTTTAACAAATCCACCTTTGAATTACATTATTTTCGAATATTTTCCATGCTTGCAAAATTTCAAGATAATCAAATATCAATAGCCATATTATCAATTAATTGTTTAAGTTTCGGTTTTTGTAGTTCAAAATAATACATAAAAGATAAGTTTATGAATAGAATTGGTAAATAAAATCTGATTGATATGAAAATTGACTTGCATGTTAAGAATATACAGTACATGTAATCCAATGGTAGGATTTTCAATATATGAATTCAATAACAAGTTATTGGGTAGTGTAACATTGCTTAGAGTTACGATAGGTGTAACTTGAACCTAACCCTATATATATATACATATTAAGCTATAACATTACTGTAGGACATTTTTGATATCCCTCTGCTCCCACCCCCTCCTGCACCTATGACCTAACACACACATGCATAAAGATAAATGTGTGCACATGCATAAAGATACATGTGTGCACATGCATACTGTGCAGATACTTGTACTACACTACCATGTGTGCATGCATACAGTCATGTTGAACAAAAATGAAATTATTACATCCAACATTTGCATATTGATTGACAAAAGACAATGTACATATTTGCTAAAAAGTTTGTGCAGTAACATTCATCAAGGTAGTAATGAGGGATCTTTATTTTTTCCTTGCATACCTTGCGCGCTACAGCAAATGGATTGAGAGATCAGTAGTTGAGGGCCAAAGCAAAGGATAAACAATCATAATTCACCTTATTCTTTGACAAACATTGATGCATTCCCCAATCTAAGGCTTGGTAAAGACTAAAGGGAATTTTTAAGATCCCACAGAAAAGGTGTAATTGGTTACTCTTCAGGCATTCAAAATTATTTACCACCATGTAAACTCAACTAAACTTCCCTACTAAGAACCTCAAAATTAGTAGAGAAATATCAGAGTATCTGAAATTTTCATTTTCTTTTTTGGTGTGAAGACAAGAATTCAGAAAGAGAAAAATGATATTTTGTTGCCCCATTGCTTCTTGTGTCTATAACATGAGCTACCTCACTGCTCCGATCACTGATCTTGTTGGCTCCATCATTCTTGACTTCTGTATCTCGTTCACTAACAAAAACTTTGTAGAATTGCAAAACCTTTGGGTGTGCCTTAATCTTCGAAGGCATAAAACCTTGTAACTTAAGGCCTTCTAAGCTTCTCACACGGGAAAGTGCTACATAGACCATTCCATAGCCAAAAGCTCTGGATAGATTGGTTTGAAGTTTATCAAGAGTCATACCCTGGCACTTGTGAATACTTAGAGCCCATGACAGTATGAGGGGTATCTGCTTTCTTTCAGCAACAACTGTATCTCCCTCCATCACAACCCACTTTGCTGGTGTAATCTCCATGGTTAGCCCTGAATCAAATCTGACTACTGGTAGCAGGTTGTCAGAACACATGTCTGTCACATCCATTTTCTCTGGCTCATGAAATCCTATAATTGTACCAGTGGCACCATTCACTAGTCCACGCCAAGTACTCAGATTCTTGATCAGCATCACCCTTGCACCTTCGCAGAGGAAAATCTCATTAGGTGCTATTCCCTGATTGAGTTGATTCTTCCAAGGATTGTTACCACTATCAACAGCTAAATATATAGTACCCTCCTTTGCCAAGTCTTCCATCCTCATCTGATTTACTGTTTCCACATCTTTATTCAATGGATATAGCTGTACCACCGAAGGATCTGACTCAGACTCAGTCACTGAGCAAGATTGTTCAAGAAATTCTATGTCCTGAGGTTCACATTCCCCTCTCCTTATACCCTGAAGCAGCTTGATAAATTGCGAATCTGATTGCCTAAAAACCTCAGTAAGCTCATATTGAAAATCAAAACTCGCATTCCAGCAGTCAGCTTCGAATGCAAACTCCTTGCCTGATGCATTCCGCTTACAAAGAATTGGTGGTAGCTGAAAGAAATCTCCACTCACAACAAGCTGAATTCCACCCCACACCTCGTCGTCACCACGTATCTCTCTCGCAATGAATTCAAGATTCTCAAACAACTCTGCACCAACCATGCTAATCTCATCAACAACCAATGCCTCAACTTTTTTCCACCTATTGTAAGCCTTCTTATCTGAAAGAACCCTATCTAGCAAAGTGTGGCGATCCCCCACTCCAGGCCCAATGCCTGCAAACGAGTGCAGTGTTTGTCCACCAATAGCACATGCAGCAACGCCAGTGGGCGCTGTGACAAAGACCCCAGATCGGGGATGACATTTTTTCAACAGTTTGATAATATGATTAACCAATAATGTTTTACCAGTTCCTGCTGAGCCAGTGACGAACACTGAATTTCCCTCAGAAATGGCAGATATGATTTGTTTTTGTTGGTCAGTCCACTTGATTCTGGTCCTAGGTTTTCTGGGTTCAATGCTTTTGGTCTTGGTTTTACTCCTAAACCTATTTTGTGCAAATCTTGTGCTTTTCCCAATACTATTGGTGCTAAAGTATCTGTATGCAGCTATTGCAGTGGTGATAAACCCCATACCTAAATTTTTTTTTCTTTGTTTCTTGCAATTCCCTATCTGGGTCTTCAAGGTTTTGCCAAATTAAGGTTCTTTTTCACTTGAGGATAATAGCTATGAAATGCAGCATATAGCATGAAGATGAAATTGCATAACTTGGAACTGAAATGGGATTTTTATTTCATATAAGCGCAAAGTGAAATTCCAAAAGAGAAGATGTAATATGATGAAGAGATGTCTTACCAAATGGTAAATGGATAAGAGAGTTGTTGAGTCAGTGGCTTTGGCTTTGAGTTGGTATCAAGGACTTAACCAAAATTGCTGTTATCTGGCACTGGCAGAGACAAAACAACCTCCATAAGAGGAAGTGAGAAACGTCTTCTAAGATGTTACCCAAAATAAACACAGTTGTATCTATCTCTCTGGAGCTGCATCATATTCATGCATGTTGTACTACTCTTTGGGCTTTAGCTAAGATGTCCAATGGTCATTGGGCTTACTGTTACTGTTACTGTTTGAGCTTTTGCAGGGTGGGAAATATCAAATATCTATGGCAAACTTTGAATTTGGACCAAAAATCATGCCTCAGGCCCAAGAAGAAGAATAAACAGTTTAATTCTATGCACGGCTCGTAGTTAATAGTTAAAACAATTATATACTTTCATTATGGAGAGCAGACTGTATTTGATTTGTTGCCAATTTTAAGTTGATAAAATTGTGGAGGTTCTTTAGTAAATAGGGAACATTTTTTTAATGGATAGTAAATAGCAACCTTAAACGATGGGATAGCATCAACTTTTCACCCATGGGCTTGTAACTAATAGGTGACAATGTTCAAAACTTAGGTTAATAATTAAAAAATAGCACAATTCTCAAATAGACTTAATATATTTTGGGACATCTTCCTCCACCTTTTTGCCACTAGAATTTTTCATTCTTAAGTTGTTACTTACATCAGCAGTTTTTTATGGTTGAATAAAAGATATAAGATTCAATTTCCGTCTACATAAAAAACCGACTGATATCTTGATCTAATAATAAAGAACTATTATCAGGATCAAACGTTATAGATTGAAATCTTCTAAAACAGAAAAAAAAAAAAAAAAAATTTAATGGCAAACTAAGAAGAACTTAGTTGTGTTACGTACAATTGGTCAATCCTCATTGCAGGAAATAAAAATAAAAATCCTGAATCACAGCGTACAAAATATGTGGCTGATGGCCACATTCCGAAACAAAAATAAAATAATTTCTTACTAACAAAGCAAAGAGAAATCCATTTAAAAAATAAATAAATCTCCGATAAAAAAAATATAAATGGCTCATTCGTTATAACTATGTCTAAGTGTCTATGACATTTTTTGTGGTTCCTTATTTGAGATCCAAAATAAAAAATTTCAGACTTTGGGATTTGGTTGCAACTTGCAACTACCTAATGAAACTTCATCATTGATTCATTAATAGCATTATATTGTTCGGCATCTGAAATTCAAATAAATTGATAAATAGTTTTGTATTGTGCCAATCGATGGTAAGAACGAGAAAATTAATAACTGATCAATTTGTTTGTAGAGAGATTGTTTACTCTAGTTTCTTTTGCAACCATGGAAAAAAAATTTCAATAATAAATATTATCAAAAATAGGCTTTTGCAACCAAATAAAAGATGGCATTCTAATGGTCTATTTTGATTTTGTACATCAAAAAAGAAATTGTTGCAAAATTTAGTACATAACTAATCATAAAATGAACTATTTTAATTTTGTACATCAAAAAGGAAATTGTTGCAAAATTTAGTACATAACTAATTAGTGGCGGCTCCATGAATTTTTTTCAGGGTGATCATGAAGAAACTTAAATTAAAAAAAAAAAAAAACGAATAAAAGGATAAATTTATATATTGACAACAACAAAAAATAAAAGCAAAAAAAAAAAAAAAAAAAAAAAAATCCCCAAATACATGAAGTCTTACAATTTTCTTCTACAAATTTTTTTATTTTGAAATCATTACATGATAATCTCATTATCAATGTTGCAAGCTACATCTTTTTCAAAATTTTAGTTAAATAAATTTTTTCTTCTTGTTTGTAAGGGCTCAATATATTGTTAAGAGGAACAAAGTTTGAGAACAAAATATTACTACAAACTTAATTGTAGCCTAAGACTACAACTTTCACTAAAAAAATTAACACGATTACATATTTTGAAAATCTAACCATTGAATTGTATGTTCTTTATGTTCTTAAAACGCATGTCAAATTTCATATCAATTGAATGTTATTTACTATTTTATCCATAAACTTATTTTTTGCGTATAATTTTAAATTACAAAAACATGAAATTTAAACATTTGATTGATGACATAAGCTATTGATCTTTGATTTTCTTGAAGTTTTGCAAGCATGGATGATATAAAAAAATATATATATAATTGTGGATTTGTCAAAATTCGTATTCAATAAAAGAATATATATCGAGTGGAGTTGTAGCCTTAGTCTACAACCAAGTTAGTTTGTTGCTAAATTTTGTCCAAAGTTTAATTATATTGAGCTTAAAAAAATTTAGGATGGTCTCACATTTTTTTAAGTGTAAAAAAATCATAAAATTTTAAATTTTATATATAATAATGATTTTCATTTCCAGGTCAGGTTGGTCTTGTGACCATCCTGGCTCTAACGTGGAGTCGCCAGTGTAACTAATCATAAAATAGACTATTTTAATTTTGTACATCAAAAAAGAAATATTGCAAAATTTAGCACATAACTAATTATAAATTATTTTCTCAAGAAAGAAAAAGACTAATCATAAATTATTTATTGTCAGTGTGGGGCCTGTTATCTAAAAAGATATAGGAATCATAGGAAATGGGCTTGGGGCCCAACGGCCCAGTCCGAGGACATTCGCTTGTCCGAAAATGGTTAAAGAAATGTATTGTGGAACCAGGATGAGAAAGAGGGATGGAAATCAGATATAAAAGCCCAAAACGCGTCCGAGGATAAGACTCACCTCGGATACCATGGTCCGAGGTGGATGTAACTATCTCTCTATCCAGGGTACCCCACAAAGTTATATTAGAACTGGAAAGTGAATATAGACCTAAGGAGGAACCGGGAAAGATAACAAATATCTTCTAAAGCTGCTACCTCCACATTAAATGCTTTCCAGCTAACTCTCTGGCTGCATTAATGTGGAGGTGATACCTGAACAGTAACCAAGCAGCTTTATGGCTACTGGGCAAAAGTTCCGGGAGGTGTTGGATGGGACAGAAAGGAGTTCCCAGGATAGAAACTACACGTGTACGGTGGAAATGAGGTAAGGAACGCAGTATATAACATGAAAGCAGGTGACATTAGGGAATGGAGGAAAGAAGAACAATAGAACTCAAAAAGAGACCCTAAGAAACCTAGTTGATGAGAGTCTTTATAACACAGTTAGCTTGAAGTGTCTTTTACTGCACTGTAACCATGACCTTTTCTATCAAGTAGAACTAGTTCTTGTACCCACGCTCTAAAAATTTATTGTTTGGGCTTGCTAGGCTAGAAACCCATCCCTATTCTGGGTCCAATCCAATTTGAGTCCCTACAATTGGCGCCGTCTGTGGGAAGTCCTTGCTCTGTTTGTAAGGAAAGGCAAGTGCAGTGGTTGTGATGGAAGGGGGAGCACCGCAGCAACTGGTGGCGGACCCGCAGCAGGTGGACGTTAATCCACACCAGGCAGAGTCTAGGGGCTCTCAGCATGGTAATCCATTGGTAATCCATGAACAAAGGGGAGACCGTGAGGGAAGTGTTCGAACCACCCACACAGATAGAAGTCAGTCTCGGGGGAAAAGCCATATTTCCCACGTCAAGAATGACAGGGACATGCAGCATGAGATTAACAGATTAAAAAGGGAGTTACGACATGAGCGACGGAAGCGTATGGCCCACAACTCTGGGCAATCCTCTGAGGAGTCAGATGACACCAGTTACCGGCGGAGGTCAAGAACTCCACCCAGTGAGACTTTTTCGTATGATGAGGAGTATCGCCGTGAGCGAAAATATAAGAGTCCACCTCGCCAGGGCTTAGGGAATGATGCCCTGAACAAAGCTTTGAGTCAAGTTTCCAAATTGCCCTTCACGCGACGCATTGAGGATGCAAGTCTTCCTCGGCGTTTCAATCAGCCTGCGTTCACCATTTATAATGGCCGAACAGATCCAGTGGAACATGTCAGCCATTTCAGTCAGAGAATGGCTATTCATGCTAAGGACGAGGCCTTGATGTGCAAGGTTTTCCCATCCAGCCTAGGTCCAGTGGCGATGAGATGGTTCAACGGTCTGAAGGCGAATACCATTGATTCCTTTGAGAAGCTCACCCAGGCTTTTGGCGCCCGTTTTATCACCTGCAAGAGGGTTGTTCAACCCTTGGGATTGTTGTTATCCATGTCTATGCGGGAGGGGGAAACCTTGAAGGCCTATTCTGATAGATATTGGGAAATGTTCAACGAGGTAGACGGAGCTCATGATGACGTGGCCATTAATACCTTTAAGGAAGGCCTTCCAACCGAGCATGGCCTGAGGAAATCTCTGACTGGTAAACCTGTTACTAGCGTGCGTCAGCTTATGGATTTGATAGATAAGTATAGAAGAGTAGAGGAGGATCAGATACAAGATAGAGGAAAGTCTAAGGCAGTCCCTCAGGAGAGGAGGGATTTCAGGTCAGACCGGTACAATAACAACCGACCTCGGAGGGACTTTGGGGGGCAATCAGGATCTACCAACTCCCAGGCGGTTAATGCCGTGCTCCGAGAACTAGTGCAACGGGTTCTGGAGAAGATAAGAGATGAGCCATTCTTCAGATGACCCAATAGGATGGTAGGGGATCCTGCGAAACGTAATCGAAACCTTTACTGCTAATACCACCAAGACCATGGACATACTACTGAAGATTGCAAAAACTTGTGGGACCACTTGGAATAGCTGGTCCGAGAAGGGAAGTTGACTCAGCTCCTATATCATTCCAGCGGCCGAGGAGGCCAGGCAGGTTCAACATTTCGGGGGAATGTTTCTTCAGGCCCCCCTTTAGGCACGATAAACGTTATATTTGCTGCCCTAGGGAGAACTGGGTCTTGCCCTTCCAGGGTAATGTCTGTGTCCCAGTGCTTGGATGAGGGCTCCAGTTCAAGGCCGAAGAGAACCAGACTGAGCACCTCACTGGTGTTAGGCTTTTCAGAGGAAGATAAGAGAGGAACCATACAACCACATGATGATGCTTTGGTGGTTACGATTAGGATTGGAGGGTATGATGTGAGAAGGGTGATGGTTGATGAGGGGAGTGCAGCCGAGGTAATGTATCCTGACCTATTTAGGGGGCTGAATTTGAAACCCGAGGATCTGACAGCCTACAACTCCCCACTGATAGGTTTCGAGGGCAGATCGGTCGTTCCGGTAGGGATGATTAGATTGCCTGTGCAGACTGGTTTAGAGGTGGTGGAGGTGGATTTTATTGTGGTGGATGCTTTTTCTCCGTATACGGCTATTTTGGGTAGACCTTGGTTGCATGCCTTGGGGGCCGTCTCTTCCACTCTTCATCAGAAGGTGAAGTATCCCTTAAAAGGCCAGGTTTCAGAAATTTTGGGAAATCAAGCCATGGCTAGGCAGTGCTTGATAATGGCCATTCAACATCGGCCAGAGACAGATACTTCGGCCACAGCCGAGGATGACTTATAGCAATCAAAGACTCAGGGAACCCACTTCAGCACGTCCGCTGGGGAAACAGAATGTGAGAATTTGGAGAGGGTGAGTGTTGGTGACGATCCAGAAAAGTACTTTCAGGTTGGAGCACAGTTACCTTTGTTAGAGAAGGAGCAGTTAGTTGAGGTCCTCAGGAGAAACGTTGATGTGTTCGCATGGAATGCCTACGAAGCCCCAGGGGTGGATCCGGAGTTCATTTGTCATCATTTGAACGTCAATTCTTCTGTTATTCCAAAGAAACAGCCACCTCGGCGTCCGTCCAGGGTACATGCCGAGGCTATCAAAGACGAGGTGACCAAACTCAAGCAGGCAGGGGCTATCAAGGAGGTGTTTTACCCTCAGTGGTTGGCCAATACGGTCGTGGTGAAAAAGAAAAATGGAAAATGGCGCGTGTGTGTTGATTTCACAGATCTTAATAGAGCTTGTCCAAAAGACCCTTTTCCTATGCCCCGTATAGATTAGCTGGTGGATGTAACAGTGGGCCATCCTCAGATGAGCTTCCTAGATGCCTTTCAGGGCTATCATCAGATCCCACTGGCATTGGATGACCAGGAGAAGACCGCTTTCCTTACTCCTACTGGAAATTATCACTACAAGGTAATGCCCTTTGGCTTGAAGAACGTGGGGTCTACTTACCAGCGGATGATGACGAAGATGTTTAAGCCACAGCTGGGCAGGAGCATTGAGGTCTATATTGACGATATGGTTGTGAAGAGTAAGGTAGTGGCCGAGCATGTGACAGACCTCACCAACACTTTTGAGATTTTAAGGAAGCATAAATTGCGACTGAACGCATCCAAGTGCTCATTCGGGGTAAGCTCAGGGAAGTTTTTGGGCTTCATGGTGACTCACCGAGGGATTGAGGTGAACCCTGATCAAATTTAGAGCCATAAGCAGTTTGCAACCACCTCGGAATCCCAAGGAGGTCCAGAGGTTGACTGGGATGACCGCTGCTTTGAACAGATTCATATCCCGGTCGGCGGACAGGTGCAGACCTTTTTTCTTGCTGCTCCACAAGTGGAAAGGATTTGAATAGACAGAGGAGTGCGCCCTGGCATTCCAGCAGCTTAAAGAGTATCTATCTCGGCCACCCATTATGTCTAGTCCTGAGGTGGATGAGGTCCTTTTTTCCTACTTGGCGATAGCCACTTACGCGATTAGTTTTGTTTTGATACGAGTAGATAATGGCGTACAACGGCCAGTTTATTATGTGAGCAAGTCGCTTCACGAGGCTGAGGTACGTTATCTATCGTTAGAAAAGGCCATCTTGGCAGTAGTGCATGCTACAAGGAAACTCCCCCATTATTTCCAAGCACATACTGTGGTTGTCCTAACTCAATATCCGCTCAAGGCAGTACTTCGGAGTGCAGACTACACTGGTAGGATTGCCAAGTAGGGCACGATTTTAGGGGCTTTTGATATTAAGTACATGCCCCGTACCTTTGTGAAGGGCCAGGTTCTCGCCGACCTGGTGGCTGATTTTGCTGAGGGCCCTGAAGAAATAGAGACAAGCCCGCGTGGCATGGATGAAAAATCAGTTGGCCTCATCTTCCGCGCAACATGCTCTACCCTGGAAAGTGTATGTGGATGGAGCAGCAAATCAGAGGGGGTCAGGAGTGGGGCTGGTTCTGATATCTCCTGAACAGGTCATTATCGAGAAGTCTTTAAGGTTGGGGTTCTCAGCCACTAATAATGAGGCAGAGTATGAAGCTTTGTTAATGGGGATGGCGATGGTTAAGAAACTGGGTGGAAAAACACTGGAGATGTTTTCGGATTCTCGGCTGGTCGTGGGTCAGGTTAGAGGAGAATTGGAAGCTCGAGACACCAGGATGCAGGAGTACTTGGGCCAGGTTAGGCGTCTGCAAGTAAATTTTGAATCTTTTGAAGTGACCCATGTCCCTAGGAGCGAAAATGCCCACGCGGATTCTTTGGCTACCCTTGCTACCTCCTCGACGCAAAACTTACCCCGAATAATAATGGTTGAAGACTTAAACACGCCAACCCCAATAGCGGGGAACTCGCTTCAGGTCAATCAAATCAGGTCGGCGCTTAGCTGGATGGATCCTATAATATTATTCCTTGAGAAAGATATACTGCCCGAGGACAAGTCAGAGGCAGAGAAGATACGGAGAAAAGCTCCTCGGTTTTGGCTGTCCGAGGACAAAAAGTTGTATAAACGCTTTTATTCTGGGCCATATCTGCTCTGTGTACATCCTGAAACATCGGAGGCACTTTTGGAAGAGCTACATGAAGGGATCTGTGGTAGTCACACTGGGGGAAGATCTTTATCTCACTGGGTAATTACTCAGGGGTATTGGTGGCCAGGCATGCAGAAAGAAGCGCAGGAGTATGTTAAGAAGTGCGATCAGTGCCAGAGGTTCGCACCAAACATCCATCAGCCGGGGGGAGTTCTTAATCCTCTTTCTAGCCCTTGGCCTTTTGCTCAATGGGGTTTAGACATCATTGGCCCTTTCCCTAGGGCAGTAGGAAATAAAAAATATCTATTAGTTGGCACAAACTATTTTACGAAGTGGGTAGAAGCTGAGCCTCTGGCCAATATCAGGGATGTGGATGCCAAGAGGTTTGTTTGGAAAAATATTGTTACTCGGTTCGGAGTCCCCCAAGCTCTCATCTCGGATAATGGTCTCCAGTTTGACAGCAAAGCTTTCAGAAAGTATTGTTCTGATTTGGGGATAAAGAATAGATATTCCACTCCTGCCTATCCGCAAGGAAATGGACAGGCCGAGGCTGTCAACAAAGTCATAGTAGGCGGGCTTAAGAAAAGGCTGGATGACGCAAAAGGAAGATGGGTGGAGGAGTTGCCGCATGTCCTATGGACGTATCGAATTACACCTCAGCGGTCAACAGGAGAAACCCCATTCTCAATGGCATATGGGGCTGAGGCTGTGATTCCTCTCGAAACGGGTTTTTCAACGCTAAGGACCAGCTCATTCACCTCGGATGGAACTGATGAATTATTGAAGAGGAATCTGGACTTGATAGACGAACGACGAGAAAATGCGATAGTTCAATTGGCCTACTATCAGCAAAAGCTAAAGCAAGGTTATGATGTGAATGTCAGGCTGAGACCGTTAGTTCTACGAGATTTGGTGTTGAGGAAAGTCTTGGGAACTACCAAAAATCCAAACTGGGGAAAGTTGGGGCCTAATTGGGAAGGGTCATATTGTATCACATCTGTAGCAGGGATAGGTGCTTATTACTTAGAGGATTTAGATGAAAAAACTGTACTCCATCCCTGGAATGTAAGCAACCTAAAGAGGTATTATTATTAACAAGTTCTGTTTTACTTCCTTTTATAATTTATCTTATCTCTGCAATGTGTGCTTCGAAATCTATGAAAGTATTAAACAGAAACTAAGTCATGTCAGGTCCTCGGACCACAACTTAGTGGAAATTAATACACTTAAATCTATGGAAGTATTAAATAGAAACTAAGTCATGTCAGGTTCTTGGACCACAACTTAGTGGAAATTAATACACTTAAATCTATGGAAGTATTAAACATAAACTAAGTCATGTAAGGTCCTCGGACCACAACTTAGTGGAAATTAATACACTATGAAATCTATGGAAGTATTAAACAGAAACTAAGTCATGTCAGGTCCTCGGACCACAACTTAGTGGAAATTAATACACTTAAATCTATAGAAGTATTAAACAGAAACTAAGTCATGTCAGGTCCTCGGACCACAACTTAGTGAAAATTAATAAACTATGAAATCTATTGAAGTATTAAACAGAAACTAAGTCATATCAGGTCCTCGGACCACAACTTAGTAGAAATTAATACACTTAAATCTATTGAAGTATTAAACAGAAATTAAGTTATGTCAGGTTTTCGGACCACAACTTAGCGGAAATTAATACCCTGGGACTTCAATTAAAGTATTGCACAGAGACTAAGATGTGATAAATTGTTTATGCAACAAATTTAGTTGGAGTCAATGCTTCTTAGATGGGGTCCGTGCAACTAAACTTGTATATTAAAGCAAACTCCATGAGCATCACTTAAGGCATTTTAAGCTATTGAATACCTCCCAGGGTTAAACGTGTAGAATGCTATCTCAAGTATGGACACTTCTTAATGAATTTAAAGTAAGCCTTTCTAAGGCTGTAAAGTTCGCTGCTATAGTCTACTTTGGTTCCTGATTAGCATACTTAAAGTTAAGTTTTCCATTATAGTGTCAGATTTCATTCTTCTATAACCAGGGATCATGTAAAAATAAAAAACATTCGCGCGAGAAATTATACATGTGATAGACAAAACCACAACATCTCATGTAAACTTGGAAAGGGAAATGCATATTACAATTAGAAATGTCCTTAAAAAGCTTTAAAAAAAGAAAGAAGGAAAACGAAATAAAAGGGAAAATAAAGGGAAGATTGACTACATCAACTATTTGTTTAACTTTATCTGGAGCTTGTGCTGAGGGGCTTTGCCAGTGGCCACAGGAGGAACATCTTTCTCCTTTGCCTTTGGATCTTCTCCAACAGGTAATGTGGTTGAGGCTAGGGCTTGCTCAAAGCTTTGTGAAGCTGCTCCATCCTTAGGCCCTTCTGCTCCTTTGTCCGAGGATATGTCATTCGCACCTTCAAGCACTTCAGGTTGCTCCTGCTGATTGAGAGAGGGAGAAGCCTGAATTTGAGCTTCCTTGGCTGATTCAACAGCTGTAGAGGATGCCTGTTCTTGTTGAGTGGAAGGACCTGAGGCTCGAATAGTTAGGGGGAAAGAAATGTTTTCAGGCCTTCTTAACTCGGATGAAGTCTCGACCCCAGCTCGGTTGAGAGCCTCTCCCCAGGTCAGAGCACAGTATGCTCGGCAAACTTCAGGCACCTCAGCCCGGAAGTTTTCCTCGGTTTCAGCAACGCCAACGTCGTAGCCATGTTGCTCAGTTGTGTCTCTTTCTTTTTCAACCTCAGCTTTTGCCTTTTCAGCCTCAGCCTTAGCTTTTTCAGCTTGATCTCTAAGTCTCTGGACTTCCTCTAATTGTTTCTGCAGAGATGATATTTGTTCCTTGGAGGCTGCCAGCTGGGCATTAGCGTCACGCAAGAGTTTCCTCTGGTCCTCGGCTTGCTTTTGAGTGTTATCCAAAACTGACTCAGCACTCTTCCGAGCATGTTCCTCATCGGCTAGCTTTTTCTTCAGCTGCACGTTGGTTTGTTCAGCAGCGGAGAGTGTGTGCACAGCCGTGGCCCGTTTCTTCCTCTCATCATCAATTTGCTGGTAGCAAGAATTGGTTATCTCCTCTAGCCTGAAAGTGGCTTGGACGGCCTAGGAGAAAAAGAGTTAGAAGTGCAATACATGGAGTTGTGTGTAAAAGGAAAATAATAATAACAATAATAAAAAATTAAGGACATCCTACCATGCCTAGGTATCTTTTTGTATTCTGGAAAATCTCGTTCCTCTTTATTCTCCTCAGTTCGGCCATATCCCTAGGGAGGAGGAGAGTTTCCTCTAAAACTGAGGCGACTTGGCACCCAATCCCACCATTAAAGTCCCTGATCGAGGCATCTTCCCTTAGAGGCTCACCACCGAGCATGGGAACAAGGAGCCAGGCCTCAGGTTCCGAGGACTGAGTGGTTGCCCTTTCCACTACACGTTGAAACCCATGGGTAACCTTTTGCTACTTAGCAGCTCGTTGGTCCTCGGCTTCATGGATCAGGCGAGATCTCTCAGCCTCCATCACTCCTTTATCTTTTGACTCTCTCCTCCTCTTTGGGTCACTGGGTTCAGTCCCATGCGATTGGGGTGGCTGAGAAGGAGGAGGAGGGGGGAGACTGGGTTGAGTTGACTTCTCTGGCACTCCCCTCCCAGGTTGGCCTTCGATTACGTCCTTCAAACTCCTCTGGCTCTTCCTCTGAATGCCCATTTCTTCAAAATTCACCTCGGGTGATTGAGGTTGGTTGAAAACTTCAAATTCTTCTGCGGAATTTGATAATTCTACAACTCCTTCTGAAGTCTGTTCTTCTTCTTCTTCTTCTTATCCTTCTTCCTCTTCCTCCTTCACTTCCCGAGGAACGGGGCGAGATGATGAAGCTCCTACAGAAGAAATGGCCTCGGATAATGGCTCAGTGAAAGGAGCACCTTCAAGAATTGGAACACCCTCAGGAACAATAAATCCCTCAAAGGCTACACTGATACGGTGAAGTCGAGGATCTTTGGCCCTTATCACGCACTTGGGAGCTTGAAACGCCGTAGAAATTGGCTTGTATCGAAGGATTATATGGGCTGCTCTCAGTTGACTGTCCGATGGGTTTACATACACCTCAGACCGCAGAATTCTATCTAAACTCTCCCTATTAACCAGCCTGAACTGAGGTTTGGTAGCACGCTTGTCTGCAAAATCATTTCAACGGAAGGAAAACTTTGTCAGAAATAGAGGTAACTCAAACTAAAGAACACAATCCAAATTATAGGGGCTTATAGCCCAAAAACCCCACCTGGTTTTCCCTCTTTAGTCGGACAGGGTAAACCATCGTGCCATTCCTTAGAAAAAAATAAGAAAATCGTCTTTTAGGCCCTTATTCGATAAGGGGAGACACTGAATCAACCTTATTTCAGGGAACCTAGATTTCAGATAGTACCTCTAACCCTTCAAATGATTGAGATTGTACACCCAATTCACATCGTGATGGGTCAGACCTAGGTTCATCTTGGCATTTAGGGCTTCTATACTCCCAAGCACCCTAAACATATTTGAGGCGCATTGAGTATGAGATAACCTAAAGAACCTAAGATAACTTCTGGTAAGGCTACCCATAGGGATGGTCATCCCTCCTTCTATAAAAGCGATCATGGGGATGACCACTTCCCCAGTTTTCCTATCGTTTAACCATGTTTCTGTGGAAGCATATCTCATACCCACCGTGGGGAGAATCCTATACTTAGCTTTAAATGCCTCTATTTGCTCCTCGGAGTCAACTAGATGCTTGAACCTACCCATTTCCTAACAGTTATGAAGAAAAATTGGCAAAGAGGATGAAAAACTAAAGTGGGTTAAGGAAACTTACAGGTTTGAAAAATGAGCTCCTCGGACAAACTCTTAGTATTTATGAGAGCGTTGAGTGGTGAGAGAGAGAGGCAGGTTCAATGAATATGTGCTGAGACGGTGCGATTTTTGTAACTGAAAAGAGAGTTGATTTGAAAAGCTCTTTATAGTGACGCAGAAATTGTAAGCAGGAAAAATCTCGCCCATAAATACTGAAAGCCCTCCACCATTAGATTCACATCTTGCCGTTGAACGTGGGGGACAAAGGAGCTGTCATCATTTAATGATGGCATGCTCCTACCGCCGAAACGTCAGGTGCATGCCTTGAGCAGATAGAAAGGCACTCTGAAGGCTAAGAAAGTCCACAAAGAAGGTGAGGGTAGGATATCAAAATCTCCATTTTTTTCGAGGTAACCAAAACCGAGATTTTGAGGGGCTATTGTGGGGCCTGTTATCTAAAAAGATATAGGAATCATAGGAAATGGGCTTGAGGCCCAACGGCCCAGTCCGAGGACATTCGCTTGTCCGAGGATGGTTAAAGAAATGTACTGTGGGACTAGGATGAGAAAGAGGGATGGAAATCAGATATAAAAGCCCAAAACGCGTCCGAGGATAAGACTCACCTCGGATAAGACTCACCTTGGATACCATGGTCCGAGGTGGATGTAACTATCTCTCTATCTAGGGTACCCTGCAAAGTTATATTAGAACTGGAAAGTGAATATAGACCTAAGGAGGAATCGAGAAAGATAACAAATATCTTCTAAAGCTACTACCTCCACATTAAATGCTTTCCAGCTAACTCTCTGGCCGCATTAATGTGGAGGTGATATCTGAACAGTAAGCAAGCAGCTTTATAGCTACTGGGCAAAAGTTCCGAGAGGTGTTGGATGGGACAGAAAGGAGTTCCCAGGATAGGAACTACACGTGTACGGTAGAAATGAGGTAAGGAACGCAGTATATAACATGAAAGCAGGTGACATTAGGGAAGGGAGGAAAGAAGAACAATAGAACTCAAAAAGAGACCCCATGAAACCTAGCCGAGGAGAGTCTTTATAACACAGTTAGCTTGAAGTGTCTTTTACTGCACTGTAACCATGACCTTTTCTATCAAGTAGAACTAGTTCTTGTACCCACACTCTAAAAATTTATTGTTTGGGCTTGCTGGGCTAGAAACACATCCCCATTCTGGGTCCAATCCAATTTGAGTCCCTACCGTCAGCATTCAAAAGAATGCCACATTCTATTTTAATATAGCATAAATGATTGGGTTGAAATTTATTAAAAACAATTATTTTTGTCTTTTAATTTTTTTTAATTTTTTTTAATTATAAATAAATATTAGCTTGTTATTTTTATTTTTTATGTATCAATTTAATTTTTAATTTTAGGATATTTCATATTCTTAAATGATCAAAATTCTTTTGTTCATCTTTTGGCCTTCCAAAAACAAATTCCTGATTCATTTCTCAAATGCATTTATATCTCTCAGTACCAATCATCTCAACTTTCAAATACTTTTCTGATAAGTATATATAGACTTTTGAGACTTTTGTAAGATAGTTAATTTATAGGCACTAAGCACGAATTGATTGTACCAGTTTACCTCATGTTTACCTATGGTAAAAAACTTGTAAGAATGCTTTTAATGAATGATGGTGGTAAACCTTAAAAATATAATGTTGAGAATGATAAATTAACATGTCATAAAAATTAAGCTAGAATGGCGGAAGATCATTTATCTTATTTTAATTCTTCCTCACGTTGGACTCACTAGTATTTATACCAGTTTGCCTCATGTTTACCTATGAGCTATGGCAAAAAAACTTGTGAGAACGTATACAATGAGTACAGACTATAGACGTACTTTAGACTTTTGAGAGTTTTGAAAAATGTGTTTGTAGGCACTAAGCACGAATTGGTTGTACTTGTACCAGTTTGCCTCATGGTTACCTATGGTGAAAAATTTGTGAGAACATTTACAATGAATATAGACTATATATAGACTTTAGAGTTTTGAGAGTTTTGTAAAATGTGTTTATAGGCACCGAGCGCGAATTGGTTGTACTTGTACCAGTTTGCCTCATGTTTACCTATGGTAAAAAACTTGTGGGAACGTTTACAATGAGTGTAGAGTATGGACTATATATATAGACTTTACACTTTTGAGAGTTTTGTAAAATGTGTTTATAGGCACTAAGCATGAATTGTTTGTACTTGTGCCAGTTTGCCTCATGTTTACCTACGGTAAAAAACTTATAAGATTGCTTTTAATTAATGATGGTGGTAAACCTTCCAAAGAGTAGCGTTGAGAACGATAAATTAACATGTTATTTATAAAAGATTAAGCTAGAATGGTGGAAGATCATTTATCTTACACTAATTCTTCTTCGCGTGGGATTCAATAGTATTTATAGTTTACACCACCTGTCTCGAAAGTTAGAGGTATTAAGTAGTGAGAAATTTCAGACATAATTTATTTATGTTATTTTAATGGATAAATAATCTATTAAGCTTGATAGGCCAAGAATGTATTGACCCATTGTGATGAATTAACCAATTAATTAGCCAAGTTAATTAATTAATTCAATTAGCATGCAATAAGCGTGGTAGCATAAACAAATCACCAACTAAGTTAAAATGCAATGGAAAATAAATTGATACGGTGATTTGTTTACGAATGGGAAAACCTACACGGCAAAAACTCCATCGGGTGATTTTAAGGTCATCACTTTCGAGAATTCACTATTATCACAACAAGCAGTTACAAGTAAAGGAATCCTAGTACCTTATACCAACCTACAGTTGAACCCTAACCCCAATACCTAATTGGACTTATTCTGTAGTGACAATCTCTCATTTTAATGTACGGCTCCCAGTACGTGACTAACCAATTCGATGCGCGGATCTCAGTACGTGGCTTACTCACCAACTTAAAAAAGATGTTGGCTGCAAAATTCTTCAGTTTATCAACATGATGAAGATCACGAAACTCCTTGATTACAAAACCCTACGGTGTACAAACACAGCAGCTTCTTGCATAGAAAGATGAACTAGGACATATGTCTCCGGTTCACAATATGCTTGTAAAAAACTTTTGCATTGAGTTGCATCAGCTGTGAAAGCCCTTAAAACAATCCTTATATATGTTTAGAGTTGTGAGAAAAGAAAGCCTAAACATCTATACACGGATTGGATGAAAATCAAAATTGAAAATCTAGTTTTCTTAAACCTCGATAGATACTCTATTTGTCGAGCAGCTATCGAGTATCAGGCTAAAACAACTTTTTAAACCTTGATAGGTACTAGCTATCAAGTTTTAAAATCCAGCACTTCTTCACTTGTCTCTTGGACAGATTTGCATGGCTTTAACACTTGAACTTGAACTCTTGTTACTTGAAGTATTAAACACATCATAGATCTACCCAATTACAAGTAAAGTGCATTTTGTCAAAGGATTAGTCAATTCTATATTGACATATGCTCCAAACAATGATTCACATATGTCCTAACAATCTCCCCATTTGGCAATCCGTGACAAAACCACAACAAACAAATGAAAATATGAGAAAAGTCATAAATCACTCAACTCATACTCACTTGTTGAATACAATAAAATCTATCCTAACACAAACTCTTGAAAAATTTTGCAAGAAGAGTTCATGGCAAGAAGATTTTGACAACCTGTATTTTTGAAACACTTTAAACAAAACTCATGAAGGCATCTTAGTGTGAAACAGAAATAAAAGATTGCATACAATATATAAGAATCGTGTGCATAAAGAGAGAAAAGAAACAACACATGTAAAGATAGGTGAAAGAACTGTAATAACAACCTCATCATATATATAACATCATAAGTACAAGATTTGCTATCACAATGTAAGAACAATGTATCTCTAAAAGAAGGAAAAAAAAAAAAAAAAACATAAGTCCTCATTACATCCCTCAAAAAAATATAAACACTCCCCCTAACAAAAATCTTCTGTACTAACTCTTGCCCTATGTATATGATTACTCTCATATCAAAACTACTTCCCCTTTTTGTCACGAGTGACAAATGGTAAGTAAATCAAGTAGACATCTCATCATCACTAGGCGAGCTAGCATCCTCATCCTCATTATCATCATCGTCGTCAGAGTCACTATTATTGTTCTTGTCCTCAGATGCCTCTGGAGAAGGAGAGGGAGACTCCACGAAGCCACCAAAGCGAGCTTGCCGTCTAGCAATACGGCCGATACAGGTGTTCACTTGACACAACTCATCATTGAGTGTGTCAAGGCGAGCATCCATGCGCTATAGCTGCACCATGACCGCCTCGAAGGTCACACCACCTGCCGATGAAGAAGGTGCGGATGTGGAAGGAGCGGAAGAAGCTGGAGGAGCTGTAGTTTCTGTCTGTGGCCACTTTGGTCAAAGCTGGGCCTCACTCCATCTGATGGTAGCAGCGTCTATGGCACACAAGACCGAGAAATGAGGAGACGCGGGATAAGAGACAGAAAAATGGCGAATGATTCTCGTGATAGCCGAAGGAAAAATGAGCTTATCATGGGTTGCCGTATCCCTATAGACATCTATGAGGGATAGGATGAAATGAGAGGGAAAATCAATAGAAAGTCCCTCAAGAAAGGATAACAAAAATCGAGCATGAGGCTCTATAATGGAGTTATAATGAGACAATGGATGGAGAACGAATGTCATCATCATGTTAAGGAATCTCAAACCTTTTGCAATGCCCGAGCAATGGGTGTTTTGACGGTCACCCCAAGATGAAGGTGTCTCACAAAATAGAGACGAGAGTTCGTCTTTGGACACAGTCCTTAGATGATCGCAGCTAGAGTAGTCAGGATGTGCAACCCTAGGAACGTGTAGCACCTCGAATACAATATCCGGAATAACTACGATGCACGTACCTCGAACGCAAGTAATAAAATGAGGTACTGAAGTGTCGAATCTGTGCATATTGGAGTAAAACTTCTGTATGATCACGGAGGGACAAGTGACCAGGATGACACACAGTGACTTTCAACCCTGACTATAGATGACAGTGGGAAGGTCAGTATCGAAAAAATTTGATAGAATGACTTGGCGTTCCGAATGAATGCTGTGTCGTGAAAAGTTCTCTGAGAAGTCTGACTTGGCCTTCTCATTATGGAACCTGACATGAAAGGGGGTAGGATCAAAGGAAGATGCCCCAGAACGAAGAGGGTTTTAGGACAGAGTGGATTTTCATTTAGGTGCCATAGAGTAACTAACTGAAAGAAAGAGAGAGAGAAAGAAACACGCAGAAAAGCACCAACACAGATCAATATCAAAATAAAGAAAAATGAAGGTACGTATGCATGAAAAATGCATGAACATGTGACATGCAAACTTAAAAATATCATGGGTTTAGCTTAATCCAAATCTACCAGCACACATCATTGCAATGAAGTAAACACACATCTAAAATGCATGAAACATTGTTATAATGTAGATTTAATGCAATGCATGATGTTTTAAACTCATTTAAACAAAAACCCATACCAAAAATTTCGCAAAAACTCCAAAATTTATCAAAAAATCCCAAAAGTTAGGTCAGAAACATGAAATGCATGAAAAAGTGAAAGAAAGAAGATCTTACCAGAAGAAGAAAGATCAATCTAGGCCGAAAATCTCTTGGGAATGAAGTTTGGAGTGAAAGAGAGGTGATTAGGAAGGTGAGAAGACGTTTTCTATCGAGAGAGATCGGGGAGAAATGAAGAAAACATCGCACGGACCCTATTTAGGAATTGCAGTTTCTTGATGGATTGAGAGGTATCGAGATCTGTCGAGAATAAAAACGTGAGAAATAGCTATCGAGTAGCTATCAAGGATCTATCGAGAGGTGTCCACAACAAAAGGGGCTCGATGGATCGAGAAGTTATTGAGCATCTAGAAAGTTCCTCGATGGATCGAGTAGCTGTCGAGAATCTATCGAGAATGCGATAAAAAGAAGTTGAAAGGGCTCGATAGATAGCCTAGCTGTCGAGAGGTGTCCAGCAGCTGTTGAGATTGTTTAAAAACAATTTTTGAAGAAGAGACAAACATAGATATGAATGCAATCAAGCATGCTACACAACCAAATATCCAAACAACATTTTAAGCTCTCAAAATCATCTCTCAACAAAAATATGTCAAGCACATAGATCCAAAATACACACACACACACACACACAAAAAATAAGTCTAACCAATTTTATATTTCAAAAACAAGTTAAGATAGTTTAGTGAGCATACATTAACACATGTATTCCTTGTGATGGCCAAATCACATTGTACCTGCACATGTATCAAAAGTAGCAAAGAATGTTATGTGTTGTGTGTGAAAAATATTGCAATATTACATAAGTGTCTACATGTATGAGATATGAGAAAATCACTTTAACTCACACAATCATAACTGTTTGATGGGGACTATCACCTTCAAGGTACATCCTATAATTCCCACATCTCCTAGAAGATACGCTTGCAATCATATATAAAGCATTTTGATTCTTTTTGCTTTTTATTTTTTTTGCATGTTTTTCTTTTAAGCAAACCATGCATGGGCATATAAGATAAAGAAAAGAAATACCCAATGATGTTAAGTTTTTGACATTGCACTTTTGCTATGCCGAAGCATACAAATGTTATTTCATGATTGGCGGACAACAGTGGTGAGATGATTATTTATACCTTTCTCTTAGGATTTTCTAGTCCTTCTCATCAAAAAGAGTGATACAAGTGTTAAGTACAAAAGATTACTTAATCTTACTCATCACAAACACGAGCCACAAAGTTTACTTACTTAGTTGTGCATAGAGATGTTCATCTAAGATACAAAATATACAAAGTTTAGAAAACTTTGTTTCAATGGCCATCCAAGTTACATAAGTACCAATATACACAAACACACACTGTTTTTGTATTTTCTGATTTTTCAATATATATATATATATATATATTTTTTTTTTTATGAAAAACAAAATGAATCAAAACTAAAAATAAACAAACAAAAACATGTTAAACAAAGCAATGCATAAAACTAGACTGACTCAAAACAATAAAGCAAAACACATAAGTAATGCAAAAACAAAAACAAGAAGGGGAGAGAGAGAAAAAGTGACTAAATCACTTGGAGCCTTTTTCCTTCCACACATTGGAAGAACCTTTCTGTTTAGCAAACCCTTGATCTGACGGTGAGGAGAAAAAATTGAAACCGTTCAAGTTTGAAAGGAACATGAGGGTTTTAAGAAGATTTCCAAGAGGAGCAAAAGAGGATGGAAATTGATTCTGGTTTCCCGATGAGATCATATTGTTGCTCTATTGAGTGGCTAACCACTTATAGCAATTAGGTCGAATATGTCTAGCTGCTCCACAGCGATGACAGAGATGCTGCTTCTTCTGTTTAGGCTTTTGAGTGTTTCCATTCTTAGCCCTAGGGTTTTTGATCTCTTTCTTATCCTGCTCAGGGGGTGTTCCTAAGATAGATTTACCCTTTTCTATGTTCTTACTAGCTAACACATTTTGTACATCATTGTTTTCAGATTTAACATTATTACTAGGAAGAACAAAAACGGTAGTACTAGTAGAAGCAATATTAGGAGAAGAGAAATCATACCCTAAACCGGTTCTATCGAAAGCAGATTTCTAAAGATTAAACATCTTATCAAGCTTTGTACTTGAAATCCTTTCCAACTGAGCTCTGACTTGGAACAATTCTGCCTTAAGTTTCTTGGTTTTCTTAGCTAAGAAATTATTCTCAAATCTCAGTGCTCCAATGGTCTGATTGGTTTCATCAAACTTTGTGGAAATTTCTTCTCGTTCAAGCTCCACTTCACGAAACTTCTTGGTGGCCAACCTATACAACTTCTCATGTTTTTCGAAGACCTTGTATAATTTTGCATAGGCTATGTGGATGTCATCTTGTTCATCCATCTTATCAAATTTAGACTCCACCAAGTCTTCTTCATCCATATCTTCAACAATCCCTTCAGTAGAATTTACAGTGGTAGTGAAGGCATTTAGGATTCCAACATCCTCATTGTCGGAGTCATCTTCAGACTCGGTGTCGCTCAAAGTAACAACAAATGCCTTACTGTTCCCAATGGTCTTGAGATATGCAGGGCACTCTTGTTTCACATGTCTGAATCCTTGACATCTAAAGCATTTTGGTCCTAAGGGAACAGTGTACTGACCGCCATCCCTAGCGTCCTTCTTTCATTTATCCTAATTCTTGAACTGAGAAGAGCTAGACTGCTTGCGATCTTTATCAAATCCTTTAACATTGACATTTTTCATAAATTTTTGAATTGCCTTGTGATATAGGATTTCAGCTTAGAATCTTCATCATTTGAAGACTCATCTGTGTCACTGCTCTTGGCCTTCAATGCCATGCTCTTTCCCTCACTAGATTTCCCTATCCTTGTCAAACCCAACTCATAGGTCTGCAGATTGCCAACCAACTCTGTCAAAGGAATTTTGTCAATATCCTTCGATTCCTCAATTGCGGTGATCTTGGCATGAAATCTCTCGGGTAGAGATCTAAGCACATTTCTGACAATCTTGGATTCAGGAATGGTTTTCCCAAAATTAAAAGCTGAGTTCACTATGTCCTTGAGCTTGGCATAGAACTCATCAAATGACTCATTCTCCTCCATCTTAATCTCTTCAAAGCTCGTGGTAAGCCTTTGAAGTTTTGAATCCTTGACAGCCTTGGTTCCTTTATAGGTTGTCCGAAGGATGGTCCATGCTTCCTTTGCAGTTTCAGTAAAGGATATCTTCTTGAACTCCTCATTCGTGACTGCACTGAATAAAGTATACAATGCCTCACTGTTGAAGTTAGCCGCCTTGATCTTAGCATCATCCCAATCGGCTGGTGCTTCCTTTGGCTTGGTCTAGCCTATTTCCACAGATTACCATACTTTTTCATCTAATAATTGCAAGAAAACTCTTATGCGTACTTTCTAGTATGCATAGTTAATGCCATCAAATAAAGGAGGTAGAATAAGAGACTGTCCTCTATCAATGACAAACAGGGGTCAATGGATCACATAGCAAAAATTAAAACCTAATCAGAGTGTGCCTGCTCTGATACTACTTGATAGGCCAAGAATGTATTGACCCCTTATGATGAATTAATCAATTAATTAGCCAAGTTAATTAATTAATTCAATTAGCATGCAATAAGCGTGGTAGCACAAACAAATCATCAACTAAGTTAAAATACAGCGAAAAATAAATTGACACGGTGATTTGTTTACGAATAGGGAAAACCTATACAACAAAAATCCCACCGTGTGATTTTAAGGTCACCAATTTTGAAAATTCACTATTATCACAACAAGCGGTTACAAGTAAAGGAATCCCAGTATCTTATACCAACCTACAGTTGAACTCTTACCCCAATACCCAATTGGACTTGTTCTATAGTGACAATCTCTCATTTTAATGCACCGCTCCTAATACGTGATTAACTAATTTGATGCACGAATCTCAGTACGCGAATTACTCACCAACTTCAGTTCATTAACATGATAAAGATCACGAAACTCCTTAGTTACAAAATCCTACGGTGTACAAACACAGCAGCTTCTTAAATAGAAAGATGAATTAGGGTATATATCTCCGGTTCACAATATGCTTGTGAAAAACTTTTGCATTGAGTTGCATTATCTGTGAAGGCTCTTAAAACAATCCTTATATATGTTTAGGGTTGTGAGAAAAGAAAGTCCAAACATCTATACACAGATTAGATGAAAATCAGAACTGAAAATCTGATTTTCTTAAACCTCGATAGATACCCTATCTGTCGAGCAGTTGTTGAGTATCGGGTTGAAATAGTTTTTCAAACCTCGATAGATACTAGCTGTCGAGCTTTAAAATCCAGCATTTCTTTACTTGTCTCTTAGACAGATTTGCATGACTTTAACACTTAAACTTAAACTCTAGTTTCTTGAAGTATTAACACATCTTAGATCTATCCAATTACAAGTAAAATGCGTTTTGTCAAAAGATTAGCTAATTCTATATTGACATATGTTCCTAACAATAATTCATATATGTCCTAACAAAACTTACATTCAAGTAGTTTTTAGCTTCTATAAGGAGTTGAAGTAACTGGGCACTCTCTTTGTAGCTTATATATTATATTTTTCAAGAGACTATACCATTTCTTAGGTTTGTAATTGAGAATAAGCAGCACATATACTCCTCTTAATTATTGATTATCAATAGATTAAGTCTTCTCACAATGGCTGTAATAAAGATTGAAAGAATGTATATTAATCTTCTTCTTTTTTGAGGAAAGAATGTATATTATTCTATATATATAGAACTGTACAAGGAATACTTTTATATAGGTAGTAAAGAGTACAAAAGTACATAAATACATTGTTAAAGTATATAATAATAGTATAATTAATGTTTTGTCAATATCATGTATTAATGATCCATTGAATCAGGACAACAATTTTAGATGTGGAATATTAAATATATAATTCGAAAAAACTTGTTTATGTTTGTTTACTTTGAAAACAAATCAAGTTCAAACATAATAATATATTCATAAACAAACTCATGAACATGAAAGGCTTGATTTAACTATATATAATATTATTTAGGGGTAATTACACATAACCCACCTGTGATTTTTGAGAAAATCACTTTGCCTACCCATGGTTTGAAAAGTATCACTTAACCCACCTGTGGTATGTTTCCGTCAATATCCGTAACCTACCTCAAGCCCAACCGTTACAAAAAAACCTCTTAACCCCAAAACATAACATAACGTGAATTAAAACACCAAAAACTCATAAACTTTTTAAGAGAGAGGCCTGTGGTGTTCTTCGTGGTTTGGAGTGTCTGGAGAGGGAGAAAACACAAGTTTCGCAACATCGAAGCTAGGGAAGGTATGTGTGACTGTTGTTGATCTACATTTGGGTTGTTAATGGCCTTTTTTTATCGCGACCCACCCACGTAGTTAGAGCTTGTAAAATTTTCTCATAATTTTACCATCTTTAATGAAGTGGGTCTCGGGGTTGGATTCGTTATAGAGGTGCCACACCGAGGGAAGATGGTCCTGCTTAAAGGAGGGTGATCCGGGGAGATCAGGAAAATCAAGGGTGGGAAGAGAACGAAGAGCTTATGCGTTAGTGGCAAGCCATAAGTTGTAAAGTACGAAGGCCAAAAAGGCAGAAACAAAAGGGGAAAGCAAAGTAGTCAGAGGAGGAGAAGCGGTGGGAGAAGAGAGACCAAGCGAGGTACATGGTGGCGACGGTGAGGGCTCCGCAGCCAACGCCGAAGAGGAGAGCGACGATGACACTCAAGATGTCCTTGGTGCGGTCACAGAGGGAGCTGAAGTCGTAGGAAGCGAGGGGTTGTTAGGGTTTCCTGTACCCCAACGGCATGTCATTGCGGTGGATCGGGTCATGGAAGAGGAAGATCTATGTGGATCGGGTCACGGCATGTCCTGGGTTTTATTTTGATTTATAGCTCCGGTTTTGATGTTTTTTGTTGGTATTGGCTGCTTTTTGTAAAGAGTTTGAGTTTTATTTGAACTGGGTTTCGAAAATTTTGTTCATTTTGATTCATAGAAATGGTATGGGATGTGTTTGATTTAAATCTTCTGTGCTGTGTGAGTATTGAAGAGATTTTGAGGTTACCTGAACTGGGTTTTGACTGTTATTGTAAATGATGATGTTTATTTGGGTTTACTCAGGCAACACTGGGGCTTGGTACTGCCGAAGAAAGAAGTATACTTCAATGCAATATAGGAAACAAGAGTCCTGTTTTGAAGGGCAATATTGTATAGTTAGGTTATTTGTGTAGGTTGATCTAGGTTTTATTTTTTTGGATATGTTCTTCATGTTCAAGATTTATGTGAATTAAGAGAGAGATTAATACCTCTTTTTGATCTTGTTTCTCTTATATTTTTGTGCTATTTTTTGTTTTAGGAGGAGAGATATAAAATTTGAGCAAAAATACCTATTTACCCCTGATTTTAACAGAGGTGGGTTACGGAAAACAAACGGATCATACATCAGGTGGGTTAAGTGATATTTTTCAAATCACGGGTAGGCAAAGTAATTTTTGCCCAAACCACAGATGGGTTTAGTGTAATTACCCCTATTATTATATGTAAACTTGTCTAAAAATATATTTATATAAACTTGAAATTGGATTGTATAAGTTTGTCAATAGGTTCATGACATTAAATTATTCTTTTGTAGCTTATTGATGATATAAATAGTCTATTCATAGTAAAAATACATAGAATTGTGAAGAGGTAAAACATTTTAGTCATGGTGTCACAACATTTAGGAAAATAATAAGTTTATCAAGTAGTTTGTGAACAAACTTAAACTTACTTGACAAGAAAATGAGCCAAATATAAATATAAAATCTTGTTTAGTGATGAGTTCAAGTTTGGCCCGTGTTCAAAAAGAATTTAATTAAATGACCAAGTTTGAACTTTTAATACTCAGCTTGACTCAGCTCGTTTACAACCCTGGTTAATATTATATTACTTAATACTAACTTTTTATTGAATGTGATTTTTGAAAAATCAATTGTTGAATTATATTTTTCCTTGTACCCTCTATAATAAAGAGAATATATAATCCAAGGTGGAGTTAAGATAATATGTTATTAAGTATTATATTATTAATAGAAAATTAAGTTAGGTGTAACTAGATTAGAAGTAATTATAGAATACTCCTAGAGTACCATAAATGCATACTCTCTTTTATCACAAAATAGTAAGTCTCACTAATTAAATTTATGGTAGGACCCACAATTCATATGAAAAATGAGTATACATTTATGGTATCCCCAAAGTATATAATAATTTTTCCTTGATCTGACCCCTCTTATATTCTTTTTTATTTATTAGGAGAATGACCCCTCTTATATTCAATCTTAAACTTTTGAACGTAAATTTAATACACATTTATTTGAAACTCAGACTAATAGATTTTCTTTTTCCAATTAGAACCTATCAAACTTTAACATGGGCTTTGTCCACGTGATTAAAATTCTCAACTAGATTTTCTCTTCTCCGGTAAGTTCTCTCTGCCTTCAACTTCTATGTATTACACATTTTATAGAAAGATCCTTCCTATTTAAATCCCTTAATTCCTTTTTTTTTTTTTTTTTTTTTTTTTTTTATAAGCCCTAATTCCAATTAATTCTAGTCTAGATGTAAGACATATGACATTTATAAAATTCAATGATCATAAAATATTCAAAGTAAACTACACAAAATTAAATAAATGGCATGCATCTCCCATCTGATTAAAAATTAAAGAGAAATTGAGGATTTAACGGGAATGAATCTTATCCCTTTACTTAATTACTTCAAGGTTTGATGAATTTATTTCTACATAAATTCTAATAAAAAAAGATATTTCTTTTATTGAATTTTTTAGTTGAAATTTTTTTTATATCCTTATTTTTTCAATAATCTTGTGATTTTTCCCGATTATAATGGAGATAAATTTAAGTAATTAATTATTTTTCTATACATCATTATTACTGCACATCTTACGTAATAATGATGTATAATAAAATAGTTGATATAATACTTATTAACATATTATCTTAAAAGGCTACATAAATTAGTTGTATTTGTAACTTAATTTCATCATTATTACTACAAATTTTTTTATATAAAATAAAAGGGAAAAGTTAGCGAAAGCATTAAGGGTATTGGTTTAGAAATTACTTATTGCAATTGTTAATAAATTATTTTAGAAAAATTTTGACTATACTTTCTTGGAAAATATAAAAAGTTGTAAAAAAATAATTGTTTTTTTCTTTTTTCACAAAAATTTTCTTAAAATATTTTCTAAACCAATTTACTTAGGGTATTTGTTAACTTTTCTTTAAAAAAAAAAAAAAAAATTTACAACTTTGCATGGTATGAAGAGAGGCAAAACCAAAGATTCAAAAAACAAGAGGATCTTACTGAAAAATTAATTACCAACACATTAATTATGTGATAATTAAAGAATCTCATTAAATAGATATAGATATATATATATATATATACACACACACATCATCTTTCCTTATAACATTAATATTAATTAACTCTTTTTTTTTTCCCCTTCTCTCGCAACTAAACTGTTGAAACTTGAAACCTAATATATATATATATAGTAGCAATCATACCCTTGTATCGTAATCCTAAATATTTTCTCAAAATGATCAACCAATGACAAATAGAAAATTTAAGTTTGACAAATGTTGGTGAGTGAAGATAAGGAGAGAAACATTTCTTCTTCAATATATTTCTTCCATGCATGCATCGATTCAGCATGTCTCCTTAACTATAGCCACCATGAAAATCATCAATCCTACTATTATTGTTCAACCACCGAACAGTTTGACGAAGCATACGGCATTGATTTAAAACCAAACACCTCGTTTTGCAAAACTACAAAAAGAAATGTTGGACTTTATAAGTACATGTCTGAACCACATAACTTTGTCGTTTGTATCTTTGTATACATATTTTATGAAAATAATTATTTAATATTATATTGGAAATGGGGTAACAAATTTGTTTTTTTTTTTTTTTTTTACTGTACGTTAGCATGTACTTTTTTTTGGGGTAAGTAAAAGTTACCGTTGACTGATTTTAACTGTTTTGGCCTTGAGCAAATCAGTAGTTGTGACTTGTGAGTCCTAGGAAGACCAGAAACATGTTGAACGTACCCAAGGATTTCGTTAAATTTTATCTTAATATTCATAAAAATCCCAATTTATTTCTAACACATTAAAGATCAACATATAGAAAATAAAAGGTAAAAACTCTTAATAACTTGTAAGATATATAAATTGGCTTCCAAAGATATTGTCAATAAGCCAAGGAGGTATGTGCATGTATCATATATGAGCTAATACAAAGAGAAAATAATATTTATACATTTCATATATACGAATTAAAAACTGTCTTGCCATATTTTGAGCTAATGTTCTACTTTATACTCTACTATGTAAAACTTGTGGCATGTGTGATCCTTTTTTTTTCTTCTTATTTCATGTAGGCATTTATTTTTGCCAAGTATGGAGGAGACGATGGTTGAAAGGAGTATCATAACGTTTGAGTTAGTTGAGCATTAGTCATTATCATTCCTATTCCTAAGGAGTGTGAAACTAATTTTATGATCCGTTTTATAAGTTGCCATTGCTATTCTTGGGAGTTGAAGTACTCCTTTTAAGAACTGTTTGTAATTTTATTTATAATCCCTATATTCTCAATACTCTTATTGATTTTGAATTAAATTTAACATGTATAATAACTGGATGCAATATTAATAATTGTTAAAAATATCAACGTCCAACCCTACTTAAATATCTTAGTCTATTCTATAGCTCTAGTTCAAGTTCATTATATTGAATTTTATCTAGAGTACAAGTAAAATAATCATAATTTTTTTTGGATTGCAAGTAAAGTAATTACAGTTAATCCTACTTGTAGTTCAAGTATTATAATCCCGGTTTATATATTGTTAGTCAATGATTTGTTTTACTTTAAATACCCTTTCATTGGTTCGTTGTAATATATAAAATTTAATAGTAAATTAAAATGTATCATCGAGGGTTGTCTATTGTGGAAATAAGCTTCTAAGTTTGAATCAAATTAATTTCCTATGTTTTGACTTTTCAAATATGGTATTAGAGTCATGTCCCATCTTTTCTATAGTATTAAAGTACTTTCTCATCTTTCAAGCAAAATAGAGAGTCATTTCTCCTCTTTTCTAATCATAATTGAGAGGACAGTTAAGACCCTGTTGATTGATTTTATGAAATTAAGCTAACTTTCTAGGTTAACCAATTATGTTATTTAATTGATTTCCAGTTAACAAGACACATAGAATAAATAACAATAATAAGTAAAACACAGTAAAATAAATAACAAAATGATTTGTTGACGAAGTAAAAAACAAATGGATGAATCCAAAAAAAAAAAAAAAAAAAAATACTCCAATGGTTTATCAACCCTAAAGAAAATTCACTATTAGAATTGAAGTTATACAATTGAAATAAAGCTCTATTTCTAATTGCTATCTCTAGTAGAAGTCACAGTTGTGATCCCACATTGCTACAATCACTTTTGGACTCTTCTAATATGGACTTGCGTTTGTGACTTCAAAGACCACCTTAAAGATTTGTTTTCAGTTGCAACACAGGGAAGGTATCGATGCTTTAGCTTATTACATCACCAACACAAACAACGTCTAAAGCCCAATTCACTTGAAGAATAATCGATAGTGGTGAATAGTACAAAGGTTGGTTTCTTTTGGGATGGTATGATTAAGTTTTGCAAAAGCTTCTATTTAGTCGACTCTTACGTGCCCTTATATATGTTTGAGTTTAAGGCTCAGAATCCCACTTAAATAGTCGACTTAATGGGTCTGTTGAGAATTTTGATTCTTGATCAATCAAGATCAGTGGTGACTCTAGAGGGTGATCATTAAGAAATTTAAATTATACAAAATCTAATAAAAAAGAGAACTTCATATATTAACAAACACACACACACACACACACACACACGCAAACACATAAAGTCTTACAATTTCATTCTACGAATTTTCTTATTTTGAAATCGTTATATGATAGTCTTATTATCAATGTTGCAAGTTACATCTCTTTTAAAATTTTAGTTAAATAAAAAAAATTTTGGACTTTTTTATTTTTATTGTTGATGTAAGGACCTAATATATTATTAAGTGGATTAAAGTTTAAGGACAAAATTTGGCTACAAACTAAGTTGTAGCACAAGGCTACAACTCTTACTAAACAAATTAACATTACTACATAATTTGCAAATCTAACTGTTGAATTACATATTCTCTATGTTCTTAAAATACATGTCAAGTTTAATGTCAATCGGATGTTATTTACTATTCGATCCATACACATATTTTTTATATATAATTTTAGACTACAAAAAATAGAAATTTAAACATTTGATTGATGATATAGTTATTGATCTTTAATATTCTTTAAATTTTGCAAGTATGGAGGATATAAAAAGAAAATATAATTAAATGGTGGCTTTGTTAAAATTCACAATTAATATAAAAAAAGATTGAATGGACTTCTAGCCTTAGTTTATAACCAAGTTTGTTATCCAATTTTGTCCAAAGTTTAATTATGTTGGGACTAAAAAATATTTAGGATTGTCACAAAGCTTTTTTAAAGATAAAAAAAAAAAATTATAAATTTTTAAAATTTATATATAATAATAATTATTATTTCCGGGTCAGGGTGGTCCTGTGACCACCCTGGAGTCTAACTAGAGCTACCAGTGATCAAGATTCAATCAAAAGATAAAAAATTACCTTGATGTAAGTTGATTCTTGGACTTTGTCTTGTTCACTGTTACTAATCAAAAACATATTGCATTCTTATAGATTTGTCAACACTATCCTAACAATAACAATAACCGAAAGATATTTATTTTTTTGATAAACAAAGGAGAGATTTTTATAATATAGTTCTTGTACTAAACAATGTCAAGAAATAGTATCCATAAAACAAAGATTGTCTCAATAACCTCAAGTTAGACAACTCTTCTACGTATATCAATAATATGTTTAAAGAATTGCTGAAAATTGGCTTGTAGTAATCTTCTTTCAGTTTCATTCTACCCTTCCAGAAATTTCAAAGAAACCGGGGTGAATCTTGTGAAGAGAGAGAGGGAGATGAAAGGCAAGTGCATGCAAGAAAAGACTGTGATCATGCATAAAAGCAGAACTGAAATGGACTAAACACAGAGAAAACAAAACGTTGAAAACCAAGTTACACTGCTGAGGATTAGTCTCTGCATGCGCTGATTCAACTTTATGTCTCGAGTCTCAAATCAAGCAGAAGCCTATTTGGAAGTAGTTGGAATATAGACAAAAATACCTACATGCTACTATGCTAGCATGCCTTTCTTGCATTAAAATACATAACCTGTTTTACTTCAACTGTCAAAGAAAAGCTGTAACCTGACCAACAAACTTAGCTATCCACGTCAAAAATACTTGCACAAGCAAGCTTCAGAATGAGTGATCAATATGACTACATAGAATCCAATTTTTCTTTGACAAACATACAAACAAGTATTCTTGGGGTACAATTTCTATAAATTAAGATCAGTAATTAATCATACTTTCTTATAATTAAGTTTGTGTCTTTCTATTAATAATACAACATATTTTCAAGCACACCCATCTTCTAGCTGCAACATATGTATAGCTCATGTAATTGTTTTGATCCCATTTCATAGTTTTGGAGCCAAGCATATATATATATATATATATATAGCCAGTACGTCGAACACAAACACATGTACAACAAAACAGAACCACACGATTTATATTGGTTATTTATTACTTTTGTTTGGTAACAACTAGTTGTAATGATTATAAAAAAGAAACTACTACTTGTAATGAATCGTAAGAAAATGAGAGAGAGAGAGAAGCAACAGTATATTTCTCATCAAAAAAACAGAGACGAGATCGATGGCAAGGAAAATGGGACAACGGTCTCGTTGTCTGTTGCCTTTTTACATTTCCTCTTACGTGCAAGTTGGGAAGCCTCTTTTCCTTGGAATTTTCAACTGTTTATTCTCTAAGTTAAAGTAACCGATTAACCAAGCAAATGATCATACCGCTTGCTTCTCTTCCAATATTATACTTGCTCATAGTGCGTGCAACACACGCTCGTTTTTTCCCTAGCTCGCTAGCTAATTAATCAAAGAGCCAGGTTGAAATTTAAATAAGCCGACCAATGGTGACTGGTGTCTATTATTTTCCCTTTGACATGGCAAAAATATTTAACTAGCTAGCTAGAACTGCTTCATTAAGAAAAACTGTGTACAAATTTGCTTGTGCCGACAGAGTAGTTAGGTAAAACTAGAGTAATTCATCTTTAACTTCATATTTTTTTTCTAGATAAAAGACTATAGAAAATTAATTCTAGAATATAAATAACTTTTTTTCTTTTTAATAATTCTAATGTTATAATAAGAGATGAGGATATACAAATCCTGATTATTCTTATAAAAAAGGACAAATAATACAAATTTGTTAGATTTTGAACTGTATCATTCCACCTAAAAATTAATCGGTAATGAAAAAGACGCACTTAAATCTTTTATAACATTTAATATTACACCTTGCAATCCTGTTTTTAAAGTAATTGTAGAGAGTCAAATTGTGATTTCAACCAAACGAAATACAAGGCACATCATGATAATATATATAAATAACCTTAGGATGGACTAGGAATTAACTTTAGTTTATTCCTAGACCAACAAAGCCACCAGCATGAGGCCACCTAGTCTAAGAAAGGGATCATCCTACAAAAGATGGAATCAAGTAATTAACTTACATGGGATACGGAATAGGATGTGGAATGTGAGTTGGGATTGGAGATAAGCTTTTTTTTTATTTGATTTGTTTTCGGTTTTCGGTTTTTATTTTTATTTATTTTTATTTGGAGAGGGGATGAGATTGGAGCAACTTTGAGTGATGTGATGTTAACTAATTCGGTCTAAAGCAAAAAAGTATTGTGGAGAAATATTGAGATAATGCAACTCATTTTAGCATCTCAAGGTTAATAATAATGTAAACAAATTCATTTTTCTCCCCCATTGTATAAATTTTAACATGAGTGTTAATTTAGTTTTGTGAGGATTTTTTTATGTTAGCTAATTCTATGACAGAATTTATGTTGTAATTTTGGTTTGTGTAAAATTATAATATATATAAGGGTACGTGGTAGTATAAGGATTGAAATTTAAAGCTTCAGTTGACTGTGCAAGACTAAAGACCTTAGTCGAGCAAGAATCCATGATGGGTCGAGAAAAACTAGAATTTAGATAGAAAGTCTCGTTAGAGGCTTACTATGGAGAGTACCTACTTAGTTTTTCCATGGCAACTTTTGTAGCCTTCTTAACCTTTATAAGCCAATATTAAACCCTAATCATAAGAGAGGAAGAAGACTGCACTTTCACAAGAAAATCTAGATCCAAGAATCCTGTGTCTTTTGCCCACTTTGATTGTTCATCATTAAAAGGATTTTATTGTTCCAAACACTAATCACCATATGTGTGTTAGACGTTGCAATTGAAACCACAAATACTACATTAATTTTTCAAAAATTCTTGGATTATCTGAGAGACCGGTTTGTAGGTGGTTTATTGTCTTGCACAATAAATAACTTGGAAGGCACAAGATAGAAGTTTGTAATTGCTAGCAGGAGCAAGAGAGCTCAAGTAGTCAAGTACAATGTCTGACTACCTATAAGAGAATTTGTGTATCGTTTGTTCCGCAACATTCTTCAAGAGTGGATTTGACTTTTAGATTTCATCCTTGGAGTGTTTTTATTGTTTTGGGTTTTTCACTTTGTGAACATATGTTGTCTTTGATTGTGTTCGGTTATAGCTTGTGTTCTTTGTTGTGGTTTTACTTGTTTGTCCATCATCATTGTAACCTTGACTATATAATTAACTGCCGGGTTAATATTTGAGAATCAACTGATTAAATTTGGTAGTTAAGCCGTTTAGGGGTCTAAACCATAAATGTAGTTTTTGAACTTTCAATTTAAACAATTAAACCCCAAGTTTTTAGGTGTTTAATAAATTAAACCTTCCTTCATTTTTTGTGTTACGTATAGCGGATTGTTTTTGTCATGCAGGAAATATTTTTGATATACCGTTCCTTTCATAATTTCAAAAAAAAAAAAGAATTAAGGAAAAGCAAACGTGTTTCAAAAGAAGAAGAAGAAGCAACCTTGGTTTGAAAAAAAGAGTAAACATGGATTACCCAAAGAGGGCAAGACTTATTTCCTTTATCACAGCTCCGCTAAGAAACAATTTCTCAAATATCTCCTCGATATAAAGTTTGCTAGGAAGAAGATTGAAGATAAATTAATATTGGTCTTTCATTGTTACTGACAAGAAGATCAAATTTTGTCAAGAATATAACATGTAAAGCCAGCCTAAGAAGATAAAGCCAATGGTGCAAGGCATATAAGAGATTGGCATCAGACTATATATACTGCTTTGGATTGACCCCTTTTTTTTCAATTTAGACATTAGGGATTGGAATACAATGGGGAAGAGCTAGTGGATATGTAGAAATGACAGGTGGAGTGCCTAAAAATTTTAGTTAGAAAATTTCACCATAGATTTCGGGAGCATATATTTTCTTCTTTTAATTTCAAGCTGGTATGTATACAAAATCCACATCATAGAACAAGGCACTGTGATTGAGATTTCCTTCCCCAAAAAGATGTCTTTACCTCTTTGAATTCCTTCTTCAAAACGTTTACATTGATTAAATGTTTAATTTGTCACAAATCATAAATCCAGAGTTTTAATTGTTCAAATTGAAAGTCCAAAGAGTACTAGATTGGCAGTCAGGTCAAAATTCGAGATAACATTTATAAAAATCCCTATATACTTCATAATAAAATTTAACAGGTGAAAAATTATTGTTTTAAAAAAAAAAAAGTTATCTGTATTAATGGAGATTTGAATTTTGAAGCATGCACGTTGATTTTTCAGAATCGTTAAACGATACTTTAACCAAACTTCCCAACAAAAGTCTCTTCCACATACAAATTAAAAGCAAGGCTAGGTTAATTGGATTGGTTGGTACTTGGTAGGCAATGTAATATAATACTATAATATAATGCAGAAGAGTACAACAATTGAGCATGATTCACTCGATACGATTGACCCGCGAAACAATTGAAAAAATTTGACAGAACTATAAATGGAAATTTTGAGGACATGAATTTTGCAGGATCCTTATAATTTATAAACATTATCTTCTTCTTTTTTTGATGAGATTTTATAAACATTATCTGAAGCAAACCTCACCAATAAAATAAAAGTAATATAGCCATAAGAGTTAAGAAACCTAACTATAGGCTATAGCTAGCTTCCGACTATGGGAGTAAAAAACTTTTACAAACCATGTCCTCTTTTTAAGGGAGCTCTATTATATTCATTGCAGAAAGAATTCTCTTTATTGTTCACACAATAATGGACGCCAAACTCTCTCATGCACGGCTTGAAGTTTATATATTGTTCATCACAGTTGCATGTAAAAAGGATGGATCGTTTCATTCCTCCAAAAGAAAAGGTTGCTATTGTGTAGAGCCTCAAAGCGGACATATGATGCATGACCTTTTCGCTAGCAAAAATTATTATTAGGGAAAAATACACAAATACTCCTTATAGTTTTTACTCTAAAACATAGAACCTATTTTAGGTTTTGAAAGTAATACTTACTCCTTTGTATACTACTTAATCATCACGTGGTAATATGATATTGTTTTATGTGTAAACTATTAATTGTTTAACACTTAACTTTTATGAGATTTTTTAATGTAACACAAAACTTACCTTATGTTACACATAAAACAATATCATACAGACCAAAGTATTATACTCATTATTTCATAAAAATTATGTATTTTATGAAGAAAGCATAAGAAATTTTTTTTTTTTAATACTTTTCCCTTATTGTTATTAAAGTAGAATTTATTTGTTGTCAAAGTTGTTTGAAGCATGTGAAGTTGCCCATTGCATTGCATGCTTACATGCTAATTTTCTTGCTATATAATTCACTCTTCTTTAACATTAACATTTGCCTTTCTCATACTTGGAATGTACAAATTTTATTTTATTTTATATATATTCGAATGGCATATGAACTTACCAATTATAATCATCTATATATAAATCCCAAGGTATCAACTTTATTTGTGGAGATCTCTCTCTCTCTCTCTCATATTAGTGCCCCTGTATTAACCTAGTCCCCCTCCGGCTTTGTCGCAAGCACTTCTCTTGACATGATCAGCATCCCTCAACTCTTTTATAAGGCTTTTTGATCCCAACACCCCCACCCCACCCCCACCCCCCCCCCCCCCCCCCCCCCCGCGTGGGTCTCTCGCTGCCCTCATTAATGCTTTTTGTCGTTTCTATTGTGGGTATCGATCACATTGGTCTAAACCGGTTGTGTCTCCTTTGCTAGTGGCAGTTAGGCCATCCTCTAAAGCCCTTGGAGGGAGTCTCCTACCTAGATCTAACTCAGACCAATCAAGATATGAATTCCAATTTGGACTTAATATTTTGAAATTACAATTCACGTGAGAAGAAAAAAAAGTCATTAATATGTCATATTATTGAATTAAAGTTTGATTAAAACGAAGATAAGTTATTGTACATTTTTCCAAATGTTAAAAATTGGTCAAATAATATAAAATTAATAGAATGTCTTCCTATAGACAAATTATTTAAGATTTAAAATAACAAAATTAACGACACATTATGCATTAACTAACCAAAGCTTGAGAAGTATTCAGAAAACAAAGAAAAAGGGGAAGGAAAAAAAAAAAAAAACCAAAGCTTGAAATGAAATTAGTAGTTAAAAAAAAAAAAAAAAAAAAAATTGGTCAGCAAATAGCAATTATGAAAAACGTGATACGAGCAAAGTGGGTGGAAACTGGAAAGTGGCTTTTACGCACCTCTATAAGTACGTTTAGCCCATAGGGTCTCAGACTCAGACACGTTCATATTAAAAAAACACACAAGAATCCAAGACCGGTCGCTTCTCATTTCTCACGATGTAACACGTGCATCAGAAATAAATATATAAAATAAATGGAAAGAGAAAAACTAAAATAAAAAGTAAAAAAAGCTGCTCCTACATCCACCAAAATTTAATAATTTGTTAATAAATAGCGGGAAACTGCCCTAAAATCTAGATTGATAGAAAGGTAAGTAAGAGCACACTCACAATGGATGAGAAAAAAAAAAAGGGAAAAAAACCTTATCAAAATATTACTTTTATCTATTTTGCATTACCATTACTAGTTTTAAAACAAATTCTATATTTTGTTATTCATTTTAGATGTATTAAAAATTATCTTTTTTTTCCTTTCTCACAAAGAATTTTTCCCCCCTTTTTACAAAGAAATCAACCCATCACCATCCAACCATCACAACCCATTACTTCCAACCCCAACCAAAACTTGTTACAAAATCCAATCAATCCATCACAAAACTTGGTCAATTCATCAATCCAAAACCCAAACCTAATACAAACCAACCCTGCAACCCAAAACTCAACTATGCAAGGCAAATTGCAACTTAAAACGCAATTGTGCAACCCAAATTGCAACTCAAAATGCAACCGTGCAATTCAAACCCACCAACCATCATCCACTACAAACCATTGTTTATGAAAGAGAAAACTCAAGTTGATTTGAACAATCATGCCATGTGCCACACCATTGCAACCCACAGGGCGTCGTTGCCGTCTCGTCCAAAGTCACAACCTATCAAGAGCAAGATAAGAGAGAGAGAGAGAGTGTGTGTGTGTGTGAAGAGAGAGGGAGAAGTGTTTGGGTTTTTTTTAGAGGAGAGAGGGTAACTAAAAAATAAAAAAAAGGTGAGGAAATGTTTACATGTTGCAATACTACAATGCTTGTGTATATTTACATAAGCACAATAGCAAGTTGTAAATTTTTTACAAAAATGCCTCACCGGTTGTTGTAGACACTGCATTTTGTACCCCTTATAACTCGGGCCCCTATTCCATAATGATATAAGAATTCTAAAGCCCAAGGTCGGTTTAGGGCCTAATAAGTTGAAAATTGACTTAAGGAAAGTGTATATGGAAAATATAACTTATTTTAATTTGGACCAAATAAACTATTTTTGGAAAATAAAGATCACGGAAACCCTAAGACATGCGTATGCAAACACACGTATGTGAACGAATGCTTAAGCTCAGCGTATGCATGCTTCATGCATGCATACGCATACACGTGCATGCGCACACATGTTAGGGTTCCAGAAACTATTTAAAGCAAGTTTTATGCATTTAAACTAGACTTGGAATAAATCCTACATTGTCTAGGAGCCACCCCAAACACCTATTTTTCGACTATATAAAGCTATAAATTACATTTTCAAGGAGGATGAATTTTGGTGGTAAAACACATAAGATTAACTAGAAAATAGTGAATCAAAGATGGAGTTTTTTACAAAAAATTCTCAAGCCAAATTTTATTTGATTGAGACCTTTTCTGGTCTTGATCTTTGAGTTCTAAGTTTACTAACTCGTTTTTGAATTAGTTATGACTTGATTGACTGAGAAGAATGATTAAAATCAAGATCTAGAGAATTCTTGTGTTGAGGTAAAGTTTCTAACTTTGACTTTTCACTTTTCTTTGATTTTCTTGTTTTATGAATGTTTTTATATATGTTTATATATTTGTAGTATGTTTGTTTAGTCTAGGTTTACTGTTTGTTTGTGTTTTAAGCATGTTAGGTTGTTAGATTCTTGTTTTTGAGCTTTTGTTCTACATTTTTTGGGTTCTGTGTTCCGGGTGTATGCGTATGCATACAACTAGGCTGTGCATGTATGTTTCTGCCCAGAAACCCTAATCCTTTTTTGCATGTTATCTTTTTGTTTTATTCACATGTTCTAGCCTCTGTTTAACTAGTTTTATCTATCCTTAAGTATCTATTTCTGTGTTTTGTTTTGTTTTGTTTTGTTTGTATTATATCTTTTATGTCTATTAGGGTTTTGTTTTGTTTGAATACCATGAACATGCATATAAATAAGAACATTCATTGATGCATAGGTGTTGTGATGCAGTGGAGTAAGTCATGCATGCACATGAACATGCATTGGTTAGAATATGAGCATGATATGTCTAAATAACATGAACGTGTTTGGTTGAATGCCATGTCTATAATGTTTAAATGCTTTAACATGTTTGTTTGATTTTGCCATGTGATGTTTCTACCTTTGGAGACTTGTGTTTAAATGTCATGATAGATGAATGATTAGGTTTGGGATGATTATGCCATGTTGTGTGTCTTAGATGCATGCTAGTGTGTATGTGTGGGTTAGAATAACATAATAAATTTGCCTTTAATAAGATTAAGATTTGGAACACAATGAGTGGAGGCCGACCCACGGGTCGGGTGGAGTTGGGTGTCTAACACCTTCTTATGCCATACCTAAACTCCGAACATGTGCTCTGATAAAATATCAGTCATTTCATGAAGGATGCTATATTATAGTTCTTAGACCTAAACTAGGTGGCGACTCCATTTAAACCCTCCGCCATGGTCCACCCTAGGCCAATGAGTACATTCCCAATCGCGAGGATAAAACTACATCGTGGGCACTTGTGCCCATAATTGTAGGCTTGTTTTTGTACTTTTTGGTGAACAGTAATATATATCAATATGCCTTACCAAATAAAAATGCTATTAGATGAGACATTTAGATTTAGGGCTGTAAACAAGCCATATCATTCCAAGTATTAAAAGTTTAGGCTTATTCATTTAGTTATATTTCAAATGTGAGCTAAGCTCATGCTCATTACCAAACAAGATTATATGTTCAAGCTTAGTTTTGTTTTGTTTTGTTTTTTTTTTTTTTAATCAATTTATTCTTTTTCAATATATAATAAAACCATGACTAAATTCATTTACCCTTCGCAATTCAATGAATTTTCACTACAAATAGACTGTTGATATTATCAATAAATTACAAATAATAATTTGATATCATATGAACTTATTTACAAAATTACGCAATCATATCTTAAGTCTACATATGTATATTTTTAGACAAATATGCATATATTATATATAGTTAAATCAAGCCTCATGTTCATAAACTTGTTTGTGAACACATTATAATATTTGAGTTTGCTAGCTCATTTAATAGTTGAGCTTAAACTTGGGTTTGGGCTTTGGCTTAAGCTTGAATTGTTTACTAAACAAACGAACATAAAGAAGTGTTTTCTCAACTCAAGTTCAAACTATTCATAAACAGTTTGGTTCATTTACAATCCTATTTGGATATATAAAACTATTTTGCAAATGATATATATTATAAGTGCAACATTGAGATCAAGTAATACCTAGTGCTAGTGGCATCATTTGGGTGCTGCATGCCTATGATTCGTATCACCTTTCCTCACCCACCATCCACTTATCAAAAAGATCAACATTTGGATGACCAATTTTTTTTTTTTCAAATTAAATGTGGGATTTGTGAATAGAACAAATTAAATCACTTTCATATTACTTATTTTATATTAATCATAATTGAATGTGTTAATAATAATAAAAAAATTGTGAAAATTTTTCTATTCTTAAATTCCTTGATTATATAAGCTAAAAATATATGGACCAACTATCAAATATATATATTTTTTATATTTTTAAATTTTTCTGAGAATTCATTCTACAAATTATCAATGCATTTTTTTAGTATTTATTGATTTACAATTTTTGGGGGAACTTTTCTCCCGAATTCTCAAAATATTGCATATACTTATCCACACACATACAGATATGATAAATTAAAATTATTAAAATTTATTATCATTACTAAAGATAAGACTATGAAATATAATACTAGTATAACTAATGATGGTCTTTTTTTTTCTTTTTTTGAGGAAGAACTAATGATGGTCTTACAATGTATATTAAGCATATTTAGTGTTCATAAAAAAAATTAAGCATATTTAGTAATATACGATATGTGTTTCATTCCATTTACATTTTTTTTAACAAAAATTAAAGATTATATAAATTTTTTTATTTATAATTGTATTCCATATTGGTAATACACTAATGTTATCTTAGTATAATTTCATAAGATACAATAAAAAAACAAGTATTTTTCCCAATCTCTGGTTGTTTTTTGAAGCAAAATAACAAAACAGATGATGTTTATTATATTCTTTCATCCACTTACTTTTAAAAAATTATTATGAAAAAGATCTAATCATCCTAGCTACAGAAAAGCCTTAATGTATAAAAGGAAAAAAAAAAAAAAAAAAACCATGTAAGATTAAAATAAAAATATGTTGATGTATAAATAGTAAAATGGTTATTTTAATGATTTTATTAATTATTATAATTAATAATACATTTTGGCGTAATGAATAGTTGTACTAGTGATATAATAATATCATTAAAGTTTTGTCAGTTAAAGTATTTTTGTACATATATAATAAAATATATTTGATTTTTTTTTTTTAATAATTGTATTCATTAGAGAAAAATTGTATAAAAAAAAGTGTGTATATTTATTATTATTATTTTTTGTAGGATAAGTGATTTTGTTTTTTGATAACAATAAATGATTTTTTTTTAAGTGCGTACATGTAACATATAGTATAGTATACGTATTTATATTAATATCATATTAGCAAATAATAATTTTTTTTGAGAAATTAGCAAATAATAAATAAATTATACTAATCACATTCATTTCTTTTTAAACTTTATTACAGTGGATAAATATTTTCTCAAGAAAAATAAACAAGATTACATTTTCATTCCTAAACTTTAAAAAGTTCATTTTTCTTTATTAAAATTTTTAAATAATTTTTTAAAAATAGTTTAGGGATGGTAATAAGAATGAATAATGAACTTTATTCAATAGTCTAGGGGTTAAAAATGAACCTTTTAAATTGAAACTTGATAAATGTAACATTTTCAATAGCTTACGGATGAAGAACAAACTTTTTGTAAAGTTTAGGGACAAAAAAAAAAAAAAAAAAGCCAAAATTTTAAAGAGTGGATTTGGGCTCTATATTTTATTTTATTTTAGTTTATATTTCTCTAAACATCTTTAGGATTACTTAGATTGATCATCTTCTAGCTAGTTCTTATTTTTCGGAGAAAAAATTTAGTAAACAGACTCCAATATGAAATATCTCTTCTTTTTTAAAGTTACATATGTTTAACTTTTAAGTACAGCAGGTAGTGATTATCAAAAACAAAAACAAAAAGGTACAGCAGGAAGTGCTAAGGTTAGTAAAGAAAAATGTTCCGTATAAGTAAAGCAAAATGAAAAATATGATTTTCATTGATAAAATGGAATATGATCTTATAGTAATAGTTTCTAGAAATTTACTTAGATAGGTCATTTTATTTCAATAGTATAATAGCATCATCATTAATGTAATTGTAAGTTCATATTCATTCACTCGTATACTAGAAATTTTAAATAGTAATATTATGTTAACAACATTTTCACAGCAAATTTTAGATGGTAAGATGTCATTGATTATAATATAAGCTTACAGTGACATCACTATTATATGTGCACATATTGATATAATAGTTTGTCACCTATAATTTATTGTGAACATAATATTACTCAATTTTAAACCATAAATTTCTTGTACCTTGCTTAAATTTACATTATTTACAAGTAGGATAATAGTATTAAAATGGAAGTCTTTCACTTTTTGATGACTTTTTTTAATGTTGTCTGATAAGTTTCAATTTTTTCCATATTAATATTTTAATTGAGTTCAAAATTAAATTTTATAAGGATTCCCAATAAAATCTCTTATATTTACGACATTTATTAGAATTTCTTCATATTATATTTTCTTTAAATAGTAAAATAGATATTTTTTTTAGGAACTAGTAAAATAGATAGTTATATACACAAAGTCACAAACACAATTATGAATACTTGTTAATAACTATCGTAATTATCATGTTACATATTTAATAAAGAATAAAACATAGAGATATCATATTTTATTGAATTTTATTGTGCATTACACTTGTTTTTTTTTAATCGACTAGTAATAACATATGTTCAAAGTAGATATTGATTATATTTTCAATATTTGACCTAATCAGATATTAAAGTTCCCAATTGAGCAGGTTCTCCAGGATGTGTTGGCAGCCAATAATGCCTTCCTTCGAGCCATTCTTCCCTAAGCTCTTGATTCATTGGTCATCGCCCCCCTCAGAGTTTGATGGAAGAGCCACCTCCTCAACCTTTTTGTCTCAAGGTTAACTTTGATGGGGCTGTCTTCAAAGATGTGAACAGAGCTGAAGTTGGGGTGGTGATCCGAGACGAGCCGGGTTAGGTTCTTGCATCCATGGCCGAGCAAGTTTTACTTCCAAATTTGGTGGCTACAGTTGAAGCAATTGCAGCAGTTAGAGCTGTAAGCTTTGCCAAGGAGATTGGTCTCAATTTTATTGTTTTAGAAGGAGACTCGGAGATTATTATTAATTCTTTGAAGAGTGATGAGGTTTCTCTATTAAAAGGCATTGCAATTCCTTTGCTATTTGTAGTTTATCTCATATTAAAAGATAGAGCAATTTTATTACTCATCACATTGCTAGACATGCTAAACATGTTAGCAATTTTACAGTGTGGAAGGATGATGTTCCTCCTCACTTAAATGTTGTAATCCTGGCTGATTTGGCTAACTTTTAGTAATAAAATTCCAGGTCTCTTCTAAAAAAAAATATTAAATATGAAACGCCTATGGCCTTTGCGTTGAAAATTACATTTCCAACCCTCTCATGAAAATGGGATGGTCGGTGAAATCACAAATTCAACTATTCAAATCTGTGAAGTGTGTGAGTTACTTACCAAAATAAAGAGGGAAAAAAGTCTCTATGAAGTAGTCAGGTGGATTTTTAAAAAAAAAATTTATATTCTGTAGTCAAGTGGATTAATTCTTTTTGAATATCCATATAATTTTAATTTTATTCTTATAGTAACTGTGGGGTCAGAGAATTTGGTAACCCCAGCCCACTTCATGGTAAGCCCAAAGCCCACGCCGAGGATGAAGAATCGCCCGAGAATGAGCGTAGAATGCCCAAGCGGCCAAGGGATATCGCCGAGGACGATCTTGTTCTCAGACATTCGAGACCATAGAGAGGAAGGGCAGCACGCCACCAAAGGCAGCCTTCCAAAGCATTTAAAGAGAAATAACAAGTACAACGTGTCAGTCATGGAAGCATGGCGGAGGAGCAAGACCAGGATGAACTGTCACCTCCACATTAAATGCCCACAGCTAACGTTCTGGCCGCATTAATGAAGAAATGACCCCTTAAACAGTGCAACCTTGGTTGCTGCAACCCACAGAAAGAGTGGAAAGGCGGCTGATGGGACAAACACTCAAGTAGTGACCTGCTTGATCAACAAATGTAGGACTAAGATCAACTGAAAGGGGGTATATAATATAAGAAATCCCTCTTGAAAGGGGACTTGAAAAAAAGGAGAAAATTAGAAGTATAGAACACTGTAGCAACCTGTATCATCACGGAAACCTTTGTAACCAATCACTAAAGAAATAATAAGAACTTCAAGCTCCCAAGAGGAGGGCCGAGGAACATCATTGCGCATTCTAACCCACGTTCATGCTATTCAATCCATATGCAACCATGCCTAGCCGTTGTATCCCTCACTAGGGCTTAGTTCTTGAACCCGCTCTCTACAAATTCATTGTATTGGGCTAGTTGGGTTTGAGTCTACTCACTCAACAGTAGAGGTGCTCAAACCCAGTCCCTACAGTAACATATATAAAAAGTTTGGTCTGTAATTCGTATTTGCTTTTGGTCAAAATACATAAACACCCCCTAAGGTTTAGATCAATTGCAAGCTGATTTTTTGGACTTCCATTTTTTCCCTTATAACTCCATGAAACCTTCATATTCGTGAAATTGACCCTTAGGACTAATTTATGTTTTCTCTTAGTGATGGAAAAGAATAATGTGACCATCAAATGAAACCCAACAACTGATTTTAGCAAAAAAAAAAAAAAAATAATTGTTATATGTGCTTTATTTGGCACAGATCAATTGTTGGGTGGCATTCGATGGTTACATGAATTTTTTTTTTTTTTTTTTTGTCATTGAGGGCAAATAGAAGATAGTCTCAAAGGCCGCGTACTTTTGGCATGGTGATCACTCAACAAGTTTAAATACTTGTGGGGTGTCGAGGGCAAGGATTAGGATTCAAGTTTTTAGGAGGGAACTTCACACACATATACACTTAAATTAGGTTAAAGTAGAAATTCTATCTTGTATCAAAAAAAGAAGATAGTGTCAAAGGTTAACTTCACGAATATAGAAATCCTAGGGAATAATAAAGAAAAATTGAAAGCCCATTGGGTTCATTTGGAATTGACCCAAATCCCAAGGAGTGTTCATGCATTTTTGCTAATATTAATATAATATAATTGAGACATATAATTATATTAATATAATATAATTAATATAATTGTTAATCGATCTAACACATGTGACGTGTTTTATATATTGCATTTATTTATCTGAGAATACAAAATAAGACTTGAAACAAATAAAGAATGCAAAATCCAAAGTGCTAAGAATCTAAATTCAAAAAATAAGATTAGGTTAATAATTATCAAACACTACATAAGTTATTTTGTTAATTCTATTTTTGCAAGTTCCTTATATGGCTGTAATTTTCAATTATAAAAGTTAAGGGACTGTCCAAAAAACACCATATAATTTTATCTTGGAAAATGCTAATGAGTGCTCTTAGGGTACTGGTTAATAATTCATCTAAAGAAAGTTTTTATGGGAAATGAAAAAAAAAATTAATATTTTGACAGTTTTTTTCATTTCCCATAAAAGTGGTATCAAAATTTTCCTAAAATGGATTATTAACGAATACCCTTAGGGTACTCGTTAGCATGACCCTTTTATCTTTGCGGAAAATTAAACACCATATTTTTAAATGTGCTACGTTAAACCCCATGTACATGTTTTCATTATTATGCTAAACGAAACCCCATCTATAGTCTCAAGTGTTTCATAATATTCAAATGTTTGGTATAATAATAAAAGTATTCTCAAAAAAAGAAAAAAAAAAAAAAAAAGTATTTAAGTGGTACGTTTGAAAGTATGAGGTTTAATTTGTTATTAATATAAAATTTTATAGTTTTTTTTAATTTCCTAAAAGTTATTATGGTGTTCCAGATCCATACCTTATCAAATCCAGCACGCTATAATGTTACTCGAAGGCTAAGAGTGGCTAAATTTTGGCCTCAACATATAGTAGGAGAAGGGTATATTAATTTCTGTTTTATGAGATGCGGTCCTAGTCATTAAAATCATCTATTTACACCCTCCAATATGTCTACACTTATTTTGCATATATTAAAAACCGATTTCCTATATAATTTTCAAATTTGATGATTAATTGTTTACTTCTATAGAATTTAAACTCTTCTTTATTATGTTTTCTAAGAGATTGTATATGCAAAGTTGAAACATCTTCTCTTATTACAAGACAATAGTTGAAGTAGGCACAAGCTTAGGTTACTTTTTGTTTCTTTGAGAAGTGACAAGAATAGAACGATAAGTTACTTTGTATCGATTTTTTCAGAATGACCATGCTGTTAGTACTGGTGTTTGTAAAGTTGACATACATTTTTGATACAATTTCTAATAGTTTATACTTTTATAAGATAGTTACTATATATTTCATGGTACTAATTAACTAATGGCCTGTTTGGGAGTTTAAAAAAAGAGGAGGAGTAGAGTAAAGGAAAGGAGAGTAATTCAATTACCTTATTTGAAAGTTTTTTAAGGAAGGAGGGGGAGGGATTTGAAGGGGTTTGGAGGGGTTTGAACTCCTTCCAATCCCTCATTTTTAATTTCCCCAAATTGGAGAGATTTGGAGGGAGAGTGGAGCATAAAAATGCTTGACCAAATGAATTATCAAATTTACCCTTACCATATTAACAAAATTACAAATGAAAAGACTAATTATTCCCCTTCCCTTTAATTAATTTTAAAAACATCTAAACAAGGTAGAGGATATCCATTCCCCTTTACTCTCCTCTCCACTACTCTCCTTCCCTCTACTCCCCTCTACCCTCCTCTCTCTCAAAACTTCCAAACATAGCATAAGTCCCTGATTTGACTAAGAGTTAAAAACTTGATTCTTGAGTGTCATCTGAAGGAATTTTCGTGCTATGCTTGTATGTGGTCCATGGTTATTTAACCGGCCTACCATTTTTTTAGGTTTGTTGTGAGGTGAGGGAGCATACCTAAGTTCTTTTTTTTTTTTGGCTACTTGGGTTGGCATTATCTGTTAAATCTACTCATACCTAAGTTCTTGATTATGGGGTACACTGGTAACACATCTAAGATGGCTAGCACTACCTTTTAGAATGACTACCAAACTTTTACTGAAATTTTATATGGACGCTATGTCGCTATCACTTATTTATTTCATCAGCAATGAAGGGAATTAGTGGGCACATTTTAGATTTATGGTGTATAAACTCGGGAAGAAAATTTAGACCATAATCTTTTGTGCTTTAACTCTAATATGGCAGACAATGAGTAGTAGAGAAATAATGGTTGGTTCATGTGAAAGTAATATATAGTCAGTTAAAATAACCACAATCTTTTGTGCTACAACTCTAATGGGGTAGACAATGAATAGTAGAGAAACAATGACTGGTTCATGTGAAAGTAATATATAATCAGTTACAATAACCACAATCTTTTGTTCCACAACTCTAATGGGGTAGACAATGAGTAGGAGAGAAATAATGTCCGGTTTATGTGAAAGTAATATACAATCAGTTACAATAACCACAATCTTTTGTTCCACAACTCTAATGGGGCAAACAATAAGTAGTAGAGAAATAATGGTCAATTCATGTAAAAGTAGTATATACAATATAGTCAGTTACAATAATTAATCACATATGATAGTTGTGAAAAATGATGTTGTGATTATATTTTCATTAAAATAAAATGTAATATTATTTAAAGTATCATTCAAATTTTTCAAGGTATACCTAAATTTCTGTACCATAATGGAGTAAACAAAACAAATTCATCCAAATATATACATTATCACTCTAAAAAAACACAATCATTTTCATATCTAAAATACCACTTTTTGTTCTTGTTGATAAATATCTTAATTATCACTTATATATATGCATTATTTTCCATACTTGTTAATAATGATGATAAGATGCTAAACTAGTAACATTAGTGAATGGATAATGTTTATTTCACACATTGTCTAAATAATTGAAAATGTAAATTTAATTCATAATAATTTAGACACTGTTTGGTACGCAAGTTTAAATATATGTTTAATGTCTTAAACAATATTACACGTATTTTTACCCACATATATTTCTAAAAAAACTAAAAACTGCTATTTAAATTTACATACCGAAGGCGCTTTAGTGTTTTTAGTTATTCTGGATAATATTTATTTGCAAACAATGTGTGCAACATATTTTTTTCCCTAAGTGAATGGTGAATTCATAGATACAACTTTCACAATTCACATTTCACAATGTGTGCAACATATTTGATCGTTCTTGATTCAATCAAATCAATCTATGTTTGGTGATTGATGATGATTAGTAGAAAGAAACTAGAGAGAAAGAGAATCCTGACCTGATGAGCACGATAACTCTGCTACAGTACGTCCTCCTATTATATTCTCTCTTTTTCACAGTTTCACTTTGGCTAACCTACAATCATGTCGTTATCAAAAGGACACATTGTATCTGCTCCGTGGAACCCTCCTCCCTGCAGTACCACCCAGTAGAGAGCGCTTGTCTCCATCGTGACATACATGCACATATAATGTTTCCATACATTTACACATAAAATATGTAGATGATGACCATGCATATATATGAATGAATGAATTAAATGATGAAAACGACATTGTTAAAAGCTTCACTAGTGGGTACGCTCTAAAAATAGGTATAAAAATCAACGGTCACAGTCATAAGTTCGCAACCCCTATAAAAAATAAATAAATAATAATAATAATAATAATGATGATGATGTTCACTCACCCAAAAAGACCTCTATGATGTTCACGTACTTTGAAGAAAAAGAGAGGTTTATTAAGTTTTTAAGCCCTACTCTCTGTGAAGTCAAAATCATGTACTCGCATGCTTTGAAGGGACACCTGTTCCTTATGATGTGTGTCTTACGTTGGACATTTTGGTTTCAACTTTGCAATTAAGGCAAACATGATCTGGAGCGTGAACAACACTCGAAGAAAATCACGTCCATGATGTTGAGTATTTTGGCTCAGCCGACGAAAAGAGATTTTAGGCTTAAGATCTGTTGTCTAATCTCTCGATCATAGTTAGAAAGGTTGGCTCTTCGACTGTTTGTTGGGTTATTAATGTTGGACTATGCCCGTGCGAATCTAGGGGCTGATGTCTCTTGTTGATGGTGTATAGATTCTCCTCAAATAAAAAGATTCCAAATTAGTTTATTTAAAGCTAAAATAGAAAGTCAAAGACGTCGTTCGCCTTGCTTTTTTTGGGTTCGAATCATGCGGAATGTATTAATATTGAAGTGATTTAACTCGTCCCGGTAAAAAATTAAAAATTAACTTATTCTCAAAATTTCACAATTTTTATTTAGGACAAAAAAAAAAAAAATCTATTTTTGAAAACTCACTCACTTTGTTACTTTTTGTATATGTATATAAAGGAAAATGAGGTATAATTTATATATAATTGGAGAGTACATAGCAAAAGTCAATAGTCCATGGGAAAATTCATGGGTTCCCATTTGCATTAGATCCCATATATAACAGTAGCATACAAAAGATGGACAATTGTTATATTCTTCTAAGTTGCTAGTTTGCTTTCTTGCCCTTTACGCAAATTCATCTAAACACTCGTTGACTTTATAATAAACGTGACGTACAAGGGTGGTTTAATCGTGGTCTAATAAATTCTTGCAATCACATGCCATAATAGAAATATCCGGAGCCAATATATAATTCTTAGCCAATTAATTACTAGGAGTTTATTTATAATTTGTTTGTAGCCTGTTAGGTTCTAAGAATTTAGGATTTAAATGTTTTAGAATTTCAATATGTAATGTTGGCAAACCATGATCAAAACTTATAGTCTAAATTTAGGCTGCTCAAAGTATGTTTATTGTGAAGTTGGAATCGAGTAATTGCATAAAATTACTATTCACTTTCTACAAGACTCGATCGATCGAAAATTAGACTCGATCGATCAAACCTCATGCATAATGTTTTTCTGCAGAATTTTCTAACTCAGCCCAAGCCCATATGATGTGTAGGGTTTTATGTTTTGCCTTAAGTATAAAAGGAAAAACTCTATCCATGTTTTGAGGTTGTTGTTTATGTTGTGTGTGTGAATCTCTTGTAAGATCTAGAGGTGTTTGTCTTTATACACACTTAGGGTTATCAAGATTAAGATTGATGTCGAGAGCTTGGTGATCGCTTCAGTTACTACATAAAAAGCTTAAAGAAAAACACAAGTGGGAGTACTTGTGGTTGCTGTGAATTCAAGAAAGAAGTAGTCCGTGGACTTAGAGCTATCATGTGGTCATGGTAGTAAGTTTTCTACTCGAGGTAGTAATAGGATGTTAGTGGTCTAAGTCGCTATTGTAAAACTTCAATTCTTTCACAGTGGATATGCTTTACCTCGAGGATAGTTAGGTTAAATCTTGCTCAGATTTTTTATCGGTTTGGTTTTTCTGAGTTATCGTATCGTTATGTTCTTTATTTTCCGCATTGTTTACTTGATATGATTTACTTGTGTTAACCTAGATTTGCATAATTTACCTAAGTAATCACTTGACTAAATAACTAGGTTAAACAACTTGTGTTTTAAAGGGTCTAAAAACGTACATAGCCCATATTCCAAGCTAGAGCAAAGTTCAACTATATTATTCGTTGAGGTATCTACATGAAAAGAGGATCCTTTAATCGATTGGCCTTGCCAATTTCTGTGGAGGCTCTTCCACCCACCCTACTCGGGTTAGTAGCATATATTTTTCATAGGATTACACATAAAAAAAAATTGAAGGAAAACTATTTTTGAAAATTCACTTAAAGAATTATCTTCCTAATAATTTAGGGTTTGTTTGTTATTTAGTTATGTTGCTTATTTGATTTATATATGCATATCTTTTTAGTTTTATTTTTTTAATTTGCTTCTTAGGTTTTTTTTTTTTTTAACCACATGATCTATTCCAAAGATGTACTAAGAGTTAGGCCTTTTTTTTTAGGGAAAGAGTTAGGCATTTTTATGAGACTCAAATTCATTGGTATTTATTTTACGGCATTTGTCTTATCTATAATCTATAATATATAAACCAAAGTTGTTTGACTTTTATTTGTTGATTTTGTTTGTTTTTAGACCCCTTAAAACACAACCAGATTAACTTAGTTAATTAGCCAAGTGATTACTTAGTCAAATTATCAGATGTAGGTTAACACAAACATATCATATCAATGTAAAGTGCGAAAAATAAAGAACACAAATATATGATGACTTAGGAAAACCAAATCAGTAAAAAACCTGAGGAGGATTTAACCTAACTATTCTCAAGGTAAAATAGCAAAACCACTATGAAAGAATTGAAGTTTGTATAATAGCGACTTAGACCACTAACATCCTATTGCTATCTCGAGTAAAAAACTTACTACCACGACCCCATGATAGCTCCAAGTCTACGTACTACTTCTTTCTTTGGCTTTTGCAAAACACAAACACCCACGTTTGTGACTTTGAGATCTCACTCAAAGGTTTAGCAACACAAACTCTCCTGTTTGTGACTCCAAGACCACCCTTAAAGGTTTAGATCATCAGCACCTTTGATGACTAGAGAAGGCAGCAACTTCTACAATACTGGATTTTGAGATTTTTCAAGCAATAACACCGGTAGAAAATATGAGAGAGCTTTTTAGGTGCAAAATCCTAAATACAAAAGATGCACACTCTTCTCTCTCTGAAAAACCTTATAAAAATGTGCTTAGAGTTTCCTTTATATACTGGGAGAAGTAGATCTAAAACTCTAATCCTTAATGGGCTTGAACTACTGTTTGGGCTTAATTAAAATTCTGCAGATACGACTTTTGATCGGTCAAGCCTGTTTTTCGATCGATCAAACCAGGCAAATTCTGAAATCTTCTTTCTGCAGCTTGTATGTTCTTGTGTGTTCATGATTTGCCAATCGTTCTAAACTTTTAAGAACTCGCACTTTATTCTAATATATATTCTTTTCTTTTCTTTTTGACAAAATGTATTTTTAAATTGAATTTAAATTTTATTCTAAATTTAATTAAAACCTTCGTTAGAATCTTCTAAACATCATATTATCTTTAAATAGTAGACTATACAATTATATATATAAACACAATCATAATAAATGAATAATGCTATAATATATAGTTATGTGTAGAAACACAATTATAATAAATTACTAATAACTACTGTAATGATCAAATTTCATATTTAGACCCAAAAAAAAAAAAAAAAATCATATTATGTTGGACTTTCTCATGTATTACATAAGTGACCGACTGTTATCTACTCTATTTTCCAATACAACTAAAATTTGGCAAGGACTAGAGTTGCATATAATTGTTGTCTTTAAACAGTTGGTAAGTAATTAATTAATAAATTTATGGATTAGTAATAAGCAAAATAAAGTGACGAAAATAAGTTCATCTAAACACAAAAATTTGGAAGGCAAGCATGTATGCATTGGCTAATAGATACCTTTGTCTTGGACTATCATTGACGGTATTAGAGGAAAGTCTTTTTCAAGTTGTTAGATTAAATGATTAAATTTACAATTTTCTAACTATTTAAGTTTTTTGAACAATTAAATATTTTTCATGAAATTTTTTGAACAATTAATAATTTATCTTGAAATAAAGAGATATGATTAATACAAACCGGACCAAATGATCTACAAATTTAGCAACACACAAACCATCAGACAGGGATTTGAAGTACAATCTCCCTAGCTGTATCTATCCAAGTTTATACTCTTGGCTGCTTTTGTTGGCTCTGTTGTACGAAGATTATTCTTGGTGGTTATTTCAATAAATCATTCCTTTAGTTAGCCCCCAAAAAAGTACGATAAAGTAATTTATACGTCTTAAACTATCTTTATTTTTTTATACAGTTTTTTTTTAAAAAAAAAAAATCTCAAATTGGTTTTGGTAGTAATTTGAATTTTTTTTGAATTTATTATTTCATTTGGGTGGATCAATTATATACATCAATGGAGGCAATTTTTCTAATGAAAAATTAAAAATATTCGAGGTGTAGTACTACTTAATAGTTGTGAAAATTATTGAATGCCTGGTTTGAAGTCCTTTTCTTGTAGAAACTACTACTTAATAGTTATGAAAAGTATAAGATGCAATTTTTCAATGAAAAAAAAAAAATTGAGGTGCAGTTTCTGCTAATATAATTCACAACTACCATTAAACGAATTATAAATTTTAAAAACTATGGCCTAACAAACTAAAATTTGGATATCAAAGTTTTACTGAATATGTTTTGCGGGCGAAAGAAAGAGTAAATATTTTTTTTGATATCTTAGTACGATTTTTTTAAACCATTTTTATCCCATTTTTAGTACTGTGTTTATAGGATAGAATTTTCCTTCATATTAATTTTTTTTCTAAATTCATACCCTTCATATATATATTTTTAATTAATTATATGTTTATTTTATAGTTATTTGCCTTATTTAAATGTTTAATATATGGGTCACGCTATTAAAATATATGCGGATAATTATATGAATTTTCATGTCATGAGTTGAAACCAAAACCCTTGACTCTATTTGGAAGAAATTTTTGTCATTTTTTTTATTTTTATATATCTAATTAATCATAAACCAAAAACATAAACTTAATATTTATATACATGATCTCATGATATAATGCACAAAACCACAAAATTATGAACTTTTTTACAATCTAAATTCTATAAGTAGATGATCTATTCAATCAACGGAAAAGGAAGCATAAAGACTAAAGAGTATCCAAGCCCCACATGTTACTCAGATCTATTTGAGGGTTTTAATGGTCTACTTCTGACAGCTTATAATGATTACTTTAATTAACATAGCTATTGAAATTACATAGTCAAATTAAAATAAGAAATTAAAAAAAAAAAAAAAAACGTAAAATCTATAAATAGTGGTATATAGCATGTGGTTATGGAGACCAATGAACTTCACACGGATTTTTCTTTTTTTTTTCCTAAAGCACTATAATAAATGATTTAAATCTCTTGTCTTTTTGTGGAAAATAATGTAACTTTTAGGAGAAAAAGCTACTGCATAGGGATGCACTGTCGGGTCACAAATTCTTACGTAAATGGAGAAAAATTATAGTTCCTCAAAGTGTAAAAATTAAATTAAGAATTCTCTCTCTCTCTAGAGTGTCAGCCTGTCAGGTCTCTTGAGCACAATCCTTTATTTTTCTCTTACTAAGTAAAATATGAGTCATCAAAATCAAACTACACATGCTGATTGTACTAAATTGACTATTAATTATAAGAAGTGTCGATTTTTGATCAATGCATTTGCTTGATTTTTTTAATGGAATTTTGTATATTGATCGATTCTCACACAATTCTTTTTTCAAAGTAAGATTGTACAAAACATTTTCTTAACACGTTCATTTGTCCAGACTACTCTATTTATGTTAACTTGTGCGGGATAATTTATAATGTGAGGCGGTGTGGGTTGGATGGTTTGACAGTAGAGATTTTTCTAATTCGCCCACATACAATTCTTTCTCTCTCTCTCTATATATATATGGGTAAAAAATTTTGTTATTTTTCTTCATTTTTTATTTGAGAGAACGAAGAAATATTTGAAATAATATATATTAAAAAGGTCAACTAAAATACTTTATTTTATGGCTCAATTAGAGAAGGCTTAATTTTTTTTTTTTTTTAAGTGAGAGAATGCCTAATTTAAGTAAATGTATATAGTATAAAATTTTCAACTTGCACAATCTGCTAATTAGTTACTACTACCTAAATTTTCAACCAATCCACTGAATTTTAAAGGTTGTTGGGGGTGATGGGGGATTGGAATTTTTTGAACCTGCCAATGATAGGTTAGTTAAGAGTATTGGTCTCAAACCACCATTTTTTTTTTGGCTATTATTAACTCAAAAATTGAAATGAGTAGGAAAGAAGTTCATCATATAAGAAGCTAATGGTAGGTGCAGTAACATTTTATGGCTAGCTATCATCAGGAGTGGACGCCATAGGTTGGAACTCTCTAAAAAAACAAAAACGCAATTCATTGTTGATGAGTAATATGCTAATATGGCACCTCAACACAATATAATGATGCGGCAGCTTGGCCATGCTATACTTGCAACTTGGCCAAGGAAAAAAAAAGCTTGACATAGCCAAGGTAGCCCTGGTGGGAAAACGATGAAACGTCCATTAACCCCCCATATGGAAAGGCATTTAAAACCCAACTAACCACCGAGTTTTCTGGGATATCACCATTTTTGCAGGATGTGATCCATAATGGAGAAAAGAGCACCATGATTTGAATTTCAAATCTCAAGCTTGAATGACCAAGTGATTCTATCCCCAAAAGCGAGTATAAAGGGAGGCTATCTTTAGAGAAAGGTAAAAATAATTTAGATCTCATTCCACACACACAAAAAAAAAAAAAAAAAAAAAAAAAAAAAAAATCTTCAGATAGAAACCTTATTGACTTAAGCATCGGAGAGCCCCAACTGGTTCACTGGAGACGACTCTTTAGGTATTTTTCTTTTTCTTTAACATGTATTCATAGATCAAGTCAAAGTTGTGATCAACTGAATCATCAACTATAGAATTTTAGTTTGAGATTTAGATAGTTGCAAATAATAACTTTAAAGTTTATTGGAAATTTTAAAATAACTTTATTGTTAATTCAAATTGGGAAATTAATATTAGAAATTTCTAAAATTACAACTTTTACACAATTTTTGGATGGGAAGAAATAGGAGGTCAGGAATTAATTAGTTTCTTTGGTTTGATTGGATGAGAGAAAAAGGGTTGATTTGGAGTAGTATAATTTCCATGTACCCTAGCCTTTTGCTAATAGCCCAAATTGGGCGGAAAGAGGGCAAAAGGGAGAGTGATTCATGATAAATTTTGACTTTTATATTTTTTAAAATTACTAATATGCCCCTTATAACACAAAAATGTTTTACTATATAATTTTCCTGAGGGCCACAAATGTAAAACACACAATTTTTCTGTTCTTTTCTTTTTTCAAACCAAACTAAAGATAAGACAGAATATTAATTTTTTTGTCTTTTATTTCCTTTCATATATATATATCCAAACACACCAAAAGAAAATATTTCTCATTTCTCTTTCACTTTCCTTCCTCTTTTACTCTGTCTTCCCATTCGTGCAACTACAATCAAACATGGTAATACCAGCTTAAAATCCTTCTGTCTTGACATATATAGCATAAACTCTTGATCTTAATTCCGGTGCGTTTAGAATTTCAAATCTCATAATTAGAGTTGTTTGTTTGGCCATATATTTAATTTTAACAGATGAAAGTAGCTAGCTAGCAACTGAGCCATTTTAAGTCCAAGAGGACAAGTAAAAACCATTCATGTGAGTTTTATGATTTGTAAGCTACGTACGTTGTCTATGTTTTTAAGGGATACTGAGATTTGTATCACAACCAACATAGTAATGTTTTCCGGGCATGTATCTAATTGTCATAACTGTGAGTTTTAAAAACTCAACTCTCAATGTTGTCAATGGACCACATGAACTTATTATTCTGGTGTAAAGTAGAAGGGAATCGATTAAGTTTTCAACTTGCTTTATAGCATATAATCGACTATATGCATTTCATGCAATTTCTTAGCCCTGTTTTTTTGCCTTTTCTTATCCAAACAATTAATAAGTCTTAAATGCTTTTGTGTCTACATTTTTTAATATAACAATTAACTCTAGATTCACAATTTTTTTTTACAATGGTAAGCTGCTTATTGTTGATAAATAAAAAGTGATGTCATTGGTGAGTTGAGATAGAAATTAGTAAAAATTTATCAGCTCAACAGTTGTGAAATTTTTTATACACGTAGAATTACTTCTAATGTAAACCTTCTTTTGTAGCTTGTGTTAACTGTTCCATCTTTTATAAAAGATGAAGTAGTGTTATAAACACAACGATTTTTACAATAGTTGAGTTGGTATGTTTTATTAGTTTTCATCTAAACCTACCATTAACATTGTTTTATTATTTACCGTTAACCACTTGCTATCTCGATAGTTGTAATATATTTTGTGAAAATTTAAAAGTTTTATTGATTATTGCACATCATCCATGTGGCTTTGTGTTGTGATTGTCTAGTTGAGCACCATTTGAAATTTTATGTGAATAAGATGGGATAAAGCTGATAGTTTTTGTAAGCATAGCACTTCTTTTTGGGTAAAGGCAAAAAACTTTTTTTTTTGTTTTGTTTTTTTATTTTATTTTTTATCTCAATTTATTTAAATTATATAGTTTTTATATATTTTTAGAAATAAACTATTTTTTGTTTTGTTTTTGCCACACATTTAACATAAAAATTATCAAAAAAAAAAAAAATAACATAAAAATTATCAAAAACTATATATCTTCATAATCATTATACAAAAAACCTTTTAAGGAAAATTGCATTAGCCAGCCAAACACACTATAGTTTATTAAGGATGGTTGGGATTAGGATGACACGGTAGAGAGTAGCGCGTGTGAGGTAATCTTTTACCTCTTAAAGCAGAATCTTTGTTTTCCTCATGGGCGAGTGTATGTACTGTCTAGTATGTGTAATGAATGATAGTCATCAAACACATGTACTCCTAGTCCCCCACCACAATCACAAAATATGGAGTGGAACTAAATTAAACTAGTTTTCACTTTCAAATAATAATAATAATGTAATATTAGGATCAAAATTAAAGCTATAATTTTATTACAATCTATTTACATGGGTTGTACCCATTATTTTTATCCCACTGCATTTGTCACATGAACATATTTTAGCAAAAAATTTTATCATTTATTGTTCTAACCTTAAAAAAAAAAAAAATTGGGAACTGAATTATATTGGTAGATAATATTGTATTTAAAAAAAAAAATAAAAAAAAAGAGGGTGGGGTTCACTAAAAAAGCGTAGGCTAGCGCTCTCATAAGTCGCTGTCAGTCATAAATTAGGAAAAGCGAAGAGAGCTATAGAGAATTGAGACCACCACACCGAGCGGGAAAAAATATTATATACTACTAATAAATAAGAAAAAAGAAAAAAGAAAAAGTAAAAAAGCTTTCTCTTTCATACACACTGTGACTGTGTCACAGACACAATACGCACTTTTCTCTCTATCTAACCTGATTTCCATTTCAATTCCAACCTTTCTTTCTTTCTTTCTTTCAACCTCTCTCTGTCTCTCTGTCTCTCTCCAATCTTCTTCCTTAATCACCCATCACCCACTTCTCTTCTAATCTATATATCTCTCTCTTTGTGAAAGTCTTCTCCTTTCCTTTTTTTGATTTCAACATGTAGACTCTTTTAGTTTGTTTTTTTCATCTTTCAAGTTTCAACGTTGTCTTAGTGCTTTGTTTTTCCTTCAATTCTTCATCGTTTTAGGCAAAGAGTTTACACAAAAGCATGGCGTTTTCTATTGAGGGCTTCTCGATCCGGTAACTTTGTTCTTCAAACTCAAACTCAAACTCAAACTCTTTCTTATTATCATGATTTTATGCTTTCAAAATCTTTCTTTAATTACTTGGTACTTTCACTTCTAACGTGTTCAAGATTTTATGTTCCCTTTAGAGAGTACACTGCGAAGATGAGGACCGTTGACGTGGTCAAGTGCTGGCCTTTCGCCAAAAGCTCAGAGATTAACGTTGCTGATGGTGGTGGTGATGAAGATAAAGATAAAAGCAAAGAAGATATCAAGGCCTCGCTTCCTCCTATCACTGTCGCCAAGTTTCGCTGGTGGTCCCAGGAGCTTCAAAGTGTTAAATCCAATCAAACCCATCACCAGTTAGCGAGGATTCATGGAGAACAAGATGGATTTCCAACGAAAGAGAGTGAATTTGGTGAGGAAAACTCGGAGAAAGCAGTGTCAGAAGTGGCTGAGGAGAAATTGGAGATGGTTTGCCCGGTTTGCCGCGTGTTTACTGCGGCAACTGTGAATGCTGTGAATGCCCATATAGATAGTTGCCTTGCACAGGCTTCGAAAGAAGAGCGTCGCCAAATGAGGAAGGCTAAAGCTCCTAAGAAGAGGTCCATTGCTGAGATTTTTGCTGTAGCGCCTCAGATCGAAGCAGTGGATGTTGATGATGATGATGATGATGAAGAAGATAGTAGTGGTGGAGAGGTCAAGTTAGGTAGTTTCCAGTTTTCAGCTGGGGATTGTGTTGTTTCAACGTTTAAGGGTAAGAAGAAAATGATGAAGAAGAAGAACAAGAACAAGAACAAGAAGAAGAAGAATAGGAAGATAAAGAAAAGGGTTTTGGAAGAGAATGGTGTGGCAATTGAGAGCAGGTTGAAGAAGAACAAGAGGAAGTTGATGAAGAAGAAAAATAAGAAGGCTTTGAAAGATGGGTCAATTGCAACCAAGGTTAGTGATTTATATCATGAAATATTGTCGATTTGCAATAGTAATCTCTGTGATTTTGTGTTTGTTTTTGGGTTCTTTTTAGTAATTGTAGTATGCTCATTTTGGATATATAGGTAGCTAGTTTGTATCATAAAATCATGAATAGGCTCTTGATTACTCCTATACTGTGGACTTTGTGAATTTTGGGTTGTTTTCTTATGTTACATTCTCCATTGGGTATTTGCTCTTTTTTACTTTTCTGCTTGATATTACTGCTGAAAAAGCTGGTTAATTACTGCAATACGATTGAGAAGGAGAGCAGTGACCTTGTAATTGTACTTGTTATGTGAACTAGACGGCAATGAGCTAGGCTGATCAGTAAGTATAAAGAGAAAAAGTCAAAAAACTAGGAATGGGGTTCTCATGTTTGGGAAGGATTCAGCACCTTATGGAGGTGAGGGTGGGGTGTGGTGTGGTGCTCCAGCTGTATAGTACGGGTTGGGCAGTGAAGGCTTTTATAATGGTGGAAGAGTTTTTGTCCTCGGTTTATCAAATGGTATCCTTGATTAATGATGCTGCTTTTTCCACTGTTGCAATAATAATTTTTTGGAAGATAATCATTTGGCCCTTTGGGGCCGCACTGATTTTTTGATTTGATGGCTAATATTTGATCATGAAGATTGGTGGAAATATGAATGGGAAAGATGGCCTTGAAGAGGGCAATGTTCATATATATGACTAGTTGGAACTCTTTTCTACATGTAATAATTTGAAGGGACTGTTTACAAGGTTAAAAGGGTTGGAGATAACGCTACTAGTGGCGTCTATTGTGAAATGGGGTTGTTGATATGCTAGTCCAGGTGATCACTGCATCTGAATATTGTGACTCAGAATGCTATACATCATTATCACATGGACTTTATCTAGTGAACTGGGGCTTATGTCAAATTCATGGCTTATTTTATAAAATGGGAAAAACAGTTTCTTATGGTATGATGTTAGAGCAAGTTAAGGGGCGTTTGTTTTTGCAGTCTGGGGCCTGATATTGGATGTAAGGATCTTGTCTGCATCTTGGCCGGATGGATTGAAGAAATGATATTCAAGACTGATTACATGTCAATTGAAAAGATGACTACTACCTCCATTATGATAATCTTGCTAGGGAGCTATATGGCCTATTGCTGTTGTTGATCTGATGGTATTGGAAACTACTGGATCTCAATTGCTGTAATCAACATGTTCTTCACTTATTTTATGTGACTTCCTGTGAGTTAAGGACGTTTGCTAAGAATATTGAAAGTTTCTTGCTCTATATAGGCCAAGGCTTCTTGTCCATGGATTACACCTCGTGAATTTGAATCAGTTCTATACTTTGGATCAGAGTGAATGATTAGAGAAATAATGCTGCTTTAGATGCTGATAATTTTGAGCTGAAATGTGTTGCTCAAGAACTGCACCAGTGGAAAGTCTGCATTGGATTACACACTTCATACTGGTTTTGAAATATTGGATCTTACCTCTTATATATAACTAGTTTAGGAGAATGTTAAATTCTGTGTGGAAAATAAAATTGACTTTGACACCAAATTTGTTATCATGCCGATTATAATTTGTTAGTAAAAATCATCAGATAGCTATGAAAAGTTTTGTAGTTCGGAACAATTTCTGGCCTGAACTTTATGTAGATTTAGAGATTGAAGAGCCAAGAAATAGGATTGAAGTTATGGTGTAGGACTAGAATCTTTTTAATTTGTTTCTTGAAAAAGTCACCTAGATACTTAGAAATAGTGGAGTATCAATCTATAGAACCTTTGCTAGTTGCATGACAAAGAAATCCACAATAATGTCATCTTATTGACCTTTTTCTAGTAAACATTTGAAAGAAAAACATAGTGTAGATATTCCCGCATGTTGGGTGCTCATTTTTGTTATGACCTTGGATTTGCATGTGTTGGTTTTTAATCTTCTTTCAATTATTTTACTTACCAGGGAAAAAAAAAAAAAAAACAAAAAAAACTTCTTTTGGATTTTTCTTGGGCCTTCTGTATTTTATTTCATCAGTTCATATGAATTTGTTTATCATAATTCTTGACATGCTGTTGAAGAGGCTAACTAGGAGTAATCTGCAAAGACAATGTTTAGAGGGGACAGTTTAAGCTTTTGTATGCATTTTCTTCTTGATGCCTCTTTTTATCCAGTTGTATCATTTATTTACTATCTTTGTCTAGTTTAGTTCTAAACCATTTCATTCATCATTTGCATTTAACCTCAATTCTAAATTTTTGGTCATGATTTTGTCTTTACACCTAGAGTAATCTGTAGAGCTGAATCCCATGATATTAGGAATATCTTTTTATGTTAAGAAATGCTATTGGGAACTAATAGGCATTCATAAAAATAATTTTATCGTTACTGCACATCTTTTCTTTAAAGTAGAATTCTATTTAAGCAATCTAATGAGACGACATAAATCACCTGTTTAATCTCACAATAGTTTCAGGTTTTAATTCCCATATTGTGGTCAGATATAATTCTGCTAACTTTAGGTCCCTTCTTTTGCAACATTCCAGCAGAATGGTTTTGAGTATATTCATAGTATATTACCATCTATAAATGCAACGTTATGCCGCGTTGAATGAATATATCTGTTAACAATAATATTATGGATATGACAATATCTTTGTTCAAGTTCTTAAAGCTCATTTGTCACAACTACGCAATGGTCAATGTAACTGTTTCCTTATATTTTAAATACGTTGGAAAATGCTTGGGGTAAAAAAAATGGTGAATGTAAGAATTACAAATATCATTGAGCTAGTTGCCTATATATTATTTTATAAAAAAGGATGAATTTTTTTGAGGAAAGGCATCCTTGTAGCTCAATTGGCATCTCGTGTTTCTAATGAAGACAATCTAGGGTTCAAATCTCCTTACCCCATTGTAACTATCGAAAAAGAAAGGCATCAACTGAAATAGTTTCAAGGTGCACTCCTTGCTTGACTTTTTTCAGGCCTGATGCTCAATATGTCTGATTTTACCTGTTTTAAGGAGTTTCAAAAGGCCATTCACTTCTCTAAAAGTTGTCTTCTAAACGTCTAGCTGGATATTGAAGTGTTATAAGTTGTGTGCAACTCATTTAACAATCATTTGAACTGCAGAAGTCATAAGATTCTTTGAAAATTCAACTGTGGTTTTTCTTCTGAATCATGAAGAGATGAGAAATAAATACTTTCCTCAAAGCTCTTTACAATAACTTGGGATTTGGAGATTTTTCAAGGATTGTAAGCAAACTGTACTGGATATTTTCCCCTTCCAGAATTTCTTCATATAGCTATATCTCCTAAGGAGCCCTATATGAGCAACCTCCTTAAACAAACTTCAACTAGGGGGCAGAAAGACATATGTCGATTAACCGCCTAGCTTCAAAGTCATTCAAATATTTCAAAGTTTTAGACATTTTCTAAGACACGAGCAACTAAAACTTTTTCCTTCAAATTCTATCTGCTTTTGAATGATTGACATTTGACTATCTTTTCCTTGTATTCCATTGTTGTAGATCATATGTTTGCTCTCAACAAAAGGAAATATACATATGTTTGCTCTAAATCTTTGCCATGTATCCAAAAATATGAATTTTACGTTAAAAGTGTACATTTCTGTTCCTTTGGCCAATTTTAGCAAGCCAAATGCTAGGCACTTAACTGTCTCCTATAAAATTTTTACTTCAAACCCTGCTCATACACTTTTCTGTAAAAAGCCTTAAATAATCATCGTAACTGAGATGATATATGATTAGAATTTCAGGATTCAACTTAGTTTACTTTGAAGTATTATGTTTCCTCCTTTATCTGTAACATTTTATGATATGTTTGTTGTTTTAACTTCTCTACAATTACTACTATTTGCTGTTTCTTAAAATCCTTAATTCACCCATAATCCTAATCTTTAATTTGTAGTGCTGAAATTGCAAGCTTGGTATATGGCAATTACCTTAATGAATCTTCCTTAATGCTAATCCTTTTATAAAAATACTTCCCTTTTATGGTTTTTTCTTCTCTTTATTTGTCAAAAAAATGGAGTCCTTCTCTTCTGTTGCAATGCTGACAGTGCTAAACTAAATTTTGAGTTCAAATGTTATTCTTTAGCTCTTTGACGTCACTTTATAAGTGCCAATGTCATATTCTTTGAGTCTATTTCCCCTTTTTCTTCATCTTCCTCTCCTGTTCATAATCCTTCTATTTGCCTTCCTCAACTGATCCTGTTTTCTCCATCAGCCACTCTTCAGGAAACCTTTACAACTATATAGTTGTCAATGGCTGAATGCTGCTAAGCCTTTTTCCTTGCCTGCAGATCCATCTCTAGCTCATCCTCAACCTGTCTCTAATGTTTCTCCTACCAAGGTATCATTTCCACCTATTGTGCGCCCATACTTAAATTCTCTACCCATTGCATTGTGCAAAGGTAAGCATGGCTGCATTTCTCACCCAATATGCAACTTTGTTTCATATGAACACCTGTCCTCGTCTCTCCGTGCTTTCACTGCCTTTGTTTCTTCTGTGATTGTTCCTAAGTCTGTTAAGGAGGCCTTGTTAATTCTTAATTAGAAAAAAATGGGAAGTAGAGATGTTATCATTTAACCATAATGGCACTTAGGATTTTGTTCCTCTTCCCTCTGGAAAGTATATACGGTTGGCTGTTGTTGGGTGCACACTGTGAAATACTTACCTGATGGGTCTATTGAGTGCTTGAAGGCTTGTCTTGTGACAAAGGGGTTTACCTAGAACAACGACATTGAATATTCTGAAACCTTTTCACCGATTGCTAAGATTGCCTTTGTTTGAGTTTTCATATCCCTAGCTGCTAATCTTGGTTGGCAGTTATACCAAAAAAAAAAAAAAAAAAAAAAAAAGAAGAAGAAAATCTTGGTTGGGTGTTATTTTAGTTAGATGTGGACAACGCGTTTTTAGACGTTAATTTACATGATGCAGTCTAAGTAGAGTAACGAAAAACGCTGTTTAGACCCCTAGCATGACTTATAACCAATTTTAATGATTTATTCAACAAATAAATTGGGTATTCAATTAATCACTATTCAAGCATAATATGGAAAACAACAAATCACATCAACCATAAACACGTGCACACATAGACTACTGGCATATGTACACAGAGTGAAAACTCAAATGGTAAAAACACTTCGGAGCCAAGCCAAACTCATCAAATCCACTATGAAGATTGTTGCTATATAGACTCATTAAGAATTTAGGCCCTGGTTGTGCCAAATTTATCTAATTTTAAACCAAGTTAATTATTAGTCCAATTATGTGCTCGTTCTCAATTGGTTTACTCAAACACCATACCATACAAAATAATTCACATAGAGACAACAATATGATGACCCAAAGAAAATCAATAGAACAACTTATCCCATAGTAAAAACCACTAGGAGGGTTTAACCTAACAATCCCAAGGTAAACAAAATCCACTATGAATAGAATGGAAATTTATACAATAAACTTAACCTTAAATCTAGTACTACCTCATTCAGTACTTACTAACGTGACCCCATGCAACTCCGGATCCACACTTCTATTCTAGACTTTGTTGAACGTGAATCTCCCACTCACGACTTCAAGCAACCACCTGAAGATTTGTACCAGTAACTTTGTTGTAACTGGATTGCAGTAACTCCAGTTCGATCGCCAGATCTTCAGAACTTCATTTTAATCTTTGGTTGATGCTTTAAGTGAGTCATTGAAAATCTACAATGCTTGTGTACAAAACACGACTCTCCAAAAGTCTTGAAAAATGTGCCCTAGGGTTTATATACTTGACTTGAAAACCATGAATTCCTAGATCAAACGGCTGAAGGCAAATAGGACCAGAAAACTGAATATGCACGAATCTCAATGGGTTGAGATTTATGCTCGATGGGTCAAGATTATTGAATCTCGATGGGTCGACCTAGAATTGAGTTGGAGTTGAGATTCCTGAAAATTTGATTCTTTTTTTTGCTTGAACCTTAGCTTGTCTTGAACTTGATCTTGGAATTAAACACACTCAAGACACGCTAAGATTCCTAAGATTGGTTACACAAGGTCACACTTCGCCAACTTAGTCCTATGGACTCAACAAGACTAACTTATTAAACCTCTAGTAAAAGTAGACACTGTATCAGAGCTCTCCACTCCTACTGCAATTGTTGAACTAGCCTTTAGCCTTCACAGTGATTTGATGCAGAAAGTCAATCGCCGGCTGCCAAATCAATGACTTGGTTACTTCAGCCACTTTAAGATTTTGGTGTCGCCTTTTTGGTTTCAGTGGTGCATCCAATACACTCTAGGTGATCTTTGGAACTCTCAACCTCTCAAAGATGATCAATGGGAGAGGATTGGAAGACAAAGAATGCTATCAAATGGTTTGTTTGTTTTTTTTAGCTGTCTTCCTTCTCACAAACTTAGGGTTGGTATAGGGTTTTTATATAAGCAGGGTTTGGGCTAGTGACGGCTACACAAATGACTTTAAAAGAAAATCTCGAAATTTCCTTAACATGGTATCATTTGATCGAGTCTACCGAGATTTTGTCTGATTTTCAATCTCACATGACCGAGCCTTCATTCTCACATGACTGAGCTTGACATTTTGCATAGTGAACCAGAAGTTTCGATCTCAGCCTTTTCAACCTTCAGCCTTCATTACCACTATTTAGTATCAAAACCCAACAATACAGATAAATTTGTCATGGAATTAGCCAACACTTAAAAATATTGACTAGTAACAACCTGGGTTTGTTGCTCAAGAGTATGGGAAGGTTTGTAGACTGTGCAAACCTTGTGTAAGTGATACTAGCCATCCATATAATTTCATTCTGCATGAATGTATGAAATCATCTGGGAGCAACTATTATTGGCATGGCATGGGCATGTATGGGAAACATGTTTGAATTGAATCATATGCGCTTTCATCTGTCATGAACAGTGCAGAGAGAAATATCTATGTGTCCGAATATGATTGGGATATGTTCGAAACTGAGGAACAAAAGCATTCATGGCATTACTCCATTTTGAATGCATCAGTTTTCATCTGATATCCCTCTTTCCTACAATCTTGGGTACATAATAGAAGTAACATGAAGATGTGCAAACTTTGCATGCATCCATCTGACACCTAGACCACATCTACATGCAGCCTTGCATTCATGCCTTTGAAAAGAGTTAAAAGTCATTCTGTTATGTCCAGAAGCATCACAATGCTCACTATCTCATTGCGTCAATGTGTATATTAAAATATTTTTATCACAATATTTTTTTATGCTTCTAATAAAACTAATACCATCTTATACTTGTGACTCTGAGTATTTTTCAACCTTATGATTTCAGAAGATAAATGTCATTGGCAAAAACTAAAAAAGTTATTTTTATTAATTTAGTTTTCTTCTAGGACCCATGGATGCTATTTTCTGAGCCTGCAGCCCATCCTTGTATTATACTCCTAAGCATAGGGAACATTTAGTACCCTTGACTCCTTTATGTTAAAACTGGGTGTTATAATGAAAGGGCTAGAACTTAGTCATCAACTTACCGTGATATTGTAAACTAGTTTATTCTACCCATTAAACCATGTATAGTTCAAAAGCATTGTCATTTTCAAAACCTTGTATGACATGATGTTACGGGTTTCCTGTTCTTCTCAGGAGAATCTGCTCGAGCTCAAACTGCATCCTTCAGTTGAGTTAACTGGAAAACTGAAAGGTTCATTGTGTAATAAGAGGTTTCGAGAGGGCATTTTGGATGCTTCTTCTGCCATCCAAGGAAAGAAACCAAGTCTGAAATGCTTATCTACACAAAAGAAGCTGAAAGTTGTTCAGACATCCAAATTGATTGCAAAGCAGCATAAGCCAGTGATTCCTGTTCGCAGCATTCTCAAAAGCCATAAAAAGGTTGTTTCAGGGCTTAATCCTGAAATTTACAACTTGCATTGTGGTAGTCTAGTGAATCGTTCTGCTATCCAACGGTCTGATAGGCATGTTAGGTTCTCAGACAAGGATGACATACTTGGTCCAAGGAAGAAGAATCTTTCAGATGCCTCTGAGCACAGCATTGGCAACCTATTTTCAGATTCTTTTTCTGCATCACCAGGGAAGGACCAGTCCACTGAATGTGATAAAGAAGTAGCCACTATGGAGATAGATGGAACTGATGTTGATGGTGTTTTCGTTAGTACAGATAACAGAACTGAGCCTCAACCTATAGCAGGGAAGAAACAGTTGCTCAATACTCATGATCATGATGATAACCCATGTTTTTTGAGGCCAGATATTACTTGTCAAGACAAAATAAATCATTTTCCAGAGAAATCAGTGACTCTGAGTCAAATTGCAATTCATGATGATAATATGCACATGTTTGATCAAGGTCATTCGACTGTGTCACATAAACCTGCATATGCTGGCAATCCTAGACTCATTTCTGCACTGGAAGAAAGGCATAACCCTCATGTAAATGCTCAAGTAGGGGGTAATGGTATCAGAGCTTTCAATGATAGTGGAAAATCGATTGATCATTTTGCAGATTCTATCCAAGGAGCTGCTGCAATGCATTCATTGGAAAATACACGGGCTTCTTCACAGCCTTCATCATCTTGCTTTGTTTTAGATGAAAATGCAAACAGGACACTTCCATTTGTGTCACAATCTGCTACAGAGAATTATAATGGATGTACTCTCAATTACAGACCATTTTGTCATGTGTCTCCAACAGAGTTGATGAGTAGCATCTATCCATTTCCAGAGTGGAAGCATAGAGGAGTTTCGTATAAAGAGAAGTCCATGGATGAAGGATTTTTTGGCTTGCCTCTCAATTCACAAGGTGAGTTAATACAGTTTAGCTCAAGTGGGAGAGGTGGCTTGGACCAGCTGAGGCTACCCAGTACAATAACCGGTTCTTCCAGTTGCTTACCTGTGCACAATCTTGTCCTGCCGCAAAGTTCTGGGGATCATTTTAGTGTGAAGAATAGGCATTTTGTTGAGAGAGAACATCCAAAAGATTCATTAAACTTGTTTCCTTCGCAGAATTATGTTACAGAGATCCCTAAAGGACATTTACCAGCTAGGTTAGGTGTCACTGAATTAGAAGGTGCTGGAAGATCAGATGTTCGCTGGCTTAATTCTGAGAGGGGGAACAACCACTCTGTCCACCTGCTTGATTCAAACCTGAACCTGTCTGATGTTTCTTTCAAAGGATGCTGGCAATATAATCAGGTGCAGAACCAAAATGCTAATGGGATTATTCATCATAAGGAAAATTCAGATAAAATCTTGCGAGATTCTACCCAACCAACAATGCGGCTGATGGGAAAAGATGTAGCAGTTGGTAGAAGTAGTAAAGAGATTCAAGGATTTGAGGATGGGAAGGTGTGGACTGATAAGGAAATCATCACAGAAGATCATCGTGCACATGCTTCCCTGGAAAAGTCATTTATGGAGAGAAATTTTCTGCAGGACTGGATGTTACACCCTGCATCAGGAAAATCAAAGGACGCTCAGTCATTAGAAATTCAATGCAATCACACGTTACAGAGCAATTTACTGATGAAAGCTCCAGAACCTAGGTTTTCTAACCCATTCCTCAATTGGCAATCTAATGTGGTTCATCGAAATGGCAGCCTTACCATCAATGAAAACCGTAGTAATGAAGTACATTCCTTTGTTCATTCACCTGCTTCATCAGCAATGTTTAGTGGTGCACCCGGCTTCCAGGAGCCCTTTATGTCTGAAGCTGAAACTCTAAGAGTCAATTCTCAGTTACCACTAATATCTACCCATCACATTAACTGTCAGCATATGCCTTGGAGTCCTGTTGAACTCAATCACAAACAGAGTCTACCTCATGCTACAAAATCAGCCTTCAACTTTCCTTTCTTGCACCCAGATTGTAGAGAAAATGTCCAACCCTCTTGGTTTCAGGGATCCTCAACGAGCCTGCCCCCATGGTTATTGCATGCACAACAGGATAAACCACTAATGACCTCCCCTCAACCTTTTTCTGATGTGGGTGGTAAATACTTTCCCCAACTTACGTCTGGAACTAATTTTTTTCCTACCCCACCTGTGCATCATTTACCAGAAGTTTCTTATCATTACAATCCCATAAACTCTTACTCACACATGAGGAATTCACTCGGTACAGCATCTATGTTTCACCCTCCACTTGTTTCTGGAGTTAATTCAACTTCTTCTGTCAACATGGGCTATAGGAACAGAATCAAGTTCAAAGATACAGTGAAGTCAAAAGCTTTTGCTATCAAAGACCCTCTTCCTTGCAAGAAAACCAGGAGGCCGGCAGCTAAAGTAGATCATTCAACAAAGCCCACCAGGGTACCTAATTTAGAAATGCCAAAAGATTTAAGTGCTGTGACAGGGTTGACAAGAGAAAACTTTAGTGGGGATATTCAAGGTAATGCAGGAGTAGTTGAACTCAACCGACGCAAGGATAAAGCAATCAGGGAATCATTTTGCCCACATGAGAATGAAAATGATGGGCTTGGAACTTCATCTGGCCCTGATCCTTCCAAAGTGGATAATGCCGCAAGATTAGGTCCTGTTAAACTAAGTGCTGGAGCAAAACACATCCTGAAGCCTAGTCAAGCTATGGATCAAGATAACTCTAGGCTGATCCATTCAACTATCCCTTTTGCTATGCCAACAGATTGTGGTAGTGTACCAGAGTCTCAGAAGAAATTAACAAAAATTTACAAGTTCTAGAAGTAAGTCTTACTATGTTATATAAATTACTCAGGCTTCCTTTTTGTCCACCATGCTTCATTCACACTGCATTTTGTGAATTTTACAGGATTGCCTCCGAGTCAAAGATACAAGGTTGCTAGATCTTCATGTTTGACTACTTTTGGGTTGCTAAATTCAAAGGACATATAGTATTTTCAGGTTCAGGCATTTGCATGTGCAGCACTAGCTCCAATGGGGGGTTGAATGATGTAACCATGGTTTGGAATCCACTTACAAAAGATCAGCTGCTAGATTATGCTTTTGATATATGCTTTTTAATCGGTTGTTCTCCAGGTGTCATCTATATAGTGGTTTAATACTTCTCTAATGAATTATTATGTAATCTGGAGGACTTATTTTATTTTATTTTATAAAATTGTCATTCTGTTGCTGAAAATGTTGGTGTGATAATTATTTCTTGAACATTGAATGTGTGAATTTGAGGGAAAAACGTTTTGCTGATGTGATGTTAATTTTGTGAAAGTTCTTATACAGTTTTCAGTAATCAGTAAGATGGGTTTTTTTTCCTCAATGATGTAATCATGACTCTTTGAGCACCAGACTAACGTTGGGAATATATTATTTATTTGTCAATTGATTAGCAAAATATTATGAGAGTTTTTAATGGAATGTAAAATGGTTTATTTATTTATTTATTTATAATTTTTATAGGAGGAATGGAAAAGAAAAACATAAATTGTTTTCCTATACCATTCTTTTTTTTTTTTTTTTTTTTTTTTTTTGTCTTGGCAAAAATTCAAATTGCGTCGTTTAAGTTTGAGTGAATTGATATTTTCATCTATAAAAGAGCATCCATATGGGCAATTCACTAGTTGAAACCTTAGTCCTAGGTTTTGTAGTAGGAGCTCATAAACACATTATTACTTTTACAAAAACTCTCTCTCTCTCTCTCTGGTGCCCTTGTCTCTTCCCTCTCTAAACCCCTGAAAGCTACCAACAAGAACATCATCCTTCTCACCCTCAACAGCAACTACACTCTCTCCAAACCCTGTAACCTCGTTGTAAGCCTCATCTACTTCACTTGCACCTTCGATGAGATGGACAAGAACGTTGCCAAGGTCAAGCTCTTCCACACTTACGACAATACTCATGTCGGCAACCATGTCAAAATCCTCTTCGTAGGCTTCTTTTCTTGCAAGAGCCTGTGTGTCAATATGAGGGTTTTGGCTACAAAGATTCAGGATACGGTCAATCCATTTGAATCTTACTTTGTTGTCTTTTGTGATTTGAAGCAATGAACTTTGGTTCATTTGAATTGGAATTTGCGTGTTATGTGTAGGGACTGGGGACCCAAAAGTCTAAGAGACCTCTTAAGTGAGGTGAGGTGAGGGAAAACCAAATACTAACTCATTGACTAAATAGGGAGATGTCATGCATCTTATATAGAGGCTTTAGACTCTAATTAATAAGATACATTTTCTCACGATACTATATGTCATGTGAGGAGGAATAGAATTGTATAGTTTGTACGGCCAAAGTAGAGAATATTAATTAGTTTGTTGGGATCGTTGTGGCATGAGCGTGTCAGTATGTATTTTAGTAATAGTTTTTTTCTTTGATTGAGATAAACTGGAAATAATTTTCTTTCTTTCTTTGTTTTCTAGTTTGATTTATTTAGTATTTATTTGGTAATATGCCCCCTCCCAAATAGATTGGGTAATAAAACTCTTTTCTTGTTTAATTCTTAAAATGTTGAATGAAAAAAAAAATATACATATATAAATATATATATATATATATATATATTTTAAAGTTTAAATGTTTATTCCATGGGAGGAAGAATGAGAGATCCAAACTAGTAACTTTTACTACATTAAAAAAAAGGATTACTTAGTTTCTTCATTTTAGTATTGTAAGCGTCACCATGTTTCTTCTATTTTTTAATCTTCTATATAAGTATGTACCGGCATTTTCAATGAATTTAAGAGAGATTGTTAGAATATATTATTAATTACCATAAATACATAGGTTATGATTTGTAGAAGATTATGGACTAGTGTAGTTTTATAATATCATGGGTTATCATTGTCTTAGGGTTATCATACTTTTTTTTTTTCGAGAAAAAAGAGGGTTATCATACTAAGTTTAAGATATTCTTATGTATACTCTACATTGAATTAATTGTAACACATGGTTCATAATAGTAAAAATTTAGTTAGTATTGTGGATGTAAATCATCATGCAAAACCACACTAATTCTCTTATTTTCTCTTTATTTCTCTACACTATTTTATTCCTTCTTTCTATTTTAAAATGGTATCAAGTTAGGGTTTTGAAACCCATCTCATTGTCCTTTTTCAGTGTTCCTTCTCGGTACTATCTCACTCTAAGGTTATTCTTAGAGTCATTTAAGTAATGTTTCTTTAAGATCTTAGCCTTTCAAGCACATTATCTAGTTTTTTTAAGGAAAATTGGCACACCCTAACTCACCATTAGCATATTATTTGTTTTGAATTGCCCCTCACGGTTTTAAAAGTCCTTATATCAATTTGGGTCCAAGGCCTCCATAAAAGGCATGGTACATCCCCCTATCTAGGCGATGTGAGACTCAGTCAGGATTTGGGTCTCTCTCACCTCACATTTTGACCTTTTGGATCCCCACAATCCACCCCCTTAAGGACCATGTGTGCTTGTGTGGGACCTACCCACCATCCCATCGCATAAGGTTCCGCTATGATGTCATTCTATTATATCCTAACTCATCATTGGCATGATTTTGTCCACTTTAGGTTGTCCTTCATTGTTTTAAAAGGCCTTATATCAATTAGAGTTCAAGGCCTCCATATAAGGAGCTAGTATACCCTGTACCCAGCATATATGCTGGGTACCTCACAAGGGGGCGGGACCCACACACTGTGGGGCCAGTCCCTCTGTGAGGTACCCGGCATATATGCCGGGTACAAGATATAAAAATCGCCATATAAGGCCAAAACCTTCCCCTACATAGGCGATGTGGGTCTCATTGTCCTTTTTTGGTGTTCCTTCTTGGTACAGGTACTACCTTCCTCTAAGGTCATTCTTAGAGCCATTTAAGTAATGTTTCTCTCAAATCTTAGCCTTTCAAGCACATTTTCAAGTATTTTAACACACTTATCACACCCTAACTTACCATTAGCATGATATTGTCTATTTTGAATTGCCCCTCCTGATTTTAAAAGGCTATATCAATTAGGGTCCAAGGCCTCCACATAAGGCATAGTACATCCCCCTACCTAAGTGATGTGAGACTCAGTCAGGATTTGGGTCTTTCTCACCTCACACTTTGGCCTTTTGAATCCCTACAATCCACCCCCAAGGACCACGTGTCCTTGTGTGGGACCTACCCACCATCCCATTGCATAGGGGTTCGTTTTGATGTCATTATGTCACATTTCAATTCATCATTGGCATGATTTGGTCCACTTTAGGTTGCCCTTCACCATTTTAAAAGGCCTCATACTAATTAGAGTCCAAAGCCTCCATATAAGTTCCAAAACCTCTCCTTATCTAGGCGATGGGGGTCTCAGTCGGGGTTTGGATCCCTCTCACCTCACCTCACTTAAAAGATCTTTTGGTCTTTTAGGTTCCGCAATACTACTTGAAAAAAAAAAAAAAAAAAAAAATCTAGAGGTAATATGCAAAACTCCACAAAAAATTAGCCAAATGATGTCAAAAGTGCCCTCACATGCCATCCAAATTTTATGTATGCCAAACCCATGCGTCAAACATGGCAATGTGGCACCACTATAACTCATTCTTTAGTCACTTATGTAGCTGTTCTCTAGTCCTAGTAGTCATCTTTTGGCCTTCACCCCCTTCGCCATGTTTTCACACCTTACATTTAATATCATGACTAATCCATTTTATATCCAATTCGATCATTTATGGTCATGGTTTTCTTCATGACCATATATTTCAAACTCAAGATGTTTTCAAGATTCTACCATGAATTTTAGGGAGTATATTAGAATATATTAAGATATCATCATAAATGTATAGACTATGATTTTATAAAATACTATGGACTACCATAATTTTTTACTTTTTAATAGATTGGACTACTATGATTTTAAGGTTGCCATGCTAAACTTAATGTATTCTTATATATACTCTACATTGGGTTAATTGTAACAAACTAATCCAAATAGTAAATATGTATTCTTCTGGGGCATTCTGTCGCGGGCTTAAGCCGTCAAACAAAATCACTTTAATTCTCTTTTCTTACTTTTTCTACAACTCACATTCTATTTCCCTCAACTAAAGATGCAGAAGCCACGGGAGCAGCTAATAAGTTTTTGTATTTTCGTGGTAAGTAAAGGGTAATATAATTTATTTTTGGGCTAAATCAAAGGGAAATAAGTTACAATAACCTATATGTAGCATTTTTTATTTTCAAGTTGTGCTAGAGTATAAATGGTGAATGTCAATATATATATAAAATCCTCTATGGTAGTTTTTTGGCTGACTGGCTCAGTAGTAAACGGGGCGGCCTCTCCATTATGCTTCGCTCGAGTATTATCTTGTTTTGCAAAAACGGAAAGGAAGGCAAAGGCATAAAATTAACCCGGCTTTCGATGCCATTCAAACTTGAGGGAACCTCACGAGATTGACTTTAAGTATACAAAAAGGATATATCCAATTTCAAACATTGTTCAATAGGTTAAAGAGGGATATGCTTCCCCAATCATTAAGCAATAAGTTGAAGATAATTAAACCTATAATATAATCATTAGCAAAAATCTCTACAATACTTGCTTCAGGAATACAACAGATGGTAATAAAAAGAACCCTCGAAATTCTTGGTGATGGTCAAATTTTGCATCAAAGTAGATCAAAACATATGTATAACTGGTTAACTGCCACCTTTTTTCCTTTGGTTAAAGCAGACAGCAAATATGTGTTCACAGGTTGTTTGTGTTGAAGGTCTGCAACACTCTGCAGAGCCTATTTATAAACTTGGGAGCTTACGTAAATGCATGAATCTCCCAATTCATAGAATATACTAATTAAAGCTACGTATCCAAAATAAGAAGAGATAAATAATTTTAACCAAAAAAAAGAGATACATAATTAAGACAGGATTTTCAGACTTAATCAGACCTGAGACCTCTCAGTGTTCAGAAAATTAACTAAAAAAGTGATAGAAGCCAGACAGTTGCAGCCTTGCAGGTTGATAACTAGATTCGCCAGACTAGCTAGTACAGTGCTAGGGTATGATAAGCAGTAGAACCAGCTGGACAATGTTTTTTTTTTTTTTTTTTTTTTTTTTTTTGAGAATAGCTGGACAATGTTTAACAAAATAGATTTAGAGTTACACAATTTTTTACAAAATATCTTAAAACAACTTGCTTGTAAGTTGTTAATAGGAGATACAAAACATGTTGATATTGAAACCAAATGATAATCAATAAAAATCTACCAATTCATATGTTGTTAAAATTGTTGTGTTTAAAACATAAAGTCTTGGGACACAAGTTTTGTGCAGCAAGTTGATCTATACATATCAGATTAAGATGAAACAGTACAATATATTCATTCTTAATAGTTTCACATACATATTTAGCATTATGGTGATGATATACCATTAAAAAAAAATTGGTCCATGTCATATTTTTTTCTTATTCTTTTCTAGAGATGGTGAACTATGAAATGTGTAAACTTAATAACCTAGTATTATTTAACTTTTATTTTTGAGTAATTTGTTATTTGTTATCTTATTTGCATTAAAAGGAAAACAAATAATCACATTTATTACTGTTATTATTACTTTTTTTTTTTTTGCATGTGAGAAAATATAGGTCAACCCGTAACTTGATTGGCCCGACCCGCTTGCAACCCATTTAGGATGACTCATTTTTAACCTGAACCTGATTTGACTCATAATCCTAGTAACTTGACCAGACCTTTTTTCTAGGTCTAGTGAATTTAGGTGCATCAATCATAAAATGACGCTGAAGCATATTGTGAATTTGGGCATGTATTTAAAAATTTTCATTTTGAAATGGTCGATTGTGAGTGTTGAAAAAAAATTTGTGAGTTTATTTGAAAGTAATTGTCTACTTCTCACAGTTGATCACATCATCAAGTTGTAGTAATGTTGTGACAAATCGGGTGGTCTTATAAGATTTTGAAAAAAATGATAATTAATATTGTTAAAAATTACTTTGAATTCCTAATTAGATTTGGTTTGAGTTTTCTTGGCGTGGAAGGAAATTTTTTCCTTAAAAGACAAGGATTTCCTTGGTGTGGAAAACAAGGATTCTCATTGATATGCAAGGAAAGAAGTTTTCCTTATTCAAGAACTAATTGGGTATTCATTATCCATCAAAAAAATATTATTAAATCCTTATAAATAGGCATTGTTGCAAAAAGTTTGGTCAAAGACTCTCCACATGGGAAGAAAATAAGGCTTTTAGAAGAACATGAAGTGAGTTTCTTCAAAAAATAACTTGGTAGATTTTGGGGTTGAAAGATACCTGTGTATGTGTTGAAAGTTAGTTTTGTTAGTATGAGAGAGAGTTTTTGAGTGTATTGGAGTTTATGTGTGTGAGATTTGTGAGTTAATTTGTGTTTGTGAGAAATTTTGTGTATGTTCATTAGTGAGATTTGTAAGTGTTGTTTTTGTGAGTTGTGAGTGTTGTAAGGTTTCATTAAGCGTGGTTATAATCCATATCGACGATGGTGTATTTCAGTTAGCATTACTCTTAGATGTAGGCATAGAGTTTGTCGAACCATGTTAAATATTACCGTATTGTGCTTCCATTAGCCACAAAATCAGAACAATTGATATTAAAATTTCGGCTATTACACAACAAATATTCTTATGAGAATGACATATAACGAAAGTAAATCTTTTTTAAAGAAAATTCATCCCCATTAATTACAGGTGGTGAGTGCGTGGCCAAACATGAGTAATGTTTGGTCTTCCCAAAAGAATATACAAATATAAACGTATTTATACACACAATATAAAAGCCATATTTGTTGCTTGTAGCATCTCTATATCTTTACATATACATGTGTATCTTGATTTTGTTACTGAGCCATATCTCCTCAGTGCTTCTTTGCTTCTTTTTCAGCCTGCAAAATCAACTCTATAAAGGTTAATACTCCAAAGGCACACGATTGAGAGAGAGAGAGAGAACAATCACGCAATATATTCATACCGCTTTGACCACTCGCTCAAAGGCTTCAGGTCCATATTTATCAATGAATAGCTCCACGGGTTTCCTTGCATCGAGGCTCATCATCTGGATTACCTTCTTTTGGGTCTCAGAATAAGCAGGATTATTCACACGGCCTCCAATCTTAACATACTTTCTCACGAAATTCATATAAATATAAGCTGCCCCATTAAATATTGGTAGCACCAGCCACAAGCCAAATACAAGCTTCATGTATGGCCAAATTGGAAACCTGTCACACAGCATATATATTTTCATGCAGATTTATAATTTTTTGTTAGTGATAGCACAATATGTGACATTCATGTCAATCACTACAAACAATTTACGTCTGATGTGACAGTACGTACCAAGCGAGAACTTTCCAACAAGAAAGCTCAAAAAGCGTTATGAGTGAGTATAAGACCCAGTATGTTAGCCATTGCTGATCGTCTAGGCTTGTAGGACTCTCAATTGCTCGCATTGATGCATATCTGTTCATATATATATATATATATATATATGGAACTCGTATTAGTCATGCATTAATATCCTTTTAATTAGTTTTCTGGTTTATTTAAAATACTGGGGATGGATGTACTTTACTTACAGAGGATATAGAAGCATCACTGCAGGCCTGGTTCACAACAAGAATCAAAGTTATTATTCGGATACAATTGAAAATGATGAAAATTTTTAGGATATATGTTCCTCTCGAAAAGGATATGTAATGATGGTTAAGCATGATATCTTCTAAAAAAAAAATTTCCTGATAAAGTTTGACTAATCACTAACGCACTGGATTAATTCATGCAACGAATAAGATAGCATTAAATGTCTAACTAACAAACAAATTATGCATGACCATTGACCACATATATGCATCCTTTTGTCCTTTTTCTTGGGGTGGCCAATAATTGAGTACGTAAATGATGTACAATATTTGTGACCAATGAATGTTTTTGCTGAGACATCCAGTTTCTTTTCAGAAAGACATGAAAATAAGAAAGCCATAAACAAATTTATTGCATTCTTATTGAATAAAAAGTTACATACCCGGCTAATGAATCCATGATCCTCGCAATTGGTACAAAAACGCCCATGTTGAAATTCTACTCTTGGACTCCGGTTGATCGATAAAGACTACAATTTTGGTGAGTTTGATGAAAAATATGAGATGTGGTTGCAGAGTTTTTATAAAAGGAAGCTAGCTAGCTAGCTAGGTGGGGTCAATGAAACGAAGTAAAGAATATCTATTGGATTGGCCAAAGTCTTCTTTTCTCCAACAACAAGGAAAAGAAAAAGGCAATGCGAGAGGAGGAAACGCTAAAGTAAGTAGCTACTTGCCTTTAAACCTGTGCATCAAAGGTATCTATTCTATGCACCATTGTACCTTACTTTTTTTCTCCTCTAGTTTGTTCCATTTTAAAGTTTTTCATGTCATGAATCAAGAAATTTTGTAACATTTACTTAATAAACTAATTCAATCTGTTAGGATTGTTTAGGAGATTTACAAGATTGGAGAGCAAGGCCAAGAAAGGCATCCCAAGTCTGTATATATGAATATTCCAAAATGGTACGTATCTACCTTTATAACTGAGCCATTAGGCATGCGCACATTGACATATAGGGACCTGCACACCTTACATGGATTCATATAATTAATGAGCACTTCTCATCCCAAAAAAAAGTATCTCTATAACAACATGGTTAATTTTTGGTCTCTAAACATGGAAGTGCCCAAACTTAAAGGAGAGCTCGTGAGTAAAACTTATTACAAAAAAAATTCCTGACAATTTTATCATTTAATTATTATTTAATTATTATCCCCTCACATTTGGCCTCAATGGCATAGTGTCTCTGTGTGTGTGTATATACATATTCTAGTTTACTAGTTGGATCTCTCCACTACCAATTTTAGTTTGTAAATTGAATGCTTTAATATAGTTTTATCAATTGGAGTCCGTTTGGTTGTTTATGAAAACCATGTGTCTCTAATTTTGTTGGTTTCATTTGAACCTGTTAATTCTCTCTGTATTTGATACTGGGACATTTTTTTTTTCCAGATTACCCATTTTTATGTAATATTATGAGTTTTTAATGAAATATTGTATGTCATTAACAGAACATACCGATTTTTAAGTTTAACTTTAGCATATTGATTAAAAACGGAAAATGGAACTTAATAAGGAAAAAAATGTGACTTGGAATAGAAAGGTAGAGTGAAACAGATCAAGCTATATATTTTCGCATGCAGAAAAAGGTGAACAATAAAGTGACTTTTGAACATCTTTTTTCCTGTTTTTCAAACAATGGCCTTATGTCATAGACATATGTTTTGTTTATTTGATGTAACACTTGAATGACATCAATATTTTCAAATAATTCACGCCCATACTCCATAGTACGGCTAAAATGGGCAAATGTCCTTTTTGCGTAAAAAATTCAACATTTTACCATCTTTTTCAAACTAATTAGGGAAATATCCTTGTTTGAAAACTCGATTTTCTCAAAATCGAGTTTCAACGTTACTATAAGTTTCTTAAAATGCCACTATAGCTATGGGGCGATGAAACTTAAAATTAAAAAAAAAAAAAAAAAAAAAAAAACTTGCATGGAACTCAAGTTCATAGAGCTCGAGTTCCAAAACACCACTATAAAGCTCCTTAAAATGCCACTATAGGGTTTCAAAATTTTTTTTTTAAAATTTTAAATTTTTAGTTTGTTATAACTCGATTGTACAAAAATCGAGTTTTAAATTGAAACTCGATTTTTAGAAAATCGAGTTTCAAAACAATGGCATTTTTCTAATTAGTTTAGAAAATAGGACAAAATGCTGAATTTTTTTTTTAAAAAGGGCAAAAGCCGATTTTCTCCTCCATAGTACTATAGTTTGCTTGAAACAAATCAGTAATGATTGTGTTTAGGGGAACTACAAAAACAAATAGTAAGTTTTTCCTTTGCATTAAAAACCATTTGCTTTTTGAATCCTCTTATGATCTTCAAGGTGAAGGTCAACTAGAGATTATTTTTATTGTTGAGTACGTAATATTTTAAATTCTATTCCTTATCTCACTTTCTTGCATTTGAACAGCTAGTGGCCTAAAAGAAAGTATAATAATTTCAAAAGGTTCTTCTTTGTCAAAAGGACACATTTGACATAGGCTAGGGCTACTACAATCATGGTGAAATTTATATTTGTACAAGCAGTACGAAATCTTCATAATTATATAGAAATATTAAAAATTATAATTCTACTTTTAGGTATTAAGCAAGCAATATTTTTAAATGAAAATTTGTTAGCTATATTCTAATGACGTGTTAAACAAGCTATTAATTAAAATTTTAACATGGTATTCCTCATTTTGTATGAATGACAAATTATACAATGAATTTAATTAATAGGATTCACTAATATGTAATAAAAAGTAACACAACGTCATTCTATTATTGAAATATTGAATAATTATTTATAAAAATATCTTTACATTTAAATGAAATGAAGAATTAAGTGTTTTTTTTTTTTTTTTTGAGGGAAATTATGTGTTTTTTTTTTTAATGGAAGAAGAAGTCCTAAACAAGTTAATTAAGTAAATGGTTATTGATATTTTTCTAAAGCATTCGTTGGGACGGGCTTCTTTTCAAGGTACGACTACACTACTGCATTAAAACCAATACTATTGCATAATAAAAATAATAATAAATCGATGAAAATAAGTTCATCCAACAGACTAAAAAGTAAAAACATATGAAGATTTTGTAATTTGTAATTTTGTACCTAATGCATGGAATACCACTATTAGAATACCATTTAAAAAAAAAAAAGAAGCTCATAATTAAGTAGAAACTATACCTAGAGTAGTATCTACAAAGAGTGAATTTTGGGATTAATTAAAGTGTAACTCATTGATAATGTCATTCTTTATGTTGCCTTATATTTATGATTCGAATCTTATAGGCCACCCACACCCATTATCTATCTATCAAATTGTGAATTTTTTTTTTTAATTTTTTGTTAAAGCTTTACTGGATTTATAATTCAATTATTATTTATCATTTATTTCCCTTAATACCAATTTCAAGCCTTTTATGACACAATTTAATATAAAAAAATTTATAAAAAAAATAATGTTTTTTTATAAGATATAAAAAAATAACAATCGAAACAAAAAGATACAAATATTTGCACATTAGGAACCATGGTACAAATAATTGCACAAAATCAAGAATCAAGAGTTTATTTTTGCCGTCATCAAATTAACGAGGCATAATAATAAAAACAAAAAAAAAAAAATGTTGGAACGCAATAAAATAAAGAGATACTGATAACATATCACAACTGTGAGGGTATAAGAGCATCTCCAACAGATTTTTCAAATTTTTGTACTGTTTGGAGAATGAATTAATAATGACTTTTACCTTTTAACTACCAACTTTTTCCAATACACTTTCCAACAGATTCTCTATCCCATTCTCTATCTTATTTAAATATTATTTCTTCATTCATTCTTTATTCTTTTTATATCATCATTTATTCTTCCTATATTCATTCTCAACAATTATATTTTTCAATGAAAAATGTTATATTCACAACATTTTTCGCAATACTTTCACAAGAATCACATCAAAATCTTATATGAAAAGTTGTTACTAGTTTTAATTTGAACCCACCGCTGAAATTATTTTTTTACTCACCAATATTAACTAATAACAATCTATTACTTAAAATTTATTGTGAAAATATTGTAGTAGCATTTCTCAATTAAGATTTTTTATTTTTTATATTATTTTTCCTTTCATTCAATTCATTCTCATCCATACGTTTTCATTTCTTTTTTCTTGTTTTTCTCCTCCACACACGTGTCCAGCCTATCTCTATCCACCCCACGCCTTCTTTTATTTTCTTTTTCTCCCTCACATTCAAGAACATTCCAGCAGCTCTCATTCTCTCTTTTTTTTCTCTAGCTCTCTCTCTCTTTTAGAAGCAACGGAGAGAATGAGAGAAAAAAAGAAGCAACAGAGATGAGCGAAAAAAAAAGAAAAGAAGCAAAGGAGATTAGAGAAAAAAGAAGCAACGGAGATGAGAGAAAAAAAGAAAAGAAAAGAAGCAACGGAGATAAAAGAAAAAAAGAAGCAATGGAGAGAATGAGAGAAAAAAAAGAAATCCGGATGAGAGAGAAAGAATTGATATAATAGTAGTTAGTATAATTTTTTAATCAAAAAAATTCAATTGCTAATGTACAGTAACCCATCAGATTTGATAAGCTACTGTTCATGAGCCAAAAAAAAATTAGGATTTAGAGAATTTATTGAAGACCATTTTTTGGATCTCATTCTCTATTATAAAGATTATTTTGATTTTAACTATATCATTGGAGATGCTTGAAATAGTTGTGGGAGTCCTATATCAATCCCTATCCCATGGCATGTGAGACAGGTAGGGTACAAAGTCCATTTTAATATCTGGTCCGAAAGGAGTATTATATATTCCTTAATTATTCCAAAAACTTTTCATCATATTTAATACTTTGCTAAAGTGCACATATTCCACTCCTCTTCATCTGCGTGGGAGACACGCTTTTGTACCTTTAAAACCTTTGACCTGAATGAAATAGAGATTTTTTATATTCAATTTTCAATTTTTATAAAAGGCTAAACATACATACCGTTATCATAAACCATCCAAATACAAGAAAGTTTTTTTTATGTCTAGGATATTGCATCATCCTTTTTAAATTTTATAGTGTATAGGTCTTGCTTGCATGACTTAATTTGGGGTCTACAAACTTAGAGATGAAAATACATATGTCCAATACGTAAGACAATTATAAATTAATTCTCAACACAAGTAAAAGAAGAGATTCTATGTCAGATTCTAATGCTAAACCCAAACCCATTTTAAAAAAAAATCCTTGTTATTAAAGTCAGTTTTGATATATAAACCTACAAATTAGTTTTAGGGATGACAATTCATATTAGCATGTTGTGTCGTGATAAGGGTATTTGAATGCATAACTCAACTCTAATTTAGCCTATTTAATAATTGTGTCAAAACTTTCAACCTTAACACAATTGATTTATTAAGTGGATTAACATAATACGACCCATTAAACTCGTTTAATATACAATCTAAGAAAAATAAAGCAAAATGAGATTTATTTTTTTGGGGGGGGGGGGGGGTGGGTTAAAAGGTTCAAAGGGTAAAAATGTTAGGGACTAGTTTCAATGAATAATTTATCAATATAATCATTTAAATTTGTTTTACTTACTCAATTATATTTATAATTCAAATTTATGTTAGATAGAAACAAAATTTATTTATGTATAAATTAGGTCATTTTGAATTGATTGCAAGCTAATTAGGTCAACACAGATGGACGTTGTAACGGGCAATCATCAATGACGCCAGTTTTGTAAATGATTTGGAAATTCTAGTAAAAACAATAGTTGTAAACACGGATTTTGTCATTACCTTATTTAGTCTAAAGGTTATTAAAAGAAAGGAAACCTAGTCCCACAAAAGAAGTTTTGTAATAATTCTCTAATTGAAAATTGCTTCTCCTCGTCACTTTTTAAGGGAATTTAAGGTTGTCTATCTGTCCATGATTGCATTTTTTTTCTTTTTATGTGTTTGCTTTCCCCCCAAAAATAATAGAATTTTTTTTAAGAGAAGACTTAGTTACAGTACTTATGTGCTGTTCCTTAGGTTCCCTTTTTAAAATTCTGCCATGTGAATTTTTTCTCATGGAATGAAAGTGTATTTTTTAATTAAGTTGCTACATTGCTTAATCTTAAGAGGAGAACCTAAGAAACAACACATAAAGTACTGTACCTAAGTTTTGTCTTTTTTTTTAGCTATACCACGTGGACGTCCACTTTGTAAATTTCTTTACTTACCACTAGTTTGAAATATATATCAGTTACATACTATATGTTAAAATTAAAGCAGGCTTGATGCACAATACAAAATAGATATCAAACATACTGCACTAGTAAAGGTTAAGCCTCTTTTAATCCTTTTTTTTTCATATTAAAAAATAAATTATCGAAGAGAAATTTCCTGCAATATTAATGTATGCTTAATTAAGGCATATATTGATTACACTAGGCTTGAACTTTCTAGATATCTTATGTTTGAGAGTTTGAGACTGTGAAAGAGAGAGAAATATAGGAATTGGAAGCCCACAAGGACTAAGCTGTTCAGCTTGTTGAACTACATTTATAGTGGACAGCCCAAAACATTTACATCTTTACTCTTCTAAATAGTATACTACAATGAACTAAATGTAAATTATATATAGAAATACATTAGATTTAGTTTTGTAGATTAAACTACGGGAACTTGTAGTATTACAATTGTAAGGTAGCCCATAATATTTTATAAAATTTGTTTTATATAATTTATATTTGGAAGAGGAAGTTTGAATCCTAGACGTTGTTGAAAGCACTAAAAAATAGTAGTTGAGCTACAAAACTATGAACGTACTTATGGTCAGTGACAGAGCTAGGAATTCAAGTGAGGGGGGTGTGAAACACTCAAACCCCAATGCTTAAAATTTTTGTTATAGCCTAAACTTTTATATTGCGGCTCTAGATTAACCCAAAGAAAACTATGTTTTTTATCCTAGCTACTTATGAAAGAATATATGTGTGTGTGTGTGTGTTATCTTTTTATCCCAAGCTTCTTTGGGAAACTTCATCAAACACTTGAGCTGCAATTATTCTATGCTAATACTTTGAAATAAATTCATAAATCATTTAGAACCCAAATAGAAACCCACAAAAAGAATCAAACTATAATGAAAATTTGAATAAAGAAATTGTATTTTTTGTGAATACATGAAAGTGTTGAACAAAAAATGGATGTATGAGCGTGTGTGTGTGTGTGACAGCATCTTCAAAACCCCAAATTTGCTAAGAAAGAGATGAGAAAGGAAGACCAAATACATTGTAATAGTACATGCCAGGAGGGTCTATATTTGTAATTTCCTCAACCATCATATTGGCTCTATGGTTTGTTGTTGTTATTGTTACCAACAATGGTGCTATCTCTCTTCAACTCAGACATAGAGCATTTATATTTTTTGTTTAATTTTTAAAGCTTTAGGCTGATTTTGTGTTGTTATTTGAGCTAGTTTTTTGTTTTAAGTTAGTTATGTGGGGCCCTAGTTAAAAATTTTTAGGACCCAAATTCAAAACCAAGCTTTATACCTATTATATTTTGCTTTTTCTCAATGGGCCAAGGGCCATTGCCCCCGGGTCCAAGTATAGCTCCGTCCATGCTTATGGTAATTTCTAATTTTATATATATATATATATATATATATTTAGATTATGGACTTCGCCATTTTTCATTATTGTGACTTGGTTTCTAGGCACACTCCTAGGAGCTTGCTCAAATGCCTATTAACAATAATATAGAATATACATATATGCATATGCTGATATGCAAGCATTATGATGGCCCCTTATCTTAACAAGGTATTAGGTATATAGGGTTTACTTAGCACCCGACTAAGCATCTAGAGAATCTACTTTTCCATTGTATTCCCATGATGTAATGATCAAGATAAATACTTAATATTTCCATAAATAAAATTTGATAGATTTGAGTTAATGCCAATTTCATTATGAAAGATGATAAGAGAAATAAGAAGAGAACATAAATTGTGAATTTTTTTTCTCAATAAATTTATAGTTACAATATATTTTAAAACTATCAAATTGGCAACTTATTAATAGTAGATAAAAAAATAATATCAGCAATATTCTAATATATATATACAAAAAAAATTGTGACTTGAGATTACTCAATAACAATTTTTCAACTAAACAATTATGAAAATTATCGTGTTTATAACATTATTTCTTTCCCTTTTATTTATGAGGTGAATTAGATAGTATCATTAAACCACAAATTAAACTTATGAAGATTCATGATTTATACATGTGCTCACGAAGATTTGTAATTTATAAGTGTGGTTATTGAGAGCGGGCAACATTGTATTGATATGGATGATATATAATTCAATTGATTACATTCAAATGATGATTAATGTGAGATCAACGATACAAATTAGGTTTTTTGCCTTTTTAAAAGTATGGGATTCATTTATCTGGTCAATCTCAAAAGGAAAGAGAGGATGTATCTCTTTTTCTCTACTCATTTCTAACTCGTGGTGTCTCAGACTTTTTGTCATTTCATCCCTCTGGTAATGTATGTAAAACTGAACATACTTATTGTGTGGTCAAAAAGCATTTTTATATTATTCGATTTCATGTGTACTTTACCTACCTATGACGAATCTCCAAAAGTAAAAACTCATGAGTTTCGCTTTGTACATATGGTTCTCACTGTGTGGTTTAAAAAAAAATCCCATGGTAAAAATCCCTCTCAAGAGTTTTAGTAGTGTGTTATGTGAAATGATGAATGTGTCATATTCATATATAATCTGTGCGTGTATGTTGATCCCCTATATCATGCACGCATGATATAGTGACATACATGGCATGCAGAAGTGTGATGTGCATGATGGGAAAACGACATGCAGAAGTGTGACGTGCATGATGGGAAAACGACAAAGAGGATGGATTTTAGTACTGTGCCATCACAAAGCCAGGCTACTTTCATGTGAGAGAGAGAGAGATTACACATTCATAAATAAGAATAATGGTGGGTAAATAAAATATATATGGTACTTTTGTTGGGTATTTTTTTGAAGGGATTAAACCTCATTAATCATCATGCCTTTAACAAAAACGTCACATTTGTGCTATACCTTACAAACACTAATTAAGTTGCAATTGAAGCTTTTCGTAATTGTTTTTAAAGCCAAAACAATCTAGTATACATTTGATGTGGCACTCATCATACACCTACACCGTACACTTAAACAATATCCAATCAAATATGGGGGCTCACAATGTCCCCCACTTAAATCTCTAACGTCCTCGTCAAGCCCACTTTGTTGGTAGTGTTTTTTTAGCCCACACGAGGTTATATACTAGGATTTAAGTGGGATGAGATTGTGACGCTTCATATTTTATTGGATATTGTTGAGTATGTGTTATGTAGGTGTGATGAGTCTCATAATGGGCATATATAGGATTTATTTAGGATTTATTAACAAAAAGAAGGAATCTCAATTGTGACTAGAATAGTCCTTTTGAGCTGTAGTGCATATGTCTAGCACTATTTTTTGTTACATGAATTTTGGACATTTTTCTTCACAAATTATTGAGAGTGTAATGTTTGTACATTCAATATCAAAACCATCAAAGAATGTACATATTTTTGTATATTAAATGTACACAATTTTTCAAAAAATGTACATAAATATTAGGAATGGCAAAAATTGCCTGAGTCGTGAGTACTCGACCCTAATAGGGTCGGTTTTACCCGACCCGTGAAACAATAAGGGCGGGTGTGGGTTTAAAAATCCCACCCGCAGTGAGTTCAGTGCAGGTGTGGGTATTAGGTATACCCACCCGAAACCCGACCCGTATACATATAATATTATTAAAAATTAAATCCTAACTATATATACATACATACATATATAATATTTTCTACTTTCCAAACCCTAAGTCCTAACCTATCTCAATCTTCTCCTTCAGTTGCCCCCCTCACTCTCACTCAGCCACTCGCTCCTCCCTGTGTCTCCACCTCGTTGTCAACGCCAAAGCCAACATTCCTCCCCCTCTGTCACAAGCTTACCATGACTCACTGACTTGGGTTCATTCTCCATCTTTTTTTTTCTCATTGCAAAAAAAAAAAATTAGTATTTCTTTTATTATGTTCGTTTCTAATTCATCTTCTATGCTTCTAGTTAATCATCATAACATGGGTTGTATAATGTTTCTGTTATCATATTGTTTTTGGTTTGATATGCTCTCTCTTTTTTTTTTTTTTTGTTGTGATTTGTGATGTGAAGTGTGGAAAATGAAAGCATGAGTCTTGTTTGGGTTTATTTTATTGGAAGCTTTGTTATGCTGTTTTTGAGTTTGAGATTTAAACCCATTAATTTTATTCAATTAAAATAGAAATTAGATTAAGTCATAATATAGCTTGGGTTAAGAGTGTTGGTGATCAATGAAAAAAATGTGAGGTGTGTACTGTGTAAAAGTGAAAGCCTTTGCCAAAGCTGTGATTGCCGCAAGGTTTTACTTTTACTTTTTTTAAGTTTATTATTTACGATTTATTTCATTGTTAAATGTGAGTCATGTGATATTATTTAGTGTTTTAATGTTTTGCATTTTTTATTTATTATTTCATCTTGAAAAATGTTTAGGATTTTTGTGTTTATGTTTGTTGAAAGGGGAAAATGAGAAATCTGAAATTATTGTATATTTGTGTGATATTATTTGGTGTTTTTCATTTTTTTATATTAAAAATATTAGGATTTCTGTATTTGTGTATTATTTCATCTTGATAAAATATTAGTGTCTATTTGTGCCTTAAAGGGAAATGGGAGACACAAAAAAATTTGGTTCTCCCTCGCCAGGCAGCTCTCCCTTGAGAACCACATGTTGTCCCTTGGCAGCTATGCCTATGTGTTCTCTTTTGCCACTCTCACGATCACTCTCGCCATTCTTGCCTTCTACCAGCTCACCCTCACGACCACCATCACCTTTATGCCCACTAAAAAATGAGTAAGTGTATGAATTTGTAGGTAATCATTTGTAATTATGATTGGAGTTTTTTTTTTAATTGATATTTGTGTGTATCGTGATGCTAATTTGTGAATATTTTTTTTGATTGATAGAATTTCTAACTCCAAAACTTCTGAACGAATTGGGAGTTAGCAATCCCCGGTGGTGGACTTGATGGTGGAGGAAGAAGAAGAAGAGGAAGAGGATCCCTCACCCACTACGAATGTTAAGAGAAATAGTTCTCCTCCAATTGAGGTTGTGAATGGGAATGAGACTAGGGATGCAAAAGGAAAAAAGAAGTGTACCTCAGATGTTTAGGATCATTTTAATAGAAAGAAAGTTAATGGGAAACTTAAAGGTTAGTGTCATCATTGTCGCAAGTATTACTTGGGTGATCCTAAAAAGGTCACAAGCCATTTGTGTATTCATTTAGGGAGATGTCCATGGCTGAAGTTTAAAGATATAGGGGATATGCAACAACAAGTGTTAATAAACAACAAAATAAAGTGAATGGAAAGACGAGTTTAAATCCTTACCAATTTAATCAAGTTAAAGTGAGAAGTAATCTTGCTCGAATGGTTATCCTACATGAATACCCACTTTCAATGGTTGAGCACATTGGATTTAGAGAATTTGTGGGTTCCCTTCAACCCATGTTTAAAGTTGTTTCAAGAAACATTCTTAACATTTATGATATTGAGAGGGAGAAAACTTTGAAGATGATGAACAAGAAAGGAAGTAGAATAATAATCACAACTGATATGTGGACTTCAAGTAACAAAAGAGAGGGTTCATGGTCATTACTGCTCACTTTATCAATCAAACTTGGACCATGCAAAGCTAGGTTTTAAGGTAATTCTCTGTTACTATTTGTTTTGTAGTATGAATATATGATGTATTAAACCATATGAATTGTATCACATGTCAATGATTATAGTGTTTATTGAGTTATATTATAGTTATTTCTATTTTTTTCTAGGTTTGTTTATGTTCCTTTTCCATACACTCAAAAGTTTTTCTTGCTGATGTCCTTGTAGATTGTTTTTTAGAGTAGAACATCGATAGGAAGTTGTCTACAGTAACCGTTGATAATTGTAGTACTAATGATAACCATTGATAATTGTAGTACTAATGATGCTAGTACTATAATTGGTGATGGTATTGAAAAGACTTCTCTTGAACAAGCTTGATATTAGTTCTCTTATGTTGAATGTATCTATGTTGCTTATAAGGTGTGCTGCACATATTTTGAATTAGATTGTTCAAGATGAGTTATCTCTTATTGGTGATGGTATTGAAAAGATTTATGGTAGTGTGACTTGTTGGACTAGATCACCAAAAAAGAGGCAGAAATTTGATGAAAATACACGTCAATTACATGTTCAATACACCAAAGAGTTGGTCTTAGATTGTAAGACACGTTAGAATTGAACTTACTTAATGCTTTCTCTACTACTTTGCTTTATAAATATGTTTTCTCCCGTTTGGCTAAATGTAAAGCATCTTATACTTGTTTACCACTTGATAATTGGGAGGTAGCCAAAGACATTTGTGGGAGGTTATAGTTATTTTATAGTGTGACGGAGTTATTTTCTGGTCATAAATACCCTACAGCTAATATCTATTTTACTTTGGTGTGTGAGTTGAAAATAGCATTGAATGAATGGAATTTGTCCTCAAATGAGATGATAAATAGAATGGCAAAAAGTATGCTTGCTAAATTTGATTCTTATTAGGCTGATGTTAATGTTGTTATTGGTGTTGCTGCCATCTTGGATCCAAGATATAAAATGAAGTTGTTGGAGTTTTATTATCCTAACATTTATGGTAGAAATTCTGATTTGAAAATAGAAAATATTAAGAATTTTTGTTATGAATGCTTGACGAGTATGGAGATGCAAATGGGTCCCCTATGGATAATGAAGGAAGTTCTCATATGCCTACAACTACTTTAAATGATGTGGCACAAATTAAATATAGGTTCCAAAACTCCTTTGCATCTTTTGATTTGTTTGTCAATAGTACTTCAAGTACTTCAAGAAAACATAGGAGTGAAAGAATGGAATTTGATCATTATATTGATGAGAGAGTGTTGAAGAGGAATGAGGACTTTGATATTTTTGGCATGGTGGAAAAGTAATGGTCTCAAATATCCAACTTTACAAAGGGTTGTAAGGGATATTTTAGTCATTCACATCACAACTGTTTCTTCAGAATCTGCCTTTAGCACTAGTGGGAGACTGTTAAGTCCACACTGTAGTTGGCTTCATCCTAAGACTATAGAGGCATTGATGTGTGCTTATAATTGGTTATGGAGTGAAATCAAAACTTAGCAATTGTATTTATAAAATGAAATCAAAATTGTATTTTTATATTTGCTGGTTTTAATTTGATGGTTTTTATTCCATATTTTTAATTCATTTTTGTTGTAGGTTCTTTAACTATGCCAGGATATTGTGCAATTTAAACAATTATTAATTATGTGGATCCTAATGAAGAGAATGGAAGTTGTGTCACACCTATGGGGGATTGGTTTTATGTTGAAGACTTGAAGTTCTAGCTTTTGTTTTTGATAATGTTGATGTTTAACATCTTTTGGGCTATTATAATTTCCTAGACTTGTTGGATCGATTAATTTAGTACCTTGTTAATTTCTTGGACTTGTTGGATTAGGTTAGCAGCTTTTTAAACATTTGACTTGCTGAAATAGTTTGTAATGGTCATAAACTTGTGAGATTTATTTTGTAACTTTTTAAATATTTATCATGTGATCTTAGCTTAGCATATGTTTTGTTTTGATTGAAAAACAGTGGATGGATTTCACAATTGGGCCCATTAGGACCAATAATCCAAACTTTATGATTTATTTTTTGCTTAGTTTATGTTTGATTTATTTTGTATGATTGGATTTCATAATTGGGCCATGGTTCAGGGCATTAAAGCTTCACGAAAATATAAAATTGTTTTGTTTTGTTTTTTTGTTTTTTGTTTTATTTTCTATAGATTGGTCCATGGTTCAGGGGCTTCAGATTGGGCCCTAAAGGGACACGGTGAGGTGGGGCAAGGCCTCATGGGGGCGGATATGGGGGCAAACAAAAACCTGTTTAGTTAAAAGGGCGGGTGATGGGGTGCGGGTGGGGGATAAAGAAACATGATAAGCATGAGTGGAGGCAACCACACAAACACAGTTCCAAGTATTTGATGAAATACTTCTTTCTATTGATGTCATTATCGAATGAGATAAATAAAAATAAAAACACTCCAATCAATCAAAGGTCTCTTTTTACTCTTATCGTCTTAAATTTCTTTATAATTAATATTATTATTGTAATCGATCTTTATTTTGAAAATAAATTTGAATTGGTGGCTTTGTTTGGTTAATGGGCCAAAGTAGGACTATCTCCAAGATTTGATTGCTTCCTTTTATTGTCAATTGCAAGTGAGAACTTCACAAATTTTTCATTGTAGCTATTGACAATATATATTTTAGATACAACTATGAAATAATATTCTAGATATTTTATGGTAGTTTGCAAATTATAATGTCCAAATATGCATAAGTAACAAGAAATAGTTAGCTTTAGTAAATTGAGATAAATGAAAAATTATAACACTAGATAAAAAAATCAAAGAGTTAAAGACCTTGTCTATCTTCAGCTTCTGTGCCCTACGCTAAACCCAAGATTTTACTAGATCCACCAACCCTATAAACCAATCCACACCGTCCATTTCATACACTCTAACCTATTATTTTCCTCACATTCGCTTCTTCATTCTCTTATGTATCAATCTCTCTCTCTCTCTCTCTGCTCCAAACCCAACCCATTGTTATTCCTAACGAATATACACTTTCAAATAATATATATAATTTTGTATATTATGGGTCTATTTGAGATCTGCTTATTTTGCTGAAATTGAAAACTTTTTGTTGAAAGTACTGTAGATAAAGGTAAAAGTTAGTTGAAATAATACAGTGAGATCCATGAATAGTACCAAATAGTACAGTGGGGCCCATGAATAGTAGAAAAAATAAGCTAAATAGTAAAATAAGCTGGCTTTTTAAGCTGGAGCCAAGCGCACACTTTGGTTGCATTTGGATAGCTTATTTTTTGCCAACTTATTTGAGTATTCAGCTTATTTTTGCTACTATTCATGGGCCACACTGTACTTTTTAGTACTATTCATGGGTCACACTGTATTATTTCAGCTAATTTTTACTTTTATTTATAGTACTTTCAGCAAAAAGCTTTTAATTTTAGCAAAATAAGCGGATTCCAAACACACCCTATATGTACACAATTTTTTGAAGAATGTACCGAAGATACACCATCAAAAAAAGTACACAATTTTTCAAAAAATGTACATAATTCTATATATTCAACATACACAATTTTTCAAAAAGTGTATACAATTATGTATATTCAACTTAAGAATGTGCCTAATTTTGTATATTCAACACACACATTTTTTCAAAGAATATATACAATTATGTATATTCAACTTAAGAGCGTGCACAATTCTGTATATTCAACATACACAAATTTTCAAAAATATACATAATAATGTATATTCTATATACACAATGTTGAATATTCAAAGTACACCATTTTGTATATTCAACGTGCATAATTTTTCAAGAACTATACACATCTTTATATTCAACCCACAATTTTCAAAGAATGTGTATAGTTTTATATATTGAACATACATGTACACAATTTTGTATATTTAATGTACACAATTCTATATATTCAATGTACACAAATTTTCAAAGAACATACAAAATTTTGTATATTCAAAGCACACAATTTTTTTATGTGTGGACATTTTTCATCACAAATTAATGAGAGTATAAGGTCTTACATTCAATGTCTAAACATTTAAAAAATGTACACAATTCTGTAAATTCAATATCCATACTTTCAAAAAATATACACAATTTTCAAAGGAATGTACACAATTCTGTGTGTTCAATATACAAAATTTTTTTATGTGTGGACGTTTTTCTTCAGCAATTTTTCAAATAACGTACACAATTTTGTATATTCAAATATCATAATCTTTTGATGTGTGGACATTTTTCATCATAAATTACTGAAAGTGTAAGGTCTGTACATTTAATATCTAAACCTTCAAAGAAGGTACAAAATTTTGTATATTTAATGTTCAAAGTTTCAAAAAATGCACATTATTATATGCATTCAATGTACACAAATTTTTTTGATGTGTGACCATTTTTCTTCACAAATTACTGAGAGTATAAGGTTTGTATATTCAATATCCAAACCTTGAAAGAATGTACATAAGTTTGTATATTCAATGTGCATTTGGCATGAATTATTTTTGCTAACTTATTTTACTATTCAGCTTATTTTTAATGCTATTCATGGGTCCCACTACACTTTTTGGTACTATTCATGGGTCTTATTGTACTATTTCAGTTAACTTTTACCTTTATTTACAGTATTTTTAGCAAAAAAGTTTTCAATTTCAGCAAAATAAGCAGATCACAAACGGACACTGAATGTACACAAATTTTTGAAGAATATATAGAGTTTTGTATATACAATGTATACAATTATGTTTATTGAAGATCCATAATTTTTAAAAAATTATACAAAATTTTGTTACTATATATTCAAAATAAATTAATATTAAGGAATATACACAATTTTGTATATTCAACGTACACAATTATTTAAAGAATGTACACAATTCTATATTTTCAACGTACACAATTTTTTAAGAAAGTACACAATTCTATATATTAATTAATGTACACAATTTTTCAAGAAAGTACATAACTTTGTATATTTAATGTACACAATCTTTAAATGAATATACACAATTTTGTGTATTCAACATATAAATTTTTTCAAAGAATGCACACAATTATGTGTGTTCAAAATACACAAATTTTCAATGAATGTACATGATTATGTATATTCAACGTATACAATTTTCTAACGAATGTACAAAATTTTGAATATTCAGCGTATACAATATTTTGATTTGTGGAAATCTTTCTTTATATTCAATATCCAAATCTTCAATAAATGTACATAATTCTATATATTCAATATCTAGTCTTTTAAAAAAAGTGCACAATTTTATATATTTAATGTACACAATTTTTCGAAGGATGTACACAATTATGTGTATTAAACATATACAATTTTTCAAAAAATGTACACAATTCTGTATATTGAATGTGCATATTTCAAATAATGTAAACAATTCTGTATATTCAACTTCCCCAATTTTTTGATGTGTGAACATTTTTTTCCCAAAAATTACTAATAGTGTAAAGTCTATACATTCAATATTTAAACCTTCAAAGAATGTACACACTTTTGTATATTTAATATCCAAACTTTCATAAAATGTACACTATTTTAAGAATGTGCACAATTCTATATATTTATTGTATACAATTTTTCAAAAAATATACACAACTCTGTATGTTCAATACAATTTTTTGATGTGGACATTATGTTTTGGGGAAATTGCACTTTACCTACCTGTGGTTTGACCCGTTTTAACAATACCCACCCGTAGTTTAAAAGCTGTCACTTAACCCACCTGAGGTGGCCTCTGTTAGACCCTTGTTACCCACCTCTGCCCTTTCCGTTAGAAAATCTCATTTACTATATAAGCTAAAATTAGAACCCAATTAGAACCCTAAAAAAAGGACCGAGCTCTCTCCCTCTCTCTACCTTCGAACCCTTAAAAATTCCTAAACCCATTTCTGCTATATCAAGATCCCTAAAAATCCCCAAACCCATTTCCCTTTGTTCTCTGATTGCCAAAGTGAAATATGAACATGTCTTCTTCAAGTTATTACTCGGGTTCTAGTCACCATTCATGCTCTGCTGACCATTGTTGGCTATAGACTGCTCTGACCTTGAACAATTTTGGGAGAAGGTTTTATAGGTGCAGCTACTATGATGTGGTGAGTAAATAGTTGGTTTTCATATTTTTTTTCCTTTTTTAATTTTTTTTATTTTATTTTCTGGTTTTGTTGGTTTTATGTTTTTTTTGGCTTTATGAATAACCCTAATTTGATTTTGTTTGTAGGATGATGAACCTACTTGTAAATACTTTAGGTGGTTGGATGGCAAAACATGTAAGCGTGGATCTGAAGTTGCACTCATTGTCCTTGCAAGATTTAGTATGTACAAGAATCAAGCAAGAGTTGCAGAGGAAAAGGAAAATGAGGCTAGTGATAGGGAAACAGCAACTATTGAGAGGGAAAACAAAGCCAAGTGAAGGAAAGAAAAAACTAGGGTGAGGGAGAGGATAGCTAAAAAGAAGTTACAGAAGTACAAATTTGCACTTGTTGTGTCATGAGGATTTTTTGTTATTTTTTGTGTTTTTTGCTAGGATGGGAAAATTTGGAACAAAGCCATTGTGTCTGCCTTGAAGTCAAGTTAGTTGTTGTAGTTATTGTATATGTGCATGCCTAAAATGAGGCTATTGGGCCTGACCTCACTTGAGCTTACAACTTATTTGTAAAATGGGTTTAGGTACTTTGGGTTGTTCTCGGCATAGAGACTCAATGAAGCTCTCTCTCTCTCTCTCTCTGAATCACTCTTTTCGCTCTATTCTCTATTTCTTTATGAACCTTTCAACAACCTTTTTCTTCTTCCAACTTCTCATATTTATAGCTCTAAATTAGTGGAGAGACTATGATTACTTCCATGGTTAGTGCAATGGGAGGTCCAATATCATTAACCCAAAGTGGGTGGTTAGGTGGGAGTAGAACATGGTGAGAGTGGCCTTGAAACTTGGCTCCCACTCCAGCAAATATGCTCGGCAGAGATGTTCCCTAAGGCATTGTCGGGTATGCAAGGGATGGTGTGTTTGAACGTTATTCTTTCTTCATTGCTCGGTAACGGTTTGCCGAGCAAGTACCAGGTGGCAAAACTTGGGCCTGCAGTTTGTGTAGGTTCAGGCTGGGGTTTTGGGTAGAAAGAGGTCAGGTTCATGGGCCGCACCTTCATATTAAAGTCCCAGGCCCAAATGGGTTTGGATACAAAGTGCCATACATTAGCCCCTCTTGATTCATGTTCAGACCTCAGCAAGAATCAAGGAATCTAAAAAGGCGCTTGTTACCCAAGAAGTTCAATGAGGGGACATCTGGAGTACTCCAGAAACTCATTAATGCATTCTTAAAAGGTGTGTTGGATTTGGCCGTTCGGTTCAGTCGTCATCATTACCTGACGGTCCGTGAACCGAGGTGACGCGGGTGTTAGTTGGCATTGGTATCCATAAGGTTTGCTTCATTATTGCTAATTAATCCTCATTATTGTTGGTTAACGGTTGCTTACTTCACTTTGGCCCCTATAAATAGCCCATTCCAAATCATTCTTTCACTTTTTCATTCTCCATCCTCTGAGTTTTCCCTCTGCCGTGCATTCATCTGCGCATTTGCTTCTCAGTCCAGAATCTCTCCCTTTCTTAGAGCCCAAAGTAAGTTTTCTACCTCTTTCCTTTATTTCAATCTCTTCCTTCAGTTTTAGAGTTTAAGATGGGGTTCGCTTTCCTTCTAAACACTAAGGCGTCTTTAGCTACATTTAGGCAAAGTTTCAACATCCCTGATGATGTGGATGTGGTGTATTGCCACGAGAGTGAATTCACTCTCCACAGAGGGGCCAATACCCTTTTTTTTTTCCTTTAATGGCAATTTTGGAGGGTGGGGTTAGATTTCTCATGGACCCTCTCCTACTTAATACCCTTAGTTGCGTCAGTAGGCTGAATCAGATGTTCGGTTTACAACTGGACCACCATGACATAAACCACATGTACAGTTTGTGTGGGAGTAAGAAAATCAACTATTACTTAAAAGTTAGAGATATAAGGGTACGGCTGATTTCTTGCCTACCTGATTCTAATAAGAATTCTGCCAGGGAGTTCTTCTGGGTGCGTAGTAATTGGTTTTCCTGTGAAATCCTTTGCCCCCTTACAAGGCGCGGAGTGGGTTTGTACCGATCACTAACTTGCTTTTATTTTCTATTCATTACTATATGTAGATATACATCTCGTGTCATAATGGTTTCACTTATACTGACACTAACTCGCGGTATTTCTTGTTGCAGATGGTAGAGTGTTCACCCCGGAAATTAGGGTAGTACCTGTACGGGATCTGAACTTTGTGCTCAGGTCCGAAATTTTTGTTCATTGGGACGGAAAGCTCCGAGCGTCCCATTTGATTCTCGATGTTGATCTCGTGTATTCCACTTGGTAAGCCTTCAGCCAGGCTTTACTAGTTGACAGTCCCCTTTTATCTTATATCGACGTACGGCACGCGAATTTCCTTCCCCTAATATTCAAGGCAAGCGAGGCCTGTGACATTGGTCCTCGGTACATCTGTTCTGACGAGCGTGAACTGGTGCAGGACGAGTCGGTTGAGCGTATGTCCCAGTGCCGTCGAGAACAGGCACACGAGCAAGTTCAGCCCAAAGCCCCTGCCCAACCTGAAGCCTTTGTTAACCTCGAGGTTCCCGTTCAGGAAGCCGAGGAGGTAACTGCCGAATCTACCAGTCCCTTTGAAATCGAACTCGATCAAGGCGAAGACATGGTGACACGAAGGACAATGACGATCAGTCATTTCGTTCCTGGTGCTAGGCCAGCCGCGCAGCAACAACCGCCCCAGGGTCGTGGGCAGACCCTTTCTCCTCCGCCTCCTGCCCCCAATCGGCAGTAAAAGAGGCAACGTACTACCGAATAGACTCCCATTGGCCCGGGTGACGCACCCACAAGGACCCCTCCTCAGCCATCAAGCGGCATTATCATCCGTGAGCCTACGGCTCAAATTAGGACGCATGTGGTGTCTTCCTCCTGAGCTGCACCAGAGTGGCAGCCCGTATTCCAGTTAGACGACAAGCCTCTTCCTTCTGACGCGTGTGTGGAAGAAAGGAGAGGGGGGTCGCGTCGCTCAAGCTTTGGCGCGTAGCCTACTTTTGCCTGAGGATGTGCACACTTTTGAGGAGGGTATAGAAGAATCTATAGGAAGGAGGTTACAATGGCATACTATTACGGTAAACTTTTGTTGTCATTTTTTTTTTTTTTTTTACTTTACCATTAATGGCTCATTCTTCCCATTTTCATACTTATCATTGTTGCTTCATCAGGCCGCTCAACTGGCATATATACTCGATGGAAGATTGAAGGATTTGGCTGAGGATGCTTGTCGAGAAAGGGCCCTTAAAGATTTGACTGAGGTGATCGCGAAGGAGAAAGCTGTGGCTGCTGCAACTACGGAGAAAAAGGCTGCTGCGGCCGAGAAGGCCAGTGCGGCTGTGAAAAAGAAGCATTCAGATCTGCAGGCCAAGCTGGGGGAGACTGAACTAAAATTGGCGGAGGCTACAAGTGTAAACACTGCATAGGCTGAGGAACTGACTGACTTAAGGGCAGCTTTGGAGGCATGTGAGAACAAATGGTATAATGAGGGATTTGCCGATGTGGAGAACTCTGCCGAGCTTGTGATAAGGGATGCCCGGAAGCTGGGCTTTGAGGAAGGCTGGTTGGCAGCTTTGCAAGTCTTGGGAGTCCCCGAGGACTCCCCCTTGAGAGATCCCGGCCAGATCCCGTTCCTGAACCCTGCTTCAACCGTGCAGAATACTCTAGGGCCCACTGATGAAGAAGAGACGACCAGTTTGAAGGAGTTGGTGGAGCAGATCGATTCTCATGTGGAGTTAGATGAAATGGAAGCCACCAGTAACCCCCGTGCTGGAGATCAACTCGGCCAGGACCTCCTACAGCCCCCGGCAAACCCGCAGCCGACTGAGACCGCCACCTAAGAGCAGCCTGCAAACCCTACGTCCTAAGTGCCGAACCGGATTCCTACCGTTCAAATTTGATTTTTCTTTGATTGAAGTACTCTCCTTTTCTTTTCTTTTTATTTTATTTATTATTTATGGTCAATTTGCCTATGTCACTGGTTTGTGGTGACCGAACAATTATTTCTTTGCCGGGTTTGATGTTTATGTGGCCACCAATTTTTGTGGACAAAACGTTGGTTTAGTTTTTAATATGATGGCTTTAATTTTGTTTATCAATGTTCGTTATTATTTTTCTTACTGTGCTTTTTCATATTTTTATGCATGTGTTGTAGATGGCCGGGTAATCTAATCCTAATTCGTCATAGGACGAAGATTGGATTACTTCGGGCGGAGCCACCTGTCTCTAGAAAGAATTGGCTCCTCGGTGATAATAACAAAACTTGATGTATGGATCTTCTTGTATTTAGATGAACTTTGAAAACAGGTTTCTTCCTGTTCGGTGTTGAGAATTGAACCTAGGGTAGGCTTCTGTTTTCGAAGAGTTTAAAGTCTTTCCCTGCTCGGTGATAAGAATTAAGTTGGGAGCATGTTTCAGGCCTTAGAAGAAATTTGTAGCATAAGGGTTTCCACATGCTCGGTGATAATAATCGAACCGAGAAGCATGTTTCTATCCTTAGGAAAATTCGTAACGTGAGGTTTCCACATGCTCGGTGATAACGACCGAACCTAGAAGCAGGTTTCTGTCGTTAGGAAAATTCGTAGCATAAGGTTTCCACCTGCTTGGTGATAACAATCGAACTGAGAAGTAGGTTTCTGTCCTTTGGAAAATTCATCGCGTAAGGTTTCCACCTGCTCGGTGATAACAATCGAACCGAGAAGTAGGTTTCTATCCTTAGGAAAATTCATAGCGTAAGGTTCCCACCTGCTCGGTGATAACAATTGAACCGAGAAGCAGATTTTTGTCCTTAGGAAAATTCGTAGCGTAAGGTTTCTACCTGCTCAGTGATAATAATCGAACCGAGAAGTAGGTTTCTGTCCTTTAATAATGTAGATTAAGGTTTTCACTTGTCCGGTGATTGAAATCGAACCGAGGATAGGTTTCTATCCTTTGAAAATGTAGGCTAAGGTTTCCACCTGTCTGGTGATTGGAATCGAACCGAGGACAGGTTTCTGTCCTTTATACGGAAGGAGTTGCTTCAGTTTTCTTAGCTTTTACTATACCCACTGGTTGGCCTTAACAAAGTAATAACAGAATTTAAATGCACCTGCGCAGGTAAACACTACCATATTCATTAGAAAAAGATATACACATGATCACATCAAGCTTGCACCTTAGTGTACAACTGATCAGTGATAGAACTTTTTCAAGTTGTGGACATTCCATGGCCGAGGTAGTGGTCTCTCGTCTAGGTCCTCCAAATAGTACACTCTGGCACCTGCGATGGCAGTAACTTTGTAGGGCCCTTCCCAAGTCTGGGCTAACTTCCTGGCATTCACATCTCACATATTCCCCACGACTTTCCTTAGTACCAGATCCCTAGTGCCAAATTCTCTCGCCTTCACATCTCGGTTATAGTGCCGGGCAAGTTTTTGCTGATACTTTGCCAACTGTATAGTCGCTGTTTCCCGGCACTCTTCCAACCAATTCAAACGTTCAACCATCAACTCGTCATTTTGGGCGGGTTCGAATCCTATAACTCGTGCACTGCTAAGGCTTACCTCGGCTAGAATCATGGCTACTGCCCCGTATGTTAAGGAAAACTAAGTTTCCCCCATAGACCTCTTGGGGGTTGTTCGGTATGCCCATAAAACGTTAGGCAGCTCCTCAGCTCACTTTCCTTTTACACCGTCCAGTCTTTTCTTCAACCCGTTCAGGATGGCCTTGTTGGTGGCTTCAGCTTGACCATTACTCTGTGGATAAGCTGGAGTGGAATACCTGTTTTTGATACTGAGATCACTACAAAATGCACGAAAAGACTTACTATCAAATTGTAGTCCATTATTTGATACAAGTGAGTCTGGCACCCCAAACCTCGTGACTATGTTTTTCCATACAAACTTTTTGACATCCACGTCCCGAATGTTAGCTAAAACTTCTGCCTCCGTCCATTTTGTGAAGTAATCGACAGCTACCAACATAAACCTCCGGTTGCCCGTTGCCCGGGGAAATGGGCCAAGAAAATCCAGTCCCCACTGTGCAAAGGGCCAGGGACTGCTGACCAGATTTAGATGACCTGCTGGCTGATGGATCAAAGGGGCATGCTTTTGACACTGTTCACACTTTCGTACATACTCGGTGGCGTCCTTCTACATTTGTGGCCAGCAAAATCCTTGAGTCATCGCTTGGTGTGCCAACGAACGCCCCCTACATGACTGCCACACACTCCGCCATGCAGCTCGGCCAAAAGTTCACTCACCTTCTTTGGGTGCAAACACAAAAGGTATGGCCCTCTGAAAGATCTCCGGTATAGCTTGCGATCTGCTGATAACCAATACCGAAGCGCTACTCGGCGAACCCTATTTGCTTCATTTTCGTCATTCGGGACTCGATCATCGGCCAAGAATTCAATGATTAGGTCAGTCCAACATGGCTCGGTCGCCGTAATCATGGCAACATCAACCCCAGTAATGCCAACGCTATTTGTCACACCAATGCTCGGCTCTATTATTAGTTCTACTTTAATCAACCGAGGAACCTCCTCCGTCATTGATGTTGCTAGCGTGGCTAAGGAATTAGCGTGTCTGTTTTATGCCCAGCCCACTTGGGCCACCTTCGCCGTGCCAAACTTGTTCATAATCTGCCTTACCGATTGCAAGTATGCCTTCATCCGAGGATCTCAGGCTTCAAAGGTTCCCTAGACTTGGTTAACAACCAATCTAGAGTCTGAATATACCTCCACATCCTGGGCTCCCATTTCCAAAACAGCTCTTAATCCGGCGAGTAAGGCTTCGTATTCGGCCTCATTATTAGAGGCTCTAAACCCTAGCCTAAAAGAATGCTCCAACCGTATTCCTTTAGGAGTGATAATAACGATCCCGGGGCCGGACCCCAACGCACTCGACTTTCCGTCCACAAATACCTTCCACAGGCAACTTTCCACATGACAAACCATTTCCCCGTTGTTCTTAGGAGAAAACTCTGCAACAAAATCGGCGAGTACTTAGCCTTTGATCGAACTTCATGGTCTATACCGTATGTCAAAAGAGCCTAGTCGAGTTCCCCACTTAGTTATTCGGCCCGTGAAGTCTGATCTCTTCAATAACGATTGTAAGGGATACTCAGTCAGGACGTATATAGTACGAGCTTGAAAATAATGCAGAAGCTTCCTCGTAGCATATATTAGGGCTAGCACCAATTTCTCCAAAGGCAAGTACCTCGTCTCGGCATCAACTAAAGTCTTACTGATGTAATACACGAGTTGCTGCACTCCTTGGTCCCTAAGAAGCATGGCACTTACTGCATAATCGGACACTAACAGGTACATGAATAAATCCTCCCCAGGTTCTGGGCCCGTTAACATAGGCGCTTGCATTAAATAATCCTTCAAATCTCAAAAAGCTTTATCGCATTCCTTATTCCACTGAAATCCTTTTCACTTCCTTAGAAGCTAATAGAATGGTCGGCAGCGATCAACGAATTTGGAGATGAATCAGTTAAGGGCAGCTAGCATCCTTGTTAATACTTGTACTTCCTTCGGATTGCTCGGCGGCTTGAGACGCTTCACAACTTCGATTTAGTCTGGGTCTACCTCTATTTTCGCGGTTAGTGATCAGATATCCCAGGAATTTACCAGCCCCCACACCAAAAGCACATTTCTCAACATTAAGGCGTAACTTATGCTGTCGAAGTACTTCAAACACCCCCTAGAGATCCTTTATATGCCGCACCTCTTGTTTGCTTTTCACCACCATGTCATCAATATACACTTCGACCGTACGCCCTATTTTATCTCGGAACATCCTCGTCATCATCCCTGATATGTGGCCCCGGCATTTTTTAACCCAAAAGGCATCACAATATAATGATAGTTGGCATCTGGGGAGATGAATGCTATCTTTTCTCGGTTTTCGAGTGCCAAGGCGATCTGAAAAGCGTCCAAAAAGCTCATCCTCAGGTGCCCGTAGGTGGTGTCTACAAGCTGGTCAATCTTTGGCATGGGAAACGGGTCTTTTGGACATACTTGGTTCAAATCCATAAAGTCTACACAAACCCTCCACTTGCCGTTCTTCTCCTTTAGCCTTTGAACTTCCGCCTTCACTGCCTCAGCATGCTCCTTGGCTGATCTCCTCGGCTTCTACTTCTTTGGAGGGAACGAGGGGTCTACGTTAAGTTTATAGATGATGAATTCGGGATCCACACCAGGCACCTTGTACGGACTTCATGCAAACACATCCACGTTTCGTATAAGGAACAATAGCATCTCTACCTTATCCTGGTCTTTCATGCCTTCTCCAACTTGGAAGTATTTGTCAACATCTGGCAATATCCTCACTCTCATCATTTCCTCGGCACAGCCAGCCCCCTTCTCCTCTTGTGGATCCTGTAATTGCTATAAAGGGACCCCTTTTGAAGGGTCTGTTTGCTCGGTCCGCTTCTTCTGGTCGGCTTGCTCCTTCCCCCAATTGGCTATCGCAACCAAGCATTGTCTAGCTGTCTACTGACTTCTCCTTACAACAGCAATACCCTTCTCGGTAGGAAACTTGACTTTCACATGCAGGGTGGACGGAACAACCTCCATTGTGTGGATCCACAGACTTCCTAGTATCGTTGTGTACAGAAAGAATGAAGTAATCACTATAAACATTACCACCACCTCCTTGCCTTCCATGTTCACGAGCAGAGAAATTTGTCCCTCGGGAACTACCACTTTGCCATCAAACCCGACCAAGGGTGTACTATACTTCGTAAGGTCCTCATTCCTCAATCTGAGCCCCTTGAATAGATTCGGATACATCACGTTGGCCCCGCTTCCCTGGTCTATCATCACCCTCTTTACTAAGAAGCCACTTATCCGGGCCGTGACTACTAACGCATCGTCGTGCGATTGAATCATCCCTTCCAAATCATCATCATCGAAAGCGATAGGCTCTTGGGCAAGCTTTATCTTCTTTCCGGATGGCTGTATATCTGAGCTACCTTCCATTGGTACTACAGTCAATACCTATTTATTTCTTGCTGCAGTAAGGCCCCCCGAGGTAGCATGGATAACCTCAATTATCCCTAAAGGGGGTGGAAAGGGGTTCCCCCTTTGTGGAGCGCCTTGCCCCGTCCCTCGGTCCCCTGCATCTATCACAAACTCCTTTAAATACCCAGCTTTGGCCAGCTGCCAGAGATGATCCCTCAACACCCAGCACTGCTCGGTAGTATGGCCCTTATCTTTGTGGTAAGTGCAGTACAAGTTTTGATTCCTCCTAAATGGGTCACCTCTCATCTTGTTCGGCCACCTGAAGTATGGTTCGTTTTTAATCTTGTCTACAATCCTATGCACTGGCTCTTTAAAACGTTACATTCACTTCCTCTACTTGTGCTTCTGGCTCCTAAATCCTCAAACTCCCTCAGGTCTTAGGTTGAAAGCCACCCTGCCGAGGACAATTTATTATTGGCACTTTACCTTTGCTTTGCAGCCGATCATCCTCCAGTCGTTTATACTCTTCAATGCGCCTCATCAGCTACCTCATGTCCTCGGGAGGCTTTTTAGTCAATGATTCCCGTAGTCTAGAGTCCTCAGGCAATCCCATCCTAAAAGTGCTTGCAACAATCTTCTTGTTGCCCCTGCTGATCTCGTTGTAAAGTTCCCAATACTGGCTGGCGTAATTCCGAAGGGTTTCCCCTACCCTCATTTTCATGGATAGCAATGCGTCTACCGGTTGTGGTACTCGGCTACATGTTACAAACCGAACTCTGAACTCCTGTATCAACTCAGTGAAATTGTGGATGGAGCCCTTCCGTAACCCATTAAACCATCTCAAAGCGGCGGGGCCGAGGCTTGAGGGAAATACATTGCATATCAGTGCATCATTATGAGTATGCAGAGACATCATCTAGATATAGTGGCTGACATGCTCTACCGGGTCCATTTTCCCATCGTAGGAATTAAATGAAGGGCGCGTAAATCTATCCGACATCGAGGCCTGCTCAATATTGGTTGAAAACGGTGACCAAGTAGTTTTGCGTAGTGCGCGGCTCATTGCATCCATGGCTGCATTATGGGGCCGTCGTTCTTCTGGGAAATCGGAACCTCGGTTTGCATATTCCCGTGATCGTGAACGATCCCGACGTTGACGGGATTCCCACAAGTACGAACGGTCTCGGCATCGATGGGACTCTCGTGAATGTGAACGTTCTCGGTGCTGGCGGGAATTTGATTGATTGGACCCCGTCTCATAATGATCTTCCCCTGTATCAGATCTTCTTTCTCTGTTATCTTGGTCTCTTCTCTAGTACCTACCCTCTGCTTCCAACTCCAGGTCCCTCACCAGCCTGCGTAACCGTTCAAGCTCCACATCTCTTTCGTCAAATTGCCTGTGCCCTGAAGCACTCGATACCATCCGTTGTGTTTGGTACGACCCCTCTCCAAGACCGGACCGTTCTTCCTCTCGTTCATAATCCCTATCTTCGCGTCTTTTTTGCCTCTGTTCTCACCAGGATGATCCTCGGGAAGATCCCATTGAACCGCTTTTAGCATCACTTCCGGAACATCTACCAGGCATTTTCTCGTGAGTAAGTCTCGATTGAACCACAGCTTTGTAGAAGCTCCCTACAGACGGTGCCAATTGTGCGCGCCTAAAATGAGGCTATTGGGCCTAACCTCACTTGAGCTCACAACTTATTTGTAAAGTGGGTTTAGGATTTCCTACTTTGGGCTGTTTTCGGCACAGAGACTCAATGAAGCTCTCTCTCTTTTTCTCTCTCTCTGAATCACTCTTTTCGCTCTATTCTCTATTTCCTTAGGAACCTTTCAACAACCATTTTCTTCCTCTAACTTCTCATATTTATAGCTCTAAATTAGTGGAGAGACTATGATTACTTCCATGGTTAGTGCAATGGGAGGTCCAATATCATTAACCCAAAGTGTGTGGTTAGGTGGGAGTGGAACGTGGTGAGAGTGGCCTTAGAACTTGGCTCCCACTCCAGCAGATATGCTCGTTAGAGATGTTCCCTAAGGCACTGCCGGGTATGCAAAGGATGGTGTGTTTGAACGTCATTCTTTCTTCATTGCTCGGTAACCGTTTGTCGAGTAAGTACCAGGTGGTAAAACTTGGGCCTGCAGTTTGTGTAGGTTTGGGCTGGGGTTTTGGGTAGAAAGAGATCAGGTTCATGGGTCGCACCATCATATCAAAGTCCCAGGCCCAAATAGGTTTGGGTACAGAGTATCGTACAATATAATTTTGGGTACTACCACTTTTGACAAGTGTATTCCATGTATTTGGCACTATATAATGTTGTTGTTTATTTGAATAAAGTATGCAATTTGTTCTTTATGTGATGTGTTCTTCTTTATGTGATGTGTTCTTTATGTAATGTGATCTTGTAATTTGAATAGAGCATGCTGCCTTGTTTATGTAATGTGTAATGCTGCCTTGTAATGTGTTCTTTATGTAATGTGTTCTTGTAATTTGAATAAGGTATGCAATCTGTTCTTCTTTATAAAAATTGTGTATGTTGTACATCAATTGGGTAGGCAAGGATATGCACCCCACAAAATTCTGTTTACATCAATTGAAGAAGCACAAAGAAGTATGTTTTAAAGTAAGACCATTCCATACATATATAATAAGCATTGTTCAAAACAAATGGACTCCACCTAACATTAATGGCTAAACACTGCCAAATTTCATCTAAGTAAGAGTACCATTCCATACATAAATAATAAGCATTGTTCAAAACAAGTGGACTCCACCTAACATTAATGGCTAAACACTGCCAAATTTCATCTACATAATAGGTGGTTCTGTCCCTACTAAGACAACAACAAAATAACTTTACAGTATAAAGTTCTACACAATAACAAAAAAAAAAAAAAAAATTGGTGACATGCCACTATCAGACATGCACAATAACAAAAAAAGTAAAGTAAAGTTTCTGCTTGCACATTCTCCAATCTTCATTTCCCAAATACCTTGCCATTGTCCTTGCCTTTGCCTCTGCCTGTTGAGAACATTACACTAAATGTCTCAGCTCTTAATCCACCTCCTCTCTCATATGAGAACAGATGACTGCTCCAACTACCCTTGGTGGTACCAACCCCCTTCGAGGCTGCAAAATACATAGAAACTCCATATCAAGATCTAATTATGTAAGTATAAAGGGTGGTGTTTGTGTTTGTGTTTGTGTATATACTTGAGATAGAGGTTTTCTTGTGTCCCATGTTTCGTTAGGAGTATGAGAGATGGGCTAGCTGTATGAGAATCATTGAGCTGTGGGTGCTTTACTTGGTGGTGGTTTGCTTGAATCTGCTGCAGATGGTAGTGGTCTGCTTGAAGCTGAAGCAGATGTTTTAGTTGGCTGTGTGTAGGGTTTGCCTGTTGGCTGCCTCAGTGGTTGCTTTTGTGGCTGGTTGACTTGCTTGATGGGTGGTTGGCTTTCTTGTTGAATGGCTAGCTACCCCACTTATTGGTTTACTAATTGTCTGCTTGGCTGCATTGTTTACAGGTCCAGGTGGGTGCCTTGCTTGCTGGTTGGCTGCCTTGTTTGTAGATCTAGGTGGCTGCCTTGCTTGAATGGAGGTTGCCTGGTTGGCCTTCTTGTTTGCTAATCTTGTTGACTGCCTTGCTTGCTCATTGGTTGCCTGGTTAGCTGCCTGGGTGGTTGGCTGTCTTGCAAACCTCATTGGTGGTTGCCTAGGTGGCTGGCTGGCTGGTTGGCTGGTTGGTTGGCTGCTTACCTGCCTGCCTACTTGACTGGTTGGCTACCTGGTTGGCAAACTAGGGTGGCTGCCTTGCAAACCTCCTTAGTGGTTGCCTAGGTGGCTGGTTGGCTGACTGCTTGTTCCTTGTCCCTTTTATCCGTACAAAAAGAATTGTCTTGCATTAGAAATAGATTTGTAATATAATTGTCACAGTGAACATATTCTTGCTTTACTTACAAATTTTTTTTGCCTCTCAATCCTCTGCCTCCTTTGCCATGGTGTCTCACTAGTTATTCCAACCTTACACCTCCTTGAATTATGCCATTCCTGATGGCAAAACCTACATTTTATAGGTCTATATGACCTAGAAACTTTGTATGGGTTGTTTGGCTCATTTGCATCTTTCTTCATTTTCACTGGTGGACTGCCTGGAGGCTTGTACATAATTGGAGCAACAGGGGCAGGTTGGTTGGTTTCAACCCATTCATCTTGGCCAGGCAGTGGGGTAATCATCTCCTTATATGCAGCCACATAAGCATCCTTTCTAAAGCATGCATCACATAATTCTCAGGCCTTTCCAGGTTCTTATAGATTGTTGCAACACCATGTTTACATGAGATTCCTGTCAAATCTCAAACTCTACAAGTACAACACTTTCTTATAAGGTTAACCTCATGCTTCTCATACTCATTATCAACCTCATATATATAGCAACCTGATAGAATAGCAGAAAATGACTTAGAATCAACTTTCAACTGCTCAAGCTTCTGCACTATGTTTGGACATATGTCACTAGTGAATTTTTCAATCCCAATCCTCTTACTGTACATTCTAGTCATCAACCTAACCCTAATCCACTCTAGCATGGCAATGATAGGCTTATCCCTAGCTTTTAGTATCATAGAATTAAATGACTCACTAAGATTGTTCACATAACAATCAGAGATGGCCCTTGGAGTGAAATGTGACTTGGTCCATTGGGTTGGTTGGATGTTTGCTAGATACTCCCATGCTTCTTTGTCCAATTCCTTCATATCTTGCATTCTCTTCTCAAACTCCCTAACTGTTGTTGCTGCAGCACACCTCCATAATGCAGCCTTCAATTCTAAACCCTTGAAGTTTAACTTAAAGTTGTTGTAAATATGCTTCACACAAAATCTATGTTCCACTGTTGGGAACCACATCTCCATGGCAGGTATCAATCCTTGGTTATCATAAATACAATCAAAAAACATCCAAAGAACAAAAATGAACACCATCTGCCTAAGAATAAAAACTAAACTTTCAAAAAGTAGAAATGTGATGATTAAGAACAAACGGTAGTCTCAAAAAGCAAGTGAATTGTATTACCTTCTGCCTATCTGAAATGAATACCAGATTCAGCTCATCTGGCTTCCCAATATCATCTGCAAATGTTTGTAAAAACCACACCCAAGAATCCTTGTTTTCTTGCTTAACTACACTTAATGCAACAGAGAAAATATTGTCATTTCCATCCTTTGCAGTTGCTAATAATATATGTCTACCAAACTTGCCCTTCAAATGGCAACCATCTAATCTTACAAGTGGCCTGCACCCCCCAAGAATCCAACTTTCTGTGCATTGTATCTCACATACACCCTCTTGAACTTGGGTTGTGTGTTAGGCTCAGTAATCTCAGTTTGCAGAATCACCTTACTCCCCACATCAGTTACTCTTATCATCTCTGCATAGTCTCTAAGCTTCCTATACAACAACCTTTCATCACCTAGTATGAACTCTCTAGCTTTCCTCTTAGCTCTGTACACTTGATTTATGCTCAAGTCCACATACACATCCTGCATAACTCGATGCTTCACACCAAAAACTGCCCAATCAGGGTTTTTGTTGAAATCATCCAAGTATTTCCTAGCCACATATGTAGAAGTGACCTGGCTATGCTTGAATGTCCTCCCACATGTACAAGTTGGAACTATGGTCTTTATCTGGAAGGTTAACTCCCCTGCAATTTGTGATGCATATACCCTCTAACCACATTCATACTTGTAGTGAACAGAAACTTTGGTCTTCTCATTAAGCTTGAACTTAATGTCCACAGGCTTTCTCACTGCATATTCCCTCAAGGCAGCCCTAAACACCTTTCCATTTGGGAACTTCATACCATTGCATAACTGTTACTCATGCCAGTGTTCTCATTAAACTCTGGACATCTCACCCTTTTATCCTCATCCTCTAAAATGTTTATGCTCCTAATGTCATCATCATCAAGAGCTTTTTCAGCCCAATCATTATTATCACCAACTTGATCGCTGGCAGCAGCTTCTGGTCTCTTCCCATTATCTGTAACTTGCTCTCTCACACCATCTCCCTCATTTACATTTTCAATATCTCTTTGATGCTCTCTCATATTGGGCACCTCATTGTTCTGAACACCAAATATGTCATTAAGATAATCTGATCCTTCATACCCTTCATCTAGCCAATCAGGTTCATCCATATGAACATCTTTACTACCAACAGTTTGTCCATGGGTAGCATGGTCATCCACATGCACAGCTCCACCAACACTGCCATCCCTTAAACCCTCAACAGGTTCTTCATCAACATCATTTTGGTCAACCACAGATGATCTAATAGTATTGGTCACCTCCTCATAATCAGGATCATTATCAGTATCATCATCTTCATCATTCATTTCCCATGACTAGTCTACTGCAATTGGTTGATCTAGTTCAACTATAGGTTCTTCAATAGCAATTGGTTCAACTTCAGGTTCTACATAAAGTGTGATTTCATTTGTTGGCCATTCAACATGTAGTTCACACATGTAGGTCACATCATCATCTGAAGTAATTAACCTTAACCCTTGCTGTAAGTCACCACCTACATACTTTAAACCAGGGTTCCACTCAAAATTCTCACTATGGTGAATAGTAAAATCAAAATGAATTTAAGCCATCTGCAGGAGTTAAAACACATGCACAAACAACAATAATTAAATACATAACCAACACATGCATAGAGAGCACCAATGACAAAAGCAAAATTATTTCAGTTGCACACCAAACACCAAGTAACGTGGGATCAGAGACAAGAAACACAACCAACTAAATAATTTGTCTCCATGGGACCACAGACAACCTAAAGATGCATCTAAACAAAATATTCTTAGGGACCACAGTCATCAATGTCAACTATAAAAGAACAAACACACCAATGGTAAACCCAACAATGGTAAACCACTAATTTTATGACAGAAAAACCTTCATCAATCGTTACACATTGAAAAAGAATAAACACAACAATGGTAAATCCTAGAAAGTCATTTTCATACCTGATATAGAGGAAAACCCAAGCTTCAGCACTCACACCTTCTCCTTGCTTGCAAGTGTTCGGGGATTTCACTTTGGCAATCAACGTGAAGAGAGAAAGGGATTATGGGTTTGGGGATTTTTGAGGGTTCGAAGGTAGAGAGAGGGAGAGAGCTCGGTTCTTTTTTTAGGGTTCTAATTGGGTTCTAATTTTGGTTTATATAGTAAATGAGATTTTCTAACGGAAAGGGCAGAGGTGGGTAACAGGGGTCTAATGAAGGCCACCTCAGGTGGGTTAAGTGATAACTTTTAAACCACTGGTGGACATTGTTAAAACGGGCCAAACCACAAGTGGGTAAAGTGCAATTTTCCCTTATGTTTTTTTATAAATTACTAAGAGTATAAGGTTTGTACATTTAATATCTAAACCTTCAAAAAAATGCATACAATTTTGTATATTCAATGTGCATAATATTTTACTAAAAAAAATGTGCGTAATTTCCAATGATGTACACAATTTTGCATATTTAATACACACAAATTCTCAATAAATGTACATAATTTTGTATAGTCAACGCACACAAGTTCTCAAAGAATGTAAATGATTCTATATATTTAGCATACACAATCTTTTGACGTATGAATATTTTTCTTCACAAATTACTGAGAGTGTAAGGTCTATACATTTGATATCCAAAACCTTCAAAAAAATGTACAAAATTGTTTACATATAATGTATACAACTTTTTAAAGAGTGTACACAAATTTTCAAAGAACGTACACAATTTTGTATATTCAACATACATAATTTTTTCTCGAATGTACACAAATTTTAATGAATGATTACAATTTTGTAATTCAATGTAAACTTTTCAAAGAATGTACACAATTATGTATATTCAATGTACAAAATTTTTCAATGTTGAACACAAATCTGTAAATTTAAAGTACACAGTTTTCAAATAATATACAAAATTCTATATATTCAGTGTACCCAAATTTTTTATATGTGGGGATTTCTCTACACAAATTACTAAGAATGGAAGGTTTGTACATTCAATATCTGGACCTTCAAAGAATATACACAATTTTGTATATTCAACATACACAATTCTATAAATTTAACATACGCGATTTTCAAAGATTATATATAATTTTGTATATTTAATGTACACAAATTTTCAAAGAATGTACACAATTTTGTATATTCAATGTACAAATTTTTTTGTTGTGTGGACATCTTTCTTCACAAATTACTAAGAGCATATGGTCTATACATTCAATGTCAAAATATTCATAGAATATGCATAAGTTTTTATATTTAATGTACGCAATTTTTTGAAGTTTGTAAACAATTTTGTATATTCAATGTACACAATTTTTCATAGAATGTAATTCAGCGTATACAATTTTTTAAAGAATGTACACAATTATGTATACATGATGTACAGAGCTTACTTTCACCGTAATTTGTGAAGAAAAATAGACCCTAAACCCTAAGTTGTAAACCATTAACCCCAAATGCTAAGCCTTAACAATAAAGCTTAAAGGCTTAAGCCCTAATGCTTATACCCTAATACCAAAGTCCTACACCATAACCCTAAATCCCTAAGCCTTAAGACTATATAGGAAAGCCCTATGCCCTTACCTTAAACATTAAATCCCAAGCCCCAAACCCTAAACCACTTACACCCTAAACTTTAAACTCTAAACCCTAACCCCTAAACCTTAAATCCTATTAGTATGTCATTTAAAATTGTGTGGGTTCTTTTTATTTTAGCACACAGGCCAAAGTAGAAACAAGGATCCTAGGCCCAATACTTATTGTTTTAAGGGACTGAGCTTGGTTCACCATAGCTAAATTGGGCTGATTTCGAACCAGGTAGTGCATAGAGCATGAATCTTACAACACATACATGCTAACATACAGGAAATATATGCATTGAACAGCAAAGAACAACAAAGGAATAAAATGATAAAGAAGGAACATAAAATAAAGCATTAGAGATCCTTAAAATAATGTAAACTACTTTGTTACTTTCTTGATTATGTAATACACTATGCTCGCTAGGATGTGTTACAAGGTCCAAATAAGTTCAAAAATCAGACTTAGATGGCTCTTCAGGCCTTTAAGACTTGCAAAGTTTGAATCCCTTTGAATTCAAGTGTGTTCTCTAGTGGCTGCTTGAGGATACTGGGCGGTATTTCCCTCATTTTTCTCTCTTTTTGAATTCTGATAGAGTTCTCTCAAGAATTTTTATTTTAATTCACTGTTGCTGAATGACTTTCACTATTGGCTGCTTCCCTTTTTATAGTGCCATCCTAGGGTTTCCGGGGTATCACTGATTCCCTCCATTTGCTCCCCTAGGTACCAGAACCAATGTTGTGCCAGCAACATTGGTGGCTGGTCCCTTCCTCAGTCCTCATTATTTTCTTCTTTTGAGGTTCCTTCTTCAAAAAGCCTTTTGTTGACTTTCCCGTTCTGTGGGGTCCTAGAAGGTTGGCTTTTGTTCTTTCCTTCTCCAAGACTTCTAGATTCTACTTTTTTCAGACCCACCTTTTGGCTGCTTTCCCTTTTGTCATTTTTCCCAGGTGAGCTGATTCCTTTCTGCCAGACTGAAAGATCCCAAGCCACCTTCATTCTCGGTTTTTCTTCCTGGGTTTCCCGAGGTACCAGACTCTTGCTCATGAGTTGTTGGTTCCCTGGCTCTCTGACCCCTTTTTTTGCATCATTGGGTGGTTGATAGGGACATAACTGTTCTTGTTCCTTGTGTTTCTTGGCACCCCCCCTGAACTGTCTTAATCCCAACCTGGTTTTGCTGCATGTCCTAAGGATCCCAAGCTCCTGGGAATCCCTAGGTATCCTGGCCCAGTTATTTTCTTGTGCTCCTCAGCGATTTTTCTGACCTTTGAGGGCTGGACTAGGCTTTTTCTTTCCTTTATTTCATAGGGCCCGAAACTTGCCCAGTCATGGATTTGGGTCCTCCTTATGGAACCTTAATGGGTTTAGACCTTTCCTCTTTTTTTCTTTAGTAGAAGCCCAAATTCTTTATTTTTCCTAGGTGTCAATCATTTGTGTTGTTTTGGGCCTTGGTACAACATTGTGATTTTTTTTACCTCAACAAAGATTTATAGTGAAAATGTTATAAATGTAGCATTATTCAAAGTCCTTTGTGTTTGTGTTGTTTTATTTTGGTTAGCGATGTTTGGATTAGTATAATTTTATTTATTATTAATTTACAAAGTATCAATTTTTTTATTTGAGTTTTTATTTTTTATTTTGATAGGTTATTGATCTTTTCAAACTAAGTAATTTATTGCATGACTTACCAAGTGGTAGATAGATACCCATTTCTAAAATCACTAGCATTCGGGGGTGTAAAACCCCTATTTGCTATTTTGCCATCTAAACCTTTAAAATCATGCTACATCCGGGTATGTAAACCCAAATTTTTTTTTTTTCCATCCTTGCTATAGTAAGATTGCATATATGCAACATATTGTTCATGAGGTTGTAAACAAAAATATAATATTTTAATCTGTCACATTCTCTCTCTCTTCCTCTTACTTTTAGAGTTCACTCCTCTTTCTTCTTTCTTTTCTCTCTCTTTCTCTCACTCTCTCTCCTCTTTTCCTTTCACAGTGAGTTGGGGCTTCTCTCTCTCCCCCTCTCTCTCTCAAGTCGGCTTTAGGTGGCTTTAGATTTGGTTGTGGGTTGCCGATGGGTGTGGGGGTCGTGGGTTTTGCTCGTGTGGGCTGTTGTGGGTTTTGGGTTTGATGGATTTTGCTCTCCATGGCTATGGGTCTTGGGATTGATGTGTTTTGCTCACCGCTCTATCCTCTGCCTCCCTCTCTCACACCTGGGTACGGGTTGTAGGGCTATGGTCTAGTCAGGTAGCTGAGGATTGAGACTTCTGGAGTGTGTTTAGTTTAGGGGTTTTTTTTTTTTTTTTTTTGCTATGGGATTGATTTTGAATGGATACTGATTATGGTAGTGGTGGAGGTTGGTTTTAGTTGTGGTGGAGGCGATTATTTTTGATCTTGGGTGTGGTGGTTGTCAGTTGGTTATATTTGTGGTTGGGTGAAGAGAAAAAGAGAGAGTCTGAGAGAGGATTATTTTTTATTAGGTAGTTTATATTATTTTATTGGGTTGTATATAAAAATAAAAACTAGGATATATGGTAAGTTATAAAATGGATTGGTAAAATAGATAAATTGTTACATTTGAGAATGTAAAATATGTTTCTTTTCTACATTCCCGGATACTAGTGCTCTAATAGTCGATTTAAAATGACTTTTTTTTTTTTTTTTTTACTGAACTTGACTTATTTTTTGTGTCTAGATAATTAATTAATATTATAAACTAGATCCAAACCATTTTTCCATCACCCAAAAAAATCCGTGAGTCTTAAAAAAAATTATACATGTGTAAATAAATTAATTATGAGGGTCTTCAAAAAAATTAATTATGAGGAAAAAAAAAAAAAAAAAAACAAACAAATCAAGTATTGAACTCGGATTTGGCTCGAAGGGTGTAATGGTAATTCCAGAGCTACTTCGTGCCTCCGGAGTCCTGAACTCTTCTCAACTGCGCGCCCTCTTACCAAAATCACTCCTATTGCCAATTCCATATTAGCCTCTCACTCTCTCTCTCTCTCTCTCACTGAAAACCCCCAATCAAAACCCTAACCCTAATTCTACTCGGGTCTCTGCAACTGCAACTGCAACATACTCTTTGGTTTTCTGCTCAATTCTCCGTACGCCCTTAAACCCTAATTCTTCTTTTTTGATATTTTCTGCCATTTCAATTATTTTGAATTTTAGTTTACTTATTGATAATGTTTAGGGTTTAAGCCCTAATTCTCTCAGAGCGAGTGTTATTTGGGGCTGTTTCATGTTTAAACTTCCCCAACTTTTCAAATTCGGATTCCTTTATTTATATACCTGAGTTAAGTTTCGATTCCGATCCGATACCCGCCGGGTTTTAAAATTCGGTCCCATTTGACCCGGTCGGTTATGACCCGTTTCAAACCGGTTGGGTCAGGCGGGTCATACCTGGGCTTCCAACTATCCTCGCGGGATTGCCCTAAATTTTGCGGGTCGACCCGCACCGATTGTGGGTTTCGTAATTATTTCGCACCGTGGCTTCTTCGTTTTTTCATGGTGTTTGTTTGTTTCAGGCAATAGTGAATCATGGGTCGGATCTCAGACCCGGTTAAAAGTGTTGGGTTTTCTTGAATGTCAGTAATTGTGCATTAATTAAAATTTCAATCTCTATTCTTAGTTTGATGTCTGAAATGTATGAATGTTGCTCAAATTGGAGTTTAGTTAGGCTTATGGTTGTTTTTATGCTACATATATTTCTGCAAAGAGCATAATTCTGTTAGTTTGCTAGAAATTGAATTGGGAAAGTTTATACTAGCTTCTATTGGCACAAAGAGCACATTGTTATTTGCCACCTCTTTTTATTTTTTATTTTTATTTTTATTTTTAATTTTAATTTTAATTTATTTTTATAATTAAAAGAATGTCTAGTTTTCTGTTGGTTTATTGAGTTACTATTTTTGTGGTTGATTATTGATGTGAAAATGTTGACTAACTAGTGGGTAGCTGAGTACTGAATAGTTGTTTGTACAATGGTTGGCATTGAAAAAACTGCAAACTATATTTAATTTGTGCTTTTAATGTTCCTGGTCATGGCTGATTTTGATACGGCCATGTTGGAGTAGCTAAAAAATAAAGGAATGATAGAGGTAGACTTTTGATTTCAAGGAGAATTTTTCCAAGTTTTGAGGAATGTTTTTACTGTCTATTGGAAAAACTGACATCTCTTTCTCAACTTCTTTTGTTAATGAAATTAGATTTTTTTTCCCCATATGTGTGCCAAACCAAAGGGTTTTTTATTTTATTTTATTTATTTTTTATGAATTCCATGTTGAATGTTGCTAATATATGCATAAGCCCCAAATGTAAAGTGGGCATTGATATGCTATACTATTTTGTTCTCTGAAAAATAAGAGTGGTTTATCTATTTGATGTGGATGGTTTTGTACAAATTTCTATGGCACTTTTTTCTTGGTATGTAAATTTAACAAAAAAAGATAGGATCCAAACGGTAGTTGGTGATGCAGGGTATCAAACTCTATACCTCTTGCATGCAAAGTAAGCACTCTTCCTTTTGAGCTTCATCCGCATCTACAGCACTTCAGCATGTTTACTGAGTTTAACATTGAAGAATTAACCCTTTGGCTTTATATCATCTTGTATTAGACCCATAATCATCTATCACAGTATGATAATCGAGGTGCTGTGTTCCTAAAAAGTCAAGCACTTGTTCAGTAATAGATCTTTGAAATCTTCTCTCATATATTTGGTTGAAGTTTTCATATCAAATGCCTGTACCATCTTTCAGCTACCTGTCACTTGGGCATGACTAGATTCTACACATTGTGGACATTGATGGGTCCTCCACCCCCCCCCCCCCCCCCCCCCCCCCTCTTTTCCCTCTTTTTTTTATGAAGTTTCTATTAGAATCTTCTTCTTTCCATCTTTTAGTCTTTCCGCAGCAGTGTCTTCTACTCTTCTTGCATCTCAAATGTTCTATCTTTAATATTTTTCAAACTTGAGTAACTTTCAATTCTTAGAGTCTCATCTCGTTATGGATTTCATACACAAGACATCCCATTAATTGTCTTTGGATGTCATATGCAAGCCATCCAATCAATTGTCAGCCAAATTTATTTTCAAGTATTACTATGAGATCCTTATTCTTGATGTTTTTCTGTTGCAAACTTCAAAGTTAATTCATCTTCTAATTGTAAGTATTGTTTTTTGGACTTGGGCTTTAGAAGTGATTATATTTTAGGGTTTGTAAATTAGATGAGTTGAATCAGTTGATTAGAAATAATGGTGGATGCTGTGGTAGCTGCTGTAATGACAGCGAGACACTCATCAAGAATCTAAGAAGATAGAGCTTAAGCTATTTGCATGGTTGTAGGGCGTTGGAGGTTCTGGAATTGCTATGCTATAGTACAACTGTACAATTCTCTCAGCTTATGGCTTGAGCATATGAAGTGACATTGATGCTTGAAGAAGTTAATATGGACCAAGCATTAAGGATCTTGGGTGCCCAGAACAGGAACCTTTTGTATAGACTTGTGCTTCTGGGCCACAACCGTAATTTTTGTGGTCTTTGCTCAGGTAGTTTTGGGATGAGGTCTTGTGTGACAGGATTTGAAGCATAATAGGAGAGGAATCCTGAATGTATCATTTGTTTTTCTTGATAAGGTTTTTTTCTTTTCCTTTTTTTTTTTAAAGAAAAAGATAACTAATTAGATTAATTAGAGTGAAGGAGATGCTTCATTTACACAAGATGTGTACACAAAATTAAGGATGAGTATATCTATCCCAGCTTTATGCTATTAGCTTAAATATACATAGCAGATAAAATACATTTTGGAGATAAACAAACAACCTTTGACCTGGTCTATTTCTTGAGCTTTTAATATGACTTCCTAACAAACATGATATTTTATTTATACCAAAAAAAACTAAAAATTGAAAATTCACAGAAAATTTTCTCTTTGGAACTCTTGGGATGCCTTTTTGATGATATCCTGGAAGATCTTGGGAAGGTTTTTGTAAACCTTCTAGAAATGTCTTGAGTATACATAGGAACTTTCAAATATCATGTTTCTTTAAAATTTCTCTCTAAATTCGCTCTTGCCCTTTTCTCATATTGTAATAGTTGCTCACTTACACTTCGAATTTGCCTTGCATTTACCGTATAATTTTTCTTAGCTTCTTTGAATCCATATTTGTCTTTTTGTTTTCAGGAATCTTATAAGATTTATATTTGATTTGAATAAGTTTGCTTAATGTATCTCCTATGAATTTTGGAACACATTTTCCATTCCATCCTAAAGCTCCTACACATGCTCCCATTCTCTTAATCTGGGTATGAGATATTCTGATGTGCAATTGAGTTCTCATCTATCCATCCAGATATAAGATTTTGATGATAATGTGTTTTACTTATTTGGAATGATTCCATAGTTTATTAATCGCAAGAAAGTATCAGGTCTTATAGAAAAGATTGATACAGAAAGAATAATTGGTAGAGATTTTGTGGTTTTCAAACTTGTATATTTGTAAGAGACTAGAGCAATGCATGGATAAGCACGTCAAGTTTTTTTCTTTAGTTATTTATGTTTGATTTGAGAATTAGGAGAGGAAGAGATCATGATTTTTTTTTTTGGAGGTTGATAGTCATCTGTAAGCATGTTGTTCTTTCTGGCGATTGTTTCTGCATATATCATATCAAACTACTTGAAATTGGTCTTAAATTTGATATAAGAATACATGTAACTGACCCTAACTAATCTATTGAGGATCCATAACTAACCTTGCTTTTCGGGATTAATCAACTATGTCCTCTGTTTTTTGGTTGTGACATTTTATGTATGTTACTGTTGGTTGTGGTTTTAAACAGATTTTCTTAGTTGTCTTGGGCTCATGGTTTATGTTTACTGACAATAATATATTTTTTCATATGTTTCCAATCTGCAGATTGTGGTGAAAGATTGGCTTCATGAAATGGATTTGTCAGATGCAGTAATAGTCAATTCTAGCAGATTGAAATCTGTTGTATGGAATGACTTTGATAGGGTTAAAAAGGGTGACACCTGTGTGGCTGTTTGTAGGCATTGTAAGAAGAGACTTAGTGGATCAAGTACTAGTGGAACATCACATTTGCGGAATCATTTGATTAGGTGTCAGAGAAGATCTAACCATGGCATAGCTCAATATATTACAGTGAGGGAAAAGAAAAAGGAAGGAATCCTTGCTCATGCAAATTTTAATATGGATCAAGATCAGAGAAAGGATGAAATGCTTAACCTTGTGAATGTTAAATTTGAGCAAGATCCGATGAAAGATGAGACTGTTAACACTGGCAACAATAACTTTGATCAAAGGCGAAGTCGACGTGATCTTGCTCGCATGATCATTTTACATGGCTATCCATTGGCCATGGCAGAGCATTTCTGGTTCAGAGTATTTGTTAAAAATTTGCAGCCACTTTTTGAGTTTGTTACGTTGGACATAGTTGAGGCTGATTGCAGGGATATCTATGTGGAAGAGAGGCAAAAGGTGAGTGAAGTGTTGGATAAACTGCCTGGTAAAATCAGCCTCAGTGCTGACTTGTGGGCTACTTATGCAAATGCTGAGTGCTTGTGTTTGACGGCACACTACATTGATGAATCTTGGCAGTTAAAGAAGAAGATTCTAAATTTTGTTATGGTTGATCATTCCCATACAGAAGACATGCTTTCAGAGGTTATCATGTCATGTCTAATGGATTGGGATATTGACCGTAAGTTATTCTCCATGACTTTTGATAGTTCTTCTACCAATGACAACATCATCTTTAGAATCAGAGATCGGCTGTCCCAGAACAGGTTTCTTTATTGCAATGGTCAATTTTTTGATGTACGCTGTGCAGCAAATGTTATTAATTTGATGGTTCAAGATGCCTTGGAAGCACTATGTGAGGTAACCCATAAAATTCGGGAAAGCATACAATTCTTTAAAAGTACAGAAGCAATGCAAGCAAAGTTTAATGAGGTGGCTCAAGAAGTTGGAGTTCAGAGTAAAAGGCCCTTATGTTTAGATAATTCATCACAATGGAACTCAACATATGTTATGCTTGAAGTTGCCTTAGAGTCCAGGGAGGCTTTTTCTCTTTTGCAAGAAAATGACACTGTCTATACAATGTGTCCATCTGATATAGAGTGGGAGAGGGTTACTTTAGTTACCAGTTACTTGAAGCTCTTTGTTGAGGTTGCTAATGAGTTTACAAGGTTTAAGTCTTCAACTGCAAATATATATTTTCCCGAGCTCTGTAATATTCACTTGCAGTTGATTGAATGTTGTAAGAATTCAGATCCTTGTATTAGTTCTTTGGCATCAAAGATGAGAAGCAAGTTTGAAGAATATTGGGACAGATGCGGCTCAGGTTTAGCAGTTGCAGCCATGTTAGATCCTCGATACAAGATGAAATTGGTTGAGTATTACTATCCACTAATCTATGGTAGTAGTGCTTCAGAACGTATTGATGATGTCTTTCACTGTGTCAAGGAACTTTATAATGAACATTCTATCTGCTTGCCGTTAGCTTCTATTGATCAAGGTCTAGCCTGGCAAGTGGGTGGTGGTGCCCGTTGCTCACCTGCTTCTAGGGATAGGCTGATGGGGTTTGACAAATTCCTTCATGACACTTCTCAGAGTGAAGGCACAAAGTCGGATCTGGACAAGTATCTAGAGGAGCCCCTCTTTCCTCGTAGTGTTGATTTTAACATATTAAATTGGTGGAAAGTACATACTCCTAGGTATCCTGTCCTATCTATGATGGCACGCAATGTGTTAGCAACTCCCATGTCGAAACTTTCTTCAGAGTTTGCATTCAGCACTGAAAGAAGAATGCTTGATCGTGATTGGAGTACACTAAATCCAGAAACAGTCCAAGCTTTGATGTGTTCTCAAGATTGGATACGCAGTCAAATAGAAAGTTAATTCTGGGTAAACTCTACTGTCACTGAGCTTTCTTTTCTCGTGTATTACAATAGATCATCTATGGCAGTGTCAAAGTATCCCTTGTCTGCATATCTGATGCATGGTAGTGAGTTAATTTTTATGGTTGTCTAGTCTACTTTACATCATCACCTACAGTAATATTCTCTCCATTATTCAAATTCATTTGATTGTCCTCTTAAATGTTTTTTTTTTTTTTTTTTTTTTTAAGTAACTTATAAATTAATCTGTTGCCTTTCCAATTTTTTCTTGCTTCATCTGATAAGCCAAATCTTCCAACCCCAGTCCTCCATTGAAGATGGGTGTTAACTCGTATGGAAAGGTAAAGCCTGAAAGGTTCAGATTTGATTTGAGATAGTTAATGGGGTGGCCATCTGGCGGTGGTGGTGCAGTAAATCTTATTTCTCTTGCTTTAATTCTGAAGCTCTTCTTTTCACCCTATGAGTTAGATATGGCAAATTTGTTGTAGTCCCCCTAGTGGGCCTCTCTCTTCCTCATCATGCAAACTTTTTTCCATCATGCGTATCAGTCGTAGCAATCAATCACCTGTCTCTTTAGGGCGTTGAATTTTCGATCAAGATGTCTAGTCTACTAGTACTAGAGTAATGATAGGTTTTGTTACCATATTTGTTCACAATTTGTTAAAAGGATAAATATTATCCGTGTAATGTCACTTTTACATGGCTAATTATTGATACCGTTTTTATTCTGTTCATATTACATACATCATGTTATTTTAGTAGTGATGAAAAATTGTGTTCTAAATTTATTGTCTCTACAATTAAGGGACCTCTCCTATGTAGCATCACCTCTTCAGATTTCCTGGGGAGAGTTGTGAAAATGAAAATATTATTCTTTTGGTTAAGAACTACAGGGCATCCCTTTGATTTATTTATTTTTTTTATTTTTTGGATAATTTGATAATTATAATGAGATAGAAAATTGAACCCTGGACACTTTTTATGGAAATTCTAGGAAGTGCCTATTAAGCTACAAGGCTTTTGACAGCATCCCTTCGAATTGATTCATTGAAAATCAAAATTTTTGATTTTTGATTTTTGATTTTTTGATTTTTGATTTTTTGAATATTTGACCGTCCATCCCTTTGAATGGGTCCATAAAACTGAAATATTTGGATATATGACTTACCAAATGCTTCAAAACAAAATAACTAGCTCAAATGACATCTCTTGTATTTATTGGAGACGTTCCGGATTTAAATTTTTTTACCCATCAAATTATTCCAAAACAAAACAAAATGACTCCAAATTTAAAGGACATAGTATTTTTTGCATGTCAGCCAGTTTGGAATATATAAAATCTTGATCATAAAATAAATTCTTTCAATTTTACTTGAAATACAAGGAAAAGTTCTTAATTTCGCAGGTTTCGGTTGTGGTTTCCATTCTGGTAAATATTATTAGTATGCATTAAGAGACGTGCAAACATGTAACTAAATTATGCAAGCCAACAAAAAGTTAACATAGACCGAAAATTATGCAAAAACAAGGATTTTGATGGCTCATTCGTGTGTTATAATCTCTTCATTTGTTGCTAACCCATACAATAAACATAAAAATTTGATGTTTCTCAAAAAAAAAAAAAAAAAAAAAATTGATTACAAAATTATATATCATACATTAAATCAGTAAATGTTAATAAATAAAAAGTCAAATTATACAATTTTATAGGAAATAACATACCTAATTTAATTAAATAAATTAGAATTTATTTAGAGAAGATTAAATATGATTATATTAATATTTGTTTGGTGTTATGTTTGCTTTATCCAAAAAGAATATGAGTTGTGGGGGGTAAAAGTTCAACCTTATGTATTGGGCCTAGGGCTCTATTTGAAGATTACTGTGTGTCCGAAGAGAAGAAATCAGTTGAGAAGGAGTCCATGTGGAAGAGAGATACCTGAAAATGAAGTAGGAGTGTAGTCCGAAGAGGTCACCAGTGGTCCGAAGAGGTCATACTCCTCGAATACAAATAGTCTTGATCAATCAAATGTCTGGAGGGTCCGAATGATTTTCCTAACAGCTTCAATGATAGGGATAAGCTTCAAGCACGTATAGAGATAATAGGAACGTAAAAATATCTAGAAGACAAGTTGCAACCACCACATCAAATGCACTGCAGCTGCTTTTTTGGCCGCATTAATATAGAGAAGACTCCTGAACAGTATAATCTCAGCTACCACCACTCACAAAGAGCTAAAGAAGATACCTGACGGGACATGTACTCAAGTGGATGCTTAGATGAAGAACAAGTGGACGATGAAGATGAGGAGAAATGATGCTATATAAAGTGGAGAAGCCTCTGATAAAGGGGGATCAAGAAAAAGGAAGAAGCAGAAAAGAACAACTTTACTGTAACTCTAAGAGTTCTAATCACCTTTCATTCAATAATATACCTCTTCGGACATCCATTTGTTGAGTTTTCAAGTGTGTTTTTACGTTAATACATCCCCTAAGAGCATTAGCATTGGAAAATGCTAATGCTATTCTATTTTAGAATTCTAAAAACCCACAATTCTATTATACCATCCAATTTTACAATACCTCCACATCCCAAAACTCTATTTTTATTAAAATATTATTTTTTAATCTTTTTTTTAATTATTTCTTTCTAATTGTCAAACTTGGTTTTCCTGAGCTTTCCAACAACCATTTTTTTCCCCTCACTTTCTCCCTCAACCTCTAGCACCGATTCAACACACAAAGCCCCACACACACAGAGACCTATGATACACCGAGTCACCGAGCCACCGATCAGATTAGAAACCCACCAAGCCACTGATTAGATCGAAAACCCACGCCGCCATTTGAAACCCAGGCCGTAAAAAATACCCAGAAAACGCCGATGATCAACCCAGAAAAACGTAAAAAAAAAAACCCAGCGTCATAACAGAAGGAAAAAAAACCCAAAAAAAAAAAAAACCCCATTAGAAAGGCAGAACCCAGAAGAACCAGCCAACCGAAAAATCATCACCTAAGCCACCATCGGAGCTACCGATGATCAACCCAAACGATCCACCCACCGATCAACAGATCCACCGTTTCAAACCCATCGAACAACCGATCCAAACCCACCATCAACCGATCCCAGCCCAACGATCCAAACCCAGCTCGCCGATCCACGCTGATCCAACCTCCAACCTCAAAAATCCAAAACCCAGCACCGGTGCAATGAGAAAAAGGTCGTGTGAAGCTTCAGTGATGGAGATGGGTGAGGGTGAATCGGTTGAGTTACAGTGAGATGAGAGATGAGAGAGAGGCCGTGTGAGATGGGTGAGAAATTTCGGAAATGGGTGAGAAATTTCAGAGATGAAGTTTCAGAGATGAGAGAGCAAATGGAGCAACAGAGAAGGAAGAGAGAGAGAATAGAACAGAAAAAATGAGAGGGATGAGAGAGAAATTTCGGATTAAAAAGGAGGAATAAAATATATATATATTTTTTACAATACTGTGAACAGTACAATTTTATGTATAGAATTGTACTGTAACACTATTGCAAAAAAATTTGCAATAGTTGTGTTTACAATTGTCTGATGCAAAGGATTTTAAGGCTTAAAATGCCAAATTGTCCTTAGATATGGCATTAGCATTCTCCAATGCTAATGCTCTAATACCATAGTTAACTGTTGCTTAATTCACAATCAGCCCAGCTCTTTTACCCACTCTTTACAAATTCATTATTTTGGGTCCATTAGACTCATAATCCAAAATTAATACCATAGTTAACTGTTGCTTAATTCACAACCAGCTCAGCTTTTTCACACTTTCATACACTCTTTACAAATTCATTGTTTTGGGTCTATTGGGCTCATAATCCAAAACTTTTGGGCTTGAGCTACAAAAATTGACCTTACATGAGTTATAATTAGTTTAAAACCAACATGAACTATTTGTAACTTTAAAATCAAATGAAAAATATATATATTAAAATGATGACGTAAAAAAAAAAAAAAAAAGAGTTTTTCGCTTTAAAAAAAGGTTGTAGATTTTTAAGAGTTTTGGTGACATCTTTATGGTCAAAAACTATGTGTGGCGAGCTAGTTTTGGCATACTAACCTACGAATTGAATTAACTGATCGAAAAGGCGTTTTTCCCAGATGGTCTTTGCAAACTGTGGAGACACAAGTAGAGATGCAGTTTGGGATCGTAGGGTGGTTGTTCCTCTTTAGTGTGGACGCTATTTAGTAGTATTTAATAAGTGGCCCAATCTATTCTTTTAGAGATTTGCTTGAGGTGGCTTCATGTAACTTTTCCCAATCTGAGCTACCAAATTTCTATATCACTTTATGGAATAATCGTAATGCTATTCGAGTTAATGGATAATGGAAGGATTTGATTGTGGTGCTCAGTTTAGCTCTTGACTAACATAATACAAAAGGACTACATATGCTCCCTTAGTTCATTAGGCCTTAATTTGTTGTTCCCAAGCCTTTTAGTTGGGTACCACCACCACAACAGATTATTATTATTATTATTATTTAAGCATAGAGGATAATATTATACCCAAAAAGCTGATTCTCAAAGGGGGGGGGGGGGGGGGGGGGGTGGGGGGGTGGGGGGAAGTTTTAGCTTATGAGTTGGGGTCCACTTATAATATATTAATTATTTATCATTGTCATTTGTATTTCATGTGAGACTTTACTTACGTGTATATCTAATAGGCTCTCCCTCATGTATGAGTTTCTGTCTCTTTGTGGGCTTTCAGACCTTTCTATGGGCCACAAACAAGTCCTGGCTAGTTCCCACTTGCCTATGGACTTTTTCTATCATCAAAACATCCTTCATGGACCTTTCATACGCTATCCATATGAGAATCACATGTCAACCGCACACGCTCATTTATAGAAACCTGGCTTGCATTTCCATTCCCATGAGAACCTTGCATTACACTGTGATCTAGCACTATTGACAATGCTCATTTGTTGGTTCTTTTTCCAAGATCGTTTGTGTGGACCTTTTAGGTTTGCCTTGTGTGAGCTCCAAGTGAACACACCCCGTCCTCACTTCAACTACGAATGGGACCCTTGACATTTTGCCACTTTGTTGCATACTACCATAGGGTATGATACCAATTGTTGGAGAGATAATACTCTGGGAGCCCCCAATTAAATTGTTAATATAACATATAAGGACACTAATTAACTCAAAAGGCTCCTAACAAGTGGTATTAGAGTACATGATTGTGTGCTGCAAAGGTGGTGAGGTGTTTACATCTCTTTTGCAGTTGGAGTAGGGATAGAGCAAGTCTAAAAGGCCTAGACAAATGGTCTTGGAAAAAAGGCCTAAAAATGTAGCTAGATCACAGTGTGACGCGAGGTTCCTATGGACATGGATGTGCGGGTTGGGTTCCCATGGATGACGTATGAAAGGCCAATGGATGACGCGTTGGTGAAAGTAAAAGCCCATAGATCGACAAGGAGTGAGTAAGACTTATTCGTGGCCCATAGACAAGGAGTGAGTAAGACTTGTTCATGGCTTATAAAGAGGCAGAGACTTACACATGAGAGAGATTATTGGATATACAAGTATGAGTGGAATCCCTATATGTTATACACATTGAATAATAATGAGAATAATAAGTGGTTAATATAATATAGTTAAGCCCAAACTCATAAGCTTAAGTATGTTGGGTTAAGTGATATCCCTATATATTATACACATTATTGGGACTTGGTATTTTGTTTCGAACTCAAGGGAATCGCTTTTATATTGTCATTGATGTAATTACACGAACTCTTGTTTTTGGAAAAAAATTGGGCTTGGGGGAAATTATTTCGGATTTATTGTCTCTAGGTTCGTGTCTGAGCACTCTCGGATCTGTTTCAGTCATTTTGTGCTACAATCATAGCACCGATTCTAGAATCCTTTTAGCTAATTATGCATTTTCCTTCTCTTTTCTCAAGTTTGGGTGGAAGAATGACATCAATTTCTTAGAAACTGTGTTACTTGTGGATTACCTATGTTGTAATGTTTCTATCATACCTTGGTGTATATTTCAGCAAAAGAAAAAAAATTATGCCTTGGTGTATACTTGTACAAATGGTACTATCTTCCACCTCTGAACAAAAATGACTATTTTATCACCCCAAAAAAAAGGTCCTAAATTGGATATGTGTTGGTTTAATAGGTTGATAATAACAATATTATTATTATTATTTAGTTTATTTTTTGAATCATTTATTTTGTTAAGATTTAAATTGAAAAATTCAATGACAGCATAATCTTAACTCTCTGTAATGCATTATCAAAGTTCAAGTTATAATGTTCAAGATGCAACTCAAAGAATACAATATTTCAAGATTTTGATTGCCCTTTGATTGATGCTCGATTGATTGAACATGAGTCTTCAACAGCCCTCAAATTGTGTCTTGATCGATTTGAATGCAAATTCTTGATAGATAATCAACAGAGACTTGATCGATCGAAGTCGATAAAACTAAATCTGACCTGTTTTAATTAAGTCAATGTTGTCTTGGTTTTTGTGCTCTACATGCAAACATATAAAAGGCCATGTTGTACACAATTCTAAAAGGGTTTAGAGTGCTATTTCCGTATGCTACAAATAGAGAAAACCTAAACCTTGTTTTCATCAATCCACGAATATAGAAGATTTAATACATAATGATGTTGCTATTTAGTGATCAAGAAGCTAAAGCCAAATAGCCAATCCCAATATGTTACTATGGAGCTAAAATCTTCAAGATGGTCCTCGGTTAGTTAGAGGGTTTGACTGTGATCATGGGCAAGGTTTGTATGAAGAAGTTCATAAACAAGGGATTCAAAGGCTCTGAACTTGATTGTGGGATCACAACAATAAGTTATTTACCAAGTAGAATCTAAGTTCAAGCGTTTAAAGAATCAAAATGTAAACTTATCATTTAGTAGTAGATTTCTTCATTGGGGCAGGGGCATCTCATAGTGCTTTTTCATTCAGAGTTGAAAGCTCAAGAACAATATGCAATAAATGTAAACTAAAAGAGTATGGAGGAGAGATGCAAACACAAGATAATATTGAGACGTGTTATCGAAGAGGAAATCAAAGTACTCGGCGAAAAACTTCTCCGCAGCCCTTCAAGCCAAAATCGATCCACTAATGAATAAGTTGGAGTACACGAATATCAAAAAGACTCTTCAAACCTAATCTACCCAATATACTTAAGCCCTCCAAGCTCCTGCTACCAACGGATTTCTCGGAGTCTTGTTTTCACTAGTTATCTAGATCCTGCAATTCCGCCCAATTTCATCCGCTACTCAATAGCTTCTTCCAATGCTTCCCAAAGGCACCAAAACTTCTCTCAATACTCAGAATGGGTGAGGTAAGTATTTGGACTAAGAACCTCTCAAGGATATGAAGATGGAGAGGTAGGAGTAGAGGAAAACTCAGAGAATTTGTGTAGATGATTGTGGGTATGAAAATCTCTAACTCTCAAGTGTTTTGCAGGGGTTTTCTCTCTAGGAAAAAAAAATCCTTACAATTTCGTGGGTAATGAGGGTATATATAGTATGTGTAAAGAATTTAGGAAAACACTCTTTATTTTTGCCCAACAGAGAGTTTCGCTTTCTCGCGAAGTACTCGCAAAATGATAGGCTGGCATGACTTTTCAGCTTCTAATCATATGCTTCACACATGGCCTTTTTGCGGGAACCTTTACTCGCAAGCTTCTCGCGAGATAGTCGTGAAACTGCATTGATCTTCATTGCATAATTCACCAATTTCTCACACTCATCTCTTACAATTAAACTCACATAAATATAGAGAAATGATTGACAGAAATACAACTAAATTTGGTACGAAATTAAAGCCAACAAAAGCTAGTTGGAAATCACAACTTTACAGGAATGATTTTCCATTGATTTTCCACTTTAATTATCATAATATCATGTGACATTTATTGCTTTATGTCCATTGTCTCATGCTTATTGCTTTACATATTGGTGACTTTGTTGGCTTGTGACATTTAAATTGTTAAATTTTGATCATATATTTGGCAATTTGACATAAGATGATTTAATTGCTGAATAATCAACAAAGGGGTCTAAACAATCACTCAAATTTTTGTACAACTATAAAGTTGAGATTCAACAAATACCATCACTACTTGAAGTCCTAGAAGGTCTTTTTCTTTTCTTTTTTTTTTTTTTTTTTTCAATTAGGGAAGAGGGACATGTGATAGGTAAGACATGATCATTGGTTTTCCAAAAGTTGTTGATGTGATTGCACATATGAATACTAAAACAAGAGACATTTTGTCTCTTGCTCTTTTCTAATTGCTTTTGGAGGATATTACATAAAAATTGAAGCTTGAGGTTGATGCAAAGGGCTGGATTTGCTTACAGTAAAGGACATTAATTTATTCTCTTCCTAAAGTTCATTTTAAATCTGAGAGATGCTTTAGACCTTATAATAATTTCAAAATCGTTGCTCTCGTGCTTATGCTCCTAATCTCACTCTATGAACTTAAATCATAGTTGTTCACGTTATTAGTGCTGCATTCATGTACTGTCTTGTTGTAATTCTGTTTCCATAAACGATATAACATTGTCATGTTAAGTATTACTATTTTTTTATATATAGTTTTAATGTAATCTCTTTAAAATTAATAACCAACCTATTAATTTTTCAAATTAGGGTCCCACTGAGTATACTGTACACCCCGCAAATTGGTGGTACACCTCTATCGAGAAAGTTGGTTGCCATGGCCTTTAAAGCCCCAAGGAAATATCATACTACATCATTGTAAAATGAATGACTACTCATGGTCATTTCAAAAGTAGGGACGTACACCTTTGTTGGGGTCTGATAATAAATCAACAAAGTTGACTAGTGAAGGAAGATCAAGTTGAATTGCGGCCCAATTTTATACGTTACGTTGATTGCGAGCCCATGAAGGAAGGCACCATGATGAAAACAAATGGTATGTTGAATTAATATTTTACTTTTTTCCAAATTTCATTAATGTCGTTGTCAAATTGAATGTCTTAGATGTCAGAGAAAAATATGGCACAATTTTACCTATGATGAGAAAAAGATGTGGAGAAGGGTGTTAGCTTATCTGTAGTGGGGGCAAATTCCATATCAAAAGTTTAATTTGTATTCACATGAATTTTCATGTATTCAATTTTATTTTAATTGTAATTGTATCAAGTCATTGAGGTTAAAGATCAAAAGAAAAAGTTTATGTGCTACAGCAGGAATCTTGGTCAAGCAAAATTCAGTGTAATAGGGGAAGTTTTAAGTGAGTCTGTCATGATTTGAATTTCAATTAGAGAAATTTGCTTGAAATTCTCTTGAAACTTTTTTTATTTTTTTTCTGAGAAGAAAATTCTCTTGAAACTTGATCGATTGAGCGAGCTTGCCCAAAAATTTCCATTTTGGATTTCATGATTATTTTTATTGCCAACTAACACTCAATTGTTATTGATTTAAAAATGAAAATTAAAGTCTAATCCCAATAAAACGATGATAAAGGCTACGATACCTTAGAGAGAGAAATTTGTAGCCTCCATACCTCACCCTTTCCAAACTAATATATATACCTTCGAGAGGAGATTCATTCATCATCTTAATTATACCTTGAGTGCATTGTATTGGTGTTGGAAACCACAAAGACGATCACCAAATCTTGAAGTGGCCTTGAAGTTTTTGAGTTTGAAATTGTGGTAGGTGACCGACTTGTGTTGTAGGAAAACTATTGAAGCGAATCGGTTGGTGAAGCTTGTTGTAGCAAGAGTGGGGAGCTTGGATACAAGTACCTTACTTATACTAGATGTTTTGTAAGTAGCAATTGTATCATAACTATCTTTATAATTGTTGGGCTTTGTGGAGCTTAGTTGTGTTTGATTTAGATGACGACCTGACTCGACCTGAAATAATGTTGCGTGGTTTTTAATGGGATATTTTCTGAGGCTTAGTCCATGAAGTGGAGGCTTGGGCCGATAAGCCCAAGCTGTTGCCCCCGGGAAAATTTTTTGACCCGTTTTGTAGCCCATTGTGAATCCTGTGCGTAGGATATAGAAACCGTTGTTTTTGGTGATTAGGGTTTTTTGATTTAGTTTTTGAGAGAGAGAAAAACTGTACTACTGCACTTTATATTTTTCCCTGATAATAGTGAAATCCCTACAACTTCGTGGATGTAAGGAAATTACCGAATCACGTAAATATTGTCTTGTGCATGTGATTATTTTTCTTTGGCGTATGTTTTCTCTATTTTGTTTCTCACAGGTTTGGGAATTTCGTGTTAATTCCCTACAACTGGTATCAAAGCCTAGGTTTAGGTTTAGATTTGAGTGGGAGCAATGGCAGAGGAAGTAGGAAAGGCGTTTGGAATAGAAAAGTTCGATGGCACAGACTTTGGATTTTGGAGGATGCAAATCGAGGATTATCTTTATGGGAAGCAGTTGCATCTGCCGCTTCTAGGGGAAAAACCTGCAACTATGAAGGATGAGGAATGGACTCTTCTTGACAGATAGGTACTGGAAGTCATTAGGTTAACTCTATCTAGGTCTGTTGCACACAATGTTGTGAAGGAGAAGATCACAGTAGATCTGATGAAGGTTTTGTCTGGTATGTATGAAAAGCCGTCAGCAAACAATAAGGTGCATCTGATGAAGAAACTGTTCAATTTGAAGATGGCAAAGAATGCATCAGCAGCACAATATCTGAATGAATTTAACACTATCACAAATCAATTGTCATATGTAGAAATTGATTTTGATGATGAGATCCGTGCACTAATCGTTTTGGCTTCTTTGCCAAATAGTTGGGAGATAATGAGGATGACAGTAAGCAATTTTACAGGAAAGGAGAAGCTGAAGTACAATGACATACAAGATTTAATTTTGGTGAGAGGCAGAGGTAATGATAGAAATTTAAATCGGGGCAGATCAAAATCCAGAAATTCTAATCAGAACAAAAGTAAATTTAGATCAGGCCAACAAGTACAATGCCAGAACTGTGGGAAAACGGGTCACTTTAGGAGGCAATGCAAAAGTCCTAAGAAGAATAATGAAGATGATTCTGCTAATGCTGTAACGGAAGAGGTACAGAAAGCATTACTTCTTACAGTACACAATCCACTTGATGATTGGGTTTTGGACTCAGGAGCTTAGTTTCATACCACTCCACATCGAGAAATCATACAAAGCTATGTTGCAGGTGATTTTGGTAAGGTATATTTGGCTAATGATACATCCTTGGATGTTTTAGGTATGGGAGACGTCCAGATATTGTTGCCCAATGGGTTTGTTTGGTTACTGGAGAAGGTTTGACATATTCCTAACCTGAGGAGGAATCTGATTTCCGTTGGATAACTTGATGATGAAGAGCATGCAATACTATTTGTTAGAGGTACTTGGAAGGTTACAAAGAGAGTTAGAGTATTGGCCCGTGGAAAGAAGACTGGTACTCTATATATGACCTCAAGTCCAAGAGGCACAATTACAGTTACTGAAGCAAGTACTAATAAAAGCCTATGGCACCGCAGACTTGGTCACATAAGTAAGAAAGTGATAAAGATGCTGCTATCAAAAGGGAAACTACCAGAATTAAAGTCCTTTGATTTCGACATGTGTAAAAGCTACATCTTAGGAAAGCAGAAAGATGTGAGCTTCTTGAAAACTGGCAGGACATCGAAGGCTGCAAAATTGGAGTTAGTACACACTGATCTGTGGGGGCCTTCTCCAGTTGCATCCCTCGGAGGTTCGAGGTATTACATTACTTTCATTGATGACTCAAGTAGAAATGTATGGGTTTATTTTCTGAAAATAAATCTGATGTATTTGAGACTTTTAAGAAGTGGAAGGCTATGGTTGAGATAGAAATAGGTCTGAAAGTAAAATGTTTGAGGTCAGACAATGGAGGACAGTACATAGATGGAGGGCTTAGTGAATATTGTGCTGCACATGGAATCAGGACAGAGAAGACTATTCCTAGGACACCACAGCAAAATGGTATGGTTGAGCACATGAACAGAACTATTAATGAGTGTGCTAGGAATATGAGGTTGCATGCTGGATTACCAAAAACTTTCTAGGCTGATGTTGTTAGTATTGCAGCTTACCTGATAAACCGAGGACCATCAGTTCCCACAGAGTTCAGACTTCCTGAAGAGGTTTAGAGCGGTAAAGAGGTAAAGTTTTCTCATTTAAAAGTTTTTGGTTGTGTTTCTTATGTTCATAGTGATTTTGTTGCTCGTAGTAAACTTGATGCAAAGTCTAAAATATGTTTTTTCATTGGCTATGGTGATGAGAAATTTGGCTATCGGTTTTGGGATGAACAAAACAGAAAAATCATCAAAAGTAGAAATATGATATTTAATGAACAAGTTATGTACAAGGACATGTCAATTGTAGTGTCAGATGTTACAGAGATAGATTAAAAGAAATCTGAGTTTGTCAACTTAGATGAATTGACTGAAAATACTGTCCAGAAAAGGGGTGAAGAAGATAAGGAGAATGTAGATTCACAGGTAGATCAGAGTACACCTGTAGCTGAAGTCCGTAGATCTTCTAGGACCATTAGACCTCCACAGTGTTACTCACCCGCTCTAAATTATTTCCTGTTGACTGATGGTAGTGAGCCAGAGTGTTATGATGAAGCCTTGCAGGATGAAAATTCAAGCAAGTGGGAGTTAGCCATGAAGGATGAGATGGATTCCTTGTTGGGGAATCAGACATGGGAATTGACTGAATTGCCAGTAGGAAAGAAGGCTTTGCACAACAAGTGGGTATATAAAATAAAGAATGAGCATGATGGTAGTAAGCGTTACAAGGCCAGATTAGTTGTCAAAGGGTTCTAGCAGAAGAAGGACATTGACTACTCATAAATATTTTCTCCAGTTGTAACAATTAAACTAGTACTGGGAATGGTGGCTGCAGAAAATTTACATCTTGAGCAGTTAGATGTAAAGACAGCATTTCTTCATGGTGACTTGGAGGAAGACATTTACATAATTCAGCCAGAATGATTCATTGTTCAGGGACAAGAGAATCTGGTCTGCAAACTGAGAAAGAGCTTGTATGGCCTAAAACAAGCTCTAAGACAGTGGTACAAGAAATTTACTGTTTTATGCATAGAATTGGGTTCAAGAGATGTGAAACTGATCACTATTGCTATGTTAAGTTATTTGGCGATTCTTACATCATTTTACTATTGTATGTGGATGATATGCTTATTGTAAGGTCTAGCATTGAGGAGATTAATAATGTAAAGAAGTAATTGTCAAAACAGTTTGCAATGAAGGATTTCGGAGCCGCAAAGAAAATCCTTGGTATGAGAATCATTAGAGACAAGGCTAATGGTACATTGAAACTTTCACAATCAGGGTATGTGAAGAAAGTTCTCAGCAGGTTCAACATGAATGAAGCTAAACTAGTAAGCACACCCTTGGGTAGTAATTTCAAACTAAGTAAAGAATAGTCATCGAAGACAGAAGAAGAAAGGGACCATATGAGCAAGGTGTCCTATACCTCAGCTATTGGTAGCTTGATGTATGCTATGGTGTGTACAAGGCCAAACATTGCACATGCAATGGGAGTTGTGAGCAGATTCATGAGTAGGCTAGGAAAGCAGCATTGGGAGGCAATCAAGTGGATTCTGAGATATCTGAGGGGTTCATCAAATACATGTCTTTGCTTCACAGGTGCAAGTTGGAAACTACACGGTTATGTAGATGCTGATGTTGCTGGTGATATTGATAGTAGAAAGAGTACTACTGGGTGGTATAGCTATATCATGGGCTTCAAATCTACAAAAGATTGTTACTTTGTCTACTATAGAAGCTGAGTATGTTGCAGCAATTGAAACTGGAAATGAGATGATTTGGCTACATGGCTTTTTAGATGAATCGGGTAAGAAGTAGAAGATGGGCATTCTATACAGTGACAGTCAGAGTGCAATTTTTCTTGCTAAAAATTCGGTTTTTCATTCAAAGTCGAAGCATATACAGAAAAAATACCATTTTATCCGTTACCTTATTGAAGATAAGCTTGTAAAACTTGAGAAGATTTGTGGATCTAAGAACCTGACAGACATGTTGACCAAGGGTGTCACTATTGAGAAGTTGAAGCTATTTGTAGTTTTAGTTGGTCTTCTAGCTTGAGGATAGGAGGATGAGTTGCAGGGATGAGGGATTGTTTTTTGGAGAATTACGATTAATGTTGGTGATTGAACTAGTCTCCAAGTGGGAGATTTGTTGGGCTTTGTGGAGTCTAGTTGTGTTTAATTTGGATGACGACTCGAAATAATGTTGCATGGTTTTTAATGGGAGATTTTATGAGGTTTAGTCCATGGAGTGGAGGCTTGGGGTCCAAGCCGTACCACGTAAATACTGTCTTGTGCGTGTGATTATTTTTCTTTGGCATGTGTTTTCTCTATTTTGTTTCTCATAGGTTTGGAAATTTCATGTTAATTCCCTACAATAATGGAATCGGTTTTCTGGGTGTAGCCTTGGAGAGTTTTTGTTGTGAGTTTTCTATTTGTTAACATATGATGGTTTCTATGTGCATGTGCTCACGATTTATTTTCTTTATTGTTTATCTATGATTATTACTTTGAATTTTGACTAAGTATCCGATAAAATCAGTAGAAATTCATGCTAGGATTTAAACAATATTTTTTTATAAAGGATTAAGAATCGCAATGAAGCCCTAGAAAAATTTGAGTAAAGTTGGGTTTTCTATATGCACTCTTCCTCCTTTATAAGTAAGAATTCAAAAACAATTCCAAGGCTTGCTCATCATGCCTTTTCTTGAACCAATAAGTTGAGCAAGGAGGACATCCAACTAAAGAAGTCAAGGACCACAACAGAGACCATAAACTTAGGTTACTTTTGGTTGGAGTAAAAATATGAAGGATAGAAAATGAGGAAGAGAAAATATGAGAGATTTTGGGTGGGAGGGGTGTTTTGTTGGAGTGATTTTGGCGGAAAGAAATTGGAGGGAGGCCAGTTGTTTTAGCACCCCCAAGTTGGAGAGAAAATGGAGAGGAGAAGGGGTTGGCTGGAAATTACTCATCTACCCCCTTCCCCTCCCCCCAAACTAAATTCAAAGTTAAACTCTTTTATTTTTTTTTCCTAGGTTCTTTGCTCCATGTTTGAGTTGCTTATTTTATTCCAAAACAATACTTTTTTTCTTTCCTTTATAAAATATTTATATAAAAAAATTTCATGTAATAGGGGCATGAGAGTAAATTTATACAAATTCTAAATTCTATCCCTCTACTTTTCTACACTCTAACCAAACACAAATGAGGAAAATTAAAATATCTTTTATCTTCCTACTTTTTCACCCCTTCCCATTTTTTATCATCTCACTTTTTCATCCCTCAACCAAACAGACCCTTATAGAACTTTGCTTGGAAAGCATATAAGACTGTCTTTTTTTAAGAGGGGTCTAAGACATTACTTGAAAACAACTATTCAGAATGAAATCTATAACCAGTCATGATGACCCATTACAAGTGAAAATAAAATACATAAACAAGGCAAGCTCTAAGCCTAAGCCATTTTCTATGTCTATTAGAAAAGGACCCCAAAATTGTAGGTCAATAATTGGTTTCGTCAAGAAAGAAGAGGAAAAAAACAAACATAGGTGTGTAGTGTGTTTTCTCCCTCACCCCAAAAATTATCGGCAAATAGAAGTCTAATACAATTTTTTTTTAGGTCTATAGTGTTTAAGTTGACAAACTGTAAACGAAAGTGTAAGTCTTGTTTGTTTTTAAAGTCCATTTCTAGTTCAAGACTCATTATCTGAACAACTCAAGAAGAAGAAAGCTTTTGTATTCTCGACAACTAATCAACAACTAGTCAATGAATCGAGTGTTTCTGAACAACCTCTAGAGGCTAGTCGATCAATCTAGAATCGTGAAACTCAACTCTCAATTAGGCCCATTAAGTCGACCCACGATATAGAACTTAAGCCTTGTTAGAGAATAAAAGGAATCAATAGTGGTTGACTAAATAGCAAAAGAGGGAAGCTAGTCCGAATACATAGAGTTTTGTACCCTTTCTCTCATATTCACCAACATAACAAAGACACAAAAAAGTAGATATAGGGTCCGTTTGGATACAGCTTATTGTTACTAAAAACTGATTGTTGCTGAAAATACTGTAGCAAAATAAATTTTAAATGTATGAATAGTATCGTGGGTCCCATTTTTAATATTTTTAATGTGTGAACAGTGCATGCACTGTTCATGCACAATATTTTTTTTCCCTCAAAAGTCAATAAGTCCGGCTAAAAAAAAAAAAAAAAAAAAAAAAAAAAAACTGAAAATGCAACGCCACAATCAATGAAAAGAAGTGCTATCCAAACAGGCACATAAAGAACGATATAACTACTTGTTAGGTTCTAAATGTTTAGGAACTAAATTTGTTATAGTTGACAAACTGAGTACAAAAACTAGTCTAGTATAAGATCTTAGTGTCTTTGAAGAGGTTTAGACATTGCTTAAATTGATACAACTCAAGATTCAAGAATTTACAAACTGTAGAAAAAGGATTTCAGAAATTGAAGAGCTCGATCGATTGAGAGAGTCCTTCGACCGATCGAACTATGATATGTAGAATTTTAAAGAAGGCCCAAAAGCCTGTGAAACATTTAGGGTTTGAGTCCAACACTACTAGGTATAAAAGCAAAACCCTAATATATGTTTATCAAGACTTGTGAGTTACTCTTGTGAGATCTGTGAGGTTCTATAACCTTCTAACTCAACAAGCATCTACCGGAGATTAAACCCATATTTCTAGTACCGGTGGATTTAAGTTGCTACATCAAATCAACTACAATTGATGATCTAAATCTTTGAGTTGAAATCTCAAAGTCACAAACATGAGCGTTTGTGTATAACAAATTTATAATAGAAGAGTCTGTGGATTCAGAGCTGCGTGTGTTCACGTGAGTAAGTACTACATGAGGTAGCATTAGATTTAGGGTTAATTTTATTGTAAAAACTTTCATTTTATTAGTGAGTTGTTGCCTTGTGGATTTTTTAAGTTAAATTCTCCATAGGTTTTTTTACCTTGAAACTGAATTGTTTCATTGGTTTTCCTGGGTCATCATATTCTGTATCAGTTAATTTCCGCTGTGTTGATTGCATGTGATGTATGCTTAACCTAAATCTGAATAATTAACATAAGTAACAACTTAGCTAATAAATTAGGTTAAACATATTGTGATTTACAGGGGTCTAAATCTAACACCACTGCTTGGTGATCCAAGTGAAGCCACAACACCCAAGTACGTAGAAGAGTCGAATCAGGTTAGAATTATGTATGGTTACTTGAATAAGTTACTACTAGATAAACACCCTAACAACGCATCCAATACCAATAATATGTGCCTAGAATTCGTTATTAAATCTCTACTCTAGAAAGTCAATGGAACTTAGGGTTAGTTTTTATTGTAAAAAATTAGATTTTATTTAGTGGATTTTCGCCTTGGGGTTGGTGGCTAAACCCTCGATTTTTTTTTTTCCATTAGTAGTTGCCATTAATTTTTCACATCGTAAATAAATCGTCGCGTTCTTTATTCTATGCACTTTATTATACTGTGATTTGTTGTTGTGATCTAATCAACCCTGAATCAAACTCTCTTCATAATTGGTTATAATAAAGACCTCATGCACCAAGTATGTTGCGGACAAATTTGTCGTAAAGTAAAACTTTCTCTTTGGCAAAGACGACAAAGCATTTTCTATTCCAACAAGGAGTTAGGATGAATCCTGAGGTGTTATTTGCCCAACTTATGGTATTATAGTAAAGTTAGGATTTAATCTTTTTGTGTGATAGGAGAAGCTTTGATCAATTTGTTGTGATTTATGGCGAGTGAAGCACATTTACATGAACAAGAATATAAAAATATTCACACAAGATGACAAAATTTAATGTGGTTCAATAAATTCTGAGCCTACTTCCACGAGCTAGGGCAACCGAAATCCACTATTAATGATCTGGATTATAACCACTCTTAATCAAATCTCCAAACTTACATACCCACAAGAACAACACTAAAAAACCTCACAAGCATAAACAAAGCCTCTCACAAATACAAACAAAATCACAAGCTTCACACAATCAAACTCACCATTCCAAAGCCCCTAGCACATACAAAACCTCTCTCATACTCACAAAATAAACAAACTCTTAACACACAATCACAGGTATCTTTCAACTCCAAAAATCTATTAAACTACTTTTTGAAGAAATCCACTACATGTTCTTCTGAGAGTCTTCTTCTTTACTCATGTGGAAGGACTCTTAAACAATAGACACTAAACCCTTTGCAACAATACGTATTTATAAAACTCTACTTATATTTTTATGATGGGCAAGGAAAACTAATTACTTTTTCAATAAGGAATACTTTTTCCTTCAATTCCTAGGAGAGTCCTTTACTTCCACAGCAAGAAAGCCTAAACCAAATTAAGTTAGGTATTTGAGGCAATTTCCAACAAATCTCTTTAGTTGCACCAAAGATGTCTTGCACCAAGTATAAGTTAGAGAAATTTTATGGTAAGGCAATTTTTTTTTTCCTCTTTAGACAAAGTGAATGAAGGTTTTCTTATTCCAACAAGGATTTTATAAGGCCTTACTTGAAAAGACAAAGAAATTTGAGAAGATGAGTGATGAAATTTGGGAAGGGAGAGATGAGAAGCATCTGGTGCAATTTATCTTAACTTAGGTGATGAGATCATTCACCGCATCCTAGAAGTACAGATTGCAGTGCAGATTTAGAAGAAATTAGAAGATATCTCCATATTAGGAAAAAACCCCTAACAAACATGTTATATGTGAAGAAGCAATTTATGACTGGCAAATGAAGGAAAGTTAGAATATGTTGGAACATCTCAACATGTTCAACAAGTTGAATACTTAGTTTCAAATTTTGGAATAAATCTTGAGAAGGAAGATAAAGTGATACTTCTATTAGAATCGCTCCCCCACATCTTTTGATCATTTTACACTGTTAATGTATGAGAAGGAGACTCTAAAAGTTGAAGAAGTGACTAGGACTCTATTGTCACACCTAAAGATGAAGAAAATGGTGATAATTCTCAAGCTATTGGACTTGTTGTAATTTGTAAAGCCATAGTTATACAATCGCAGTAGAAGTAAGTCAATTAGGGGAAGAAACTCCAAATGAAGATATCTTAGTGTTGATCACATGTAAAGAAATATATAGTGGCTTTTTATTTATTTATTTATTTTTTGGGGTCACAAGAAATGACATTGCAAATATTAGTGTAAAAAATTGAAACAACACTTGGAGATAAGTAATACAATTAAAAGAAGCCATCAGAATCAACTCGCGTCACTAAAAAAAAAAGAGATAACAATGAAGTTGATGTAAATCTACCTTTAGTATTATCGAATAGTGATGTTCTATGTGAATCATTGATTTTTTTTTTTTTTGGCATGCTTTTATCATATGTGCTCAAGAAGGAATGGTCTAACACAAATAGGCTTTATAACGAGGGTATGCTCCTAATAGGCAATGATATCGTTGCATGCCCGATCATTGAGATTGGTACTATGAAGATCAAAATGTTAGATGAACTGGTGAGAGTTCTTGGAGGTATCAGAACTATCCTGGATCTCAATAAGAATTTAATGTCTTTCTTATTTGTTAGAGGGTTGAGTCATGAAGATTGCCATAAGTGCCTTAGTGGTAATGAGAAGTAAGCTATACAATTAGTTAAGAACATAGTTGTAGGTGAAGTTGTAGTCTCCACTCTTGCAAAGTCAAAGTTCAAACGACACAAAATTGTCTTATATGCAACTTGGTCATATTGGTAAGAGTAATATGTAAGAGAAATTTGTTAAGAGAGTGAAAACTTGCAAACTAGACTTCTGCACTTATTGTGTATACGGTTTGGAAGCAGCATATAAAGTCAATTTTCAAGACCAGCTTTCATACCAATAAAAGTGTTACTAAATATGTCCCCATTTGAGGGCTAGTTTCAGTTTCTTTCCACGGTGGTGCTTGGTATTAGTTCCATTCATAACTGCTCCAGGAATGTATGGATTTATTTTATAAAGCATGAATCATACACAATTCATTTCTTCTAACATGATATATATCGTTACATGGATATATCATATATAGTCTTAGATCAACATGAACATGAAGGCATAAAAAGCATAATGATCTGAGTTTGCACGATATACAGAGGTCTATATATCTCTCTCTCAATGAGAAAGAGAGAGTAAAATGCTAAGCATAGGCATGGCGAAAAAAGAAGATGGAGTGGTACCTCAGGTAGTTTGGTGTTGGGGTTGGGAATCCCATAAGCGTCCCTGATATAAGAAAGAGACAAAATAAAGCAGCTAAAACATTATGAAAGAGGGTCTTTCCTCGTCACCATAAATGCACTAAAGAACTGGAGATTTTGAGCAGGATTTCACATGGGGGAGTCTCCTTCAGTTACGTCACCACTATAATATGTAAAAAACAAAAATTCCAATAATGTCTTTGTGTGAGAGAAAGATCGGGGCTTGTGAAAACTTTCAACCACTGGGGTTGAGGTCAGAAACAGATATCGAAAATGTCTCCAAAATCAATATTTTCCAAAAGCAAATAACATGGGAGGTCCGCCATTTTATCTTCCTTCTTTTTTTTCTTTTTTTTTTCAACCCTCCATTATATTAGCTTAGCTCTTGAGTGCAACTTAGCCTAGGGGTAATTTCCAACCCCATTACCATTAGAATGTCACTTTTCGAAAGACGCTTTTATTATCACCCTCCCTCTTTTCCCATCTAGGAAAAATGTATGGTTGATGGACTATGAAAATGAAACCGAAGGCCTTCTCTTTTTTCATCCTTTTCTACATATCAAATAAAGCGTAGGGACTTTTTTTTTTTTTTTTTTAAGAAATTTGATAAAGCTTGGGGACTTAGAGCATCCGCGGTGGGCTTCTCATATGCCAAATGTAAGATACATTTGGCATACAAGTCCAACAAATGCTTAGCAACTGGAAGGCCATATGGGAAAAGCTATTTTTTTTTTGAGATTTAGCTATAGTACCATCTCAAATGTAAGATGGTACTGTAGCTGAATGGTATAAAAAAAATAATTTTTTAATGCTCTATTTACCTGGCAATTTCTCTATCCTCTCTCATTTTTTCTCTTTCTTTTCTCTCTCTTCCTTCTCTGTTTCTCATCCCCTCTCTCTCTTGCCATTGTCAAGCTTCTCTCTCGGAGCTCACGCCGAATCACCAAGCCAGATCGGAGCTCACGCCGGATCGGATTTCTAGATCGGCGTGGTGGCGAGGTTGGTGGTGCGGCTGTGATGGGCGTGGTGGTTGGAGGTCAACGCGGTGGAGATCGGCGTGGAGACCGATGTGGAGATCAGCATAGAGATTGGGTGGGTTTGGTGGTGTTGACATGGTGGCCGGTTTCTGGGTTTGGTGGCCGGCATTTGGTTGGTTGGGTTGCTTTCATATTTTGTTTTTTTTATTTTGGGTTTTTGGTTCCGGTTTCCGGCGTTTGGGTCGGATTAGGGTGGCGTTGGGTGGTTGTGATTTTTTCTGATGGGTTGGAGGATTTGTTCCGATGGGTTTGATGGTGGGTTTCGATGTTTGTTGGGTTTGTTTGGGTAGAGGGTAGTGGTGGTGTGGTGGTGATTGTTTGTTTAGTTGTGGCTGGTGCTAGAGGTTGAGATTGTTTAGTTCTGGTACTTGTTTGATTTGGGTGAATTTTTGTTGTGATTTGCTTCTTGTGATTTTGCTGGGTATGGGTTTGCTAGAGGTTGAGGCCGGTGCTAGAGGTTGAGGGTGAAAGAGAGGAAAAGGAGGAGAAAAAGAGAAATAATAAAAAAAAGATTAAAATATAATATTTTAACAAAATGGTAAAATAATAGAGTTTTGGGATGTTGGGTGTATTGTAAAATGCTATGGTATAATTGATAAAGTTGCTTTTTGATATGGTAAAATAAGATAAGATATGAAAATCGGCTGTAGATGCTCTTATATATTACTATGGCATTGCAATTTGAAAAATATTTATACAAATTAAAATAATAATTAGAATTCTCACTTGCAATAAAACTAGGTGGCAATCTAAAACACTATTTAAGTATGTTTTTAATCACACAAGTAATTAACTTAATAATAATAATAATAATAATAATAATAATAATAATAATAATATGACTTTTAATGTATTGTTTAATTATTAGTTAGTGACCAAGTGTCTTTTTTGGAATAGCTTCTTTTTCAACTTTTTGTAAATGGGATTGTTGGAAAAAATTGTAAATAGAAAACTGTATTTTGAAAAGGTGATTAAGACCATTTTACCAAATGGCACAAATATATTATATGATTATTAAATAAATCATATGAATGAAAATACACTTGTGGGTTATTAAAAGCGGAGATTCTCAAAAAAAAAAAAAAAAAAAAAAAAAACAGTGGAGGAAATTTGTTCAATCCAATTTAGAGCAAAAGAAAAAAAGGCAAAACATTTTAACCACTTGTTATTAAATTATTTTTTGAAAAAAAGAGTAAAAAGAAAATATCAGTGCAAGTGATGGTTGGAGGGTCTATTTTCCTTTTCATAAATATCCACCTTATGGACTAACCCACATCCATTTTCTGCACCTGTAACTGTTGGTGTAACCTGAGCAAAATCATTTGAAGAAAAAAAGTGAGAGAGAGAAAGAAAAGAAAGAACTGCTGCTGAAAACTACACCATAGAATTTGGTCTAGGCCAAACTCACCTAGAAATACTTGTTTTTATATAAATTTTTTCCATTCCTCCTAGTTTCTTTACCAGGTCAGTGGCCAAATACAAAATCATACGTAATCCATTGGCACAAGTTTGTAGTCTGGTTTATTGGGTTTTCCCAACTCAAGGTTAAAGTCAGCTTATTTTCTATTGCTAACAAGGTTATAAACAACAATCATCTTGGTTTTGCTCATTTTTTCAGCTTGCATCCATGGAGTTTCCGAATCAAGCACTGGAGGGATCTTCGCAGAGGAAAATCGGAAGAGGAAAAATCGAAATTAAGCGGATCGAAAACACAACAAATCGGCAAGTCACCTTCTGCAAGCGCCGCAACGGTTTGCTAAAGAAAGCCTATGAACTATCTGTTCTTTGTGATGCTGAAGTTGCACTCATCGTCTTCTCCAGCCGTGGCCGCCTCTATGAGTATTCTAACAACAGGTTTGTAACGTTTTTCACCTTTACTTCTAATCAATCTTCATGCTCTTAACTATTCTTCTGTATCTTCATGTGTGTGTGTTTGATCTTTCTCTATTCTTCTCATTTCTTTTCTTTCTTTCCTTTCGGTTTTTTTCTTTGTTAAATTGTTGGTTTTTGAATATTCTTGAGCTGGATACTTGAGATGGGTATTACGTGCTTAGATTTGCAGCTTCGGTCAAAACAATTTTATAGATATTTTTTTTTTCCCAAAAAAACAAAAATGAGAACATGGTCATTTTATGCAAGTTAGATTGAGTCTTTACTTTTTAGGTCTACAGTGAACAAGATTCGGTTGTCTTATTTCTCATTCTTGCTCTTATTTTTTGCTTTGTTTTGTTTCCTTTATGAGCTTTGTGGGATTTTTTCTTCTTTTAATACTTTTTCCCAGTTTTCTGCTCAGTAGATACGCAGATCTGTAAGTAATAGATGGAAATGGAAGTGTTGTGTAACAGTGTATTAGTAGGAAACTTGGAAGAGATAAGCAAGCACAGTTTAGGGTTACAAAGACTTTCAGGTCTGTAAGATCAGCTTCCTTGTATCTCCCTTCTTGTTAAACTATACATTTCTTCTCTCTCTCTCTCTCTCTCTCTCCCCACATGTCATCCATCAACTAAAGAGTCATGCCAGCTAAAGGTGTCACACTCTCATTGGGGGTTAGCCCATTCTCTCGCATCACTTGACCCATCCTTCATAACATGTCACTTCAGCAAAACAGTACACAAAGGACCCTACCAAATTGGATATTAAATTGGGGATCTTTAATTGCTTAGTACGTTTCAGACTAAATAAGGGTTTCAAGGGTAATTTGAGGACTCAAAAAAAATACTATTTCACACTCATACACATTAGACATGAGAATGTCTATATTTCAAGACGTGAAAGAGTAAATGAGAGAATCGAATAAACTCTTTGAGTACTTAAAATTTGTCCCTATTATTGTCCATTTTACCCTTGGAGAAGTTTTTGACTAGGGTTTAAAATGCCAATTCATTATATTGTAGAGCTCACCCAAAATCTTTTATTGTTTTCATGATCTTTCTTATAAGGGAATTTTATTGCCCTATGCACGCGTTGTAGCCTTTTGTTAGGCTGTTTAGATGAATTCCATATTTAGCCTAAAAGAAAAGGAAAAGGCTGGTACCAAAAAAGAGGAAAAAGCGTTTTGGCCTTTCAGTGCTCGTTGATTTTTTCTTTTCTTAGGGTTAATGGGTGCCTCTGATTTTACCCGTTTAATTGCGTGCATAATAACAAAGTGACAAAAAACATATCAAATGATGATTATTAGGGTTTCAGAACCCAATTTTTTTTCCTTTATCACCCTCTTGAGAACATAGTAAGAAAGAACCAATCAGAATGCAATTAGGGTTTTTAAACCCAATATTGGGTATGCCATAAAATCTTCAGACACATTATTATTTCTTCAATCAACCCCAAACCCAAAGAGCAACATATGTAGAGGTTAAAGGGAAATGGGTGTTTCTAAACTTTAACCTACTCTAACCACTTTTAACCTAATCAGATCTATAAAAGATGGTTATAATAAGAGTCTTGTTAGCTAGCTTGAATACTCAAAACTCCAAAATGGGTTTCTATTTCGAACTTCTGCAAAGTCTTATTTCAATCTGTCAAGAGGCAGATAAGACATTTTTGGCAAGTAAGTGTTGGATATTGTCTCTTTTATTGACCGTCTTGCCCTTGAAATGGTTAATGAGCTGTATGGTTTAAGGTTACCCAACACACGAATCTTTTGTCACGTCAGACTGATTTTTCAGTTTTTCACTCCTGACAACAAGGCGGTGTCATGATTCCTCTTCTGGTTTTTTCTTATCCAATTAATTTTTCCTTTTTCCTTTTTCAACTAAATAATTAATGAAAAAACTCAAAACGGTTTAAAAAAACCATCCTGAAGTTTCCTATATAGATTAATTTCACCACCAAAAAAAAAAAAAAAAAAAAAAATCCTAATATAGATCACTTTGGCAGTTTGGCCCCCACTTCTTTTGAACTTCATAAGCCAAAACCTAAACAACGTGGAGTTATGAGTCAAGGTAGAGCTTTACTTTAATACATTGCACATTAAAGAGAGAGAGCTTTAATTGTAATTATTATGAAGTTCTCAAAGTTCATTATCTGTCTACTTCATATTGACTGTAAAAATGTCCAAATCATTAAAGTATACATAGTTTAAACTTGTAAACAAAGTCATATTAATCATTGTTGTACCCGTTTGAATTTAAAGAGGCAGAGTGATAACTTTCATACTTTTGGAAACAAACTCCTCAAAACTTATGGATCCTATACATGTATTTTATGTCCCTTACATGTATATTCCAAAAAGCTGTACGTTTCGGGGCATGAGAGAGAGAGAGAGAGAGAGAGGTTTGAAGTAAAGTTTGAGGTGCCAGAAAATATAGAGAGGGAAGCAAAGGGTACGAGCCAATGGCAGGCTCTGCACATTATGGCTCTTTTCATGCATAAGGATGCAAGAATGGCTGCAAGAACAGACTTCTCGGTCTCAGCCACACAAGCACATAATTTTTTTTTTTCCTTTCTATTTTTTAAATTGAACATAAATCTATTCATGCTTCAATTATAGAAATATCAGATCCAGATTTTGGTCCCTGGGCTGATCGAGGTGGGTAATAGTGAGCTCTCATGGTCATTACACTTAGTCCAATGGTTTTAGTGCACGTGGCATATATGAGTATAGAGATAGAGTTAGAAGCCAGTCAAAATGGGGCATCTTGTGCCAGCGTGGCAGAGACAACCAAGCACTTGGCTCGAGAAAATTAAGGTTACGGCATACTGATTGTTAGTTAGGTGCCCCTTTATGTTCATAATGATAAAACAGTCTTAAGTACAAAATAGTATATATATGTGTGTTATTTTTTGATAATACGTATATATGTGTATGTGTTGGGTTTTGTGGAATCCAATTTATGTTTGATCCAGTTTAAGATTTTGTCTTGTCGTGTTTTAGAGAGAGAGAAAAATACTGTAACCGCAATTTTTATTTTTTCCTGATAGTAGTGAAATTCTTACAACTCCGTAGACGTAGGAAAATTGTCAAACTACGTAAATACTGTCTTGTACGTGTGATTGTTTTTTTTTCTTTGACGTGTGTTTTTTTTTTTTTTTTTTGGTTTCTCACAGGTTGGAAATTCAGTTGAATTCCCTACAGTGTGTGTGTTTTTTTTTCCTATATTTTTACCTTTAAAAGAAATAATTATTTCTAAAACTTTTTATTGGAAAAAAAAAAACTAAATATTTTGATAGTTTTTTTTTATAATATTTTTTATAAAAGTGGTATTAAAATTTTTTAAAAATAATTTATTAATAAATACCCTGAGAATGGCTGTTAAGTGCCGGACCTTATATACATAACCTTCAAATATAACTATTTAATAGGACACTTTGAAAGGTCAAAAGGAAAGACTAAAAAACTGGTAAAAATTTATTTATTTTTGAGAAGATGTTAAAATTTACTTAGACATTGAACATTTTTAATACAAAATATGAATATAGATATTATTATTTTTTAAATAAACCTTACTATTGATAAGATTTCAGTTTATTAAGGTTTACCTTAATCTGTCCTACTCTACTCCTTATAACCTTTTTCAAGCTTGAGGTGAAGTTAGTTACAACAAATTTTCTCTAAATTAAGCTTAACCTTTCCATTTAAGATTTAATTTAAAAAGAACACAGATACAATAAAAATATTAAAATCTCACAATTTATTCACTAAAACCTTGTTTTGAAATGTAGTGAGTCTAAATGTGCTCTTTATTTTATTTTGATTTATAATGAATTATCACATCAGCTTTGTTATGAAAAATTGTTGTGGAGGTACAAGAACTCTAATTTAAAGATTTACAAACAAAAGCAAAGTCCTTTTAGCACAAAGACAGTTATCATGTTTATTCTGAGGCTGTGTATTATAAAGCTGATCTAGCCAGGCAGATTTTGTAAAAATTTGAACAAAATACTTACCAAAATATTTTGTTGGATATAATCAATTTATAATAAAATATATGTTATTTCTCAAAATTTTATATTAATGTTTTGTTTCAACTTTCTAAGTTGCAAACATTTTATCTTAATTAAAAAAAACTATAATAATGATTATATATTTTAGTTACTCAAAGTTTTAAATACAGATTGAATAACACGCACGTACGTGCACACACAGAAACAACAAAATTCATATAATTGACCTTTATGCCTTTGTTATGTTAAATTTATATATCAAGAATTGTGCAAGTGCGTTAAAGTTTATTTAATTGACCTTTCAGTTGAATTCTTCATAAGGATGTATGAATATAAAATTTTCATATAACATTGATGTTGTTAAAGACTGAAAATAATTACAAATGGATTATTAGAAAAACTCCCATATATGGAAAATTAAATCTGAATTAGGACAAATTTGATCAGGGTTGGTTGAATGGCAAAAGCTCTAGATCTCTCAGATTTTTACTTGAATGTGAATTCTCAGGAATTACTTATTCTGTTATAATAATTTCTTTCTACATTAAATTTTTTTTTTCTAGTGTAATCTCATTTATTTTTTATGCACTTTTTGGATACTAGTTTAAAAGATTCCCAGAGAATATTTTGCAAGGGCTTGCGGGTGAGACTTAGGTCAGATTTAGCCACTCTCAATGAAAGTTTTAAATAAGTTACCACACTGGAATGAAAATATTAGAATTGGTAACTTGAATCAAAATTGATCACCAATTTAATGTATGATGCCAAATAAATTGAAAATTATGAATGAAGAATCCAGGTTATATAGTTTTAGTGAGATTGCAATAATTTGTGTAGCCGTTTCTGTTTGTTGCTCAGCCAAAATTGGGTTTTTAAGGAATCTCCGTATATATAAGCTCTCGTTTATGGTGGTTTAGCAATGTCCTAGTAAATACACAATGGTGGTGTGAACCGAGAATGAGAGAATAGTGATACTGTTGAGAAAAAAAGAAAGTCAAACTGACAGTCCGGCTGTTCCACCCTGTTGCATTGAGTGGAATGCTTTGCCTTTTAAAGACCTTTCTTTATGGCATGGTACGATCATTTTTATACATTGTCACTTCATGTTTATCCAAACTCATGCTAAGTGCCAACTGTGTAGTCTTGTTTTTTGTATTTTTCTCATTTTTATTTTATTTTAAAAAAAGACTATTTTTTTAAGAGAATAATATAGATATAGAAATGTTTTAAGGAAAATGCTTATGAGAAAAGAAGAAGAAGGGAGTTTAGTATATCCAGATGCTTATACAAATGAGGAATAATTAACAACTTAATTGTCAGAATAATATATGCAATGGAAAATGCTTATGAGAATAATAAATGTGTTTAGTGCGCATATATAGTTGTTAAATTTTTTTTTTAAATTTTTAAAATTTTTATCTTTCTCTCAAAAAATATAGTTATTTTTGGTCCATGATTTTCTTCTCATTGTTGCCACATGATTGCATAAAAAATTTTAATCTTATATATGTCAGCTTCAAGCATAGGCAAATAGATTATTTTTGATTAGTTGATAAAATATTATTTAATCATGCTTTTTCTTCACAGCCTTGTTCTACACTTTTGTGAGTTAAAAGTTATGACTAGCCTCATATCCTAGTTCTTCACATCCTAGTCACTATAGATTTAGGAATTAGGATCCTAGTTTTTTAGGGTAAGTCTATCACAATTTTGGTGTATCTATTAAAATAACTGCGATGTAATAAAATCCAATCCGTTTATTTCAAAATACTATAAGATTTTAAGAATTACATAGTATAGTTATCTTAAGAACTCTACAAAATCTTGATCTGTAGCAATATCACTTCAAACAAGGACATTAAATGGCCTTCATGCCACAGATTTGGCCATCACTGTCTCATATTGTAGCTGGTTACTCTACCAACTTCATGCTAAAATATTACACTTTCATTCCACAAATACTGAAATTCATCTCATCTAACATTTTCATTTTTTTTTTTTCCTTAGTTTTTCGTAAGAACTTCAATTTCTTTACACAATTTTATAGACAAGAGTTCATAACAATCACCAGACTTTCCTAAATTTTATTTCATTTAGGAAGCTATGTGGGCTATAAAAAGCCTTAAACATTTGTTTTTGAAGGCAACGTCAACTTCCAAATAAAAAAACTTCATTATATGCTAATCAAGCCAATGATTTAATTCTATAATTGAGTCTTTATTACAAGATAAAATAATATTTACTTGCTAATGATGCTCAATTATAAAATCATCTTGTTGATGATGAGCATGACCGCATGCCTCAACACAACGAGCATTCATATATAGGGCATCTACATTTTGTCTCACAAAATAATTTGACAATGGCAAGTAAACCATCACATCAATTATCTATGAATTTTTGGTTAAATACTTTAGTCGATATTAAAAAAAAAAAAAAAAAAATTGATCACATTTGAAATGTCTTGAGACTATTACTGTAATTAAAGCTTGACAAAGTGAATGAGTAATTTATGTAGTTTCTTTCATGAGATGCAAGATGAAGATCAATTCAAATGAACTCAATGCCCAATATGCAGAGATTACTTCTCCTCGTTAAGAGTAGTTCCTTCATTCACCATGTTAAGTAAAAAAACACATGTTGCATTAAACATCTTTACGCTGCAAGTTGGAAACTGATATCAAGTAAAAACTCGGATCCGCCGATTATTTCAAGCTCATTGTAAAGTGTCAATTTGATTAGGTCTTGTTGCAATCTAGAGCTTATCAATGCCAATAATATACATAATTTCAATAGGTTCAGTTGCTCTTTATACTTGCATAAAGCACTGACAATATTGACAATATAGTAAATATAGTAAAAATAAATTGATGAACATAGATAACTTATTTTGATGCTTCCACTAAGCGATGTGTGAAAAAATAGATATAGTAAAAATATAGTCAATCATATGAAATGATATCTTGTTTTCCATTCCTCTCAATTCACATACTAATTGCACCGTCATATACCCCCACTCTTGATCATTTTGATTATCTAGACTTGATGAGGCAATGTGACTATAGTTGATTTTTTTTAGTTTAAACATATTTACATACCCCAAAAAAGTGTTTTTGCACAAAGCCATCTTTTTCAAGAAATCTTAAAATTATAATCATTTGCTCCTTCGTTAACTCATCACGAGTTTCATCAACAATTATAAAAAATTTGCATCACCAATTTCTGGATCTTGTAAATATTTATTTTATTACATCCTTATTTCATATTTGTAAGATTATTTTACTATCTCACTAGTCAAAATCGTGTGCTGTAGGTTCCTATGGTAGGTAAGATGAGTTGTAGTGGACTATAAAACCTTTGTAAACAGGAGTATATCTTTGCCAAGCTGTACTTAAGAACCCTTTATTTCATCTTCCTCAAGGACTTATGGGCATCATTGTAAAGATTTAACATATTGATGGCAATGATATCTTGCTTCAGCGCTTCATTCCTCGAATACAATCTCAATAATAATTTCATTGCATATTTTCTCTAGCATTCAGATGTTGCAGTCCAATCCTCGTTTGAACTTTATGAACTAGCTAGTAGAGTATTAAAATGTAATGAAAATGTTATCTCTTTACAAATGCATATGATGCTTCTAGTTGTTAAAGCTCGTAATTTTTCATGCACTTTTGCAGTGTTAGAGGAACAATTAACAGGTACAAGAGAGTGTCTACTGAGTCCTCCAACCCGGGATCTGTTGCTGAAATTAATGCGCAGGTAAACTTCTTTCCGTTGATTTAACAAATCAATAAAATGGTTCTGACAAAGAATATTGAAGTTATGGTCTATATTAGAAAAAGAAAAAACATAAAATATGAAAAAAAATGCAAAGAAAGAGAGAAAAAGCAAGAATTCATGTAATTAGGCTAAACTTTGTGTATTACAAATTTACAATAAATTCATTGAAGGATTATAGTCGCACTATCTAGGTTTACTGTACTTGTAATACAAGTGAACTTAGGATTTTTTTGGCTTACAATCTAAATAAGATTAGAATTATTTTACTTGCACTAAAAAAAAGTATTAGATACAATAAACATAAATAACAAACTTAGGCCTTCTTCTCAAAAAAAAAAAAAAAGAACTTAGGCCTTAGCCAAGATTGGGTATTGATATCGTTAACAACCAAATCATGCCTATTATATTACTCAAAAAAAAAAAAAAAAAAATCATACCTATTTTATTACTCAAATGTGATTACAACAGTTCGCATTTAAGAAACTTAAATTTGCAGCAGATTATATTACTAAAGCTTAAAATGTTCGAGTTCAATTGTTTGGTGTTCATATAAAGAATAAGTTGTAACTTGCTTTCCTATAGAATCATTCAATAATAGTGACAATAAGATGGTCTTATATACTGAGGTGAGTGAGATGATCATTTGGGTGTTTGCGCTGAATATTATGAATGAATCGTGTGGCACCAAAATTTAAAAAAAAAAAATTTTAAATAGATATTTCGTGCAAATTTTGATTACAATTAAAAGCTAATTTGAATTTATTTCGAATTTAATATCTTATATATGATTAACTTTAATTTTAGGCAAGTATAAATAGGGTTCAAATAGTTTGAAGGTGGTACGTAGTTGTCTTATAATTAGATCCCATTTGTTTGGTGTAAATTAGTTTTTTTTTAAGAGAAAATCTGTTTATTTTCCAATATTTGATCGTGTTCTTGAAAAACATTTTTGACATTTGGCTCATACAAAAATTGCAATTTTACATATAGATATTAAATAACAACTCTAGCAAGTTTTTTTTTTTTTTTTGGAGGGGGAACAACTCTAGTTCATTACTTTAAAAAATTAATAATAAAAAAACTATTAATTACCCCTATAAGCACAATTACAATATGTGTGCAACCACCAACGAGGGCTTGGCTGAGTGGGTAAGGTTCGGACACTTCGTGCAACACACCTAGGTTTGAGTCCCGCTGCCCGCAGACTTTTGTTGGTAGATAAACTTAGTAGTGAGGTGTACTCACAAAATGTGAGGTGACTCCTACACAGTGGCACAGAACTGGCTCCCTGCCCAGGGGTATAATATGACCATAAAAACCCAATTTTTTCGCTTCTCAAAAAAAAAAAAAAAAAAAAAAAAAAAACAATGTGTGCAACCAAAAAAAAAAAAAAAAAAGAAGATTAATTAAACAAGTAATTGATGATTCAAGAGCCTATGATTTGGTGGAATATACATAGTTGTGTATGAAAGTATTTCTTTAAAAAAGGAAAAACAAACAAAAAACAAAAATATGTTTATAACTTAATTAATTATTGTAATATGATATTTTCTTATCTCCTGTGACCTATGAGCCTTAATGGTATTTCGTTTCACCACCTAAAAAAAAAAAAAAATCTTGCTAGTAAGCAAATGAAATATTTGTTTTTACACACAACATAAATATTAAGGGTCCGTTTAGTTGAGATGATGAAAAAGTGAAAGAATAAAAAATTGAAAAAATGTGTAAAAGTTAGGGAATAAAAGAGATTTTAGTTTCCCCATAATGTGTTTGGTTAATTAAGGGGTTGAAAAAGTGAAGGAATTGAAACCTTTTTTTTTTTTTGGTTAAAAAATGAAATTTGTATAAATTTACTCTCATGTCCCTAGAATATAAGATAATAAATAAATTTTTTAAAATTATTAAAAAATATTACTTATTAATGATTAAAATTAATAGATAACATCTTAATAATCAACACATAATTTATATTATTTTTCTTTATTATTATATTATATATATATATATATATATATAAGTTGGAGGTGAAAGGCTGAAAGCCACCATTTGGTTAAAAATAAAAGCTCACCATTGATTCAAAAAACAAAAAAGTCACTGTTTGATTAAAATTTAAAAGTATAAAAATAAAAACACTTTGAAAGTGGGGAAGCATAGAGCTTCAATGACACATTGGGGAGGGAGGGGCAAAGTTGGTGTTTTATCATCTACTTCACGCTTCTCCATTTTCTTTGCTAAATTCATCCTAAATTGGAGAGATAAGACTTTAGTAGGCTCAGAGAGAAAATACTTAAACCCCACTAAAATCTCTCATATTTTCCACCCCAATCAAACAACCCAAAAACCCATTTCTCTTCGCCATTTTCTATCATCCTTATTTTCACCTCAAACAAATGGATCCTAAAGTACTCCAATCAAATTTTAAAATGCAAATTTTATCTCTTTAGGGGCTGCAAAATTTTTAAAATTATATAATTATAGTTATAGAAGAGTGATCAGGATAGGGGCTATAAAACTTCCCAATTTTTATCTCTTTTAGTTTTTTAATTCTAAGTAAGACTGTAGCCTAAGAGATACCCTAGTATTGCCTATGCTAAACCTTTGGTCTTGTAATCATCTTAAATTTTTGATCACCTATGTGCTACTTTATTAACTTTTCTCCTGACATCACTGCCCAAATGCTTGAACATGGAGTTTGAGGTACAAGTACAAGGATAAGGTTAACATTTTTTTCCCTCCATGATGTGAATATATAAGACTAAGAAAATAAAGTGTCAGATCTTAAGCATGTTAAGTTCAAAAGTATTATATGCGATTAAAACATTGTGGCCTCTATTTTCTTGTTTGTTTGTTTCTTCTTCTTCTTTTTATTTTTTATAATGCTTCCTCTTATATGTTTTGTGAAAGTCAACAGTAGGCTTGTGCTGGCCATATCTTGTATTAGATTCTTTTTTAATTTCTTGTTGTGTTGTTTATATATCAATGTCTGAAAGTTCTTACTTCTCTACATCAAGATTTTAATAATAGTATTACATTAGAACGTCTTAGTTAAAATTACCTTGAACACACTTATAAACAAATCTTTTGGGCTAAAGTACACTCCCTGGCTTGACAAATCCTAATTTTTCTCTATTCAAATTATATTTTCTTCTTTATAAGGAAATTTAGAATTTCTAATTCTCACTCCCTCACTATTATAACCATCAAATTATTAAAAAAAAAAAAAGCAAATGTAATTCCTTAGATGTTGTACATTGCTCCAAGAAAGCCACTTTTTATAATTTCAACTTATTTTTATCCAACTTATATTTTATTTTATAATTGAAAGTTTGGAGAGAGTTGATAGTAAATGATATGAGGGAGAAGTAGTGGAGAGAGGGATGGATACGTTTGGATAGATGTTTTAGATGTTTTTTTTTTTTTTTGGGAGAAACAGATGTTTTAGAAGTTAAAATGGGAAGGAGAGGAAAAAATGATATATATGTGTGTGTGCGTGCGTAACAATTGACATTATAAAAGTAAAATTGGCAGCTAAATTTTTTTAATATAAGTGAAACCCCTTCCTTCCCTTTCAAATTCCCCTCTCCTCAAAGCAGAAAATTAACTAATGAACACTAAGCAGAAAATTAAACATATCATTATATGGTGTAATTTAATTTTCACTGTCTAGGAAGTCAATTCATCTAGCTCTCTCCCTCTCTCTCACAAAATCACACACACAAAATAAGACATGGTTACCAAGTAATCCTTCCACTCAACTTCTCATTTTGTGAGATACACATTCACTGATATTATTAATTACTACATCCTCAGTTTTACCAGCAAGAATCATCCAAACTTCGAAGACAGATTCGGGAAATCCAAAATCTGAACAGGTAAAGGGTTCATTGGATATTTCCATTAAAGTGCATTTGAGATGCTTATTATACTTATAGATTAGTCTAATAAAATAATGTTGGTTTTTAGGCATATAGTGGGTGAAGCACTTAGCTCAATGACCTTTAAGGAACTCAAGAACCTGGAGGGAAAATTGGAGAAAGGAATTACAAGAGTTAGAACCAAAAAGGTACTACACTTCACTGTGAGGATTATGAATATATCTACTGACACGGCTTTCACTGTTTGTTTTGATTAGGGAATGTTAATCTCTTAAGGACTAACAACGCTTGAATTTTGACAGAATGAAATGCTCCTTGCTGAGATCGAGTTCATGCAAAAGAGGGTATCTATTGTTTCCTGTTCCTAGTCTTTTGTTTCTCTTTGTGTTACTTCTCTTTCATATAATGTGAGACTGTTTTCTGTGTTTCTTCAATGCCATTTTTTCCTTTTTTGTGGTTTTGGAGGACTGTTGTTCATTGAGTGGCAAAAATGCCCTAGTTTTGTTTCATCAGTAAAAGAAAAGCTCAAAAGCTTTTAAATGAATTAATATAGAAATTATACTCATTTCAATTCAACTAATCTTAAACATCAACACAGAAACTATATTTAATTCATAAATATAATAGCTAACTTTTAATTGGTGCCATTGAAGGTAACATGGTGAAGGGATATAGGTATTCTATAGAGTTCAAAGAATACCTCTCTTCACCTTGTTGCCTATGACTTGGATGCCAAATGTCACAGACAAGCAATCGAATGTAAGCACAACATTTGCTGCACAGAAAGCTATAAGACACGAAACACGTCCAGCTAAAAAATATATAAAAAGGAAACCTCTCTAAAAAAATTCTGGAATTTACAAGGGATATCTAACACTGCATTGATTTGGTCTCCAAAGGCTATTGTTCTTTGAATCCACAAAAGGATTCTTGTAATCCACTAGAAAAAAGAAAAGAAAAGAAGGAAAACATCTAAAAAAATATTATCAATCAAAGTGTGAATTCCAAAAATATTACAATCACAATATATACAGTAAAGAAATCTTACGAAACTAGGAGATCTTTAAAAAGCCCTAGAAAACCTTGATTCATGTTAAGACCAAAATTAGGCTAGAAAATAGAAGAAGAAAAATTGCCTAAATAAGGACAAAATTGGTAAAATTACAAAATAAAATATTTGATTTTGTAATTAAAATAAAAGGAAAAATTACTCTCCTTCGTTGAAGATTTTATCAAATCTTTTCTTGTTAGCTACTTGCCTACTTATACATGGAATCTAATGCTTCAAACCATTGTTGGATTTCATCCTCTAGCAGTCGGCCATATTTTTTGCTGGCTCATTCTAGGATGGTCAAGTAATGGCACCAAGTCTAATGTGTGTTTTGGGGGCACAGAATAGACGATGGAGAATGAGGACTTATTTGTGCTTCGGTTGATGGTGCTATTGTAAGAGAATTTTGCTTAGTCCAAAGCAACATCCTATTATTTGGACTTCTCTCCCAAGTTACATCAAATTACCCAAGGATCAATATACCACCTCTTTCTGGCCATCTACGTAAGGATGACTAGTGGTGTTGTAATTTAGGAATATATTAAACCGCTTCCACAAAGTCCTCCAGCAGTGATTGAGGAATATCATATCTCGATATGAGGTAATGGAATATGGTACTCTATGGAGGCATACTACTTTAAAAAATAAGTTGAGTACTTATGTGGTGTCTAAGATCTTTTTACAAGAAATGAAATTAGTTGTTTTTAGTACTTGTGAACCATTACAAAAACAAAATTCATACCACATTGGATTTTTGGAAGATTCATACCACATCGGGTTGATAGCAAATTTTGTTGTTGACGAAATTTAAAGGCTGATAATTCATGAACATCACAAACTTCCCCTAGATCAAGTAGTGCTCCCATTGCTTAAGGACATGTACAAAAACATACATCTCAAGCTCATATGCTAACCATTTTTTCATGCCTCAATTTTCTCACAAAAGAAGAATATTGGTCGGCCTTCTTGTGAAAGTAAAACATTGATGCCAACGGGGCAGTGCTTAGCTTCTTTTCAATTAGAGCGAAGCTTTAGACTTTTGTTTCTCCCTATGATTCTCTTCTTTAAGCATTAGGTGATAGGGGCCACTTTAATACTAAAACTTTGAACAAACCTCCCGTAGAAGGTTGCTAGACTGTAGAAACTCCATGCATTAATCATTGTCTATATTCTCGGATAACTAGGACCTTATCTTCATCAACATGAATATCCTCAACATTGCATTGTTCCCAAGAATAATAATCAGTTAATCAAGAAACAGTACTTGTTCAAGTTGATATACAATGTACTTGCATGTTGAAAAGACCGTTAGCACTTCTCATACATACATGTAGTGCTAAGATTGTTCAAACAGAAAAACGAGAATATTGTCAAAATGAACAATGACAAACTTACCAATAATGGTTTTAAAACCTTATTCATGAGTCGAATTAAGGTTTTTAGGGCATTGGATAGCACAAATGCATCACCGGCAACTATTTATAAATTCCTTCCTTGGTCTTAAACGCAGTCTTCCCTTCATCCATGGGTCGAAGTTGGATATGATGGTACCCACTTTTAAGATCAATTTTCACGTAGAAATTAGATTCACTCAGCATATCAAATATATCATCCAAACTGTGATATCAGAAATATGTACTTAATTGTAATATTGTTGATAGCACAACTATCCACACACATGCACAAACTTCTATCATTCTTCGATGTTAGGATAGCTAGCACAAAATAAGGACTCGTAATTTCTTGGGTATGTCCTCTACTGAGTAAATCATCTACTTGTTAGTGAAGGATCTGGATCTCTTTTAGGTCTAGTCTTGGGAGTATGTCATGTCTTCAATGCTTCCTTCTTCTCAAACAAGAAGTCTGTTTGGTTAGATTGCTCCCAGACCACGAACAAGTTAGGCACACTCATTCATGTTGTCATGCAGACCACTATCATTGTGGTTATAAGGTTCCTCAGCAAGAAGGCTAACTCATAGTTTGCATAATACTTGCCAGGTATTTTGTTGAAATTGGCCAAATTCAGTCCTTGTAAGGACTTCTTCACCAATATCTACATCACTAAAATTGCTTCTGTTACGTTCATCGCTCTTGTTTTTGCTTGAACAAGTCTTGATGGTAATCTAGTGGTAAAAATCACCCTCATCAGCTTCCTCATCCTACACCATATGCATTAAGGCACCAAGACGTGCATTAAGGCACCTTTCACTTGATTGACTTTTGGGATTTCCATGTACTCAAAGAAACTTTCAACTTTGATGACCCAATCTAGGAAATCTTCTGTCTGAGGATGATCATTGAAAGATGGAAGATCCATCTTCATTCGGTAATCTCTGCGTTCTTGATTTCCAAAACTATGATCTTCACCTTGGTCTTGACATGCTCTAGCATCTTCACCTCTAACTTGACTGCAACTTTCCTCAGTAATGTCTTGCGTCGTAGGTCTCATCTTCAGAGCTTCCTTCCTCACAAACTAGAGTTCTATTTTGTCGGATTGCTCCATGGCCTTGGGCAAGCTAAATTCTATTGTTGTAAAGACCATTACCATCGTGGTTGGGCTCCCTAGCAAGAAAGGTAGTAAATGCTTACTATATTTTGTATAATACTTTCTAGTTATTTTATTGAAAATTGACGGATTCAATCCTTATAGGGCCTTCTCTGTTAATCTCTATATCATTGAAAGTGTTGTCATCACGTTTATTAACCATTAGACCATAGTAAGGACAACGCTCTAATATCACTTGAAGCATGCGGAAAGTTATAAGAAACATGGGCCTGTTTGGTAGTAACTTTCAAGTATTGTTGTTTAAAATAGGGGCTTCCACTGGTTGGTCTAGGTTGGGTTTGTGCCCAACCCGGAATCGACCCGACCAAATCGGGTGTGCAATTTCTAGACCTGCTACCAACTAGTGCAGGACTCGGGTCGGACTAGTTGAGTTCTTGTTAGGTAGCAGTCAGTCTCAGTTGGACTTAGGTTGAACAGCACTCGCCGGATTTGGACGAAATCTAGCCAAAATCCGGCTGAATCTGACTGGATTTGGTCGAAATTCGACCGTATTTGACCAGATTTGGCCAAAATCCTCTAGATCTCGTTGAGATCTCACCGGATCTAGCAAGATTTGACCGAATAATGCTTCAAATGACTATGAACGGTAGCTATTTGTTGGTGGAGATTAGTCAAATCAGTTGGAGTCGGATTTTGAAGCAACAACTACCAACCGACCCACTAGAATCGGTTTCTAGAAGTTTGAACCCGCCGCCGACTATCACAAGCCTCAAATCCGACGGTTTTCTAGTTGGTCTGGTTAGTTTAGGCGGGTGGGTCGGTCTAGTGAGTGAGTTGGACAGGCCTAGTTCAAAATGATGTGGAAACTGTGGTTTAAAAAGTGTTATGAAAATAAGTGTTTAAAGTACTTATAATCCAAAAAATGTGTTTGGTACCATATTTCAAACAATATATTTTCAAATGTGAAAAAAAATATAATTGTGTGTTTAGTATGTGTATGTATTTTTTATTTTATTTTAAAGTGGTAACTTTCTAACAAGTACAATTATTTTATTAATATTTGTTAGTGAAGTACATGTGAGGGAGAAGGGAGGAAAAGAGAGAAAGAATAAGAGAAGAAAAATATGAGGTGTGCATGTGAGAGAGAGAATTGTAGTTATGTTAAGTCTTATCAAGTGGGTCTCACACTTTTCTAAATATTTACAAAAGTGTCATTGAGTAATATTATTTCAAAACTGAAAATTGGTAAGATGAGTTCTCTAAATTCAGCGTTTAAACTTTAAACACCCTAAAATGAAAAACGTAACTCAAACACTCCTAAATGAAATCCCTTACCAAATGTGTTTTTTTTTTTTTTTTTCCCCACAGTTTTCAGTGTTTAAATATTGAAAACTGTTGTTTAAATTACCTTACCAAACAAGCCCATAACATGTCTATCTCAAGAAAATAACCCTTAAATCCACGAGAAGAATTCCTAGAAATCCTAAAGACACTTAGAAATCATAATTTGTGTTAGACACAATTTTAAGCTAGAATATAGGAAATTTTGAGAAAATTACAAAACCAAATCTTATGGACTCAAGGAAATGTATCATAATTAAGTAATATATAAACAATACCTTATTCCTTATTTTATATTGAAAATTTTACCATAAATAATAAAAAAAAAAAAGTCTAATTGAATAAATTTTCTCGAAAAATGGCATATGTCATTGCCAAAGGCAATAGGTTTTAATCCTCATGAAGATTGCAATTGTAAATATACTAAACTATTTATGAATAGTTTGAGCTTAGCTCTAAAATTTTTTGTTTACATTCGTTTGTTTAGCAAACAAGTCAAGCTCAACCATAATAATGTATTCATGAACAAGCCTTTAAACATGAGGTTCAATTTAACTATATATATATATACACTTGTCTAAAAATTTAATTACATTAAAATTAGTTTGTATAAGTTTATAAATAAGTTCATATGATATTAAATTACTATTTGCAGTCTATTTTTTTTTCCTATATAATTAGTCAATTTGTAGTAAAAATTCATAGATTTGTGAAGGTGAAAAAAATTTAGTCATACCTTTTCTATATAGGAGAAAAGAATAAGTTAATCATATAGTTCATGAACAAGTTCGAGCTTGTTTGACAATACAATGAACCAAACTTGAACATGTAATTTTATTCGGTAATGAACTCAAACTTGGCTCGTGTTTGAAATAAATTTAAATGAACAAGCCTGAACTTTTAAACTTTGTTAGGCTCGGTTCATTTACAACCCTAAATTACTAATTCCCTTCATGTCATCAAATTTTACACGATTTAGTCATTGTTTTTAATTACTTCTACAAGTACTATTTTATTTTCTGAATTTCTTGCAGGTTGACTTCGAACGATTTCTCCATATGAAGTCTATAGTATCCCTTATACATCAACATTAGAGATTAATTATAGTTTTGACCTTTAAGTTTGAGATAATTTTCATTTTGGTCTCTCTTAAGTTTAAGACGTTATATTTTGGTCTAGTAAGTTGGATCTATGTGACTAATTTGGCCTTTTATGTCCAAACAATGTGTCTTTTTTCCCCCACTTTGTGATCACTTAGATTATTACTCAAGCATGGACAGAAGGACCATTTTGGTAATGGAATCAAAATTAGTAGACCAAAATGAAAACAAACTCAATCTTTAGGGGTCAAAATTTTAATTTAATCCAACATTAAGTAATTATATTAATAATGATTTGACTCGTTTTAACAGGTTAACATCCTTTACGAGACACATTAATCATGTATGCCCATGTTTCAATCCTATGATAATGAAACCCACCACCCTTATGGGCCTAATGCTTCCAATGAAACTGAAATCTATATTCTTCTTACTTGAAACCATTGTGCAGGAAGTTGAGCTGCAAAATGAGAACAATTACCTGCGAGCGAAGGTCTGTCTGTCTGTCTCTCTCTCTCTCTCTCTCTCTCTCTAAAGTTAATTTTGATGATAAAATAATTGTTTTCTGGTGTAGATAGCTGAAAATGAGAGAGCACAGCAGCAGCAAGGAACAAACTTGATGCCAGAAACTGTGTACGAGTCCGTGTCCTCACAAACATATGATCGGAACTACCTCCCAGCAAACCTTCTGGAATCCAATCATCATTACTCTCGCTAAGACCAGACTGCTCTCTAACTAGTGTAAGATTCCATCTTCCCTCAACAGTTAGTTCATAAAAGATCTCCACCAATGGGGTGATTGCTTCATTCCTACGCAGATAATGTGGTACGGTGGGGACTCAAATATTGGAACTTTGGAAGAGTATCATTTAATACTCGCACAAAAATTTCACTACAATTAACAGTACTACAATTATATTTCAAAACAAAGAATGGCTGCCAATTTGAATTATTACCAAAAAATTGTAATTTTGCATGCAAGCATGGAACTGTACTATTTAAATAGAATATAAAAAGTTAACTAACCATTATGAGATAATTTTGTGCACAACAAAACAGTCATGACCTAAACTGGTGGTACAGACTACAGATGATAACTCCATTGGTCTTGATAATTTGGTGAGACTATTCCATGATAGTGGTGATCTCACCTATGCCTATTTGACTGAGACGGGACTTTATATTCTAGACTTGAAAACATTGTAGACTTGTAGAATAGGATCAATAAAACCTGAAAACATTGTAGACTTGTAGTGTGATCACCTATCTAGCTACTACAATAATGTTCACAAGAAGTAACCTAATAAGCCATGAAAGCATCACCAAGATTTTTAAAAAAAAAATACAAGAAAAATAGCATGAATATTTTTTACTATGCAATTTACTGAGTTGGGGTTTCTATGAACAATATATCTATTGTAGCAAGATAATTCCCTCTTCAATATTTTCATGTTATCATTGTATAATCCCTTATCCCTTTCTATGTGCATCTAAGTGCTTGAGTTCTATAAAATATCTTTTATTTGACCTCATCATAAAAGAGGTCCTATTTACTCATATGTGTTGATATAAGTTTCTTTTTTCTGCATTTTGGTTTTTGGATGCAGTTGACCTAGCCTGAAGGAAGAAAACTGGTGTTACATTATTTCCCTGCTTTTCTTATGTCTGGTTGAAATTTTAATTTGTGTATAGCTGAAAAGCAGTTTGTCCTAGTTCAAATAATAAGTGCTATTTAGAGTTTTCTCTACAAGTCATAAATTTGTGTTACTAGAAACGTATTCCAGTTGTATGTTCCTGCAAATGCTACGATAACAGAGTGAGCTTGAAACTTGCTTACGCTGCATATTTTGCTGCTCATTGCATGTGTGTGTGTCTGCATGAAAATGCAAAGTTCAAGGCCTTTTTACAAATATCACCTTGTGTTTTCAATGTATTTTTATCTGTGGCAATGAAAACTTCAATAATATTAAAATCTGCCACTGATTCTCTGTAATTTTGGCAGTGTTATTGTGCCCCAGTAAGTATGTAGACGTTTTCCAAAAATATTATTCAGTTTATTTATGCTTGTTCATAAATTCATAACTTTGCTCAAAATGAAAAAGTCTGTAAACACAAAAAGTTTGACGTATGCATTGCTCGAAATGGATTATGGGGTTTCACCAAGGCTGGAGGCACTCTTGGACTTTGGGGGCAATGGCCTCTTGAAGGGTTTTTTTTTTAAGTACTAATTAGTAATTTTGTTCTATAAAATTACATTTTTCTCTCTTAAAATATCATTAATTTATTTACGAGTAATGTTATAACCAAAAACTTTGCTACAACGTTTTTATAAATTATTGAGGTAACAAATGCTTATTGGTTTACATTACTTTTTTACTTACCAATAACCATTCATCACATTAGCAATTTGTAAAAAAAAAATTGTAATTCTAAAATTTTTCTTAGAGGTGGAAAAATTTGACACGACTCACGAACCTGACACGACTAACTCATTTATAAACAGGTTATGAGTTGAGGTTAAACAGGGTCATGTCATATTCGGGTCAACAAGACTAACTTGTTTAATAAATGGGTCGTGCTTGTGTTCAACATATGAACCCATCTGACTTGTTTAGGTATTAAATTATTATTATTATTATTATTGCTTTTTTTTTTTAGAAAATATTATTGCTTAATTTGTTGTTGTAATTATATGTTTATTATTATATTTATGGTTGTAATTTTATTTTAATTTTAGATATATGGAAATTAATAATAGGTTATTCGGGTTAGATATGACCGATTAATCCAATAGGTTATTAAACGGATCATTTGTATTGACTTTTACATGACTTGTTAATTAAATGAGTTAAATGTATCGTGTTGGATCGGCCTGTTTAATAAAGGAGTCGGGTTATGGTTGAGGATTCTTGACACATTTACTAAACAGGTCGGGTTCAGGTTAACCCATATAGCCGAGTACTCATAACCTAACACGACACGAACCCAACCCGTGAACACAAATTGCCACTCCTAATTTTCCTCTTGCTATAAAAAAATTTATAGATCTAAAATCTTTAAAAAAATTATACAAGCTCAAAAAAATTAGCCTAACAACAAAAATTACTAATAGTAAAGATTAAAAAAATTAATTAAATCTAGTCAACCAATTTTACCAAAAACAAACAACCTGGCTCTCTAAAAAAACTAAACAATATAATTTTGTCCTTACTAGCCGTAGACGCATGAAAGTAATAAAAAAATTAATTAAAAAAAAAACCTCAATGGCTAAGTAACAAAATCACTCCTAACTCCAAATTCTAGTTCTGTCCCTAAGATTCACATTTTTACAGTAGAACGGGGCAAAGCATATTAAGTGGGACACAGGCATGGAGATCGTGGCAACTCATACACAAGTAACAAAACATAATTCATGAAACGTAACATAGCTGCATTTGATTCGGCTGAAAATGAATTTGAGAAAATATTTTACACCCTAATGTGTGTTTGGTTGCACACGTAAAATTTGGTCAAACTGAAAACCATTTCATTGATTGTAAAATTCAACCCCTAGAACCGTAAAATCAATTACACACTTGATTTACCTTCAAACTCAGTTTTACGAACAGAAAATCTAAAGAGAGACTAAGCGAGAGAGAGAGCTCAAAGAGAAAACCCAAAGAAGACCAGAAATCACTCACGCCAAGCCCAAGCCGAGCAAGGAGAGGGTATTGCCGGTGATGCCCAGAATCACCCTCAACACACGGCCCCGTCGTCGCATGCAAGCCACTCCGCTGACCCATCCCTTGTCCTCATCCTCACCGACCCACCTCCATCGAAGAGAGAGAGCTTGGACCTGGGAGAATCTCATCGCCATCGCCATCGCCAGCTCATAGTCGTCTTCTGAAGCTCCTCGTCACCGCCAAATACAAATCGGAGTCTTGTCATCTCGTTCTTGTCGCCACTAAAGCTTGTCATCAACGCCAAACACAGATTGAAGCCTTGTATCTCGTTCTTATCGCCGCCACTCTATAGCTCGTCTCCTCCACCTCTCTCGATCTTGTCACCGCCGCCCTCCAAATCGACCCACCCATGACTGATCTTGTCGTCACCTCCAAAGATTGTTGTCACCGCCTCTAGATCAATCCCCCCTTGACCTGATTTCAACCAAGTTTCTCGATTTACCTCTCTCTTTCCCTCAATCTCTCACTCTTTCTTCCTCTCTCTATTTGACTGAGTTTGAGAGTTAATGGTTTTATTTTGATTTTTGTTTCTTTAAAAAGTTTATATCTTGCAATTTTTTATTATAAAATTTGTTTGGAAGCTGAAAAAATATGAGAAACTAGTAAAAAATTTGCATTTTTCAGAAAGTTACCAAACACTTGAAAATATTTTTTAATACAATTTTCAAAATGCAACCAAACACTAGAAAATATTTTCCTTTCCCAAAAATATTTTTACCTAAAAATATTTTACACTCGAAAAATAATTTACATGTTGCCAAACACAACCAATTTTTTTTTTTGGTCTCAATTAAATTATACAAATAGCAATGCTTAAGTTACTTCTAAGTTCGGAATAAGTTTGCACAAGTGTTCCATGGTCAGTAAGACAACTGCACTAAGGCACATCAATAAATAGGTCATACGTCATATTTCTACATTTATTGACGCGATTCATTAATGTTTAAGATAAGTGATATTGGGTTTATGTGTCCTTATCTGTAATGATTCAAGAGGTCCAATAATCAATATATTGTATTTTTTTTTTAACATATATACAATTAAGCATATAATAAATATGTGGCTGCTAAAGGCTTTTTTGTAGATGTAAGCCGTCTAGCCGAATTACGTGACTAACACCAGACAGAAGGGGCTCCAGAAAGAACTATTAGTTTCTTAAGAGATTGACTCTCAAGTAAGATTGAACTCTTTTCTTTGATTGTGCTCTTCCACTATTAAAATCCTAATTAATTAATCAAGATATATACATTATCTAGAGGATAAATATAATTATCTTAAAATAAATTAAAAAATAACGCATTATCCATATGAAATGATCTAGTGGTTGCATCTTGCATGTGTATGGTCTACCGTAATTAAAATTAACTAATAAGATTATATCTTTCATTTAAATTTTAAACTTTTAATTAATCTTTTTGAACTAATAAATTAGGAGTCATGTTAATTGATGCTCCTAAGGTAATAGTTTAGAGAAAATTTTTATATCACTTTTATTATAAATTAAAAAAGTTGTTAAAACATTAAAATTTTTTTTTTCTTTCCAGTAACAAACTTTTTAAAAATAGTTCATCAACAAATGTCCTTAGGACATTCGTTAACTTTTTCCATAAATTAATATAAGGATAATTCCGTAAATGCATGTGTGTGATATGAATATGAATCAACCAATCGATTCAAGCATTAATAAACATGAGATAGGGACAAATGTAAGAGATAGGGTGTGGAATATTTGGTTTGGGTCTATATTCAATTAGGAGGTCCCATAGTGTTGTTATCTAGGCAGTATTGGATGTTTCCACACATTTGGGATTTTTCTTTTAGGTTTTTTTTTTTTTCCTAAAATAAAATGTTCTTATGAAATCTCATACGGGTGAATTTAGGTTAGGCAGAAATCAATTTTTTCTAGCAAAACTCTGAATCAGGTTTTGGGCCATCTCACTCAAGCGATTGTCGCATGAACTATTTGCTTGCTTTAATTATTCACTCCAGCAAGTTTAACTTTCGCTCCTATACTTTTAATTTAGAGCTAAACTTTTTTTGAAATTGAATTGCATTGACAATTTGACATAATCTGAAGGAATCGATTACTTATATAGGCAACAATGCAAACTCGCATACTATATACAATGATTGGCGTGATGGTCTCAAGTCTCACACGCAGTCTAATCTTGCCCATTATAGAGCCCCAATCTCACTAGGGGTTCTAAGTGCAATTCTTTAACGCTCAACCCACCGGTAGTAACAGTTGGTTCAACCTAAAGACTAGCTAGTTACAACTCAGTATTTAAAGCCAATGACAAGAATAATTGTACTTACTAAACAATTCTGGTCATTTTACTTCTAATCAAGAGACAACTGATTCTCATTTCCCTGCTAGAGGAGTAGTTCAATTTGCAGATCTTGATATATGGATAGAAAATCTACCATCTCAGCTGGATAATGTATTCCAAGTTGATTTAGTTCATTAATAAAGTATTTCTTATTTGAACATCTGATGCGGTGTACTGTGTAGCATGCTTACCATTAAAGGCTGAAAGCTGAAACCCATTTTACTCATACGACGGTTAAATTTGGAATCAAAGTACAGTTCTCTTCCAAATAAAATATTGCACTAACAGTGCACTACCTTGATACCAAACATAGCACATTAGTATTATCAAGTTATCATTTGTCATGGTCCGAGAGAATGCTAGTCACATTTGTTCTATATCCACAGAGAAATCAAGTTACACTTACAGTTGAGAAGCAGATTCAAATTGCTTATATAGCCTGAACTGATTTAATACAGATCCAATCTATGGCTCAACATAGGTCTACACAGTACTCATACAGTCCAATCTAATTTGATCCACACATTTGATGATATCACAGTAGAGTTTCTAAATTCCAGAGTACGTTCCTCTCATTTGTGAGTCATTCCCAATCATTCTGAGAGATTTCACTCTAGCCTTGTAATTCCTCTCTTCATAATAAACAAAAATGTCATTTTTCCTGCTATTTAATTTTGGTTCTTGATTATTTTTTCAACATTAATTACTTTGGAAAATGATGGATAAAACCCATCAGTTATGTCAACAAAACTATCAAATGGTAACCAATATCCACTACACCCATATATACTTAAATAGAAAACTAACCATAATAAACCGGTTTCACCATTAAAGATCACTAAAAGGTTCAAATTACCTGACTAAAAGTAATCTACAATATTGTTAGACAGCTACACGTTCCTTATATCTCTTGAAGGTTAAAGATCCTGGCGCTATAGTATATTGCGTGGAGCCTGTGGCTATTTTCTATTATGGACAAAAAGTAAATAATACAGTGCTATACAGAGCTGAGCGTGAGCAGAGACTGAAGGCAAAACCTTCTTCCCTCTGGTCCCATACTGTGCCTCTGGTATTTTCCCAAAATTAAAACATGTGCAAGAGAACTTCGCCCTCTTTACCCCATGATTCTACATTTCCTAATGAAATTGTTTGAAAAATTTACATGCTTATTCCATAATCTCCGTACTTCTGGAAGCCCAATTTCAAGCCATGGCTTTGCAGGGCCACTGAAATGTATAACAGCAGCATCTTCCAATGTCTCTTGATGAACTTCTGGGTATTGATAACCTAATCCAGCCACATGCCAAGATGGATCAATAGGATGTACATGACCCTTGAAAGCTAGCAAGGAAGGTGGAAGAACTCCTGGAGACCATAATGCCAACCCGGATTCCAGGTTCTGTGAAATAAGGTAACAATATTATGGCCACAAACTAGGATGATATAACTTTTCATTATGAGGACCAAAATAAACGTAGTTAATCATGAATGCAGGAAATCTAGAATAATATTTGCGAACCAGAGAGATCATTTTTCAATTCTCTCATGTTCAACAATAAGAAAACATTTTTCCTCTTCCTCCGTATGAGACCAATCACATTTGGTCAATCACCCATGGGCATAAGGATTGAAACAAGTATTAAACACCACCACTTTTACTTATTATATCTTTGAAAATGACATTTCACAAAAGATCATTATTCTATATCCATCTTGAGATTAACAAGTATAAGGGAATATGCTTACAAGTTTTAACCATTGATGGTAAGTTGCCGTCATATTGGTTCTCCTCCAAGCTTCTATATCAAAGACATTCATGCCATACAGCCATGCACAACGATCATGGTCAAAGTGGGATGATATATATGGATGTGAAAAGTTCAAGTAGTCGCTGTATTTTCTTCCCGGGCAACAGTCACCTCCACACCATGAATTAAAAACTGCACCAACAACTTTCCCGTTGAGATCCAATTCCCACAAAGATGATATGTCATGTTGTACTACAATATCATCATCCAAGAACACTATCTTGTTGAGATCTGGAAACAGCTGTGTGGCCCATGAAAATGAGATGATAAATCAATAAATCATAAAGTATTCATATTCGATATTTATCATTCAACTAGAGAAGATGCTGTGAAAATTTTGGACAATTACCTCAGGGATATAGACCCGGAGATGATTAAGGAGGGAGAGGGAGCTGGGGCTTAAAGGCTCGAGATATCTTGTTTGTGCTCCATCATACTCAAAATCTTCTTCTTTCAAATTATTGTAGTATTGCTTCCAAATTATGCGATGGATCTCTAACATCTCTTTAACTTCAACATTTGCTTCCTGAGACCAGTCATATTGGTGCAATCCCTTAACTTCCACCACAGCAGATTTAACAGGATTGGTTGCAAACCAAGCATGCATTGGGGTGTATGTTTTTTTGTCGGTAACTATATGGAACACTAATTTTTCGGGGTTGGCTGAGTTTTGGATCGTAGAAGAGACAACAACAGAGGCAGCAAGGACATTATCAGTTAGGAGGACAAGGTGAAGAAATGAGGAGTCAGCAAGGCGAGAAACATATTCTGGTGGAGGTAAACGAGATCGAGCCATGGCATTTACAGCATACTCTTCAGCCAGTTTGAGGCAAAGACAATGTAAGCTCTTAGGGACACCATGTGAAGCTAAATGCCAGTAAATAGACTCACGCTGTCTGGCTAACTGTACCTTGCGCTCCATCTGTAGTAGCTGGATATTTTGAAAATAAATTTCCTCTTAGACTTTGAAAGGATTGACACTTTGTAACACAATTGTTTTGCTTAAAATGCAGAATTAAGCATCAAACTGGCCTACTTCTCTATGAAATGATAATCCCATGACAGTTTTGCTAATTCATTTTTATAAAAAGTAGTAATGCAAAATGATCTACATCAATCAATTATATTCAAGCAATTACTTTTCTCATACAGTTAATTCTCATAGGAACATAAATAATCCACAGAACAATCAGGTAACTAAGCTGCCCCCGTGCTCTTCCTTCCTATACTTAGATGATCAAAACAATAACAGCCAACCCAACATGCATACACACGCATGGACACAATATCCACCTACATGTCTACATTCACTTGCGCGGTCACACACAATTCAAACCAAGTAGTTTTTACAAATGAGTAGCATCAAAGGAAGCATGGACAGAAGAAAAGGATATGGGTACAATGAAATGTGGATAGGTTGATACAGAAAAAATATTAAAAAGTAGCATAAAATGGCAGATGTTTCATAGTTATACATTTTGTTATGCCTTCCTATTTATTATTTACAGTTATATGCCCATTGTACACTAAAGAGGAACAAATCCAAGAGCTTAAGGTGTATTTGATGCATAAGTTTACAAACTTTAGATGATTTATCAAATTGCATTGGAAGGCATCCGAGAAGTATTGTATCTAATACAAATATGACTCTTGTCTAGAAGCATCCGTGCAATATAGGAAACACAAGTCTGAAAAAACCGATTAGTTGGCTTTTGGGGAGCAGAGGGGAAGAACGGGTGCCACTTGCCCATCTAATGGAGGTCAAGAGATGAGTGAAAAGGCATACATTTCTTCCTTCTATTTCAGGTCCCACAAACCCAAAAGGCCAATAAACTATCGGGCTAAGAATACAATCATATCATATAAATGCTTTATACTTATTGCCACATTTGTGCAGCACATCACATCATGGAAGCTGCCTATGAGGAGGCTACATGCAGGTCAAACTAAAGCTTTTCAGAAGACTATATGTACTATAAATTCTTCGAGGATGCATAGCAAGCTTCGACCAGCAATTTGAAAAAAAGAAAAAGAAAAAAAGAAAGGTATATCAAAGAATATGATCCATGAAAAATAACAGCTAAAGCCCATTGAAAAATCTAAAGTTTTTTAGGGAAAAGAAAAAGATTAAAAAAAAAAAAGATGCTGAATACAAAAGAAGGGTAAGAATTGACAAGGCATCATAATTTATATGTTTGTCTCAAAAACTAAGTGAAGCACGGATCATTTACTTAAATCTACTTCATTTACGGAGAATTTGAAATCCATGATTCAAACCTAAATTTCCAAACATTAAAAATGATAGAGGTCAACAAATATCAGGTACACTTTTATTAATTAAATGAAGCTAGGAGCCAATTTAAGAATTTAACCATATACTTACAAGGACTAAATGTTAAAAATTATTTTCTTAATTCAGATAAATTTATTAAGAAGGAATTGACAATGATTTGTTTGTGAACCACTACACATTTCAACTCAGATTCAAACCCTAAACAAAAGTTCTTTTTTCTTATTCCATTTTTTAAAGTTGCAGCTGCAGAACCTGTATAAAATCTAGACCATGATTGATTCAACCAAGTTGCTACCCTTTTTTTCACCAAAAAAAGAGTTGCTACCTTTTCAAAGATAATACCTAGTGGTCCCAACAGCCCTAACAAAAAATTTCATTAAATTCCTGCAAAAGATGTACTGTAACTGCTACACTTCATCATAAATAGCTATATAACATTTTTTTTTAAAAATGACATAGTAATGATGACTAAAGAATTTCATGCCATCAAAGAAAAGAGCTTTTCCTTTCATGCCATCCATTTGTTTGGCTTATGTATTTACTTTGTTTATGTACCAATGCTAAGATTAGTAAACCAATGAAATTAAACTCTCTTAAACGGCCTATTGTTGTAGAGTTGCCAATTTTCACCCTCTCACTCATTACATGCACTTCACATGTGTGATGTGAACAAATTCTATGTTTTTTCATAAACTCCGTTATCTATCTTCTTTTAGCTCTTATGTTTAAAGCTAACACAATGTTTTTTACAACTTTTTTCACATCAACATTTGTATATATATTAAGTAATGCTACAAACACAACAAATTTCACATATACTGGATTGGTAGACACCACTAACACTACTTTATTATCCACAGTTAACAACTTGCCAATTTTAGCGTGCCTTACTGTTTTTTAAACTGGAAAACCCCATGTTTCTGCAGTTATATATAACTGGATGCTTTTGGATAACTGTGCAAACAATTATGGCTAGGGTTTAGGGTTTGGTACCCATTCTACCTCCCACAGACTCATTATTCAAGACAAGGACAATTCACTTAGTATAATAGTGAAAACTACTTATTATATTGTTCGTTCAAAAGAATATAGTTATTATAAAAATCATACTCCATTAAGATCATGCATAGAGATTGGACCCAGACCCAAACACAGTAAAGCCAACCAACTATAATAGTAGATAAGATGTCAACCTATGCATGCTATAAATCCCAACAATGACTTAAAAGATAACAGAAACCAAATAAGAAGAAATAAAAGACGAGTAGAAATATAAGTACCATAGCCTTGGTCTTGAAAGCGAATGCCTTGACATCTTGTCTTTTTGACGTCATCTCCTTTACTAGCTCATTGAACGACCCTATTCCTTCCTCATTAATGTTGTTACCTTCCTTATTAGCCTCAACTAGTGCTCTACTTAGCTCCTCTCTAAGCTTCTTTATTGTACATGCATGACCACGGTAAGAAACACAACACCATCAATAAACATCATCGTTACCCCCTTTTGAAACAATCTACAAAAATAGTGCAATCTATAAAACCGTGTTGACGTGTGGTGACGTGGTCCATATTACCTGAAGATGGAGAAAAGCTAGAATGCCAGTTATATTTTTTTTTCTTGACTCTAATGCCAGTTATATTTTTTTGGACGATTCCATGAAAATTTAATGCAACTCTCGTGGACATTTTCGATAACAACGTTGGATAGTCGTGGATCTAGCAGTTCCGCACTACACCAATTATTGCATTTCTTGTTTGTTTCTACTTTTTATTGTTGTCAAAAGAAAGTTAAAGATAAAATTAAAAAGAGAATCAAGTGGACGACTTGACGAGAATATCATGATTGCGGTACAACTGGCCACGTGTCCTAGAAAGAAAGCAACTGGTGGAAATGCTACATCCGTAGTTCCTCAAAATGCGTGCATCCACGGACTGTGTTCGGTATTTCCTAGGACCATAATGCCATTGAGCTTATAATGGTTTTAACGAAAAATGCCATTTGTCATTCTAAAATACCGAATATTGACTATTATTTTTATTATCGGTATGTTTTTTTCGATGTAAAATATTTTACATGTAAACATTTTTAGGAAAAAAATTTTAAGTGTTTGGATTAACCTCAATACTAGAAAATGCAAATACAAACCAACAACCACCAATCACCACAAACCCAATCACCACAGTCACCACCAGCCACCTAAATCACAAATTGAAGAGAAAAAATCAACAAAAGCCAACTAGCCACCGCAGCCCGCCCAACCACCACTACCCACAAACCCACCCAACTACCCACCGCAACCTCTAAGCCATCCCAAAAACCCAGATCGTGAAGGAACAAAAAACCCACTACTCTCAACGATTCCAGATCAGAGATCTTAGCAGTGGCATTTGTAGCTTTCAAAACCAGATCCAACCAACGAGCACTGGAGCAGCAGTGATAAGGCTCACCTTGAGCCTCTCACGGCGACTTCTCAAATGACAAAACAGACCGAAATCTGATGGTGGTGCCACTAGAATGGAGTTGAAGGGCAGCGAAGGGTGCTGGCAGAGTGGAGGCGGAGAGTGGCCGGTGGGTGTCGTTGCTAGTTTGGGCTAGTGTGAGAGAGGATGAGTAAAGTATGAGAAAGGGAGAGAGAGAGAGAGAGTCGGGTGTGAGACTATGAGATTTTTGTAAAATATTTTATACATGCTTTTTTTTTTTTAGAAACTACACATGCTTTTTAGGTATAATATTTTACAAGTTTTTACCCACAAAGTTTTAGTCAAAAGAAAATATTTTACAACTTTGACTATATTTTACATGCAATCAAACACTTAAAAATGAAAAAATATTTTACGAAAAATATTTTACGTCGAAACAAACAGAGCATAAAATACTTTTTTTCTTATTAAAATACCTAATATTAAATATATATAGTTTGTTTTTTAGATTGTACTATTATTGACTATAGTAGTAGAATGAATAATCTTTCCTTCCTTTCATTTTTTGGGGAAGGATTAAATATCTTAACGAAGGTTTGGTATATTTCGATTGTGATCACTTGGATGCTTAGTGGGCCCTATCACTGTTTTCATCAAATTGCGCAATACTATTGTTTGCTCACACTACAAACAAATCATTCTTTCTAATGAAAATTCTAGTTTAATTATCATTACAGAAAGAAATGTCAATCAACTAGGCTTGAAAATTTGCAATTTCGCATATTAAGTAATTTGATATTGGATTGAGAGAGAGAGAGAGAGAGAGAGAAAGAGTGGGGGGTTAGTAAAAAGAAAAAGTTATGCTAATGTCATCCTAAGTGATTTCATAATAAAATTATTTTCTAACATTTTTTTTTTCCATAAAATGTATGATTTTGTTAGAAATTTGGGACGCAAATTAAGGGGGTGTTTGGTTTGTGTTTTCGAATAACAAATTTCAGTTTTTAAAGAATATTACACGAATTTTCACACACTTTTTCACCTACACATATTTCCACACATGTTTTTAAACAATAATTTTCAATTTTTAAACACATGTACAATTTTCAGGAGTTGTTGAAAAAAATTTAGCTTTTTTCTTTTTGTCTAACTCTTTTCTTTTTTCTTTTTCTTTTTTTTTTGCGAAATAAACCAAATTTTAGTTTTTTAAAAACATATTTAACATGAAAATTATATTTTTTTTAATAAATACTATGCAAATAAACTCTCAAAAATATGAAAATACTAAACGAATGCTAAACATTTTCTTTTTGAACTACCAAAGTTGGATAACAAAAATCATCATACTGTTTGCTATTACTAATATAGACATACTACCACACAAGTTTAAGAAAAAAAAATAAAAGTTGCTGACAACTCAAGCAAATAATTTATCAAATAACGTCAGTAGGATGATTCGGACAAGACCAGCTTTGCTTTCTGTCTTTCACTCTATGTCATACTCAATTGAGAATATAGTACATGCATATGAAAATAAAAGAGAATAAAATGTAGGAAACATAGTAGGGAATTCAAAGAAATTGGGATGAAAACAATCAAGCAAAGATGGAGGAGTCCTTAATCAAACTGATGAAAAATTGGCTGCATATGTAGAAACATAAAATAAAAATAAAAAGGTGTCCCCCATGAGTTATGACTCAAACCTAACAGTTGTGAATGTGACAAGTTCAATAAGATCAAGCCCTTTCAAAAAATAATTAGGGTCTGTTTGTTTTAGTTTAAAATATTTACGGTCAGCTTACCTTAATTTTAATAAGGTACAATAATACTTTTAACACAGTTATTATTTTCCAAACAACATGAATTAATGAAAATAACCTCATCATAAATTCAAAATGCAACCATGCAAGGATACAAAAGGTTCCAGTGGATTTAACCTAAGACAGTGACAAGGTCAATAGAAGTTTCTATCTAGTTAAAGTAATGTTAAGGACACATAAATTAGCATAAGTTGTACCACAACTCGCTAACGTGAGGAGTTGTTAGTAGTAGAGATGTGATGATGGATTTATATGCAAACACACTTCTACCACTTACCACGTAAACGAGTTGTAGTATAAATTATGTCATTTTAGGTATCCTAACAACTTCCCATTTCAATTGCACAGTGTATAGACAACATCACTGAAGCATAGTACACTGTATTTTTTTTTTTTTTTTTTTTGTATTTTTTAGAATGTAAAATTTAAATCGAGAAACATATTCCAAAAATAATCAATGAAGGGTATTTTCGTCATTAGGTCTGAAAAACTTACCAGAGACGTGTCAGCCCCACTGAAAAATCTCCACCCCATACAATCTGGAAAAATAAATAAATTAATTAATTTTGTCTGAGACGAGAATAATCCAAAAATACAAAAGAATGTACATCGGAAACATAGAACACCCGTGAAGCCAGTTACGCTTGGGGTCCCCGAACAAAAATATATATATATATATATATATAACTTTTTTACTTTTTGAAGGAAATATATATATATATATATATATAAATTAAAACCTATTTTTGGTAAGTGAAAAAAAAGAAAAAAAATCAAAGCCTTAATACAAAACTCGTTTGGAAGTGCTTGTACCATAAGATAAAACTCACAATATTCTGAGTTAGATATGCGTGATGCTCTGAGCACTTGTACCTTCTGCCAAAATCCATGTTACCCAAGGCCAAGGGGAAGAGACGTTTTGTACCGAATGTACAATTACACACAGTACAGTTTAATTAACTAATCCAATCAACTCCAATGCATTCCCAATCATTTTTAATAAAAAATTTAAGATTAAATTATTCTTCTAATCATTCAGCCAAAAAAATTTATAAAAAAAAAAAACCTATGCTATTTTCATATTAATTCTTTTGGTATGTTACTATTAGAAATGACTAGAATTAATATGAAAATGGAAAATCAAATGAAAATATGATCATAATGGATCAAAATGAAAATTTTCAAGTAACAAAAGTGTACTATTGTCAAATTTCAAAGTCTAGTCTTCCAAAAAAGAAAAGCAAATTGAAAGTCCTTCTAATTTCTTTATTTAGAAAATTGCACACATACTCCTTTTCAGAAAAGAACTAAAAAATAAATAAATAAAAAAATCTAAAAATTAAGAAAAGGTAAATTAGAATTTACCGAGAGGAGAATAGCAATCAGTGGTGGATTCGAGAACCAAAAACGCAATTCTAACGAAGAGAAACGGCAGCACGATCCCGAGCACCAGCACCACCGGAAGCAAAGTCCGGCTCGGAATCCGACGGCTCAACGCCGTCGTCGCCTTCGCCGTCTCCGGCAATCCCTTCCTTGCGTCGGAGCTCGATATAGTCAGTCGCTTTATCCCCTTCGTCGATATGTAAAACTTCATCTTCTAGAACCTTCCTTCACTCCCCTTAACAACAATGATAAGATCTCCTCTAATTCCATGAATATGAGAGATTAAATTCCCCCAAAAAAACCTGTTCCAGCTTCCAGAATTTTTCACTTTCGGTGCCTCGTGTTTGTGCTCATTTATGAGTGCGAGATCTGGAAGGAAAATATATATATATATAGAAAGCAAAAGAGGTTTGAGATTTGAAATGCGAGGAGAGTGTGAAAACGGTAATGGAAAAGCATTTACCTCAATTTGGGAGACTCGATGAGATCACATCACACACGCTGTTGTGTTTGCTGCCCAGATATTGTGGAAAGTGATATGTATATATAATAATTAAAATAAATTGTTAAAATACAGTAGTAATATTTAAATGTAATTAAATTGGAGAGAGAGAGAGAGAGTGAAAAGCCAAAACTGAAGCCGCGTTCAAAGCCGCGGGAAAGAAAAGGAGCACAGCGCAATTAACTACTACTATATATGATTTGGAAATGCGAAGAGAGGTTGTGGCCGTGATTTGCCCTTGGTTTTTCTATGGAATTACGGATTTTGCCATTCGGTATCAGGACTTGGTTCACCGACACATTGCGGAATGACATGCCAACAGCTGTTTTGACTCTTTTTGAGACTTCCGTGTTCAGCTCTCTTCCTCTCGCTCCCGCTCCCCTTGTCGCTCCCAGTTAGCTTAGTTTACTTGCTACAATAAAAGTCTAGAATAGATTAGCATAAACAAAGTTGATCAATCTGAAAACAGGCGATTGATACATAATACAGGTTATATAATCCTCGTAAGAGTGATGTTACACTCATTATAATTATAATTATCATTTCAAAATTGTGATATATATATATATATATATATATAAAGTGTGCAATTTGTTATGTCTTTAGTATTGTTATTACTTGTATCTTGACAAATATTTTTTAGAATTTGAAAGAAAATTCACAAACATGATGATATTTTTTAGTAGTTTTTTATTGTTAAACTAAAAAACTAAACAAATAAATTAATTAAAATGGGGGGGGGGTAAGGGGGTTATTCAAGAGTTAACTATGTCTTGAACCACCCTGACTTGCAAAAATATGTATGTAAATTGTTGGGTTATAGATTGACTCCGGTTAATTAGTTCAATTACCTAAGTTGATTAATTAAGTACAATTACATGCGAATCGTAGAGGCATCAATAAATCACCAAATAAACTAAGTTGCAACGAAAAATAAATTGACACAGTAATTTGTTGACGAATAGGAAAAACATCTTACAAGGCAAAAATCTCACTACGTGAATTTCAGGTCACCACTTCCAATAATCCACTAATCAATAACAAACACTTACAAGTAAAATGAATCTTACCGCTACCCTGGATTATCCCAAAATACCAACCTACAATTGAACCTTTATTCCAATCTCCAATTGGACTTTATATTATAGAGACTTCTTCTCTTTTTGCACAAATCTCCAATCTGTAACTAACTCTTTTGCACGCATCTCAGTATGTGACCAACTCCATAGTAACTCTTTGATTGTTGTAGTTGATTTGCAACAACTTCACATAGAAACACCAATAATATCTTCAATGTTGGTGCCAAAGATTTTGCTTGGTTAAAGAACCCAAAGACGTATAAAAAACACAACAATATCTCTTTCTTCTGTAGGAGGAAGGTAGGGTTTCAAAAAGAAAATCTTATGAAGCTTTCTAGGGTTAGAATTTTCTTTATCCACCTCATTATTTTAAATTGGAGCTTAATGGGTCTTTTTAAATAGGCTCTCTTATTCCAATTAGGTTTGCACAAAATTGGACTTTCCTAGTCCTATAAAGATTATACAAACCTATAAACAAATAGCCTCTTAAAATAAAACATTACTGGCTATATTCTGAAATCCGTCAACTTGATAAATCGAGAGGTGTTGAGCTTGTGTCGAGATTCACCATTAATTCTCGATAGATGCTAGTGTCGAGCTTCACTATTTTAGTTTTTCTTCCCTTGTTTTTTTGGATCAATCTTCATGTCTTTAATAATACCACTTGTAAAGTAAACTTCACACACTTGTTGATATATTAAACCCAACTTAAATCTACACAATTACAAGTAAAGTGCGTTTTGTCAAAGGATAAGTCAATACATAGAAAATATGACCCTAACATATATACTTGCCAAAAAAAATTATATGCTAAACTAACCTATTGTGAGTACCCTAATAAAAATGTTGAATACCCTGACTTGAGAATTACAAAAATTTGGGTTAAAAAATATAAGTAATGCATTAACAACATTTTAACAATAATTTCATAACAAATCTAATGTGGTAAGCTGTTATTAATTCTAATTTGGGCCCAATACTTAAATTATTATTTTACCTATCAATAACAGCTTTTGTATAAGATTTTATTGTAAAATTTTTTTGAACTTAACATTACTCCAAAATTAATTCTCTTCTCCCCCCCCCCCCCCACCCCACCCCTCCCCAAAAAAAAAAAAAAAAAAAAAAAAAACACAATCCTCAATCCCTCTTATAAAAAACCAAAAACAAAAAAGAAGAAGTTTAAATAACAACAATAAATATTAGCCCAAATAGCAACAAACATAAATCAAACAAAAACAATACAAGACCAAACAACAAGTTTACTTCTATTTTATTTCACTAGTCTACTAACTTAATCATCAAAGTCTCCCTGTTCAACCACGAGTTTGTCAAGATCTAACAAAGGTTTATCTTTCTCAATAAGTTGTTTGTTGGGTTGTAAGTATTTATCATTGTTTTAGTTTGGTCCATGTTGAAACCCTCGTTAAGACTCCATTTCTTTTATGAAATTTTACCCACCAACAAAAATATTGAAGAAAAAAAACATAATTTTACTAATCTGTGAAAAGAACCGCATTTAAAAATAATCTCAAAATATTGAAAAAAAAAACTAGGCTTTTTTTGGTGAGAGAGAACTTGCTATCTTACAATAAATGAGGACAAAACATACTGTATCTCTTTAGAATTTTTGGTCTATTGACTACATTTTTTAACAGTAGTGATAATGCAAATATGAAAGGACAAGAGAAATGGAAATGATAGAAAAAGTTTATCCAATTAAAAAAGGGGAAGTAATGGAAGCATTACTAATAGTCATACTGCAATGCATTATCTTCATAGGAAAAATCTCTCATGCGTCAGGCGCATGAGGTATTACCTCTACCTTCATAAATCATAAGAGATATCAATTATCAAAGTATGGAACCAACAGTGGTGAATCATAGTTAAGAACAGGGGCCGTAGCTCCCTATAATTTTTATATATACATACATACATATATATATATATATATATATATAAAAGTTAAATGTACTAAAAATGAATAAAATAATTAGGTTTTACTAAATAAAATATATATCTCTCTAAATAAAATTAATTTTTATATTATATAACTTTTACATAAAAATTTATTAATCAAGTTACATACGTAACATATGTCTTTTCTTTGAACCCCCTTTTTAAGTATTTTGTGTTTTCTTTTATGAAAAATTGTAAATATATGATATGTACCAATTGAGACAAAGTGTATTCATACATCTTAGTCGTTTTTCCTTGGGAAATAATTGTAGCTGGATTATTGACTCCAAGTCAAATAAACTACGCAGAAAGGGAGCGAAGGCTTATATATATATATATATATCGTTCTATTTCTTCTATTTCATTAATTCATTGGAAACTTTATTTTATTTCAATTGAGTTTTGTGACAATAGATTTGTTATCCCCAAATTTTAAATATTTAACTTTACCCTTTAACATAGAATGTTTCTAATTACTTTCAAAGATATTTGTTTAGTCTACTTGATAGGTATGGGATCCTCTTTTAATTATGATTTATCAAAAAGAATAACAAACCAAAGCCTTTATTCTATCAGTCTTTATCCACCACCTCGTGATATTCATTTAAAATTTAAATAGAGTCGAAATCTCATTAATGATTTCCTTAAATTATAGTTATATAGTTCATGTATTTTTATTTATTTTTATACTTTTTTAGTACCTAAAAATGCTATATATTTTAAAAATATAATCATTAGATTGTATGTTCTTTATATGTGTATATATATATATATATATATTATTATTATTAACATATATATCAAATTTCATTTCAATCGGATGTTATTTACTATTTAATTCACAATTTTATTTTTCATACATAATTTTAGACTACAAAAAATTTGAAATTTAAACATTTTATTGATGACATACTTATTAATATTTTATTTTCTAAACATTTTACAATAATGGAGAATAGAAGAAAAAAATGTTATTTAATAGTGGATTTGTCAAAATTCTTTTCCAATAAAATATGAGTAGAGTTGCAGTTATTGGCTACAAAATTTGTCTTATATATTATGTATAATTAAAAAAATTAAATGTAGTAAAAAAGGAATAAAATAATTAGTTTTATGAAACCCAAAATCTCAAATAAAATTCGTATATTTCTCTAAATAATATTTTTTTTATACTAGCATATATCTTTTACATAAAATTCAGTTATTTATATTCACTTTTAAAATTTAAATAGATGAAATCTCATTAGTAATTTCCCTAAAAAATTCATTAGTGATAAGTTGTATGTTGCAACTAGCAATCACTTAAATTAACTGAATATTCACAAATTATAATAAACATATTTTAACAATTATCTCAAACAATAAAGGGGGAAAATTTATATAGCTTTTGTATTATTATTTATTTTTGTTTTTAGTACTAAATTAATTATTGATTAAAGATATATTAAAATATCAAAAAAAAATTAAATATGGTCACATTTTGAAAATTTTAATAAATATACTTTTTCAGTACATATATTGGGTTATAAATTACCATTTTTTAGAAGAAGGTTATAAATTACTTGATTTAGGTTTAAACTTTAAATTATTTTCTTATAAAAAAAAAACTTTAAATTATTTTATAGTACACTTTCATGCTAAAACATCTCAAATTCATAAAGAAAGTTCGAATGGAGAGCTTTCTCTAAAAAAAAAAAGGTTGTAACTGACAGCCAAAATGCACAAAATAATTTTATTTAGACATTTTCACAAACATCCAGGAGAGCACATTCAATTTTAAAAATTTTAAATACACAATTCATCCAAATCGTGAATCCCATTTACAATACTACCAAAATTATGTCTCAAAAACTTGGTCACTTCATTTCAACATCAACAAATCAAATAAAATCATAATCCCACTTAATCATAATCCCACTTACAATACTACCAAAATTATGTCCCAAAAACTTGGTCACTTCATTTCACATCAACAAATCAAACAAAATTAAAAAATGAGTTCGTACTTCATGGTGTCTCTCCGCAATTTGCTCTATTATTTTTTTGATACAACCTCCCCCTCTATTGAAAAGCGATGATTAATACACTTTATTTACCTATCTTGTCGAACCTTCATGATGTGAAATTAGAACAAATGTTGGGATTCAGAATCTGAAGAAACTATTAAAGTAAACAATATGAAGAGAAAAAACAAGAATAGTCACGGACAAACGACCAAATTTTAATGTTAAACTATATAGAGTGTGTAAGTTGTAACTACATGTGGGAAGTCTTCCAAATCAAGAACTAGGTAGGAGCCATGCTCCAACTTAGTTTAACATCAACAAGAACAATTTGTCTGTAAATTCAACCTTTAGATTAAAAAAATGAGAGAGGTTAGGAAAAGATATTGATGGTTCTAAACGAGCAATGGTCAACATAAACTGTATAGAGTTCGTGTACTACTTGCATAGAGTCTTCCAATTCCAGAAATAAGTAGGAGTTGGGCTCTTATTTAGATTAACTTCAAGCAAGAAGAATTTGGTTATAAATTACAACAAAATTAAATTCTAAGCCATAACTGCTGTGGGCTTGGAATCCTAAAGGCAGTTCAAGATGTTCCTTTGCTCATGCCGTTTAGCTTTAGGCTCCTTTTTGGAGGTTTCCTTTGCATACTAATTAGTTTGTTGAAGTTATAGATGCTGCCATTCAAAATTTGCAATCAGTTTGTTGAAGTTATTGGTAGATTTCTTGAACTCTGATAGGAGTTACTCTTTGTAAGTGGTCCGGATATTGGAAGGATTTTAAGTTGATTTGTGAAAAATTTGTTAGTATATCCTTTGTGTTCATTTAAAATGTAACATTTTTGTTCTAGCTATTATTAGTGTTGTAAAAGAGAATGAGAAAACCATTATTTAATTAGAAGAATGTCATTCTTTTCTCTTTGTTATTATATAGAGTGACTTTAAATGAATAAAGTCTACTATTGTTTCTATTAGAAAAAGAAAAAAAAGAAAAGAAAAAGAATGACAGTCTTTGGTGAGAGATCTAATCCAACACTTAATTTGGTGATTTATGATAGGGTTGTCAAATTTTGAACCATCAATTTAAAGGAAGTATGCCAGTTATTCAACTTTCTAATTAAAAGGATCCTTAATGGGTTTACATCAACAAAATTTGGAAAAGTCTTTATCTATAATGGTTTGAGCATTTTTTTTCCCCTAACAAAAAATGGTAGGGACAACCAATTCGATTAATACTCGACCTGAGTATGACTATAGCAATACTTACCTATTAATGAATCAATATTTAAAGGACTTTGAGCATTCGCATCATCACTAAACCACTCACATTCTAAATCTCCCAATTAAGTAAATTAGCAAAGCATAAAGTTTAATATAAGATGTTTATCAAGGTGAATCCAACTAAAAAGGAAAAACAAAAAAATAAAAACTTATTTTTTTTAAATGTCAAAGCCAAAAAAATCATTGGCTAGAATTGTTTTTTTTTTTTTTTTTCTTTTTCTAAAATACTTTAAAAAATGATTTGGAATTGTTAAACTCAAGAGATATACCATACATGGAGGAAACATGCATCGATGCATAATGTATTTTCTTCAGAGTAGGGGCATATGTTGCACTCGTATTCTCAGTGACGGTATTGCTGTTGCCCTCAATGTTGGGTGTAAACAGGAAGTCATTTATGGTGACGTGACAACAACACATGGAATTATTATTTTGTAAAAGCTTAGAACCAACTACCGGATAGTAATATTACTTAATTGATTTCCTAATTTGGCTCGACTGTCGGCTTCTTTTAACGATGACTACGGTCCCATAGTTTCCACCAGAAAGTAAAATCATGGGAAAAAAAAAAAGGTGAATCCATTCTTCGGATTAAGTTCCATATCTCTTTTGTGTTTTTCCAGGAAAGATTATTCTAACATAAATGTAAAGCTCTCGTCAAAAAGTGCACAATAAATAAATAATGTGAAGCTACTTTCTAGCATTTATATTTGATTTCTTATATATATTAAATGTCCACTAGGACCACTGCTTCTCTTTCGCTGAATAATTAAGTGGTCACCTATGTTTTTCTCAAAAAAAAAAAAAGTGTTCACCTATATATGTCAAGTTTTCCAACACTGTGTTCCTTGTTTTTCAACAGAAAAATAATAATAATAGTAATAATAATATTGTGTTCCTTGTTTTCTCAAAAAAATAAAATAAAAATTGTGTTCCTTGTTCACTATACTTGTATTATTATTGTACTTTTGTTTTTTTGTTAATATTTAATTGTATTTTACTAATATATATATTCCCATAGGATATAGGACAAAACAAAAAGCCTCAAAACATAAATCATATACTGCACATAAAGGATGGGAGAGCGAGTTTTCAATTATCTCATCAAAAAATATAAAAATATTATCTCATCATTTCTAACACTTCAGACACCAACTATCTAAGAAGCAAACGGAACTTTGAATTTTCAATTCATTGAATTTAAAAAGAATGATCGAGTAAAAATAGTTTATTATTATTATTATTATTATTATTATTATTTTTAGATGATTCGACGAATTTTTTTTATTAATTAAGTTAATTGGAAGTCTACAACCCACTAAAAATTATTTATATTTGCTTTTCCTTTTCGTCGGTAGTATAACAGACTAACAGTCCATTTCTCAAGTCATTTCAGCATATAATCTTTGATCCGAAAGATATGTTAGGAGCATAGTCAAAAGCGAATTTATTTTGCAAGAGTAAACGTGGCTCAATCTATAGCAGCATGCACATGGCTTAGCTTTGAATCTATATGTTTTTTTTTTTTTTTTTAAATCAAACTTTGAATTTATATGCTAACATTACGCAACAGATTAACATAAATTGATGCCTTTGTCAAGAGAGAGAGAAATTTTTTTAAAAAAAATTGATAGTTTGATAGCATAAAGGTGGTGCATGTGGGCCTTGCAGTGGCCCACAAAAGAAGCCATTACCACAGATTTGTCTGGCCTAGTAACATGCAAATTGAGTTCATGATGAAAAGATTGAAGTTTAGATCCACAAGTGGCAACCATGATATCGATAGTTGATTAAGAAGTCACATCTCACGGTCAAGAATTTATTGAGGATTTATCCTTGATGTTTGTTAGGATCACTATTATGCAGTTTTTTAATTTATTTTTTAATAAATGAATTTATTATTAAAAGAAAGAGGGCCAACAAGAACCTATTTCATCTCAGATAATCACACCCATCTGGACAAAATTTAAGTACAAAATTAGTTGTAATTTTAAATTATAACCTTACTCAATATCTTTTTATTAGAGGAGAATTTTGACAAATCCACCATTAGATGACATCTTCTTCTTCTATTCTCCATACTTGCAAAATTTTAAAAAAATTAAAGATCATTAGCTATATCATCAGTACATTTTTTAAATTGCAAATTTTTATAGTTTAAAATTATGCATAGAAAATAAACTTATATATTATATAATAAATAATATCTACTTTACATAAAATTTGACATGTGTATTAAGAGCGTAAAGAACATGAAATTCAACGATTAGATTTTCAAAATATGTAGTAGTAAGGGTATTAAAGTGATGGAACTTTATATTCATTAAAAATAAAATAGTAATTAAAAAAGTTTTATGTTAAAAAAATTTGCACTCCGGGTAACAAAAGAGTGAATTTTGTAGCTAGAGGGCTTGAATACCCAAAAGATACTCAGGCTTGACCGCTATTATGAATCTTAGTTTTACACAAGGCTAACCATTCATTATTAGCTAGAGGGCTGAGGAGGATCAAACCGTTGCTTTTGATCGACCAAGTGAGGACCCTATATATGCTGGTTGTCCAAAAAATGTTATCCACATGCACCTAAGAGTTTAGGGGAGATGAATCTGTAATATGTTATAGCTGAAGCGCATCCGATTGGTTAACTTAGAAATAGGTACAGTATAACTATGGATCGGATTCAAGTTACATCTAATATATAACTTTAAACAATATTACGTTACTCAATATTTTTTAATTAAATGCAAATTTTGATATTGTTAGATTACATTATCTTTGTATATTCTCTATACTTGCAAAATGTTAAGATGATAAAAAAATCAATGGTCATGTCATTTATCAATTTTTTAAATCTAATTATTTGTAGTTTAAAATAATACATAAAATATGAGTTTCTGGATTGAATGGTAAATAACATCCAATTGAGATATATATTAAAAACATATAAAATATGTAATTAAGCAATGAGATTTTCAAAACATGAATTCAATAACAAGTTATTTTGTAATGTAACATTGCTTAGAATTATATTAGGTTAGGTGTATCTTGAGATTGCATATGAAATATTGAGGAGGTTACTAATTCTTGATTACTTTCTCAACTAGCTCACTGAAGGCGTCTTTCTTTGATCTGCCAACTTGCAAAGGTAGACCAAGATACTAGAAAGGGATGGCAATGGGACTGGGCATAGCCAAAGGATGGGGTGTTCATTCCTGCCTTGCATAGTTTTGTTTTACCTTATCCTCGACTTGCCTCGCATGGCAAGGCAAACTGCCTTGCCCCATCCTCACCTGGCAAAACTTTATTTCGTGTTTGTCTATCACACCCCGCCCCATACTTATTACAATTTTTTTTTCTTAAAAAAAAACATGTTTCATTAATATAAATATACTTGAAATTACAATTAAATTTTTTACATCAAATCAAACTAATTTTTAGAAATGACTAAATAATATTATCCAAAATGTTTAATAAGACAATATCACAATAAAACAAAATGTTTTAATAGTTATGCATTTAAATACTTAGTAATACAAATTAAGTCTTTAATACTAATAGAACAGGACGGAGTGGGGTTAAAAAGTTTAAACCTATCATCACCTTACCCGGAGTGAGGGAAAAAATCTTGCTCCATTCCCGTCCTACCACCTTTGCAATTTTTAATTGCTGCTAAGCTAGATTTCAACTGTTGCCCAATATCTTGCTGAAAAGATTGTTAGTCTTGATATGTATATATTTTTCCCCGACAAAGCTGCATAAGTATTAAGAAATTCCTGAATTATTTAAATATTTCCCCTTTTCTCCGCTCCAAACACTATCAAATCATTTGCAAATAGCAACTGATTTTTGTGAGATGCCTTTTTATCTTTTAGTAAATGATTTATTGAGATACTTTTTTTTTTTTTTTTGACAAATGAGAGTATTTAGACATCTTCGAGTATTTGATTATTCTCTCGGGTGTATGCAGTCTCCATGTTCTACACAGACCAAATTATTATAAAGAGGAATCCCTTAGGGGTGGCCTCAAGATACTGAAAAGAGGTTTCAAATTTAAAATCTCATGAATATCATAAGGCCTTAGGAACCACATAGCCAACCCTTTGGGATTTGAGATACTATTTCGAGACACCTCATAGTTGTAGCCTTTTATCTTACCTAGGCCCTTTCTCCTTTGGAACGTTATTGAAATAATTTTAGCTGCTAGAGAATTAGGGACAGAAAGTCTCCTTGCCTCAGCCCTCCCATTCAACAATATAGAGAAAGATGTTGCTACTAGCAAAATTTTAGCATTGGTAAAGAGATGAGTGATAGGGCGGCTCCACATTGAAGGCAGGGTGGTCATAGGACCACCCTGACTTGGAAAAAAAAATTATTATATATAAAATTTTAAAATTTTTATAGTTTTTTTACCTTAAAAAAATTGTGACCACCCTAAATTTTTTTAGGCCCAACATAATTAAACTTTGGACACAATTTGATAACAAACTTGGATATAGATTAATGCTACAACTCCATTCAATATTTTTTTTATTAGATGTGAAATTTGACAAACCACCATTGGATTACATTTTCTTCTTATATCCCATGCTTGCAAAATTTTAATAAAATTAAAGATCAATAGCTATGTTATCAATCAAATGTTTAATTTTGAGTTTTTATAGTCTAAAATTATACATAAAAAAATAATAAAATTTATGGTTCAAATGGTATGTAACATCTAATTGGCTTGAAATTTTGTCCTTAAACTTTGATTTCCTTAACAATATATTAGATCCTCACAAAAAAAAAAAAAAAAAAAAAAAAGCCCAAGAAAAGTTTTATTGAACTAAAATTTTGAAAGAGATGATATAGCTTGCATCATTGATATTGAAATTATCATGCAACGATTTCAAAACAAGAAAACTCATAGAAAAAAATTGTGAGATTTTATATATTTGTGTGTGTATTCTTTTTGTTCGATATATGAAGTTCTCTATTTTTTTTATTATATTTTGTATAAATTAAATTTCTTATAACCATCCTAAAAAATATTCCTGGAGCCGCCACCCAATGGGTGAATCTTATGTTCTATTATTAAAATCGTTTATTCCTAGAGCCGCCATCTGATGGGTGAACCTTGTGTTCTATTATTAAAATCGTTAATTTGAAACGTTTTAATTTTAACAACATTTTATTTATGTTTCAGAAAGAAATTATAGGTTAAAAACACACACAAAAAATCTCCTCAAACCATAATGATTTACGATTTTTTTTTATTTAAAAGCAAAAAGATAATTATTATGTGAAAATTCTGAAAATAACCCAAAATTCAGTACGCTACTCTATTCTCAATGCTTCAGCTGAAATAGTAAATAAATATTAAGGCTGAGGATGAAATCTAAATCAAACAAGGAGACAACAGAGCTCTTTCTAGCTGACAAGCCAATACATATGGTAAAAACGGATAATTGAATTTTAATTCCATGAGGGTCTCCTCGTCTCCATTATTATTCCTAAATCCCAACCCTAATCTAAAAAATAATGTTGAAAATGAGTTTTTGGGAGAGGTGGGTGGGGTTGGTCATGGAGTGCATATCAATAGTTACTTGTTCTAACCTACTAAATTAGGGTTTGCAACCTTTATTTGTTGCAAAAAGGTTTTGTTTATTTGTTTCTACTTTGTGGAAAAGGGTTTTCAACCTTATGAAAAAGAGAATAACAAGACCATCATATCCATGGAGTAATAACAAGCAGAAGAGGACCAAGGCTTGCACATTTATTTTTTTGTAATGATAGCTTATTGTTATGCATGTAAAGGTATTAAGGTACATGGGATTAATGCTAACATATACAGAAGCTACTAAAGGATTATGAAATTGAAATGGCTTTAGGATATATAGAATATAAACAAGTAAAAAATGACAGTGCAATTATGCTTCAGTTACCAAGCAGGATACTCAAGACAAGAGAAAGAATCTATTAATGGAGATGCAGATGATAAGGTAATACGAGAACCATTGTTGGATCAGAGTTAGGAAACAAACTAATGAAATTAACACAAGGTTTGGAAAAATCTCTCCAAGGATGGAAGGAACAATTCTTAGAATATTCCCCAGACCATCTTTTGCTTTATGTATATGTTTTTTGTTTGTTTGTTTTCCTCTTCTTTTTTCCCATCATGTTACACATAAAAAAGGTTTCATAGTCGACCTCAAACATTTAGGACTAAAATTTTATTGTTCTTGTACATATAAAAGAGGTCAAATGGAAGTCACCTTATCTTAAACGGGGTTGATTCTCTTTCCATATCTACCAATATTATTAATTACTATTAGGCATATGACAGTAATAGAACGATTCACTGCATAAACTCATTAATCTTTCTCTTTGGCCGCAGATCTATCTGCTATATATATATATATATATATATGCAGTCTTTCATGCCATCATTCATATGATTGAGATTCTGAGACTGAAAGGCCACTCGTGATTTTAGGTTAGAGAACAAGCTGAGTGGAATGAAGTCATGCATGTTGCTATTTGCATGTGATGTAGGGCAGGTGAAACTTTAAGAATCACTTTGTAGCCAACAACTTGGAATTTTGTGTGGAATATGATATGACAACCACTTTTCGTAAACTATAATTTATTTATTCTTTTTCTATGGTCTCACGTGTCACCAGCTCATTATACCCCCCCCCCCCCCCCCCCTTTTTTTTTTTTCCTTGGCTAGCTTCTTCAAAATTATTGGGTTTGCTGGTTTGAAGCTGAACTCATCCTATTTACTCCGTAGTCCGTACTGATAATACTGATTGATACACAATTATACCATTTACCAAATCAAAGCATGTAAATCAAGGGTAGAGTTACATATTGCAATTATGGTGTCATATAATGGCATTTCAGCTTGTTATTCTTAAACAAGTATAAAAAGAATATTAACAAACAAAAATCAAGATCATCTGTGATGGTGTCATGTCATGGCATTTCAGCTTGTTATTCTTAAACAAGTATAAAAAGAATATTAACAAACAAAAATCAAGATCATCTGTGATGGTGTCATATCATGGCATTTCAGCTTGTTATTCTTAAACAAGTATACAAAGAATATTAACAAACAAAAATCAAGACCATCTGTGAATATATATAAATATATATATATATTTATGTTATTATCCGTTTGGAGAGAGAGAGAGAGAGAGAGATTTAACACAAAATTAACTTATTTTTAGCCAACTCTACTTTACTCCCCTTCACTCTCCCTCATTCCCTCCTCCATCCAAACATGCCATTAGTATATAACACACACACAAGCTCAATGAAAAGTGTTTTTTGATCATTAATGATCCGTTTGGATTAAGGAAGAGGGAGAGAAAGTAAAGTAGAGTAGAATAGATTTAGTACAAAATTAACTTATTTTTATCTAACTCTACTCTACTTCTCTTCACTCCCCCTCCTTCTCCCTTCTATCCAAATAGGCCATAAAGAATACAAGATCCCCATATATGTAATAATCAGCCTACTATTATTACCTGCCACATATATGTAGTATATGCGCGGCGAAGACAGAGCCCATCAAAGGGATAGAGAAACTTAATTTTTATTGAAGCACCTGTTTAAATCATAAATGCATCTTACGAAGAACATTAGTTTTCAAATTTTCTAATGTAAATGTGCAAAAAAAGAAGAAAAAATTTATTCAAATATATGAGGTGCCGAAGCAACCATGCACGAATGAGATAAATAAATGCTAACCTAGAAAAAAACGTAAAACCATGTTTCTGGCTGAATTGTGCTTTCTGAAAATACGTCAAAAGATGCCACTTACAATGACATTTTTTATAAAATTTGTTTTGAATTATTGATAACGAAACTTCTCCAAAACTTAAAAATAATGGTACTATATACTAATGTCAGCACCTTTCAGCGTCTGATTTTTGTTTATTCACAGAATATATATAAACTAATATTTTAAAATTTATCTAGACAATTTCTTCAGGAAAATTGAAGCGTATCAATCATATTCTAAACAAAAGGACGACAAAATTTCTACTATTTCATTTCTACCTGCAAATAGAGATGATCAAAATGACAGATCAAATCTTCTCCTTGGAAGTATAATTATTGACATTTCATTTGTATTTTCACAATGAGTTGTCCTCTAATTTCTTTGCAAACACTTGAACGAAATCTGAATTCAAATTGATTTAGACATTTTCTTTAATTGAAAGAGATATTGCATGCATGTGAATTGAATTTTGTTTGCATCTATAAAGTGTAAGGATGAACACGTTACACATGACATATTATTTCACCTCCCATAATATGAAAGATTATTCCAAATCATACAAGAGCTATGAAATTTGGCCTTAAAATTACACGCCCGTCCCTTATGAGACTAACAAAAGCATATAACCAATAAATTATAACAAAATTAACATATTTCTCTCTTATAATAATGTAATAAGATGATAGTGTTGGCGTGCATGCACGCACACACAAGTTGATGAAATTCTATTTAAGACCGATTATCTCATAAAGAGATTATATGTTTGAAATTATTTATTTTCGGTAGTTCATTTGTATAATGTGAGATAAAAACCTAAAAGTTAATTTATTGGCATAAATGCACTTTTGGTCCTTACATTTTGGGCCAATTTGTATTTTGGTCCCAAAATTGATTTCGTTCCTATTGTCATCCTTAAAAAAAGAAAATCGATTTTATTTTGGTCCTTACCATCAACCCACTAACAGAAAATTCTACGTGGCTAACAGAGTGCCATGTTTGCGCTAACGTGGCTAATAAAATAATAATAATAATAATAAATCATATTTGGCATTTTTTAATACCACCTCAACATTTTAATTTTTTTTAAAAGCCATGTCAAAAAATTGGAAAAAAAAAACCTTAAATCTAATTTTATTTATTATTATTTTACTTTCATTATTTTTTTTTTCGTAAGAACATAAGTTTGTGGTGATAAACTGAACTTGTTCTTCATGTTCTTCCAGCAACCAAATCTAATCTCCAACAAATCCCAAATCCAAATCCAGCAACCAAATCTAATCTTTATCAAATCCAAAGAAACCAAACCAAACCATAAATGAACCGAAGAAATAAACCCAAAAACCAGTAACTAACTTAATCAAAAGTAAACCCACAAACCCAGAATTTCTCTTGAGAAACAAACACACAAAAAACCCAGAACAAGAGCAAGCAAGATACCCAAATTTGAACCAAACAAACAACACCACGTTCTCTCCAAAAAACAAAAACACAAACATACCAAGATCAATAGCAAGGATACCCAGATCTGAACAAACTCAATCATGCAAGTATCAAACAAACCCAGATATCCACTCATGGGCACTAATTCTCTTCTTGCTGCATGCCACGGCCACCACCGGCGATGTTCACATTTTCCATATCCAAACACCATCCTCCACCGAAACCCATAAATCCAAAAAATCATTAAACCCACATGGAAAAGAAAAACGCATAAATTTAAAACAAACAACACCCAGATGGAAAAACAAACCCAGATCGAACCTCTGGTGATAGAAGCGGTGGAGCAAAGGAGGACACTGAAAGAGAGGCCTTGCCAATTTAGTATGATGAGAAGCTCAAGGTTCGGCCATTGAGGCTTTGCCGATTTGTGAGTATCGAAGGATTAGAGAGAGTGAGATTGTGAGGATAGAGGCTTGGAGAAAAATCACCACTAGTGGTGGCTCATGGTAGCCATGGAATAGCTCAGATAGAGAGAGAGGAGAAGAGAACTAGAGAAGTTGATCTAATTTCCAACTTAAAACCTAAATCTTTTGTATATTTGTGTTTGGTTAAGAAAACATAAAATGCATGAAAATGTAAGACTTGAGAAATTAAATTTTTAATTTAAATCAAATTTCTATTTTCAATTTAAATCAAAATTATATTTGCTGATGTGGTTTTTGAAAGAATAATTAAAATGCTGACGTGGCACTAAAAAAATGCCAAATAGAATTTTTAATGATATTTTAATGCCACATCATTGACACGTCAATGCCACATTAGTGCAAACATGGCACTCCATTAGCCACGTAGGATTTTCTATTAGTGGGTTGACAGCAAGGACTATAATAGAATCAATTTTCTTTTTTTAAGGACGACAATAGGAACGAAATCAATATTTGGAACCAAAATGCGAATCAGCCCAAAATGGAGGGACTAAAAGTGCATTTACACCTAATTTATTTATAATAAAAAAATTGAGACAAAAAGTTGTGTGAGACTCGCAAACAGTAGATAATTTAAACAAAAAATTAGCTTTTAATTGGTTGACCAGTGCACACTATAAGTGGAATAGTTATCATCAATTGAAAAATGAGATTTTAACAAAGCATAAATTCAAAAGCTTATTTAGTAAATTTACATTTCAAAAAGTAAGAAGAAATTAAAGTTGATAATTGTTATATCAGTTGAAATTGAGATATTACAAAGCCTAAATACCAAAATTTAATTAAAAATTTTGCATCTCATCTAAAGTATGAAAAATAGTTTTTAGATTAAAAATATAATAAAAAGTTAATTAATATTTAAATGTAATAAACGGTTCACTTAAATTTATCGTTGTAGGTTAGGTTCTAAATATTTAGGATTAAATGTTTAGGTTCAAATTTTATATATGTTGGCAAACCGAGAACAAAAATATGTCTAGGTTAAGATATTCATGTCTTAGAACAAGTGTTAAACATTGTTCAAGATGGTTTAAGTCAAGATTTAAGAACAGTTAAGCTGCAGAAAGATGAATTCAAAAACTGCCTTGCTCGACCGATCGAAAGTTGATTTCTGTAGAATTTAAATCAGGCCCAAAAGCCAGTAAAATGTTTAGGGTTTCAGTCCAACACTAATAGGTATAAAATGAAAACCCTGAATCATGTTTCAGATGTTCTAGGAAGTCTTGTGAGTTATTCCTGTAAGATTTGAGAGGTTTTGTAACCTTATAACTCAATAAGCATCTACCAGAAAAAAGATCCATATACAAGAACTGGTGGAGATTAGTTGCTGCATACAAGATTATACATAGCTGATGATTTAAAGCTTTGAGTGGGATCTCAGAGTCACAAATGGGGGTGTTTGTGTGTGACAAATTCAGATAGAAGTGTCTATGGATTTGGAGCTGCGTGTGGTCACGTGAACAAGTACCACAAGAGATAGCCTTAGATTTAGGGGAAAATCTATTGTAAAACTTCCATTCTATTTAGTGAATTTGTTACTTTGAGGATTCTTTAGGTTAAATCCTCCTCGGGGTTTTTTACCTTGAAACTTGACGGTTTCATTAGTTTTCCTATGCCATCATATCGCTTGTCTTCTTTACTTTTCCGTACTTAGTGATATGATTAATTGTGTTTAACCTAGATATAAATAATAAATCTAAGTAACAACTTGGTTAATTAATTAGGTTAAACAATCTGGGTATACATGAGTCTAAATAAACTAACAAGTGGTATCAAAACAGGTTAACTCTTGATTATGTAGTTTTACCTAGAGTTGATCCTTACCCCTGCTATTATGGAATGTGGTCACTCTCTAATGATCCCTCCCCACTTCGATGGGAATAACTATGCCTACTAGAAGGTGATGATGAAAGCCTTCCTGAAATCTCTGGATGAGAGAGTTTGGATGTTTGTGGAAACTGGTTGGGAAAGACCTGCCACTCCTGTGGCTCAATGGTCTGATGCTCAAAAAGAAACAGCTAGCTTTAATAATAAGGCTACGAATAAGATATTCAATGTTGTTTCAATAGAAGAATTCAAAAGGATTTCTAATGTAGAGATAGCACATACTGCTTGGAACATCCAACAAAATGTGCATGAAGGTACAAAAGCTATAAAAATTAATAAATTGCAATAGTTGACTTCTAGGTTTAAGAGCATTAGAATGGAAAATGATGAGACATTTGATGAGTTTTATGTCAAACTGAATGACATAGTAAACTCACTTTTAATCTAGGTGAAGTTCATGAGGAACCTAAGATAAATAGGAAAATCTTAAGATCCTTGACTAAAGACTTTAGATCCAAAGTCACAACCATAACTGAGAGTAAAGATGTGGACACTATTCCTATAGATGAACTTGTAGGATCCCTTCAACCTTATGAGTCTAACCTACCCAAGACAATCAAGTCCAAATATATGGCCTTGAAATCTGTAGATAATGTTGATGAAGGTGTGTTTAATGATAAAATAACATCTACAGAGATTGCTTACCTTGCCAAACATTTTCAAAATTTTTGAAAAACAATAATAGAAGAGCAAGTAATCAAAATGTTGTTGACCCTAATATGTGAAGAAGAATGAACAAACCAAAAATAATTTTTCAGAAAAACCCAAAGATAAGATTGTTCAATCTTTTAACAATTCTTTAGGTCAACAATGTTTTGGTTGTCAAAGGTGTTGTAAAGATTTTATAAATGATAATTGAACAAAAACTTTAATAAAAATAATAAGAAAAAGAAAAATGCAACCATACCTGCTGGATTAGGTTTGTTCTTCGGCGACTAGAATAGAGGTTATGAGGTCGTAGGTTCCATGGAGAGAGAGAAAGAGAGAGAGGTGGTGCCTCACGATCATCGTAGGTTCCATGATTAGCTTGTGGCTTACAATTGGTGCCAAGATAGTAGTTGGTAATGGAAGGACAATTAAATACATAAAATGATAATTTTTAGGGACAATTAAAATTAAAATAGTTATATATTTGAATTTAATTAAAGAATCTAATGTATTGTACCTAAGTTTTAATGCTAATTATTATTATACATAGCTTATGAAAATATTATTTAAGTTATAATTGTGAAATTGTGAAATCATTTTTTTTTTTAAATGACAAATTTTAGTTACAAAATTGGTTGTAGCATAAAACTATAACCTTACTCAATAAAATAAACATTGCTGCATAGTTTGAAAATCTAACCATTGAGTTGTACGTTCTTTACATTCTTAATACACATGTCAACTTTTGTGTTTGTCGAATATTATTTACTATATAATTTATAAGTTTATATTTAATACACAATTTTAAATTACAAAAACTTACAATTTAAACAATTTATTGATGACATAGCTATTGATCTTTAATTTTCTAGAAATTTTGCAAGTATAAGGGATATAAGAAGAAGAAGTAATCTAACGATGAATTTGTCAAAATTCATATCTAATAAAAAGATATTAAGTAAGGTTATAGCGTAAGACTACAACTAATTTTGTAACTAAACTTTGTCATTTTAAAAAAAAATACAATTTTACAACTTTAACTAAAATCCTGTTTTCAAGCCTATGTGATAATCATTGTTAGGACATATGTGTTTCACATACTAAGAACATATGTCTTACTTATTTATGTAAATTGGCTAATCCTTTGACAAAACGCACTCTACTTGTAATTGGGTAGATCTAGGTGTTTTTAATACTTTAAGAAACAATGTTTCAAGGTCAAGTATTAAAGTCATCAAGTCTGTCCAAGAGAAAGCAAGTTGAAGTGCAGAATTTTTAAAACTCGACACCTCTCGATAGCTACCTCGACACCTGCTATCTGTCGAGATTTAAAAAGTCAGAATTCCAAATCTGATTTTCTTGGGATCCGTGAATATGTTTTTGGGACTTCTTTTCTTCTAACCCTAAACATATGAAAGGATTATTTTAAGAGCCGTTTTGGGTGACACAAGTTGTATTATCATTGAGCAATCTCTGTTTATGCAAATTGTGCTCAACAGACGAAGTTCTTGACCTAGTTCATCTTCCATCAAGAAGTTGCTGTGTCTTTGCACCATAGGGTTTTGTAACCAAGCATCTTCCTGCTATTCATCACGTGGATGAACTGAAGAACTTTGCAGCCAACCTTTCTTCCTCAAGTTGGTGTTTCTGAAGTCGCGTACTGGGATCCGCGCATTGGTTAGTCACGTACTTGGGAGCCGTGCATCAAAGGTGGAAATTGTCACTACAGATCAAGTCCAATTGGGTATTGGGGTAAGGGTTCAACTGTAGGTTGGTAAGGTACTTGGGATTCCTTTCTTGTAACCGCTTGATTTGATAATAGTAGAGTTTCGGGAGTGGTGACCTGAAAATCACCCGGTGGGGTTTTTGCCGTTAGGGTTTTTCCCATTCGTAAACAAATCACCGTGTTATTTATTTTCCACTGCATATTTAGTATTTGGTGATTTGTTTGTGCTTCCACAAAATTGCATGCTTAATTGGTTAATTAACAACTTGGCTAATTAATTAATTAATTAGGGTTTATCACAAAGGGTCATTCAGATTGTGACCTGTCAAGTGGTATCAGAGCAGGCACACTCTGATTAGGTCTTAATCTTAGCTGTGTTGATCCATTGACCCCTGTTTGTCATGGATAGAGGACAATCCTTAATCATACCTCCTTTATTTGATGGCACTAACTATGCATACTGGAAAGTACGCATGAGAGCTTTCTTGCAGTCTTTAGATGAGAATGTGTGGCAAGCTGTAGAGATTGGCTGGACTAAGCCAAAAGAAGAACCGGCCGATTGGGACGATGCTAAGATCAAGGCGGCCAACTTCAACAGCAGAGCGCTGAATGCTCTTTTTAGCGCAGTCACCAATGAGGAGTTCAAGAAAATATCCTCAACTGAAACTGCTAAGGAGGCTTGGACCATCCTCCAGACAACCTATGAAGGGACAAAGGCTGTCAAAGACTCAAAACTTCAGAGGCTCATTACAAGCTTTGAAGAAATTAAAATGGAGGAGGATGAGTCGTTTGATGAGTTCTATGCCAAGCTCAAGGACATAGTGAACTCAGCCTTCAATCTTGGGGAAACCATCCCTGAACCCAAGATTGTAAGAAAAGTGCTCAGATCTCTACCTGAGAGATTTCATGCCAAGATTACGGCAATTGAGGAATCAAAGGATATAGACAAGATTCCTTTGACTGAGCTGGTTGGAAACTTGCAGACCTATGAGATAGGTTTATCTAGGATTGGCAAGACCAATAAAGGCAAAAGCATGGCCTTGAAGGCGAAGAGCAGTGATACAGATGAATCTTCCGATGATGAAGATTCTAAGATGAAGTCCTACATTACTCGGCAATTCAAAAAGTTCATGAAGAATGCCAATGGAAGGAGCTTCGACAAGGACCGCAGGCAGTTCAGTCCTTCTCAGTTCAAAAGCCAAGACAAAGGGAAGAAGGATGCTAGGGAGGCCGGTCAGTATACTGTTCCCGCAGGACCAAAGTGCTTTGGTTGTCATGGGTTCGGACACATGAAACATGAGTGTCCTACATATCTGAAAAGCATTGGGAAAAGCAAGGCCCTTGCTGTGACCCTAAGTGACACTGAGCCTGAAGACGATTCCGACAATGAGGATGACGGAATCCTAAATGCCTTCACTGCCACAGTCAATCCTACTGAAGGGATTGTTGAAGAAGTGGATGAAGAAGAAGAGTTGGTGGAGTCCAAATTTGAGAAGATGGATGATCAAGATGATATCCATTCAGCCTATGAGAAGCTTTACAAGCTCTCTGAAAAGCATGAGAAATTATATAGGCTGGCCACCAAGAAGCTCAGTGAAGTGGAACTCGATCGTGAAGAGCTGTCCACAAAGTTTGATGAGGCGAATCAAACTATTGGAGCACTGAGATTTGAGAACAATTTTTTGGCTGAGAAGACCAAGAAGCTTGAAGTGGAGCTGTTTCAAGTCAGAGCTCAACTGGAGAGGACCTCAAGTGCAAAGCTTGATGAGATGCTTAGCAATCAAAAACCTGCTTCGGATCGAACTGGTTTGGGGTATGGTATTTCTTTCTCTAATACTGCTTCTACTAGCAATACTGTTTTTGTTCCTGCTGCTAATAACATTGAAATTGAGAACCCTAATGTTAAAACTGAATTAGCTAGTGAGAACTTAGACAAAGGAAAATCTATCTTAGGAGCACCCCCTAAGCTAGACAAGAAAGATGCCAAGAACCCTAGGGCTAAGAAGGCTAACTCTCAAAAGCCTAAACAAAAGAAGTAGCATCTCTGTCATTATTGTGGAGCTGCCGGTCACACTCGACCAAATTGCTATAAGTGGTTAGCCACTCAACAGAGCAATGGCATGATAGCATCTGGAAGCCAATCTCAGCTTCAATCCTCTCTTGCTCCTCTTGGAGATCTTCTGAAAGCCCTCATGTTCCTTTCGAACTTGAACGGTTTAAATTCTTCCCCCTCACCACCTGTTCAAGGATTCTATCAAAGGAAAGGTTCTTCCAAGGAGTGGAAGAAAAAGGACTCTAAGTGATTTTATCACTTTCTTCTCCCTTCTTGTTTTTCTTTTGTGTGTTGCATTGCTTATGTGTTTTACTTTTCTGCTGAGTCAGTCTAGTTTTTGCTTTGCTTTGTTTAACATGTTTTTGTTTGTTTATTTTTCAGTTTTGTTCATTTTGTTTTTAATATAAAAAAAAAAATTTGAAAAATCAGAAAAATACAAAAACAGTGTGTGTTATGTGTACTTTGGTATTTGTGTACCTTGGATGGCCAATGAAACAAAGTTTCTCTAAACTTTGTATCTCTTGTAGCTTAGATGAGCATCTCTATGCACAACTAAGCAAGTGAGCTTTGTGGCTCTTGTTTGTGATGAGTAAGATTAGGTTATCTCTTAAAACTTAACACTCATATCACTCTTTTTGACGGTTAGGACTAGAAAATCCTAAGAGAAAGGCATTAATGACCATCTCACCACTGTTGCCCGCCAATCATAGTATGACACCTGTATGCTTCGGCATAGCAAAAGTGCAGTGTCATAGACACCTGTATGCTTCGGCATAGCAAAAGTGCAGTATCAAAGACATTCGTATGCTTCGGCATAGCAAAAATGCGATGTCAAATGCTTAACATCTTGGGTATTTCTTTTCTCTCTTTTTATGCCCATGCATGAAACAGTTATGATTGTGTGTGAGTTAAAAGTTATTTACTCATATCTCAGATCGTCATAACATGTATACACATATGCAATCTTGCGATGTTTTTCACACACAACACGCAATATTTTTTGCTACTTTTGATACATGTGCAGGTACAATGTGATTTGGCCATCACAAGTGTTTACATATGCTAATGTATGCTCACTAAACTGTCATAACTTGTTTTTGAAATATAAAATTGGTTAGACTTGTAGTGTGTGTGTGTGTTTTGCATGATCTTTGTGCTTAATTTCTTGTTGAGAGATGTTTTGAGAGGTTTATATGTTGAGTGGATTTGTTGGTAGAGATGTGTGTTGGATTGCATTCATGTCTATGTTTTTCACTTCTCGAAAAACTCCTTTTACTGTGTCTCGACACCTTCCTCGACACCTCCTCGATACCTGGTCATCTGTCGAGCTTCTCAAGATTTTCTTATCGCAGTCTCGACACATCCTCAACACTTTGTGGATCAATCGAGAAAGTCTCTGTCCTCTCGATAGATTCTCGACACCTGTTGGATCGATCGAGATTCAATTGTGTTGTTTGTGTCTTCTTTCTCGACACCTGTCTCGATACCTTATGGATCGATCGAGATTTCTTCTGTGTTCTCGATACCTTCTCGACACCTTAGCGATCGATCGAGCTTTGCGTATCTGAAATTCTCCTTGCATCTCGATACCTCTCAATACCTTCATCTGTCGAAGGCTTTTTCCTCGATACCTTCCTCGACAGCTTCCTCGATACCTCTCGACACCTCAGCTGTCGAGATTTACTGAAGGGTCTATATAAGGTTTGATCGCGATTCTGAATCATTTCACTCGATCTCTCCGTGGCTGTTCATCTCCCTTTCACTCTCATTTCACTCTAATCCTTCAACCCACTTGGATCTTGCTTATTTCTTGCTCAAATCACTTGGTAAGATCCCTTTTCTCTTCCTTTTTCATGCATTTCATGTTATGAAAACCTAGTTTTTGGGATTTTTCATAAAAATTTGGGGTTTTTCAAAATTATTGAGTTTTTACTGAAATTTTGGGTTGGGTTTGGACTTAAATGATTTCAAAATGTCATATATTGCATTTCATGTGCATTATAATGATATTTTCATACATTTAGATGTGAGTACTTTGTTTATATGCTGTTAGGAATGGATTGGGCTGAGCCCATGATGATATTTCTGTTTTGCATGTCACATGTTCATGCATTCCCATGCATACATACTCTTTGTTCATATATCTGTCATATTTGAACTGATTTGGGACTTTTCTGTTTGTCTCCCTCTCTATCTCTTTCTCATTCTTTTACGTGAGTAGTGTCTATGGCACCCAAACGTAAATCTACTCCTGCTCGGAACCCTCTGCGTTCTGGAGCTTCTACTTCTTCTGATTCTGCTCCTTTTAACATTCGGTTCCGTGATGGAGATGCCCAAAAAGCATTTACTGAGAACTTTTCTAGACGAGGTGTTCATTCGGAACGCCAAGTCATTCTGGCGGATTTCGCCGACACTGACCTTCCTTTTGTCATTCATAGTAGGGGATGGGGGTCACTGTGTGACATCCCGGTCACTTGCCCTCTCGTGCTGATACAGGAGTTCTACTCCAACATCCACGGGATTGATCTTTCAGTACCTCATTTTTCCACTCGCGTTCGAGGTATGCGCATTCCTGTCACACCGCAACTTGTTGCGGATGTGCTTAGGGTACCTAGGATAGAGTTTCCAGATTACCCCTCTTGTGAGCGTCTGAGGACTGTGTCCAAAGAAGAGCTCATTTCTGCTTTTTGTGAGCGCCCTGCTGATTGGGGTGAGCATCAGTTCACATCATGTAGGCCTTTTGCTAAAGGTCCTAGATTCATGAACATGGTGATGACTTTTGTTCTCCATCCTTTGTCTCACTATAACTCTATCACAGAGCCTCGTGCTCGATTTTTGCTTTCTCTTCTTGAGCACTTGACCATAGACTTCCCTTCTCACTTCATCCGGTCTATCTTAGAGGTTTATCTTGATTCGGCGTCCCGTGATAAGCTCATCTTTCCTTCTGCTATCACGCGGATTCTACGCCATTTTTCCGTTCCCTTTCCTGTGTCCGACCACTTCACACACATATCTGCCATAGATGCCGCTACCATAAAACGTAGTGAGGCACAGTTTAGGTCGAGACAGCCTGGTGCCACTCCTCCCTCCCGTTCAGCACCATCCAGATCAGCTCCATCTACATCTGCTCCTTTTTCCTCTTCGAGCGATGTATCCCTTGGTGATATCATGGCGCAGCTGCAGCGCATGGACACTCGTCTTGATACACTCTCTGCTGAGTTGTATCAAGTGAATGTTCGTGTGGGTCGTATTGCACGACGGCAGGCGACCATGGGTGGTTTTGCTCCAGAGGCTACTCCTTCACCACCTACTCCAGTAGCTTCAGATTCTGAGGATGATGATGTTGATGATGATGATGATGATGGAGATGCTAGCTCTGCCGATGAGATGTCTACATGACACTCTACCCTTTGTCACTCGTGACAAAAAGGGGGAGTAGTTTTGGGTTATGAGAGTAGTCATCTTAGGGGGAGAGTTAGTATAGGACATTTTTGGGACATTTTTGATAGGGGGAGTGTTGATACTTTTGAGGGATGTAGTGAGGTTTGATGTATCTTTTCTTTTCTTATCTTTTTAGATACATTGTTCTTGTATATGAGGTCTTGTGACCAGTTTTACATACATGGTACTTATTCTTTATTTATGTGGATGTATGTTTCTTTCACCTCTCTCTTCATGTGTTGTTTCTTTTCTATCTTTATACACATGTTCTTTACTTGTATGCAATCTATTTATTTCTGTTTCACACAAGATGCCTTGATAAGTTTTGTTTAAAGTGTTTCAGAAATACAGGTTGTCAAAGTCTACTTATCATAAGCTCTCTTCTTGCAAAGTTTTTCAAGAGTTTGTGTTAGGATAGATTTTATTGTATTCAACAAGTGAATATGAGTTGAGTGATTTATGACTTCTCTCATATGCTCATTTGTTTGTTGTGGTTTTGTCACGGATTGCCAAAGGGGGAGATTGTTAGGACATATGTGTTTCACATACTAAGAACATATGTCTTACTTATTTATGTAAATTGGCTAATCCTTTGACAAAACGCACTCTACTTGTAATTGGGTAGATCTAGGTGTTTTTAATACTTTAAGAAACAATGTTTCAAGGTCAAGTATTGAAGTCATCAAGTCTGTCCAAGAGAAAGCAAGTAGAAATGCAGAATTTTTAAAGCTCGACACCTCTCGATAGCTACCTCGACACCTGCTATCTGGCGAGATTTAAAAAGTCAGAATTCCAAATCTGATTTTCTTGGGATCCGTGAATATGTTTTTGGGACTTCTTTTCTTCTAACCCTAAACATATAAAAGGATTATTTTAAGAGCCGTTTTGGGTGACACAAGTTGTATTATCATTGAGCAATCTCTGTTTATGCAAATTGTGCTCAACAGACGAAGTTCTTGACCTAGTTCATCTTCCATCAAGAAGTTGCTGTGTCTTTGCACCATAGGGTTTTGTAACCAAGCATCTTCCTGCTATTCATCACGTGGATGAACTGAAGAACTTTGCAGCCAACCTTTCTTCCTCAAGTTGGTGTTTCTGAAGTCGCGTACTGGGATCCGCGCATTGGTTAGTCACGTACTTGGAAGCCGTGCATCAAAGGTGGAAATTGTCACTACAGATCAAGTCCAATTAGGTATTGGGGTAAGGGTTCAACTGTAGGTTGGTAAGGTACTTGGGATTCCTTTCTTGTAACCGCTTGATTTGATAATAGTGGAGTTTCGGGAGTGGTGACCTGAAAATCACCCGGTGGGGTTTTTGCCGTTAGGGTTTTCTCCATTCGTAAACAAATCACCGTGTTATTTATTTTCCGCTGCATATTTAGTATTTGGTGATTTGTTTGTGCTTCCACAAAATTGCATGCTTAATTGGTTAATTAACAACTTGGCTAATTAATTAATTAATTAGGGTTTATCACAAGGGGTCATTCAGATTGTGACCTGTCAATCATTAGTCAAGTTTTAAACTATGATATAAGCTATTTGTAGTACGGATCTTATTGACTCCACGATCTTTTAATTTGGGCCTGTTTTTATGGGTTTCAATTAGCTCAACTAGTAAAATTTTTGATAGTTGAATAAGAGATTTGGAGTTCAATCTCATTTACACTAAAGAGTTATCATTAGGAGCAGATGTTATAAGTTGAAACTTTCTCTAGAAAAAAAAAAAAAAATTGGGCTTGTTTTTAAGGAAACATTACATGGGCTCTTAAAGGATGAGCTAAGGTCCACCTTGAGTAGTGTTTTCATAAAAGGATGGGCTTAATTAATAGCTTCTTTAATGGGTGGGAAAAATCTAAAATTCTCTTAATAAATATGGCGGATTGGGTTCTAATCATTTCCAAAAACCAAAATCAGAATTCTTTGAAGAAATCCCTAAAATCAATCAAAATCTAATCTTTTCTAACTTTAAATCCCGAAAATCCCTCCCCAAATCAATAAAAAAAATCTCCTTGAAATATTTTCTTTCCAAAATCAGTAAGAACATACATTTCGGTTATGTACAAAGACAATCATACATGTTACAACAGAAACACATGAATAATAATCAATTGAAGAAATTTTAAAAGCCATTATTATTATTTTATATATATATATATATATATTTATATATTTTAATAATCTAATAGTCACAACAAAGAGAGATAAATTTTAAATTTGAACTCGATCTGAATATTTCTGTTTGAAATATCATGAGATATCAACCAATTAAGCTACAAGGCTATTGGCTGAAAGCCCATTATTAAGGTATTAAACTCTGAATATTTTCATTTAAAATATCATGAGGTGTCAATTAATTAAGCTTCAAGGCCATTGGTTGAAGGCCCATTATTAGGGTAACGAATGAGAACAAATTTCAATGTAGACAGACACCAAAGTTTGGAAATTCTTTTAGCTAATGTATATGGTTTTATCCTTTGAAATACTGTGTACACACCACTGGACAGTTTTCTTTCTTCCTTGCATTGAGAAAAATGGCAAATAAATTTGTTGAGGGATTTTGAACGTCTCAATCTAATGCTCTAGAGAAGCCAGCAGACAAGCTTCACATCAAATTTTAACGCCCTGCTTATATTTCACACTTCATTAGCAATTGGAAAATTATTCCTTGGGATGTCTGCATACTAACATAAACATACATTTATCAGCTTAAAAATCAATTTGAAAGTAAAACAGGTACAAACATTAATAAATACTAAACATCTTTTAATTTATTGATTTATTTTAAAATTACATGACAATAAGCTCACAAAACATATTTAGATAATTGGAAGCCAGTCAAAACTGGTTTCAACAATGACCAAACTGAAATTACAAACAATACAGCTTGTCGAACCATCCTAGCTATCATAAAAAATTACAAGAACTGATAGAAATGAAGAATCTGAATGATGAATAAAAATGGTAAGATGATAGTAAAGCAAATTCTGTAACCCAAAAAATAAGAATGCATAAATTGGTGTTCATGACATGCTTATTTTGACACTCCACCAGCACTAGTTTTCTTGTTGGGCTCAAAGACATATTTGATCAGTGAATCTTTGATTGGCAGAAGTTCAGGGAATTCTTTCTTCAACTTGGATGCATCCAACTCATTGTTGCTGCGAGGGGCAACAATAACCTCGGCCTGTTCTTCCAGTGTGAAATTAACCCACTTAAAATTGGGGTCAATGTAGTTCTTGTACATCTCCAAAATCTCATTGTGACTCACAACACCAGGATTTGTGAAGTTCCAAATGCCCCTGCAATTCCTTTTGGCCATCTCAACTGAAATGGGCAGCAGCTCATCCAAGATAGTCATGCTGTTTGGAATGTCAACCACTTTGTTATAGCGTGTAATCTTTGTGATGAAGTTACGTGGGTTGCTGAGATCAGATGATATTGGCATACGGACTCTAAGGGTGCAAACATTGTCATATTCTCTCAAAAGCTCCTCAACCTGGCAAAACATTTGGAAAAGAGATTTCAGTTGGCAACCATAATAAGAAAATTTTCAAGATGAAAACAGAATTGAAAATGGACAGTGTAAGAAGTTACCATGGCTTTGGTTTTCGAATAGAACGAACCGGTGAAATTAGGTTTGTCTTCTTCCTTAAACCCAATTCCAGACCCCAACGGATGTGCTGCATCAAATTCAAAAATACAGCCAGTAGCATAATTCATCATTAGAAGGTTATTCTCTCTGCAGACATCTGCCAAGGTTAAAGTACCAACAACATTGGTCCGGATTGTCTCTGGCTTATGAGTTTCACACCAATCCACATTGGGTCTGCCAGTCACTCCAGCAGCATTAAAAACATGAGTTGGCTTAACAGTTTGAATATCTGCCAAGATCTGTGACCTCTCCTGCAAACGCCCCCTTCCATACTCAAAGGGTATACCTTGCTTCTCACAAATCTTCCCAAGAAGCCCCCCAATCCACCCAGTTCTACCATAAATTAAGAACTTCAGAGCTGGCTTCTGAATAGAGGGGTTGTTCTTTGGAGTTGGAACTATCATATGGCTCTGATTAGAATTATTTACCACAAAAGAGGAATCAGAATTGCTGATATCAGGCCCATCAAACTTTCTTTCAATTCCAGGCACCATTAGCATTCTTGGATGAGGGAGCAGTGCTCCAGAGACATCACCCCACCAGTCAGGATTGTTGACATACCATTCCATGGTCTTCTTTAGACCCTCTTCCCATGAAGTACGTTCGAACCATCCCAAGCTCTTCAGCTTTTGGTCATCCAAGAAGTATCTTTGATCATTAAAAGGCCTATTCTCTACTAACTTAATATAGGTATCTGGGTTCAAAGAGAAAAGTTGGCAAATCTCCTTGGCCACATCAATCACTTTCCTTTCTTTCAATGTCCCAATGTTGTAGACATGGCCCACTTCACCCCTGTGGAGAATGACTTCAAATGCCTCCGCCACATCTTCACAGTAGAGATAACTCCTAACATTAGATCCATCCCCATGAATTGGTAGAGGCTGTCCCTTCATGGCCAAGAGGATAAATTTTGGAATCATTTTTTCAGGGAACTGGTTGGGCCCATAAACATTGTTACCTCTGGTAGTAATCACAGGCAAGCCATATGATCGCCCATATGCCATAACAAGCATTTCTGCTCCAGCTTTAGTAGCAGAATATGGGTTTGTTGGGAGGAGCTGAGAAGCCTCGTGATTCCCCACAACAGCATCCTCATCTGTCTCACCATAAACCTCATCAGTGCTCACATGGATAAACCTCTTGATTTGGCCAGTAACTTTGCAGGCCTCTAGAAGGACATGGGTGCCATATATGTTGTTCTTAGTAAATTCAAAGCTGTTGCCAAAGGAGTTGTCAACATGAGTCTGGGCTGCAAAGTGCATAATGGTATCAATGGACTCGGAAAGCAAGATGAAGTTGACAAGGTCAGCACTGCCAATATCTCCCTTGACGAACTTGAAGTTAGGGGATGATTTTGAGGGAAGCAGATTTTTCAAATTTGAACAGTAATCAAGCTTGTCGAGGACAACAATATTGTAATTAGGGTGGTTCCTAATGAGCCGATTGCAAACATGGGATGCAATGAAGCCAGCGGCTCCTGTGATGAGGATGTTCTTTGGTTCATATGTAGTGGCCATCTCCAACTAACTTCTACATTACACAGCATACAAAAAATTGACTCAAAATCTCAAATAAGTGGCATACAATAGCTAAAGTATACCTAGAAACATGGGAGAAACAGATAAATATTCAACAAGTAGAATAGAAAATCACAACAACAACAACAACAACAAAAGAAAAGGAATTTAAGACCAAGTGAGATTTAGGAGAATATTTTTTTGGGTCTGCATCTCAGTAAAACATAATAATAAAGAAAAAAAAATTTTGAATTGAGGTGTGAAGACATAATAATTCCCAAAAGTGAAAAAGGCAAACTGCCACCAATGGAAATCCATCTCAATTTGCTGTACTGGTGAATAGACAATATTTCCTGGAAGATAATTTACCCCCAAAAAATATATTTTCGTTCTAATTCCCCTAAACAAAAAAGCTCTATTAATCTCAATTTACATTTGTTTCTCTCCCTGCAATTGTAGAAGCCTAGAAGGTGAATCCAATATATCATATTAAAAAAAAAAAGCAAAAACCCACAAACCCAAAATCAAGACAAACAAAAATCCAGAACATATTCCTCACATTATTTTTCAGAAAATTAAACAGAACCCAGAAACACAATGCATACAAACAACCAGATCTGCAAAAACAGTGCCACAACAGAACAATATCCCAAACTCAAAGCAGAAAAAACAAAGAAAGAAAAATCATAGGAACACTTAAACTAACATGCCTAAATAACAACAACGAAACCAATGAAAAAAACACAATTAGAACTTACATGATTAAGCAACTTGAAAACATAAAAACAGAACTAATCCATAACTGAGAGCCATTAATTGACATTACTGTACAGTGTTAAAAAAAACCAGAGAGAGATACTTACAGGTAGTCCTGAGATTGAACCAAAGCCTAGAAAATAAAAAATCTTAGAGAAAATTATAGAATTTTTTTAATATTAAAAAAAAAAAAAAAAAAAAAAAAACCTGAATTTTGACAATGAGAAAGAAGAACACAGAGAGAGAAGATTGTGTGTAGGATGAGGAGGGAAAGTCCTACGATTCAGGTATTTATAAATATGCCTAACTGGAAAATATTTTGTTTTTTTTTGTTTGTTGTGTTTTTAAATACGTGGTACTATTAAAAGTTATTGTGTGGGGGACAGTTGGTAGTTAGAGAATAATTAACCAGTAAAATATGGCCACGTATTGAGTTTGAGCGAACACGACAAACGATAACGTGGGGTATGTGGTTTCATTTAGGGGTTGTTATCAGATTTCAACGAGAAGATGAATGACATGGACCGAAAGCGCACGCTAGCCGACACAGAGAGAATAATTGCTTCGTACTTTGATAGTTTCTGTAGTTAAAGCCTTCTACAGATTTGTAGGGATTCACCGATTGATTCAGAATAAATTAGAGAGAAAACCTAAAAAAACAAAAAAAAATGATTCTTTTTTTAATCTCATATTTTAGGTTTAGTTTATTTTTGGTCAACTTATATTTTAAATAAAAATGTGTAAGTATACTCTCATCCTTTAAGGTCAAACAGAAAGACATTTTACCCAAATTTGAAAGGAAAAAAAAAAAAAAAAAAAAAACCCTTTCTTAGGTTTATATTTATATTAGTAATCCAATATTCTAAATATTTATAAGATTGTTTTTTTAAAGTTTAACAATATTTAGTAAAAACAAAACTAATAAATTTAGAATTAAAATACCAAATTTATCAAATACCAAAAACTTGCAATGTCTAATTTCTCTGCAGCCCATTGAAAAAATAAATGAAGCAAAAGTTGTACTAAATATTTTTTAATTAAAAAGTTAAAACACTAGATTTTAATTCTGAGAGGGAGGTTAATTTTAGAAATTTGCCCTTAAACAAAAGGCAGGTTAGTACACAACATTTTTAATATCAATTTAACATATTTTGGTCAAGTTGATGTCATGCGCTTAAATTTTAAGGGAGAGGAGTGTAAATACCTCTAAATAAAATAAATTGATAAAAAAAAAGTCTCTATTGGTCTATCAATTTATACTAGTTAGAACCTCATGCATATGCACGAGTACAATTTTTTTAGAAAAAAAGTACATGCATGCCATATATATAAGTTTCAACCTAGTAAACAACAATTTTTCATAGAATTATGTAAAAAGTAGATAAATTTGAATTATTTTTAGCTAGACAAACATATGGCATTGGAAAGCATAATCTTTAAAACCCTATCTTCTTCTAATTTTAGATATATAATTAGGTATATGATTGGATTTTTTATGGGTCATTTATAATAGATTCCTCGTATTTTACATTGAATTAACTCACTAGATACAAAAATTAAAAGGATTTAGATGGGACACATGATACAAAATTAAACTCTAATTCAAATCCAATTCGAATTCTATTTCAATTTTCTCTCACCTTTGGTTACACACACACACACACACACACACATATATATATATATATATGAGTCATTGAAAAAAAAAAATGAAATTGCATATTATGGTGGGCTTATGTATGATATGGTAGGCTAATTTGAGAATAATGTGAAATTATTTTGTTAATAACTTTATTGCAATAAAACTAAGCACGTCTTTTTTCTTTTTCTTTTTTAATTGGTAGGATAGGTTTTGAACTTATTATGAAGTCTACCCCATAATGATAAGACATGAATTTTATGTGTAAGCAGGACTTGAATTCAGATCTTACTCAATCACAAAACTTTACTAATTGAGTGTAGTGGAACAGACAAAATAAGCTTATTCTAATACATAAATTACTCAGTTTGTTTAAATGGAAAACATTATTTGAAGACATTTTTTGCATTTTCCTTTGTTTGTTGGTATCGAGGAAAAAAGGGGTCAATGGAAAATTATCTTTTAAATTTTCTTATTGAGTAATGTTATAGTCACAAACTATTTTATAACATTTTTACAAAATATTGATATGGCCAACCTCTTATTAGTTTTCATCTAGGCCCACCATTAATATCATTTTTTTATTTAACAATAATTACTCACCACATCAGTAGTTTGTAAAAAATTTTGTAAAAAAATTTGTATCTCTAGCATTATTTTTTCTTTTGAGTAATGCTATAGTCACAAACTATTTTACAACATTTTTACAAAATGTTGATGTGGCCAACCTCTTATCGGTACTCACCATTAATATCACTTTTTCATTTACCAATAATTACTCACCACATTAGTAGTTTTTAATTTTTTTTTTAAAAAAAGTTTGTGTCTCTAGCCTTATTCTTTCTTATGAGTAATGCTAAATCCACAAACTATTTTATAATATTTTTACAAAATGTTGATGTGGCCAACCTCTTATTGGTTTCCATCTAAGCCCACTATTAATATCACTTTTTTCATTTACCAATAATCATTTACCACATCAGCAGTTTGTAAAATATTTTGTAAAAAATTTTGTGTAAGGACCAAAAAATCTGACGGCCCAGGCCCACTTAGAATAGTGAATGGCACAGTTCAACCTTGGTCCAAATCAATAGAATTTGTAAGAGAGGGAAAGAGGGGACTTTGCCCGAGGATAGAAATAGAGAAAAAAAAGTTAATCTTATAAAAAAAGGGGGGGAATCTATCCCTCCACTAGCTCGCCCGAGGAGGATAAGTTCGTATAAATAGTTACACTGTTCACTCTCTTTTCTCTCTCTCTTTTGTGCTTATCTCTTTTTGATGCCTCTGTCTCGATCCCTTTTTCCAGTGCTCATTCTTTTCCTTATATACTTCTACCTCTATCATATCTCTACCATCCATTCTCACCTAACATCCCTTCTTTTATGATACTTGTTGCTTTTAACATCTGAAGAAGATGGTGGAAGGAATCTGCTTAGCTGTGACTTACATTGTTCAGGTCACTTCCTCATCAATGCGACTGATAAAACTGTTGTTTACTATTTAATGCGGATGCAACAGGCTACACTAGACCAGAACCTTCCCTACTGTCTACTGACTTCCATTCTCTTCAGATTCCAGCTCCCACTTAGAATACTACAGAGTACCTTGATTCATTTCTTCCCTTCCTCGGACGGCTTTCTTCCTCAGGCCTGTGGCCTGTGGCATTCCCACACCAATGCTACAACCCTTCAACTTCATCCTCAGTCCTTGGGCTCCCATAGTTTGTATCTCTAGCATTATTCTTTCTTACGAGTAATGCTACAGGCACAAACTATTTTACAACATTTTTACAAAATGTTGATGTGGCCAACCTCCTATTGGTTTTCATCTAGGCCCATTATTAATATTACTTTTTCATTTACCAATAATCACCCACCACATCAGTAGTTTGTAAAAAAATTTGTACTCTTATTTAGCTTAGAATGAGATAGAGTTATTTTCCGCTAAATTCTTTTGGAAATCAACTCTATCTCATGCAAAGTTTGATAAAGAAAATAACTTTATCTTACATAAACCTAAATAAGGGAAGTCAAGAGATAATTTTCCAACTCATTTTAAGGTTGCTACAAAACATACAAAAATGAGATAATTTTTTTTTTAAAAAAATGCTTTTTAAAAAATGATTCATTTCCAGAAAATATTAATGTCAAAACAAACAAAAAGGAAATAATACTAAGTTATTCTTTCCTTATTAATATATTTTATGGTGATTGTCATTTGCAGAGACTTAATGAGATTTATTCCGGGAGAAAATATGGTGTGACATAAAATAATTATCCGATACAACTAGGCATATTTATAGGCATATATATAATGATCACCTATAAGGCCTTACACTTATAAGATATTCATCCACTCCTTTCCTCTCCTTAGTTAAAAAAAAAAAAAAGTATGATCAAGCCTTCAAAGATTCTATGTGTAAATGAGAGTGATGTTAGTTACATTTTTTTTTTTTTTTTTGGATAAGGTATGAGTGTCATAGACTCATAGCATATTATTTGGGGTGGAGATTGTATATAGTGTATCAGTGTATTAGACATGTTGAGATTCAAACATGTATTCAAAACAAGGTACGTATTCAAATCCCAAAGTGTTTAGTGCATTACTGCACTAGACACAAGCCATGTCCTATTAATTGAATCATGGCCTTATTCTTTACTCTTATTATTATTATTATTATTATTTTATTGAAGACCTTACTCTTTACTCTCTCTCATTAGAAAAGAAGATATCATTTAAAATAGAGCTTCAAGGCAGATAAATGCTCGTCGTAGAAAAATAAATAAAATTTTAGTCGAAGTCCAGCATCAAATTATTTGCCAAGAAAAGGTGTAATGCTATATATATATATATATATATATATATATATATATAATCATATTCTTATTTCAAGATTTGACCTGCCTCGTGAGATTTCAAGGTCTCAAGGACATATGAGAGTATAAAAAACGTGACCAATCACTTTTATGGATCTATAGTTTTTTATTTATTTTTTATTTATTATTTATTTTTATGAATCTATAGTTGGTTTTATACATTATATGCAAATGTGTATATATAATGAACTTCTCACATGAGAGTGGGCCTCATAAGCGTGAGAGTCACTCTTATATAAGAGAGGTGTTATATATGCCCGTTACACTATATAATCCCTTTAGATGTAAAACATTATAAAAAAAATGTTATTACCACTTAATTATTTTTTAAATTCCATATAAACATGAACTTTTTATTTTTTATTTTTTTAAACAAAGATAAATTATACAAACATAAACTTCTTTCTTTGTTGATAATTTGATAGTTGGGGATGAGGCAATTTGAACCTTAGATGTCTTTATTGAAACACTAGGAGATGCCAATTATTAGTTGATGTATAAAGTTCTTTACTATAAACATGAATTTGAGTGTGTTACATAAATTAATTAGTAATAATATATTTCTTTTTTGTGGTAATAAAGGAAACTCCATTAAGAAACTAACAACTTAAAATACACAATCTTAATCTTGCACTATACTCTTTAATGCTATTGCCAAAACATCTGTACACTTGTTTGCTTCTTTGTAACAGTGTTTGATTGTCAACTAGTATAAGGCAAATTCACCTAGACATTCCTTTGAACTTTTCATAAGGCAAACCACAGCATTAGCACCGAGTTAGTAATGATATATTCACATGTATACGACTCAAATAAAAGAAAAAAAAAAAAAAGTGAGGGCGGAGGGCAAGTAACTGTTCAACAACAACAACAACAACAATAATAATTGAAGAGGGAAATTCTAGACGGATTGAAATGGGCCTGACGGATCATCTTCCATGGGCTGGTATTGGACGGGCCCGATGGCGGAACGGTCTGTTAAGAGCGGATCCAGCATGAACGGACCATGACGGGTCCGAATACCCACTCAGCCCTGTGGAAACCCTAGATACGAAATACTTGCGGCGCACATTAAGGATCAAGGGAATTCGAGCACTAAATGGATTCTGAAAGATCCAGGCCATTAATAAAGATTTTTCTCACAAAGGAAATATCTTGGGCCGTGCGTTTAGGAGTGTCGAGGAGGATTCCTAGAAGGAAAAGACTTCCTCACCAAAGAAGAGATGCCAACCCCCTACTACTATAAAAGCTCCAATACCCTCACAATCACGAGGTACGCATAATTTACCCTCTCTAGCACTCTAAAGTTGTGAGAATATTTTTGACTTAGCATTCGGAGGGTATTTGGCCGGCACCACACCGGTGCTCTTTGTGAGGTTTCTCTTCTTCGTATTGTGCAGGTTCATGTTCGAGCGAGTAGGTATCGTGTAGCTCACTGGTGAATTTCTCAGCCTCATCAGTTGGCGCCGTCTGTGGGGAATATTAGTTGAGATTCATAAGCCATACTATCGTTTCCCGGACTAAAGGGTTGCATGGTACTCACTCGCTCGATGGCAACCACTAATGACATTCAAGGAGAGGAACCACCCACGACTGCCCTCGAGAGACAGGTTCGAACTCTCACTGCCGCCGTGGAACGTCTCACTAAACAAAACCACGACTTGAAAGAACAGCTGCACCAGAAGAATGCAGCACCGAATGACCAACAAGGAGATCAAGAAAGGGACCAGCGCTCCAAGAAAAAACCAGGAGAAACCTGAAGGCAGCCACGCCCCAAGCAGACCGGAGAGGCAGAACTTAAGCATGCCTTCCCTCACGGATGTAACTCCACCACATATTGTCGCAGAGATGCAGGCGATGAGGGAACAAATGGAGGTTATGATGAACGCACTCAAGGGGCGAGTTTCCAGTGATCTTGATGATTTAGTCAACCGCACCGACTCACCTTTCACTGCGGCCGTGAACTCTTTCCCCCTACCCCATAAATTTCGCATGCCGCATATAGACAGCTATGACGGCGTGAAGGATCCTCTAGACCATCTAGAAACTTTCAAGACCCTAATGCACCTTCAGGGAGTAGCAGACGAGATCATGTGCAGGGCCTTCCCCACAACACTTAAAGGCCCCGCAAGGGTATGGTTTAGCCGACTGATGCTAAACTTCATCAGCACCTTCAAGGAGCTGAGCGCTCAATTCACTACGCATTTCATTAGAAGGCACAGGTATAAGAAATCCACAGCCTACCTGATGAGTATTAAGCAACGGGAGGACGAGACGCTAAGGACCTACATAACGCGCTGTAATAAGGAAGCGCTCTCAATAGACGAAGCCGACGACAAAATACTTGTAGCGGCTTTCACGAACGGGTTGCGGAATGGCAAATTTCTATTCTCTTTATACAAGAACGAACCTAAGACCATGTCAGAAGTACTCTATAGGGCAACCAAATACATGAACGTTGAAGACTTATTACAGGCCCGAGAGGAAAAACCCAGGAAAAGGGAGCGGCAGGAAGAAGAACGACGGGACCAATGGTCGAAAAGGCCAAGAATGGGAGACCGAAGGGATGAACGGTGCCCTAAGCCACCAGCAAGGAGGTTCACGAGCTTCACCCCATTGACTGCCCCAATAGAACAAGTCCTAATGCAAATCAAGAATGAGGGGGCTCTAACCTTCCCCGGGAAACTGAAAGGAGATCCCAACAAAAGATCAAGAGACAAGTATTGCCATTTCCACCGCGATCACAGTCACGACACAGTAGATTGCTATGACTTAAAGCAACAGATAGAGGCCTTTATCAGACAAGGAAAATTACAAAAGTTCGTTAGAAAAGAGAGAATGGATTCGCCACCTCAAGAGCAGCAGCCCCGAAGAGATAATGAGCGTACTAGACCCCCAATCGGAGACATAAGGATGATTGTGGGGGGAACATCAACAACCGGGTCATCCAAGAAGGCCCGAAAGACTTACCTCCGAATCGTTCACAACGTCCAGCTGACAGGCTCAGCACCAAAGATAGTGCGAAGAGATAGCCCGATCATTGGATTCTCAGAGGAAGATGCACGAAGTCTTCACCATTCGTATGACGATGCGTTGGTTGTCACCCTACGAGTGGGAGAGTATAACATGCACAGAGTGTTGGTGGACAACGATAGCTCAGTGGACATTCTCTTTTTTCCAGCGTTCCAACAAATGAAAGTTGATAAGGAACGACTGATACCAACAAACGCTCCGTTAGTTGGCTTTGGAGGAACAAGAGTGTTTCCATTGGGCGCAGTCACACTTTCGGTGACAGTAGGAGATTACCCCCGACAGATCACACAGGACGTGACGTTTATTGTGGTCGACTGCTTATCCGCGAACAACGCTATCATCGGACGACCTACCCTCAATGCATGGAAGGCGGCAACATCAACTTACCACATGATGATTAAGTTCCCTACAGAGTACGGGATCAGTGAGTTACGAGGGAACCAGGTGGCCGCCCGTGAGTGCTACGTTGCCATGCTGGAGATGGAAGAACAGTAGCAAACCATGTGCATAGAGGAGACACGGACGACAGTAGAGCCAGTGAAGGAACTAGAAGAAATAACCCTTGATGAGTCAAAACCTGAACGGACTACCAGAATGGGGACGCTAGCTAGCCAGCCAATCCGTCAAGCCCTCATGGCATTCCTCAGAATGAATCAAGATGTGTTCGCTTGGAGCCACGAAGACATGCCTGGAATCGGAAGCTCAGTCATAGTCCACAGGTTGAACGTAAACCCATCATTCTCGCCAGTCCGACAGAAAAAGCGAGTGTTCGCCCAGGAGCGAGACAAAGCAATAGCAGAAGAGGTGAAGAAGCTGCTGGAAGCAAACTTTATTCAAGAAGTCTATTACCCGGATTGACTAGCAAACGTAGTAATGGTCAAAAAAGCTAATGGGAAGTATGAATGTGCGTCGATTTCACGGACCTTAACAAAGCATGCCCAAAGGACAGTTACCCACTACCCTGGATAGACACCTTGGTAGACTCAACGGCAAGACACGAGCTCCTGAGCTTCATGGATGCCTTCTCGGGCTATAATCAAATTAAGATGGACGAAGCTGATCAGGAGAAAACCTCCTTTGTCACTAGCCAATGGCTCTTTTGTTTCAAGGTGATGCCGTTTGGACTCAAGAACGCAAGCGCGACGTACTAAAGACTGATGAACAAAATGTTCGTGCACCAGATCGGCAGGAACGTGCAAGTTTATGTCGATGACATGCTCGTAAAGAGCCTACTCGAAGATGATCACCTAAAGGACCTCCAGGAGACTTTCGACACTCTCCGCTCGTATAATATGAAGCTTAATCCAAACAAGTGCGCATTTGGGATAACGGCGGAAAAGTTCTTGGGGTTCATGGTATCCCACAGAGGAATAGAAGTTAATCCAGAAAAGGTTCGGGCAATCATGGAGTTGGAACCACCGAAGACGATCAAAGACGTGCAAAGACTGAACGGCAAAGTTGCCACCCTGAACAGGTTCGTCTCGAAAGCAACGGACAAATGTCTACCCTTCTTCAGAATACTAAGAAAATCATTCGAGTGGACGGAAGAATGCCAGAAGGCCTTTGAAGAGTTGAAAAAATACCTCACATCCCCACCATTGCTCAGCCCCTCCAGACCAGGAGAAGAACTTTACCTTTACTTAGCTGTTTCACAAGCGGCGGTCAGCGCAGCATTGGTAAGAGAGGAAGACGGATCTCAAAGACTTGTCTATTTTATAAGTCGGGCGTTTCGAGGAGCAGAAGAGAGGTATCCACAAATAGAAAAGTTAGCCTTCGCATTGGTAACTGCGGCAAGAAAGCTAAAGCCGTATTTCCAAGCCCATACTATCATAGTCCTGACAAACCAACCCCTGAGAAGAGCCTTGGGTAGCCTTGAGGCAGCAGGACGAATGGCCTTGTAGGCAATTGAGATGAGTGAATTTAACATACAATATCGCCCACAAACTGCAATTAAAGGGCAAGCTGTGGCAGACTTCATTGCCAAATTCGCGCAATCGGAAGGTAAGGGGGCCGAAGTAGCCGCGCAGTGGAGCATCTACACGGACGGATCGTTAAACAAAAAGGCAGGAGGAGCTGGTGTTGTCATCCAAACCTCGGAAGGGGATAAAATCGAGTGCATGATTCGACTCGACTTCCCCACAACCAACAACGAGGCCGAATATGAAGCGCTGGTAGCGGGACTAAACCTCGTAAGAGCAGCAGGTGCTGAAAACGTAGTGGTACACTACGACTCCCAGGTTGTAATACGTCAGATCGACGGCAGCTATGAGTGCAAGAGTGAGAGGATGAAGAAGTACTTGGAAAAAGTCAAGAATCGAATTGGCAACCTCGAAGTCAGATTCGTTCAAATCCCAAGGGAGGAGAACGATTGTGCCAACCGTCTGACAAAGGCAGCCTTTGCTGAACTTATGCTAGTCCCCGATCAGGTATTATCGTTTGTCCAAATTTCCTCAATTATTGATGACGGAACAAAAGTGCAGGAGGTGAATTCTGAGAACAATTGGACTACGCCATTAATAGCCTACCTGAAGACGGGCACACTACCAGACGGAAAAGATGCAACCAGAAAACTGAAAGTCCAAGCCTCACGATTTGTGCTGATTAATAATGTCTTATACAAAAAGGGATTCTCACAATCGTACCTGAGGTGTTTGGGTCACGAGGAAGCAAACTACGTAATGAGAGAAGTCCATGAGGGTATCTGTGGAAACCATTCAGGGGCACAATCCTTAGTGCACAAATTGATCCAAACAGGGTACTATTGGCCTACAATGCAAAAGGACGCGCAAGCTTACGTCAAGACTTGTGACAAATGTCAGAGGTTCAGTAATCTGATCAGGCAACCAACTGAGGAACTGACACCCATGATGGCCCCTTGGCCCTTCGCACAATGAGGAATAGACATCATGGGCCCCTTCCCGATAGCGGTAAAGCAACTAAAATTTCTGGTAGTTGGTATCGACTACTTCACCAAGTGGGTGGAAGCAGAGGCCCTAGCCACTATCACGGAGAAAAATATTCGAAACTTTGTTTGGAGGAATATTATCTGTAGGTACGGGATACCAAAAGTGCTTGTCTCCGACAATGGAAAACAGTTCGACAACAGCGCATTTAGGGACTTCTGTTCGGAGCTGGGTATTAAGAATCATTACTCTTCGCCTGCGCACCCACAGGCCAACGGACAAGTCGAGGTCACGAACCGGTCCTTGCTCAAGATAATCAAGACCCGGCTTGAGGGGGCAAAGGGCATCTGGCCTGACGAACTACCAAGCGTCTTATGGGCATATCGTACTACAATAAGAACACCTACTGGAGAAACGCCGTTTCGGCTAGCCTATGGAAGTGATGCTGTCATCCCAGCAGAGGTAGGGCTTGCGAGCTATCGGGTGGAGAACTACAACGAGGATAAGAACGAAAAGGCCTTGCGGCTTCAGCTAGACTTGGTGGACGAGGTTCGGGCTACAGCAGAGCAGAGGTTGGTGCGATACTAGAACCTCATGGCAAAATACTACAACTCTAATGTCAGACATAGAGACTTCCAGATCGGAGATCTTGTGTTACGGAAGGTAATGGGAGCTGCTAGAGATCCTTCGCAAGGAAAGCTTGGCCCCAACTGGGAAGGACCGTACAGGATCTCATTTGGCAGAGAAAAGGGACCTACCACCTCGAAACTCTGGACGGACAGAAGCTACAACACCCATGGAACATGGAGCACCTACGGAGATACTACCATTAGAGACAACATGAAGAGCATCGACGTTCCCCAACTTTCCAGTTTATTACTGAGTTTTTATTAGTTTTTACCTCGAACAATTTTTTCTATTATTTAGTTTTGCCATCGCTAGTTTTTACTTCAAACAATTCTACAAGTGCCTTTTTAAGCCTAAGGAGGCAGGTACCTTTTTCTTCTACATGGTTTTCTTTCAATAAGAGAAATATTCAAACACTACTGTGTTTTTCCTACTTAATCAAACTAAGTCCACAAGATGGACGGATCATCCCAAGAGGATGAAAAATTCAAATGAAGTCCACAAGATGGACGGATCATCCCAAGAGGATGAAAAATTCTAAGTCCAAAAGTGGACGGATTAAACTAAGTCCACAAGATGGACGGATCATCCCAAGAGAATGAAAAATTCAAAGTCCACAAGATGGACGAATCATCCCAAGAGGATGAAAAATTCCAAGTCCACAAGATGGATGGATCAAACTAAGTCCACAAAGCGGACGGATCCTACAGAGTCCACCAAGTGGACGGATCCTACAGTCCACAAAGTGGACGAATCCTACAGTCCACGAAGTGGACGAATCCTACAGAATCCACCAAATGGACAGATCCTACAGAGTCCACCAAGTGGACGGATCCTACAAAATCCACAAAGTGAACGGATCTTACGAAGTCCATAAAATGGACGGAGCTAAGTCCATAAAGTGGACAGATCTCGCCCCCTGATGGTGAAAATTTACCCAAAGTCCATAAAATTTACCCAAAATTTACAGCATAGACGGATGAAATCAACACCACGTCCAAAAATGGACGGATCGTCCTAAAATTTAAGCCACAAGCCCAAAAGGGAACGGGTATAAACTAGTTATAAAAAGGGGCGACATCAACCACAAAACAAACAAAAAGGCGAACGGATGCAAAATATTAAAACAGATCAATGTAGAGAATAGACTGATAATATAAAAACCCTCGAAGGGAAAAACGTCTACATATGAAGGAGGAATAATAAACTGTTCTCCAAATATTCTTACATACAATAAGAAAAATATAAGTAAAATTAATCTACGTCGGGGGCCTCCTTTCCTTCGTCATGAAGGGCTTCCTTTCCTTCGTCATGACGGGCTTGACCATCCTTTAGGTTGCTCTCAACCACTACCTGGTCGAGAGGGGCATTGACGGGTGCATTCTCCCCAAAGAGCTCGTCCGTATCTTCAGATTGAATAGGACGGACGGACGTTTGCTCGGGTGCATTGATGCTGACGGACGACAAGTCCAGCTAAGTATGCAAATCCTTCACTTGGCGGACGGCCTCGTCAAAACCGTCGTCATACGAGACTCCAAGCTCATTCAAAAGGGCATCGGAGTCTCAATACTCAAGAATGGCAGTTTCCTTGGCCTGACGAAGCTCTTTATCTTTATCTTCAATAACTTTCTTCAGCTCCTTCGTCAGCTTGTAGAGTCGGTTACTTGCCTCCTCAGCCATCTTGAGTTTCTTCTCTTGGACAACCTTCCAGGCTTTAAGCTCGACTAGCTCACCCTCCGTCACCTTTGCCTTCTCCCTTATGCGGCCCAAGGTCGTCTTATGGTTCAAGCACCGTCCCATCAAACCTTTCATCATAACCATGGCCTGAAGGATGGGAAATAATTTAAGAGTCAAGCAGTCATAAATAGAGACGGATTAAAAAGAGACAGATAAAAGATAGACGGATAAAAGGTAGACGGGTAAAGATTACCTGAGCAACGCTAAATAAACCCGTCTCGCCCATTGCCTCCGTTGAATGGTTACTCAAGTCTTCATAATCCTCGGAGGTGATGATGGAAGAGAGTTGCTCCAATGCATACTTGGGATCGTCTCGAAGAAGGGACGGAGGCTTCTTAAGGTTGGTGGACGGGCCCTTCATAAGGCCTTTGCCGGCCCCATGTTTTGCTGGAGTGATGATCTTTACGCCCTCAGCCATTAGCCCTATGACGGGCTCCAAAGATACCTTGGGCTTTTTTGGTGGACGTTCTCCTTTGGACTGCTGTTTTCTCTTCACAGATGGGTTGCTTGTATCTGTCTCCTTGGGATCAACAGCACCGACCCCCCTATTCTTGGCAGCATTCACCTTTATGATTGACCTCCTCTTTGCATCGTCCATTTCTGTAAAGACGGATGGACAAAATTAACTCCCTTAGCAAATATCAGCCGTTCTAACAGTATTAGGACGACATACTTACGCTGACAGATCCTTGTTTCGTATTTTGTCGCTGCCTCTGTTGGTGCAGGACCGTCACAGTACCAATGGATGGTGTCGAGATTGACTAACTTAGCCCAAGTCCTCTCTTTCGGCGTAGTCTTTTCAAAAATGTTTTCAAGGAAACTATACTCCTCAATGTTAACTTGTGGACGCCATCGAACTGCAAAGAAGAGGACGGTTAAAATATGTTGTAATAAAATTAAAGTGAACGGTTGAGTACAAAGTCACCACAAATTAGGACAGATACATACCAACTGGAGACAGTATGCCCCAGGTAGTGTCGACGGGCATATGTTCAATGTCACTTGGACGACACATCCACTCGTCACCCTCTAAGAAAAAGTAGCGACTCTTCCAGTCTCTGTTGGAGTCTGGGGTTGCATATATTACCTTTAACAACGGGCTCCTAGGTACAAAACTATATATCCCCCTGGATTTGTCAATTTCATCTGGACGGTAGCAGTGAAGGAACTCTCGCACTGTCAACCTCCTTGCTCCATCTGACCAAGCGCCATACAGGATCTCCATCGCTATGAAGACCCTCCAGGCATTGGGGGATATTTGGTTGACGGACAAACCCAGATGCTTGAGTAACTCACGATGAAGGGAGCTCAGTGGAAACCTAAGTCCTGCCTTCAACATTTGCTCGTACACCCTAACACCTTCTACCCCTTCATAATAGCATTTCTCTGACGTAAATGGTAGACGGATGGGAATGTTATCTGGGATCTGATAATTAGCCCTAAGTGTTTTGAAGTGAGTCTCCTTGATGGTCGACGTAAAATCATTTACCGTCCACTCTGGAAGCATGATGAACTTCCTTGGTCCATCAGCTCCTATGACGGGTTCTATTTGTTGATCTTCACCGTCACCATAACTTTCCTCTGGTTCAGCCAACTCCATGTCTTCATTTGTTGAGGACGGAGAAGAGGCAGACGGACTCCTATCCTCGCTTGGACTATCTTGGTCACTATGACCTGACGGGTATACCTCCTCATAGTCCGCCCCGTCACGGACAACTGATTGATTACTTGACGCACTAGACATTGCCTACAAGTGATGACGAAACCTAAGATTCTGACGGGTCTAAGAATGTGTGATGAAGTTAGAAAGCTTGAAGATATTAATCCAACGATGGAGAGATTAGAAAGAGTGTACTTACCAATTTGTATGTGAACGGAGGAAAGGTGCTGATGACGGATCTAAACGAATGAACCAAGGAGCTTCTGACAAGAGTGACGGATTGTGCTCTGACAATTCTATTCTCTGAGAAATGGACAAATGAGAGGTAAGGATTGTGGTATTTATAAAGGAGGTGCACGGAAGGCGAAGCGACGCCTCGGTCCAAGATAATGACCAATGAAAGAACGACATGTGTCATGCTTCATTAATTGCCAATCTGTCAGGATATGAAACCGTCAATCCATTGGCCTCTGAACCGTCACCCCATTTTTGATCATGAATCGTCACCCCACATGTCCCTAAAAATGATGACGGACCTATGGGGTGAGGGGGCAACTGAAGAGGGAAATTCCAGACAGATTGAAATGGGCCTAACAGATCATCTTCAATGGGCTGGTATTGGACGGGCCCGATGGCGGAACGGTCTGTTAAGAGCGGATCCAGCATGAACGGACCATGACGGGTCCGAATACCCACTCAGCCCTGTGAAAACCCTAGATACGAAATACTTGCGGCGCACGTTAAAGAATCCCAGGATCAAGGGAATTCGAGCACTAAATGGATTCTGAAAGATCCACGCCATTAATAAAGATTTTCCTCACAAAGGAAATATCTTGGGCCGCACATTTAGGAGTGTCGAGGAGGATTCCTAGAAGAAAAGACTTTCTCACCAAAGAAGAGATGCCAACCCCCTACTACTATAAAAGTCTCAATACCCTCACAATCACGAGGTACGCATAATTTACCCTCTCTAGCACTCTAGAGTTGTGAGAATATTTCTGACTTAGCCTTCAGAGGGTATTTGGCCGGCACCACACCGGTGCTCTATGTGAGGTTTCTCTTCTTCGTATTGTGCAGGTTCACGTTCGAGCGAGTAGGTATCGTGTAGCTCACTGGTGAATTTCTCGGCCTCATTAATAATAATAATACATATCAAAGATAGCAATTTAGACCAAATGTTTTTCATTTTTTTAATAGCCAGACTTCAAAGTCATACTCATGAAAAGATCGATGGAAACATCACAATAAAGATTTTAATACTTTTATTGAATAAATTTTAAATGATTTTTTCCCTCCTCAAATTTGACACCTTTCTTTTTAAGGGGGTCATAGATTTCATAGTAAGCTTTTTTATTTGAGTAGTGTTACAGTTACAAACTATTTTACAATATCTTTACAAATTGTTGATGTGACCAACTTCTTATTAGTTTTCATCTTGACCCACCATTAACATCATTTTTTTATTTACTAATAATGACTCACCATATTAGCAGTTTGTAAATTTTTTTTGTAAAAAAAGTTGTATCTCTATCATTACTCTTTTTATTTTCACAATCCACATGAACTAACTAACTTCAATCTTTTCAAAGAAAATGCGTATACACTACAGTCAAATGGTCATGGAACCAAAAATTTTATAAATCAAAATAAATTAAAAGACAATACAATATGGATTGAGTTAAAGTTGCCTTTGATTTAATTTTTAACAATATCATATATATCTTTAAATGAATTTTTATTAGATGAATGTATTTTTTTGACAGATCTATCACTAGATTATATCATCTTCTTATACTCTTTAGAGATACAAAACATGAGTTTATAGATTGAATAACATATAGAGGCACACTTTAACTTAAAAGACCTAAGCCCAATGGGTATGTGTTCAATTATGTTATATTAACTACTTATTCTTCATCTACCATTTATCCTCCAAAAAAAAAAAAAAGTTTACTCATTTTTCTCATCATTATTCAATGATGTTTATAATATTTAAGTAGATATACCCATCATGTTTATAATATTTAAGTAGATATATATATATTTAAATTTAATATATTTTTTTTCTTCCAAATAACATAGTTATTAATTTCAGGTCATCTTAATGTTTTGTAAATATAGAGGGTATAAGAAAACAATATAATCCAAAAATAGATTTAAAAAAAAAAAAAAACACACCCAATAAAAAGTTATTCTTTTTTGTGAAGACAAAAAAAATAATAATAATAATAATAATAATTCAGTGATGTAACATTCACAAAAATTACATACTCATTCTTCTTTTCTCACCCAAACATATACCTCTCTCTCTCTCTCTCTCTCTCCCCTACATATTTTCTAATAAGACTCACTAGAAAGTTCCCTAGGAGACCCCTTATAACCTCAATTGCTCCAAAATTTTAAGGCAAAATTCTAAAATTTTAGTTTATTTTATTATTATTATTATTATTTTTTATTTTTTATTTATTTTTTTATGTTGAAACATATGAATTTGGTTCAAGCTACACATGGTGAGACGCCATAGTGATCATTTAAATTAAATTTTAAGATAGAATTTTCTTAATTTGATCAACTAAAGTTTCAAACTTTTGTTAAAAAAAGAAAAACCTAACTTCTAACCATATTCCAGATCATTTTTATATAGCACAGATTTAGAGATATAAAAGGGTTGAACGTAAACGAAGCCTCTAGAATCAACTAGTGTTGCTGAAGAAACATCAGATAACAGTGAAGTAGATGCAGATTTACTTTTAGTTTCATCGGGTAACAATGTTCTATTGGAATCTTGAGTTTTAGATTTAGCATGCTCATATCATATGACTCCAAAGAAAGGTTGGTTTGACACGTATAAGCCTTACAATTGTGGTATGGTCCAAATGGGTAATGATGCTACATGCCTGGTTATTGGGATTGGTACCGTGAAGATCAAGATGTTTGATGGAGTTGTGAGAGTTTTTAGTAATGTTAGACATGTTCTAGATCTTAGAAAGAATTTAATTTCTTTAGGAGTATTGGATGATTTGGGCTATTCATACTCATCAAATGGTGGAATCATGAAGATTACCAAAGGTGCTTTGATGGTGATGAAGGGACAGAAAGTAAACACGCTTTACAGATTGATTGGGAACACAATTGTAGGAAGAGTTGCAATCATCACTCGGGTGGAGTCCAGCACTGATGACACAAAATTATAGCATATGCGACTTAGCCATATTAGTGAACGTGGTATGTTAGAGTGGCACAAGAGAAATTTATTGATCGAAGGGGGTGAAGCCATGCAAGCTGGACTTCTACAAGTATTGTGTGTATGGGAAGCAACATAGAGTAAGGGTGTTCTTGACTGCATTCATTCAGATGTTTGGAGTCTAGTATTAGTTTCTTCTCATAGCGGTGCTTAGTATTTCGTTGGTTTCATTGATGATTACTCTAGAAAGGTATGAATTTATTTTATGAAGTATAAGTCTGATGTGTTTGGCATATTTAAAAAGTGAAAACCACAAGTTGAAAATCAGACTGGCAGGAAAATAAAATACCTTAGAACAGATAATGGACTAGAGTATAGAAATAAAGAATTCATAAGATTTTGTGAATTAGAAGGTATTACTTGTCACTTCACAGTTAAAGGAACTCCAAAGCAGAATAGGGTTGCAGAGAGAATGAACAGAACCTTAACAGAAAGAGCCAGATGCATGAGATTGAATGCAAGGTTGCCTAAGGTGTTCTGGGCAAAGACACTTAACAAAGCAAGCTTCATTATTAATAGATCTCCATCATCAGCCATTGATTTCAAGATTTCAAAAGAGGTTTGGTTAGGTGGACCAGTTGATTATTCGAGTCTAAAAATCTTTGGTTTTCCAGCTTATGTGCATGTGCAGAGTGGAGAACGTTGTAAATTGGATTCAAAGTCAAGAAAATGCATATTTCTTGGTTTTGAAAAAAGGTGTTAAAGGCTACAGGCTTTGGGATCCAATCTCAAAGAAAACGGTGACCTGCAAAGATGACATATTTGATGAAGCCTTTATGTTGAAACAGGATAAAGTAAAGACATGTGATGATAGTTCAAAAGAGAAATTAATTGTTGAAGTGGAGTTTGATGAGAATAGTTCACCCAGTAATAAGGGCTAGTTTTGAATCTCATCAATAGTGAAACTGCAACTTTTATGACCTTATATATGGCTAATTAAAATTAATAATGAGCTTTTTTTTTTTAACTAAACAACTACTACTTTGCAATTTAAATGCTTTTTTTTTTTTTTTACCAAATACAAATTCTTTTGATAGATACAATAAAATTTTAAATTTATAGCGTCCATTCTATGATAATTGCTTTTTATCATCATGTCAAGATATTAGTTTTTAGTATAAACGAGTTTCGAACCCCATATCTCTTATGAGTCTTGTTAACAGGTGCCCTCATCATGTCAAGATATTAGTTTTTAGTGTAAATGAGGTTCGAACCCCATATCTCTTATGAGTCTTGTTAACAGGTACCCTCAAGGTATTTGTTAATGATCCATTATAAGAAAGTTTTAATACCTCTTTTAAAGGAAATATAAAAAAAAATAACTATAAAAAAAGTTAATTGTTTTTTTTTTCGTTTTCCATAAAAAGTTTCTAAAAATATTTTTTAAACTAATGCCCTTAAGACATCCAATAACCTTTCCCATTTCTTATTCAACCACAATAGATTTTACTAGTTGAATTAAATAGAACTCACAATCAAATGCAACTTTAATGTTGTTGATGTGGTAAAAATTAATCAATTTATTTCAAAATAAATATATAAGATTTTTAAAAACTTGATAAAGTTACCTAAAATCTTAATCCATTAGTGACAAACCGAATGGGACAACACGGCACTTTTCAGTGTGAATGTTATGGCTAATTAAATAACACATATCTTGTTTCGCAAAAAAAAAAAAAATAACACATATCTTTGTCAGAATTTTAGAGGCTGTTTGGCCAGCTTTTTTTGGTCACTCAATTTTCGTCACTCAATTTCTGTCACTCATCACTCATCACTCATCACTCAATACTCATCACTCATCACCCATTACCCATCACTTAATACCCGTTTGGCACATCACTAAAATGCAATCACTCAATATTTTTCACACTATTTTGTGGGCCCAGCTCTGTCAGCCACTGCAGCCTCTTTTTTTTTTTTTTTTTTTTTCACTGGGTTCTGTGAGTTTCCCAGTGAAAAAAAAAATGAAAGAGGAAGAAACCCAGGACGGTACCGAACCCAGGTGAAAAAAAAAAAAAAAATGAAAGAGGAAGAAACCCAGGGACGGTACCGAACCCAGGGGAAAAAAAAAAAAAAAAAAAAAAAAAAAAGAAGAAGAAGAAAGAAAGAAAGAGGGACGGTGAACCCAGGTGAAAAAAAAGAGAAAAAAAAAGAAAGAAAGAAGGAAGAACCCAAAAGACAAAAAAGAAAAGAAAAAAAAAAAGAGAAAAGAAGATAAAGAGGGAGCAAAAATCTGACTGTGGGCCCGGCTATGTAATGTTATTTACAAATTTGCCATTGAAAACTGAAAACTGAAAACTGAAAACAGCCAAAAGTTGTTTTCAGTTTTCATAACTCATAACTCAAAAAGTAGAGAATTGAGTATTGGAAACAGAGTTATGGAAATTGAGTATTGGTGCAGGCAAACGAGTATTTTGCTATGGGTCCCACCGTTTTTGAGAATTGAGTTATGAAAACTGAGAATTGAGTCATGAAAATACTCAATCCAAACAGCCTCTTAACTTTTAACTTTTAAGGGACCACGTTTTTTCACATCCAATTTAGACTCTCTCTCTCATATTTATTTGGTTGCAATCATATTTATTTTGATAGTGAGATAGCAGGTTGTATCGAAAACCTTTGGGATAATTACACTTTACCCTCCTATGATTTGTCTACTCGTGATTTAAATTTTGACATTTTACTCACCTGTGATTCTTACCGTTATTGTGCCGTAATTCACCTCTATTAAAATTAAGGGTAAATCGGTATTTTTGCTCAAGTTTCATGTCTCTTTCCTCCCAAAACAAAAAATAGCACAAAAATGCAAGAAAAAGAATATCAAAAAGTGATATTTGTCTCTCTCTCCATTCACACAAATCTTGAACATGAAGAAAATACCAAAAGAAAAAAAAAAAAACCCAGATCAACCTACACAAGATCACTGACTTAATGACTCAGATTGTCCAGTTTCTAAGCAAGAATAATGCATCTTTCACTGTTAACATTTACCCTTTCCTAAGTCCTTATGGTAATGACAATTTCCCAATTGACTATGCCTTCTTTGATGGAGTAAGCCAGCTCGTCGTTGAACGAAGAACGAAGGACAGAGTGCTCAAATATTCTCTTTTCCAACATTTCTCATACACACAAATTCAACTAAATACAAAAAATTTCATCCCAAACATCTCCAAATCCAGTAAATCAAAACCTAACCAAATCAATAATAAAACATCTAAATTATCCAAAATAACCAACAAAGCTATAAACTTCACAATCAAACCCCTAGATTTCTCTCTCTCTCTCTCTCTCTCTCTCTCTAACCGTTGGATGTCTCCCTCTCTCAATCAAGCTTTATCTCTTGGTTCAAGCCATTACCACCGCATCTGACGGCTGAAAACCCAAATCACAGGTTGAACATTGATTACACCACCGCTACCGCCACCATCGGCCGAAAACCCAGATCTTTAAGGCTCTCTCGATTCAAGCTCTTGATTTATGGTCCTCTCTCCTCTCTCTCTCTCTCTCTCTAACTCATCATCTTTGTCTCCCTCTTTAAACCCATGGTTGAAAACCCAAATTGGTAGTGATTGGGTGGGAATGAAGTGAGCGGAGCACAGAACTCAAAGGTCTTGCTGTTGTTCAGCATGCAGAGCGGCTCGATCAAGTGGTCGTGGAGGTCCTAGAGGCGGATGAAGTCACCTATAATCTTTTTCATTCTTATAATCTAAATTTTTGACTTTATCTGTGTTTGAAATAGCTGTGTAAAAGTCAATTTCTTTTTGGGTTTGTCTCATATTTTACATACCCAGATGAGTTTGGCCTTGTGGGTCTTCTTTATTTGGATAAATTTCCTGTTTGTTGACATGAATTCCCCAAAGTTTGTTAGGATGGCTTCTACCAGTCAAATTCGGCTTCTACATGACTTGTGTTGTCAGATTGAGAGATGAGGGGAAAGAAACAGATGAAAATTGATATTCACCCAAAAAAGGAGAGAGGGATTAAGAAGATAAATTTAAGATTTAGAGCAACTACAAAGTAACTTTATTCATGTTGTCTGTCTCACTCATGAGTTGAGGAGTGTTTTGATCCGTTTGGCCTTTTGTTTTTTACATAATATGTGTTAGAGTAACGGTGAGGGAGAGGTAGGTTACGACATAGTAACGGTGGGAATCACAGGTGGGTAAAATGTCAAAATTTAAACCACGGGTAGGCAAATCAAATTAGAGACAAATCACAAGTGGGTAAAGTATAATTATCCCAAAACTTTTTTATTTGTTCTGTAAAGCAACATTTTCTACTTACATTTTCTACCACTAAAAAGTAATTTTTCTTAAAGACCGGGGGTTTGGCCTTTTGTTTTATTTTTATTATATATTTTATTCCCTACCATTACCATTATCAACTTTGGATGAATATTAAATGACAATTACAAAGTTTTTATACAATTCTCCCTTCTTTTAGATAGTTTTAATTTATGACATCCGCTCTTGATGATAACTCTTTATCATTAGAACAAGACATTAATTAGTTTTTGATGTAGGCGAGGATTGAGTCTCAGATCTCTTATTCAACTATTATAGACTTTACCAATTCACTTAAGAGGCAACAAATTTGTTCAGCAAGAGAAGATAAATGAAAAGACAATAAATTTTTTTATTGCATGCTTAAAAAATTAAAATCACCAACGTGTGTCCACGAAATATTACTATCTATCTATGTCCAAGTGGATGGAGAGGAACATGCATACTCTTTTGATAGGGCCTTTATTTTTGATAGGGAGAGGAACATGCATGCTCATCCTTATAATAATTTATATAAGTTTTTGATTTATAGGTGAAGATAATTTAATAAGGAACAAGATGAAAAAAATGATCTTGGATTATATGGTAGTTTGCAGCCCTAATATATGGGCCCAAGAAATCAAAGTAGTCAATATCGTATCGGATTAGTTGTACCGGTCAATACTCATTTGAAATGTATTGGATTAAATGCATAGATATATATATATATATATATATCTAAATTTAAAATTTTTACATTATTGCTAATTAATAGGAAAAAGGAACCATGATAAGTATAAGGTGCCTCCCCTTTGAGGACAAGAATTCACCATATTTACAGAAATTCACAAGAATTCTCCAATTTGCTACGTGAAGAATTCGATCGAATTCTTGGCTTAAATGTATTGTGGAGACAAATTTGTTGCAACCCTTTAGCAACTTTGTGTGAAGAAAAATATTGTCTTAAATGTGTTGTGGAGACAAATTTGTTGTAAACCTTTAGCAACTTTGTGTGAAGAAAAATATTGTCTTAGATAGAAATTTTATCATGCCTCTAAGCCATCAAATTTGCTTGTTTCATCTGTTTCTTTTATTGTTATTCTCATTATTTTTCCTACACCCATTGCTTGAGCCTAGTAAGAGTAGTTATTGCCATCAAGGATGACTTAAATGGGGTGAGAGAACTCATGGATAATGAAATCTCAAATGCAAAACCAAGTCTCTGATGGTTGTATAAGAGATCTGGGGTTCAATCCCTGCCTACACCAAAAACTGATTGGTGTCTTGGTCTGATGATAAAGAGCTATCATCAGGAACTGATGCCATAAGTTGAAACTCTCTCTCTCAAAAAAAAAAAAAAAAAGTCAACCTTAGAAGAAAGTGGATAGAAGTATATGGTTAAATAATTAAATTTACCATTTCTTAACCGTTTAAGTTTTTGAGACAATTCGTAATTTAACATGGTATTAGATCAAAAGATCCTGAGTTTGATCGTTATCTCCTTCATTCTACCTCCATTTAAAATCTCATGTATTTAAGTTAAAAAAAAAATCTCATGTAGTGGGCCCTCACTTATTAAAAGTTTGAATTAATTCACATGTAAAGAGAGTTAGAAGTATATAATTAAATAATTAAATTTACCATTTTTTAATAACTTAAACTTTTGAGACAATCAGTAATTTAATAAATTAAAGTAAATTGTCAAAGTCAATGCTAGAGGTTCAAAAAGAAATACATAACTTTGGAGAAAATCATAGATATACATAACCTTGGATCGGAACGAAGTTATACTTTTTTATGAGTTGTAGAAACCTTCTAGGATGGTTATATATTTTAGTTGAATATATGGGACTAACTTATCAAATTCCTATATATGTTACTTGGTTGTACACTTGTAACTACTTAGTCACATGATAATATCTCATATAGATGTATTTCTATTTCCTAGATGATGGTCAAATACGTACTGGGTCAATATGCTCACTACCCTACAATGAACAAAAACAGATAATCTGATAAGAGAGATGAATTTTGGAGCAAATGTTGTTTTTAGAGTGGGGTTGGTTATTAGAATTTAGAAAGAGATAAGACTGGGCAACCTTGGATTCATAATTATTGTATATACCTGGTCACCGGGCGGCGTTACATTTTTTCGTTGTTTATTATAAACTCTACCTTGTCAGTCAAAAAAAGGTTAAACCTGGTCATCGGGCGGCGTTACCCCTGACCTGGCCAAATATATATATATATACACACACACACACATATACATATAATTTTTAATAATTTTTTTTGAGCCCTAAAATAAAATTTTGAACTCCTTGACATTAAATTTTGTTTAAATCTAGTTGATATAAATTTGAATTTGATCATTTTAATGCTACTTTCACAATAATTTAACAATAAAGGTTAAGCGGCAAGTTGTAACTGGTTTTTATTAGGACTCACAACAAAGATCACTTTTTCCTATCTTTTACAACTTGTCACTTAGGTTTTGTTGTGAAAGTGTTACGTCAATAGTACTACTCTTAAAATATTTAATTTTATGAGAAAGAAATAATAAAAATTCAAATTTTTGCTCATTCGTTTAAAAAAAAAAACTTTCTTTTTTTCCAGGACTTTAGCTTACTTTTCCATTGACAGTAGAATATAGTTTTTTTTCTCTGCACTTTTCTTCTTCATCAACAAAAAAGTAAACCACTGTTACAATCAACAAATCTGTATTCTTTCCTCATTCTCTCTATCTTTCTTTTTCCCTTCTATGTTTTCTTAATTTTTCTCTCAATTTGATCAAGTAGTTTGATAAATGCTCTATAGATTTTCAAATCCAAGAAGTCTTTTAGTGCTAAATCCAATTCCAAGAGACTAACCACGTGTATGGTTAGGAAGTCATACACTTTAAATGTAAAAACTTATATCAATTTTTTTTTTTCTTAATTTCACATTTACCATTAGTCCAACTCCAAGAGACTCCCAATCAAAAAAAAAAAAAAACTCCAAGAGACTAACCACATGTATGATTAGTTATTTAATTATATTTGTTTATGCATTCAAGGGTTGTTGTCTTACCGATATTTATACTAAATTATATTTAGAATACTATTTTTGATCATTGTATAATGTATATAATATGGAAGTTGTACATATAAAAAAAATTAATTATTTTATTTTTTTACTTGACCCCCATGACAAATTCCTATCTCCACCATTGCTGACCCCCCTTAAAAAAAAATCTTGGAGTCGCCAATCACGCCTGTATTGATATAATTTTGGGCACATCATCCCTCTTATCTGAAATCATAGAAAAAGATTTTGTTATTATCTGTTAAGAATTGAGTTTGAAGCACAAAGAAAACAAAAATGAGACAGTAAAATTTTTGGGAATTCTAGAAAAAAGATTCTCATTTCTTAGATAGTAATACTAAAATCAAAGGGAAAAAAAATAGAAGAATAAAAACTAATAATAATAAACATGTTTTTTTATAAAATAATAATACTATTAGTAGAGGAAAAGTTTATTTTCGTTAGATAGGTATTATAAAAGAATGAGAATAATTGACAAATAAAGATGGAGCATTAGAATGCAGATAAAGAAAAAGGTGGTGTATATTAGGAGTAAAATGGTGACACTTAAAATATTGAAAAAGAAAAAAAAAAAAAAAAAGAAGGGAAAAAAGAAGAAGTTTCTTACGATGGAATTTTTTAAAATAAAAAAGTTGAGATCAATAAAACGTAAAATAAAAGCAAGTTAAAAGAGAGAGAGAGAGAGAGAGAGAGAGAGTAATATGAAGGAGAAGCGTGAATTGCAATAGGATAAAAAAAGAAAAAAAGAAAAAGAAAAAGAAAAAGAAAGTAAAAAGGAGAGGCGTGTATTGCACTAGGATAAAATAATTGGGAAAAAGAAAGAAAGGAAGAAAAAAGTTAATATTAGCAATTAAGCTCTATTTAAAGAAGTTGATAAGAATAATTAAGTTGAAATTTTCAATCTAAAAAATTATTACAATTTAGTGCAGCTACTTTGACATGTTTTGTTTTTCTTTCATCCCAAATCCCATTTTAACGATAAAAGTTGGCCAATTGAAAATTTGAAAGTCAGGAAGGATTGGACACTGCACATTAATTCCTAAAGGCTTCTAAGCCCAACAACGGCAAGCCCAAAGCCAAACTCAGGCAAAGCCCAAGACCAAGGTGAGGACACCATGTTTGCATTGTTTTCAAGACTTAACATCACTAGTACTAGGGGTAGCAAATGGGCGGGTTGGGTCATAAATAGGTTGAGTGTGTAATTACCCATTTATCCATTTATGACCCGTTTATATATAAATTAATTATCCATTACCAACCAAACCCATTTAATTAGTAACCCACCCATTTAACCCAATATGACTCAAATACTTTTAAAACTACGTGAATACCCTTTTGACCTCCAAAATTACCAAAATACCCTTAAATACCTAAAATGATAAAAATACCCCTATACTTCCAAAATTACCAATATACCCTTAAACATCCAAAATTATCCTCAAAATCTTTAAAATAAGCAAAATACCCATGAAACCTCTAAAATGACCAAACTACTCCCAATATCTCTAAAATCACAATATATGCTTAAAACCCACTAAAATGACCAAAATACCTTCAAAATCTTTAAAATGACCAAAATATCCCCTAAAACCCAAAAAATGACCAAAATACCTCCGAAACCTAAAAATTACCAAAATACCTCCAAAACCTAAAAATGACCAAAATACTCCCAAAACCCAAAAAATTACCAAAATACTCCCGAAACCCAAAAAAATGACTAAAATACCCTTGAAACCTAAAAATGACCAAAATACTTCCAAAACCAAAAAATGACCAAAGTACTCTCAAAACCCAAAAAATGACCAAAATACCCCCGAAACCTGAAAATGACCAAAATACTTCCAAAACCCAAAAAATGACCAAAATAATCCTGAAACCCAAAAAATGACCAAATAATCCCGAAACTTAAAAAATGACCAAAATACTCTCGAAACCAAAAAATGACCAAAATAACCCCCAAAACCCAAAAAATGACCAAAATACCCCCCGAAATCCAAAAAATGACCAAAATACCCCCGAAACTAAAAAAATGACCAAAATACCCCCGAAACCCAAGAATGACCAAAATAAGCCTGAAACTCAAAAAAATGACAAAAATACCCCTGAAACCCAAAAATGACCAAAATACCCGCGAAACCCAAAAAATGACCAAAATACCCGCGAAACCCAAGAATGAACCAAATACCCTCGAAACTCATAAAATGACCAAAATACCCCCGAAACCCAAAAATGACTAAAATACACTTGAAACCTAAAAATGATCAAAATACCCCAGAAACCTAAAAATGACCAAAATACCCCCCAAAACCCATAAAATGACCAAAATACCCCCGAAACTCAAAAAATACCAAAATACCCCTGAAACCTAAAAATTACCAAAATACTTTTTAACCCTAGAAATTTACTGAAATAACCAAAAAATCTAAAAATTATTGAAATAAACCTAAAACTAAAAGATGACATAAATGCCCTCGTAACCTAAAAAATGAATTAAATACCCTTAGAATCTAAAAGATTATCAAAATAACCCCGAAATCTAAAAAATTACCAAAATTTCCTCGAAACCTAAAAAATTACTAAAATTCCCTTGAAACCTATAAAATGACTGAAAGACTCTTAGAACCTTTAATTTGTCAAAAATATCCAAAATACCCTAAACCTCTATTTTAGTAATTTTAGATGTTTCTGGTGTATTTTGATCATCTTACATGTTTAGCGGTATTTTCGTCATAATTTGGGTTTCAGGGTTTTTATCGATCATTTTTTTTAGGTTTTGGGGTTATTTTGGTCATTTTTTAGGTTTTGGGGGTATTTCGATAATTTTTTAGGTTTCAAGGTATTTTGGTAATTTTTTCAGGTTTTGGGGGTATTTTAGTCATTTTATAGGTTTTAGAGGTGTTTTGGTCATTTTATAGGTTTCCGGGTATTTTAGTCATTTTTTAGGTTTTAGAGGTATTTTGGTCATTTTTTGGGTTTCAGGGGTATTTTGATCATTTTTTGGGTTTTGAGGGTATTTTGGTCATTTTTAGGTTTTGGGGGTATTTTGGTAATTTTTAGGTTACGGGGTAATTTGGTGATTTTTTCAGGTTTCTGGGGTATTTTAGTCATTTTATAGGTTTTGGGGGTATTTTGGTCATTTTTTAGGTTTCGGGGGTATTTTAGTCATTTTATATGTATTTTGGTCATTTTTAGGTTTCGGAGGTATTTTGGTTATTTTTTGGTAATTTTTAGATTTTGGGGGTATTTTGGTAATTTTTAGGTTTTGGAGGTATTTTGGTCATTTTTTGGGTTTTTGGGATATTTTGGTAATTTTTAGGTTTCGGGGGTATTTTGTTTATTTTTTAGGTTTTGGGGGTATTTTGGTCATTTTTTGGGTTTCGGGGGTATTTTGGTCATTTTTTGGTAATTTTTAGGTTTTGGAGGTATTTTGATCATTTTTTGGGTTTTGGGGGTATGTTGGTAATTTTTAGATTTTGGGGGTATTTTGTTCATTTTTTAGGTTTTGGGGATATTTTGGTCATTTGTTGGGTTTTCGGGGTATTTTGGTCATTTTTAGGTTTTTGGGGTATTTTGGTAATTTTTTTAAGTTTTGGGGGTATTTTGGTCATTTTTTGGGTTTTGGAAGTATTTTGGTAATTTTTTGGATTTTGGGAGTATTGTGGTCATTTATTAGGTTTCAAGAGTATTTTGGTCATTTTCTAGAAATTTAGATTTTATGTTGTTTATTTAAATTTCAGATGGGTTTAATGGGTATTAGTGGATTTATCCATTTAGACCCATCTAATTAAATAACCAAATGGGTCTTTACCCATTTAACTCAAATATTCAAATAGGTTGGGTTAAGACTTATCCAAATTAGGTGGGTAATGGGTGGGTTCATAAATATGAGTAAAAATTGTCACCCTTAACTAGTACTCTCCCCATTTAGGGCACAAAAGTCAAAGAGTCGAAAATTGAGGTTGAAAAAGATTTAAAGGCAACCAAATCTATATGAGGGAATCAAGTAACCAAAATTTGCCAATATGTTTAAATGATTGATTTTTATTTTTTTTATTTTTTGTAAAAGTAACAATGCCTAAAATAGAATGATACTTTAAAAGGTCCCACATCCTTTTTTTGGGATGAAAATAAAGGTCTAATTGCACGTGATGATTCTTGTTTGTCAGAGAAAAGATCATAAGACTTGTTCATACTTCGTAGATGGATAGAAATAGGGAAGAAGGCTAAATGCGAGAGATACTGGCCGGCCAATAGTGCAAACATGAGAAAAATGGTACTTTGAATATATGGTAGAGGTTCAATAGTAATACTTTTTATTTTTATTTTTTTTAATTCAATAATTGGTCAATAATTGAAAAAGAGAATTCTATTAGTATCAATTGAATTTTAACCATATTTCATTGGGAAAATTACTTCATACTTGGAATGTCGTACTATTATATTGCATCCAGATTTGAAGAGCTGACACATCCATTTAGAAGGAAAATTAAACTGGTAATTGAACTTTTATTACCAAACTTCTTAACATATTAAGATTCAATTATTTCATAGCCATGAGTGGACAGTACATTTAGATATACTGAAGCTGTCTCAAGAAGCTCCTAACAATAGTCAAACTAATAAACAAGCAATACCACTGAGTGGAATTATTCCTGCAAATAACAACAAAAAGAAACTGCTACAAGTGAAAGGTAATGAAATATGGCTATATGTAAACAAGAAGAAAGTAAACCAAAATCTGTTGGATCTGTCCATTGGCCTAGGTTCATGAAATGCTTATTTTGACACTGCACCAGCAATGCTTTTCTTGTTGGGTTCAAAGATGTATTTAATCAGGGAATCCTTGATTGACAACAGCTCAGGGAATTCTTTCTTCAATTTAGATGCATCCATTTCATTGTTGCTTCGAGGTGCAACCAGAACTTTGGCCTGTTCTTCCAATGTAAAGTTAACCCACTTGAAATTAGGGTCAATATATTTCTTGTACAGCTCCAGAACCTCATTATGACTCACAACACCAGGGTTTGTGAAGTTCCAAATGCCCCTGCGGTTCCTTTTGGCCAACTCAATTGACATGGGCAGCAGCTCATCCAACACAGTCATGCTGTTTGGAATGTCAACTACTTTCTCATATTGTGTAATCTTTCGGATAAAGTTCCGGGGGTGGCTCAGATTGAAGGATATTGGCATTCGGGCTCTGAGGGTGCAAACATTGTCATATTCATTCAAAAGATCTTCAGCCTGGCAACAAAATGAAAAATAAAAACATTACTATATATCAAGAAATTCTCAAAATGGAATGGCAATCAAAATGGACAGTGAAAGAACTTACCACAGCTTTGGATTTGGAATAGAAAGAGCCAGTGTAATTAGGCTTCTCTTCCTCCTTAAACCCGATACCTGACCCCATTGGATGTTCTGCATCAAATTCAAAAATACAGCCACTTCCATAATTGATCATTAGGAGGCCACGTTCTCTGCAGACATCTGCCAAGTTTAATGTACCAACCACATTGGTCCGAATTGTCTCAACTTTATGACTTTCACACCAATCTGCATTAGGCCTGCCAGTCAATCCAGCAGCATTGAAAACATGAGTTGGTTTAACAGTCTGAATTTCTTGCAAGAGTTGTGACCGTTCCTCCAAACGCCCCTTCCCATACACAAACGGTATCCCTTGCTTCTCACAAAGTTGCCCAAGAAGACCCCCAAGGTAACCTGTTTGACCATAAATCAAAAACTTCAGACCTCGCTTCTGAGTAGAGGGGTTGTTCTTTGGACTTCGGGGACTTCGGACTACCATTCCGCTCGCAATAGAATTGTTTGCCACAAAATTGGAAGCAGAATTCCTGTTATGAGGCCCATCACACTTCCTTCCAATTCCAGGCACCATTAGCATTTTTGGATGAGGAAGCAATGCTCCAGAAACATCACCCCACCAGTCAGAATTGTTGACATACCATTCTGTGGTCTTTTTTAGGCCCTCTTCCCATGAAGTACGTTCAAACCATCCCAAAGTCTTCAACTTTTGAACATCCAAGAAGTATCTTTGGTCATTAAAAGGCCTATTCTCCACATACTTAATATGGGTTTCAGGGTTCAAAGAGAAAAGTTGGCAAATTTCCTTGGCCACATCAATCACTCTTCTTTCTTTCTGTGTGCCAATGTTGTAAACATGGCCAACTTCACCCCTATGGAGAATGGTTTCAAATGCTTCAGCAACATCTTCACAGTAGAGATAGCTCCTAACATTAGAACCATCCCCATGAATTGGTAGAGGCTGTCCCTTCATGGCCAAAAGAATGAATTTTGGAATCAACTTTTCAGGGAATTGGTTAGGCCCATAAACATTGTTACCTCTAGTAGTGATCACAGGCAATCCATATGATCTCCCATATGCCATGACAAGCATTTCAGCCCCAGCTTTAGTAGCAGAATAAGGGTTTGTTGGAAGGAGCTGAGAAGCCTCAATGTTTCCCATGACAGCATCCTCATCTGTCTCCCCATAAACCTCATCAGTGCTCACATGGATGAACCTCTTGATTTGACCAGTGACTTTGCAAGCCTCGAGAAGGACATGAGTGCCATAGATGTTGTTTTTTGTGAACTCGAAACTGTTGCCAAAAGAGTTGTCAACATGAGTTTGTGCTGCAAAGTGCATGATGGTGTCAATGGACTCAGAGAGGAGGACGTAGTTGACAAGGTCAGCAGTGGCAATGTCTCCCTTGATGAACTTGAAGTTTTGGGATGATATTGAAGGAAGAATGTTCTTCAAGTTTGAGCAGTAGTCAAGCTTGTCAACGACAACAATCTTGTAATCTGGGTAGTTTCGGATAAGCCGATTGCAGACATGGGAGGCAATGAAGCCAGCTGCTCCAGTAATGAGGATGTTCTTTGGTTCGTATGTGGTGGCCATATCGAACCTGGCTGCAGACAATTTGAAATACAAAACATTTACTCAAAATGAAACGTAAATACATAGAAAATAAAACAAAATCCACGCTCAGAGAAACATGTATAGGAGAAACAAATAAATCGTCAACTGCTGTGGTATAAATTTGATACCAAAAAAAAAAAAAAGTTGACTTCACTATCCTAAAAAAGAGTTTAGTTTTCAAATAGCAAAGAATCAAGAAGAAAGAGTTGAGGTGTGAGGACATGATGGTCAAAAAGACATCCTTATCAATGAATATTTAGTTCAATTTTCCGTTCAACAAGCATAAAATTCCTCTCATAGTTATACTTACGTGGATTTGTATTGTTTGTGTGCACAAAAGAGAATTTGTGTACCCTCATGGGCACGTGTGTGCGCGCATGCATGGGTCGTAGATATTAATATGTTATTAATGTATTGGTCAACGGAAACTAGAAAAAGGAAAATTATATCAATAACAAGAAAAATAAATTCCAAAATGGGAAAGTGTTAAATTTTTAAGAGAGAATAAAATGATTTCAACCAATTATGCCTCAAACGTAGGGGGGGAGGAGGAAAAAAAAGAAAAAGTACAAGCCTCTGTTTGTTGTTTTCCCAAAAAAAAAAAAAAAAAATTTCTCTTGAGTGAATAAAGAGAAACTTATTTATTTATTCAACCAAGAGAAAAACAAATGTAAAGAGAACCAAGTAATGTAATTTAAACCCAAAACTAGCTAGATATAAGGCCATACACCCGCAAACAAACCTCGTTTTCAGAATTCAATATATGAATACCTTTTCAGGTTCAAAATATATTAATACATTTTGAACCTATAAACTATTAAACTCACCTTCACCCTTTTCTTATAAGAAAAGGACGTGTTAGTTGACTTAGAATTTGCTGACTCGTTGATTATAGTAAAGTGATTATGTTACAAATATAACTAAATTAAAGAATTAGTTTATAAATAAAATACCATATAATTCAAACTAAAAAAATATTAATCTTTACTTGAATAAACTTGATCAGAACTAAAAATCTAGGCTATCCTCACCCTACAAGTCTATTTCACTAACCCAAACCTAAATATTTTTTGGGTTTGGGTGCCCAACTATGGATTCCCATAGATAGATAAGAGAATACAAATAAAGAGAGAGACTTACAAAGAGAACCGGAGTTAGATTGAAAAACAAGAGAAAAGAAAAAAGAGCACTTTAATTTCAGACAAGGTGCAAAGAAAGAGAAGTAGAGATGTTTGGTTGAGAAATAAAGGTAGTAAGAATGGGGTATTTATATTGATAGTTCACTGAAGTGGTGGGTTAGAAAATAAGTGGGCTTTGATTGCGTGTGAAGAATTTTGTGAGAGTAATGCTTATCGTCTACCCCCACTAAGGGGGGAAGACAAGACACGATGCATGCTGGTCTTCCCTACACTTTCGTATCTCTCTGTTTTACGAGGAAATTAAGAAAAAGAGAGAGAGAGAAACCTAGGACCAATATGGTTAGTTTTTAGTGAGTAATTCAAATTTAATTTCATATAAGGTACTTACCAAAGTTGTACTTTCCTAATTAATCTTTCATATACTGTATCGTTTCTAATTTGTCACGTTTTATTAATTGATTCTCGAAGGAAAAAAAAAAAAAAAAAGAAGGGCGGGGGAGATATTTTTTTCTTTTCTTTTTGTTCCTGAGAATTAAAAAGGGAGAGAATTGAACTTTGAGTTTTTGTGAGAGATTCCAATTGTAACTTACTCTGCAGTGTGTTTTTTTTTTTTTTGGTTGATAATTTGATAGTTAAAAGAGGAAGATGTAAATCCTAAACCACTTTGGACTAGATAATAAAAAGTAATCACTGTGAAGCCGACCTCATAAAAAGCAATTACATGTATTACAAATCTTGCCATGTATAAATAATATTTAGTTATTCACTTCCCAAGATAAACCGAGTAATTTTTTCCTTATTTGTGTGTATATATATTTATTTTTGGGTTACTATTTGTCACGCGGTACATTAGGCTAGCTAGTGAGATTGGCTGAACCTTACTGGAATACTGGAAAATGCACTAATGAGAAGCTACAAATTCCAATTTCCAATATATTTCTCAATCTAAAAAAAAAAAATTCCAATATATTTCATTATTTCTTAGCAGAACCCTTGTCATTGTCCTTGTCCTTATAATGAAATATATATTTATCTTGATAAATATATATTTAACAAGATAAATATATTTCATTATTTCAGCATTCACATTAATTTTCACATTACTTTATGAATAACGCTGCATGCATAACAGTTACATAACAATTTCACAACAAAACTTTTAGATGACAAATTATTAGTAGTAGATAAAAAAGTAATGTTAGTTGTGAATTCAGATGAGAACTAGTAACAATTTACCACTTAAGTTTTATTGTGAAATTATTGTGCTCATAGTTGTAGCACAACTCTTACTTTAAAAGCTTTTATATTAAAATTGAAAATATAACTTTAAAAGCTTTATATTAAAATTTAGCATTTTCCAAGCTTTATATAAGCACAGAGAGTGTAAGAAAAATAAAACTTTAAGCTTTTTAACTATTCAAATTGAATTAGAGTCCTCTCTATTTCAAACAAATACTTCACGGTTAAAATTTTATCCTTTCTTTTTATATTTAACAATATAAATACATTATTTAAAATTTTAAATACCGTGCTATTATATACTTTTTTATTCATAAAATTTAATTTAAACAATAAAATATATGAAATTGTGAGTCAACTATAATGATGAGTTGGAAACTTGGGTTGACGAAGAATTTGATAAATCTCCTTATAAACATTAAAAGGAAAAAAAAAAAAAAAAGTACAAAAAAACTTACGAAATATTTATATTAAATTATGAGAATTCTCTTATCAAGATAAATATACATTTAGCCCCATCCGCGTAATGCAATCGGTTCAATTGTTAAGGATCAAGAACAATGAATCATGAGAATAAGGAACATATAGGGTCCATTTGGATACCGCTAAAAACAGAAAACACTGTAGCAAAATAATTTTTAAATGTGTAAATAATGCCGTGTGACTCATTTTTAATGAAAAAATTGCTGAAAAAAGAGGTTTGTGGATCCCGTGCCCACTGGTGTGACATAAAGTTTGAGAAACACACTTCTAGAAAAAAAAAAAAAAAAAAAAGGGAAAACGCAGACGCACAAACCTCAATATCCAAATGTACAAATAATTTTTGGACATTCAGAGGAATTCCTCAAATCTACTATATTGTGGCTGAAATGAGTATTATGTGCACTTTTGGTCACATGACATTTTTAACACTAATACTTGTTTGGGGGGATTCGTTCCATCTGATTTGGAGGAGACTTTGTCCACGATTTATACAGATTTTTTTTTTGTCAAGTCCATAAATATAAAAAGAATCTTAAACGATTAAGGCTTATATTATATTATATTATATTATATTATATATATATATATATATATCTTGTTACATATTTTGGTCATTCAATAAGATGTGTATATACTAAGGGTTTTGCAATTCAATTGGCAATTCTTAATATTTCCTAGAAAAATGTCTAGGTTCAAATCCCCCCTCCCTCTCATAACTATGAACTTTCAAAAAATCAGTTTAAGATTCGTTTGGATAGAACTTATTTTGCTGAAATTGAAAACTGAAAACTGAAAACACTGTAGCAAAATAATTTTTAAATGTGTGAATAGTGTCATGAGACTCATTTTCAATAAAAGAGTTGCTAAAAAGTGAAGTTCGTGGGATCCGTGAATAGTGCACGGGTGCACTGTTCACTGCTGAAAAGTCAAAACATGCTGCTAAAAAAAAAAAAAAAGCAAACGTGGATCCGCAAACGCTGATCCAAACGAATACTTAGTATATCTTTTATTACAAATAATAAAGCGAAATTTACAAATTAAACACTTAATCTCCAATTCTATGATATTGGAGATTGACGAAATTCTCCAATATATCATAAAATTAATTTAGGTCACCAACTGTCTTATATATATATATATAACTCAATGACATTACTCAGTTATTCTCTATAAGAGAACTGAAATTTGAATCCTCATTTCTCCACTTAATATAATAAAAAATAAATAAAAGAATTCATCCTAGCACATTTTTTTTTTTTTTTTTTGGATAAATATAATCAAAGTGACTCTAGTTTCCAACATAGTGAGATTGACCAGAGTAATTCAATTTTCCAACTCTAGTTTTTCATCCTATCGTGGAAGGTTGTATGCTATAAAAGCATTGACCAAATTAAGTCTACAATATTGTAGAATAGACTTGAGTCTAAAATTTGGGACTTGAATTGGGTTTAGTGTGAAGTTGCACTAGACTTATCAGATCGATGACACATGTTTACATCTTGACACTGAATCCAAGCTTTAATTACCTGCCATATATTGGAATATTTCAATATGGAAGGCTTCTTACCCTTAACAGGATCAACCAAAGCCGACAAGATGACGGGCTTGGGTAAAGTCTCGCACGTAATGAATTAACAGTACAGTCTCCCACTATCAAAGTCTCCCATTATCAAAGGTTCGATTCACAGCCTTATAAAATTGACCAAAGTTTCCAATGTTACCGAATTCACACAAGATTGACTAATTAACGTCTTCCACCCCATTGGATATATATTAACCAAATTTTCCAACGCGCCATTCAATCCCATGCCTCTTTGCAAGAAGGATCTAATAAATGAACAGAAAACCGAAAATTGGGCTGAAAAATTGGGCGGCCTTTAAAAATAAAGCAAACAATAAAAATCGATTAATGTCTTAGTCTGATGATAAAAAACTATCATTAAGAGCATACGCTATAGATTAAAACTTTCTAAACAAAAAAAAAAAAAAAAAAAAAAAAAAAATTTCATAAACAATTTATGTTCATCTTAAAAATTGACTAGAAAGCCATGAGCCAAAACCTATAAATTAATTGCTTCCTTGAGGGTTCTTGTAATATCCACACATTTTTTATAAAAAAAAATGGTAGAAAAATTTATTTATATTTGTAATAATAAATGCTTTACCTTAGGTTTTAATTTAAACTCAAAATATATGTACTTCCTAATACATACTTATTCCCTTCTAACCATGATAATTCTAGTAACAATGTCTTTGTGATAACCCAAAAAGATTTAGATGTTGGAGACTTGACTTACAACTCAAATGGCACAATAATCTCCTCTCTGAGCATATGTTTGAAATTTTTTCTTCTTCTTTTTTGAGGAAAGTTTGAAAGTTGAAACAAGAATAGTAGAACTACCGAGATGAATTGTTGGAAAGTTAGGAGGATTTTGAGAGATTGATAAGAAATGATTATTTTTTGTAATAAAAATAGAACCAAACTACTAAACAGCTAAATCATAGTAATAACTATTACATTACTATACCTAGCTATTACAGTCTATCAAACATACTTAATGTCTTTGTGATAACCTAAAAGGATTAAGATGTTGGAGACTTGACTTACAACTCAATGGCACAATAATCTCCTCTCTGAGCATATGTTTGAAATTTTTTTTTTCTTCTTTTTTGTGGAAAGTTTGAAAGTTGAAACAAGAATAATAGAACTACCGAGTATGAATTGTTGGAAAGTTGGGTGGATTTTGAGAGATTGATCAATACGTGTAGAACACACTATTGTTTTGCCATAGAAAATTTTATGGAGAATAAGTTGTGTTTGTGTTATGTATACATTGTATTTGACACTAGAGAATTTTACTCTCTTTAGAGAGATTGATCAATGCAATACGTGTAGAACACACCCTGTATCAGACTGACATGATTGTATTATTATTATTATTATTATTATTATTATTATTATTATTTCTTTTATATGGTTTTTGGTTTTGAACTACAACTATTGTACGTTGCAACTCACACTCGTTTTGCACAAAACGAACCTAGATAATGGGTTGCGTTACTTTGCTTGTGGTGAGAATAACGTTGGAAAGTTATTTTTAGGATATAAAAACTTGTTTTCCATGGATGACTAAGTCCATACCAAAGTTTCATTGGTAAAAGAGAAAAAAAAATGAAAAGTCGAAATCACGTTGGAGAGTTGCTAAGATACAAAAACTTGTTTTTCCAGGCCAAAGTTTCTATGGTCTTTGGTCATTTCTTTGAAGGAAACATGTGACATGACATCACCTTTGGGATCCTTTGTGTTCTTTGTTAACATCAAAATGTGACTTTTCTTACATTTGCGTGTTCTTTTTTTGGGTTTAATTAACTTGTGTTCCTTTGTTAATGTGAATATGTTACCCTTGCCTAAAAGATTCCCAACTCTGGTCTCGGCTTGACCATTAAACCATTTGGCAGGTTTCTATGTTTTTTCAGTCTTTTTGTTTTTTTGTTTTTAAGTACGCCAAGTCTTTACAATTTTTCTTCTCAAAAAAAGAAAAAAAGAAAAGAAAAGAAAAAGTCTTTACAATTTTCAATTTTCCAATTGCAAACATATATTATAAAATATGTTAGTTCATTTAAACCGGAAACGGAGTCAGGACTTTGATTTGGAGGTTCAAAACTTAAATCAAAATTTTTTATCTTTAAAAAATAATCAATACACAAAATTTTAAAACAATATTAATACATGAAAAGTAAAACTAGCATCCACTATTAACAAAATAACAGATACAAATAACTGTTTTTACTATTTTCAACCCCCCTCCCCCCCCCCCCCCCATTTTTTGATTATCAAAAAAAAAACTTAATAATTTATGATCAATCAAAATGAAACTTGATATTCTTTTATATCATTAGATTCATCGATCAGTAACTTTGTACTAAATTTCACCGCAATTCCCTTTTGATGTACAAAATTAAAGAGTGTGTTAGATGATCATCTTTTATGTACATTATTATTGTAAAACCTAGTTTCGATAATATTTATGATTGAAGATGCTCATTGCATAGTTATTATAAATATATATTTTTTTAAACTACAAGTAAAATCATTCTATAAACAAATTGGTACACTATATTGATACTTGCTATTGGCAAAACTGTCAAAAAAATTAACAATTTTTTTGAAATCTAAAGTATGCTATTAATGGTGAACTTCCATTTTTAACAATAATTTTTTTTTTTCATGAATTGTGAATTCTTGTGAATGAAACTTGTTGACTAACAAAGAATTTCATAAATTCTAAAAGGATTAATGTGTCTATTGAAGATCTAGAATTGTGTTAAGATAAAAAACTTGGCTAAAGTTTCAGAATTTAGATTTTATCCCATGGAGTTTTATTTCAGCAGCCTCTCCACCCATATTTTCTATTAAGTATCATATAAACTTGCAACGAGTGTTTAATTCAACCAATAAAATGATGCTCATTTTTATTATGCCATGTTATTTTGAATTATTGAATTTTTTTAGGCTACAAAAATGATGTGACATCATTTTATTTGTTGAACTAAACACATGTGATAAGCTTATATGGTACTTGACGAAAAATGGATGGGAGGCTACTGATGCGAATATAATAAAATTTTAGTAGAGTAAGATTCAAATTTTGAAATTTTAAAGTGTAAAATCAAAATACTCCCAAACTTTTGGGATATAGTTTTCATTTTAGATTTTTAGCCAAACAACTTTATTATATGTTTATTAAATCAAAGATTTGATTCTTTGTAATATGAGAATTTTTTTGCATTATATCTAATCAATAATGATGCTCAATTGCAAAGTCATTTTATTGCTGAATCCATAAAAAATAAAATTAAAACACTCAAATAATCCTTTATGTGGAGGTAGCCAACTTGGTAACACCCAAATTTGGAAGTCTCAAACCTTTATTTATTTTCTAATTTGGGTTCTAAATAAGTGAACTAACAAAATTTCTTATGAAACACATAGTTACAATGCGTACATTTCCCATTTTTTAGCTTAGATTTTTTATAGGATTTTTTTTTTTTGGTTTGTAAAAACTGATTTTTATATCTGTTTAGGAAGGAGTTCACTGTTCACATATATGAATTAGGGGGCCACTTTAAATCTTTTGATGTTATTTAGAAGTTTTGAATATCAAATTGTCTTAGGAGTAGCCATAGCATCTATAGACATTGATAATTCTAATAGGAGTAGGTCCTCAAATATCATTGTGAATCCATAAAAAATAAAATTAAAACACTCAAATAATCCTTTATGTGGAGGTAGCCAACTTGGTAACACCCAAATTTGGAAGTCTCAAACCTTTATTTATTTTCTAATTTAGGTTCTAAATAAGTGAACTAACAAAATTTCTTATGAAACACATAGTTACAATGCACACATTTCCCTTTTTTTAGCATAGATATTTTATAGGATTTTTTTTTTTTTTTTTGGTTTGTAAAAACTGATTTTTATATCTGTTTAGGAAGGAGTTCACTGTTAACATATATGAATTAGGGGGCCACTTTAATCTTTTGATGTTATTTAGAAGTTTTGAATATCAAATTGTCTTAGGAGTAGCCATAGCATCTATAGACATTGATAGTTCTAATAGGAGTAGGTCCTCAAATATCATTGTGAAATAAGGAAATAAAAATTTAAAACTGAGTCACCTTCATGATCCTTAATCATGAAGAACTTATTACATCAACGTAACAACAGCAACATTTACTCTCCTTACACAATTGATGGAAAAATTATATTATGTTTCGGGTGTATATGCTATCTCTCTCACAACAGCTGGATCCCACACAGTTGTGGGACCCAGCTGTTGTGAGAGAGATGACATATACACCCGAAACATGATATACTATCCAATTGATGCACGGACAGGTGATTAAATGAAAATTTTGGAACTCTAAGAATATTTCTAAATTGAAGTTGTGAGAATTTAAGGGGAAAGGATGTAATTTCTCCAAGTTTTTGCTTATCTAAATAGGTTATCAGTTCCATATTTCCCTTCAATTAATACTTACAATAGGCATAAAAGATTCAAAAAAGAAAAAATGTTTTCTCTTATTGGGATATATAATTATATTTATATACACACGTATGCATGTATGTGCTTGAATATATACATATTTGTACAAATGCATGTGAAAATACACAAACGTATATATGAGCGCATGTATACATATTTGATATTTGTGCACATGCATGTCTTAGTTAACAAAAAAATAAGGGAAAAAGATTATTAAAAAAAAAAAAAAAAAGGTTTTTACCCTTAAAATTTTTATGAGATCAGCATACAATTACAACAACCGGCTATGCCTTTGTTTGCTATCCTCCAAAAAAAAAATAATAATAATAAAATTTTCCCTTTTATTTTTTAAGTAAAGAGAACCCTTAAGTAATTCAGTAAAAAAAAAAATGTTAAAGATATATATTAAACATATTAGCCCAATGTAATAGGCCAAGTCCATTCCTGCTTGCACTAGTAGTCTAGGGTTTAGTCGCCTGTATATACTCATGTTATGATTTATTGTAACACAAGTTATTGTACTACACTCTTATACAATAAAGATGTAGCCCTTAAGAAATTCCTTCGTGGATGTAGGCCGATAAGGCTGAACCACGTAACTCTCGTGTTCTTGATGTTCATATTATATGCTTCTCCTTTCGCATCTACTCTAGCATATACAACATGGTATAACACATCGCGTTATTGATAATATATTTAACATGGTATCAGAGCCAAACTTTGTTCTAGGCATCAAACAAACATCTCTAGCAAGCAAAGAAGATTATCACATGCATACCACCATTTGAAGTCACACATGCTTGCCTGCTGGATCTAGTCTCCACAGCATCTCGCAGCCACCATAGCTCTGTGCTATGTCAAAATCCAATAACCAAGCAAGCCGTGACTTAACTTATCAGATTTGCACAAAATCCAAGCTTCGCCTGATGAAACCAATACCATAGACATGCTCCACGACATCCCGCGGCCAAAACCTAGAAATACAGTCACTCGAAGCGCTGCTACTCGCCTCCACATGCCTCAGTTGTCTTCGGAAAATCTCCCACGTGCTGCCACAAATTCCTTACTTCCAGATCGTCTTCTAGGCACACACACCGCTCTGTCGTCCTCCTTGTCCACTGCTTTACGAAACTTGAGATTGTGGATCTCATCCGACCACTCACGTGCCCTAACGCGCTTCCAAGATTTCTAGTATCTGCTCCACGTGCCGGTGAACTTCGCACGCGCCATTCACGCACCGACCCCTTTGATGATGTCATCATGACGTCAGCAAATGCCACGTCAGCTTGATCTACGTCAGCCATAGCTACGTCATTAGCCACACAATTCGCCATGGTAGTAGTGTTGCCTCGTCAGCCCACGTCACCTTGCTGACTGTTGACCCGGACCGACCCGACCCAGACCACCCTGATCTGACTCGTGAGCTCTGACTGTTGACTTTGACCAGGATCCGTTGACTTTGACCAGGATCCGTTGACTTTGACTTTCGTTGACTTTGACTTTTGCGTTGACCTTTGACTAAATGTCAAAATTTCTGAAAGGACCTATCTTGCTCAGTTTTTCGCGTAGATTCCAATTTTGGACTCCGTTTCTTCATTTGAAGCTCCAAAATTGGTCAATTGGCATATTCTTCATTGTGGTTTCTTCAGAGGCATTAAAGGCATCTTCAAGTGATCCTTCTCATGCTTATCCAACCTCAAGCATTCATCGAGCTTCCGCCTTGAGTTTGAGGGAGGGTGTTAGAGATATCTATTAGACATATTAGCTCAATGTAATAGGCTAAGCCCATTCCTGCTTGTACTAGTAGTTTAGGGTTTAGTCACCTATATATACTCATGTTAGGGTTCATTGTAATATAAGTTATTGTACTACACTCTTATACAATAAAGATGTAGCCCTTAAGAGATTCTTGCATGGATGTAGGCTAACAAGGCTGAACCACGTAACTCTCGTGTTCTTGATGTTCATATTCTATACTTCTCCTTCCGCATCCATTCTAGCATATACAACATGATATAACACATTGCGTTATTGATAATATATTTAACCAAAAAAAAACCATTGCATTCTAAATAAGCATAATAAATTGATCACGTTCATACGCACATTCAAGCCTCATTTTTAGAATTGCATATAATTAATTCACCATAAACACGTGCGCAGACACAAAGAGTAATCAAACTACAAATCTTATTAAATTAATGATAGCTTTTTTTATATGTAAAAAAAGCTCATATAATTCTAACTACAAAGTGATCAAACTTACTAGTGGATTGAAGTTAATTTATTTAGCTTGTAAAATATCTTTCATTCAATAAAGGATTTAAGATCGAACTATGGTGATATAAAAACGAAATACGTTGATGTTTCGGATTGATGCTAAGATAATTTATGTGAACCCCAACTTTGGACAGCTTAAGACTGGGCCAAATATTGTGCAACAACTTGGGGCCATGTTGTGATGGTTTCGTAAACAATAATTTCGATCATTATTTACATAAAATTCTCTTGCAAAATTTGTTAATAACATATTTTAAGTTGTTTTCTATTTGGTAATTCTATAATATAAATTCATATATAAATGCTCTAATTTGTACAACAATAATAGCAACAAAGCTTTAATCCTAAAACTTTGGGTCGGTTATACATCCTCAACCGACTAATTGGTTTGTCCATACTTATAAGCAAGAAATCGAGACATGATCCAACTTTTTCTATAGGAAAATGTTTTCCTAAATAAAATCTAAAATGAATATTCCTTTAATTTCTTACCGTATAAGACTTTACTACAAAGGTAGAAGGCAAAATTTTCCAAGATTTTATTTTCTATTCCAAAAATTTTAGTGAAACAAACATCAATTGATAACTATGTTGGAATGAGTTCATCTGTCAAATTTTTTGTTTCACTTTATACTCCACAAGTTGTGGCATGTTATGTGTCTATTTTTTTTATTCTAAAATATTTTTGTTATTTTATAAGAAAAATAAGAAAATATGTGATAAGTTGTGATTCATGTAGTATAAAGTGGAACAAAAAATTTGTACTCAACTATATATGTTGGTCTTAGCTACATGCAGGCTTACCCATTTTTGGTGAGGTGCAACCCCATCCCACCATTCCCCCCCTCTCCCCCCAACCAAAAAAGAAAACCTTTCATTTTTACGTCAAAACTATTAGTCATGAAGAAAATCCTTAAATATAGGACATCATCATTTAAAACTTTAAACTATTAAATTTTTTTAATAATTTCTTTTTTAAACTTATACATTAGATGTCAAGAGTCTTGTAACTTAATTGGTTGGCATGCACCTTCTAGCATTTAGAGGTCAAATCCCCCATCCCTGTTATAACTATCAAACATATATATATATATATATATATATATATAAGCTTCCACATTGTCTTATTTTTAAAACTAAGTTAATTGAAATTTTACAAAATTGTATTTTTTGGGTAAAGTTGTATTTTAGTTAATTTATTCAAAAGTCAAATAAACAAATAATCAAACTATCCCAAATAGACACCTATAAAATGGAAATTTCTAACAATGATTAAATTCCCAATTTGGCTTTAATTTGTGTTTTCTTGATGTAGAAGGAAAATTTATACATTTTTAAATAAGTAATGATACTCTTTGTCTATGAATGAATTTATTCGTCATTTCATTGTTAACTAAAGAATGTATTCCTTATCCACCAAGGAATGAATATTGAAGTCTTATAAGACATTTTCTCAACCAAAAAAAAAAAAATTCTTATAATAGTCAATAGACAATACAACAAACGGTTTGATTGCGTTGTCCCAAAGCCCAAGGTCCTCCCACATAGGGAGAGACTTTTGATTAGTTTGAGAGAGTCATAAAGAGATTTTGTTAGTTGTGAGTGTTCCTTGAGTGTGTAAAAACTTTTTAATCTCTCTTTGATATAGTGATTTTATCCCTTACCATCTGTGGATATAGTCTATTGTATGAACCACACAAATATTTGATATTCTTCTCTTGTATGTGGTTGTGTAAATTTTTCTATTCCTATTATATGTTTGGAAATTTTATAAAAATTGGTAAATTGCAAATTACACCCTTAAAGTTTGGGGGTAATTGGATTTTACACCCTGAAATTTCAGAATTTGGATTTTATCCCCTAAAGTTTGGGATGTTTGGATTTTACACCCCTAAATTTTGAAACTTTAGGGTGTAAAATCCAAACACCCCAAAACTTTAGGTAGTAAAATCCAAACACTTCCAAAATATAGGAGGTAAAATCCAAATTTTGAAATGTTAGGGTGTAAAATCCAAATATCACCAAACTTCATGGGGTAAAATCCAAATTCTAAAACTTTGGGATGTAAAATCCAATCACCCACAAACTTTAAGTGTGTAATTTGCAATTTACCCTATAAAAATTATAATAGTTTCACAAATAATCTTATGTGGCAGACTGACAATGCTATCCAAAAGCCTTTTCCACTGGTAATAAATTGGTATTAAAACATCTGCCTTTACAACAATTAGAGAGAACGCTCATCAGGAACGGACGCCATAGGTTTAAAAAAAAAAATATTGAAGTATTAATTAAATACTTAGCTAGATTGAACAAAAATTTTCTAATCTCTACAAGAGATCTGAATTTTGATAGTAGGACAAGAGATCACCACCTTTATTTCAGACAAATTGAGGAGAGAGAGAAAAGGAGAAGTCTGAGAGTAGAAGGTAGTGATAATGAGCTATTTATATTGGTGGTTCATTGAATTTATGGGTAAGCAAATAGGTAGGCTTGGATAGCCCGTGAAGAATTTGGCTACCTAATATTTGTCATATTGAAAGAGCTAATGTTTGCTTGCTAAAGGAGGAGGAGGAGACGTATGGCAGTATTTTGTTAACTTGGTTTGCTTTCTTCTTATGGCACATGAGCATGAAAATAGAGACAAATATGGTTAGTTTAAGATGTTGACAACAATCAAACCATTCATTTGGTTGGAGGGGTAGAAAAGTGAGAGGATAAAAATGGGGAGGGGATGAAAAAGTATAGGAATAAAAGATATTTTAGTTTACCCTTAGTGTGTTTAGTTGGAGAAATAAAAAAATAGAAAACCGATTTTGTTAGGTTAAGGAGAAAAGTGGATGTGGAAAAGGTAGTTTGTATGAATTTACTCTTATGACCCAATTATATAGCATATAAGAAATAATTAGACACATTATGAAAGGGACATAATATAATTATTACTTTGTTTTAACTTATTTCTTTCAATTATACATATAAATATACATATATATATATATATATATATATATATATATGTATGTATGTGTGTGTGTGTGTGTGTGTGTGTGTGTGTGATTAATTAAATTGGTTAAAATAAAATATTAAAGAATAAAAAATAAAAAATCCCAAATGAATTGTGGAGAATGTTGGTATTGTTTCTTTTTAGAAAAAAACGATGGTAATTTGCTCTTATAGATTTTGGATAAAGACAAAAAAGAAAAAAAGAAAAAAAAAAAAAAAGAGGTTAAAGTTAATTATAATAGGATAGGGGCAACGATTGGATAAAAGAAGAAGAAAAAGAAAAAACCAAAAAGGCTGGAATTCAACTTTAAATGAAGAAAAAAATGTCCTTTGCATTAAAGCTTTCTTTTCTCTCCCATTTTCTCTCCAAATTGGAGAAATTTGTTTTTGGTGTACTCAGAGAGAAAATGCTTGGATTCTACCAAAATCCCTCATATTTTCTCTCCCAACCAAACAACCCAAAAAGTCATTCTCCACTTCTTTTTTTATCCTCCCTCAAATCACTACAACCAAACAGGCTCTTAGTTTGAAAATTTTGGGATTGACTATTAATTCTCATCGGGTTTGGCTACCCTCTAGTTTAAATTCCTCCGGTTCTCTCTCTTTTTTACATTGATGAAGAACAAGTGGCAAAGAAAAAAAAAATCTAACACTTAAAAATTAACCACATCACAACATAATTTCCTCCCCTCTCTCAACTCCTATCAACAAGCTCTCATAGAAAAACCACCGCTCATACCCCAAGTTTGCCTTATGATGATATGAAGTTGGCATAGGAGCTCGTGGTTGTTTTGTTCGTGGAGGTGACTTCTTCAAATTCGTTGACTATGCACCACTGTGTGATTAACTATGAAACCTAAATCTAGAAGTTTCCCAGTTTTTTTGGTTTGAGTTATGAATCCTAATTCAATTTTTTTGCTTAAAAATCACAAAAGCCATGGCTTTAAATTTCTACGAAAACAACAAAGAAAGAGAAAAAAAAAAAAATTAAAGATTGAAATTTTGAGTTAGAAATTTGCTTAAGATTGGTAAAAAAATTAATTTGGTTTTGTTGCAAAAGCTTCAAAGAATTTTGGGAAAACAAACAAAGAAAGAGAAAAGAAAACACTTGAGGGTTTTAAAAACCAAATGGGTTTGTCGCAAAAGCTTTAAAAACTTACTCTTTTTTGTTTAAGATCACAAACCCATGTCTCAAACAATTTGCATAAACAACAAAGAAAGAGCAACATATTAATGTGGTTGAGATTCTAAGTTTGGAACTAGGAAAGACATAGAGTAGGAAATTTTGGTTAAATGGGTTTGTGATTGTGTTGTTAGCGACAGCTCCCAGACTTCAATGGAGTCTCTAGAATTAATTTCAACAAGTTCTTGCTATCTACTACCGAAGGTGTTGGTGTAAGGGCTATGAGTGCTGAAGCCTAAATGTGTGAAGACGTGAGGAATTAAAGTGTAACATCCCAGCCTAATTGCATGATTAATTTTATGGATTTATATTCTTATTATTAGCTTAATTACTTTAAGTACATAAGGCTTTTATATTTGGCGAAAATTCACTTTTGGTCCCTACATTTTGGGTCAATTCTCATTTTGGTCCCAAAATTGATTTTGCTACTAATGTAATTCCTAAGAAAAGAAAATCAATTCTATTTTGGTCCGTCGTCAAACCACTAACGGAAACCTCTTACGTGGTGAACAGAATACCTTGTTTGTTGATGTGGCATTGACGTGACACTGATGTGGCCATTAAAACATTATTAAAAAAATTATTTGGCAATTTTTAAATGCCACTTTAGATTTAAATTAATAAAAAATTAAAACAATAAAATTTTAACTCCTCAATTTTAATTTTAATTAAAAAAAATAAAAAAACAAACAAAGGCTCCACCATTCTTTTCTAGAAGATTTTATTCTTTAGTTTTAAACTTTAAAAAAAAAAAAAAAAAAAAAACTAATTTTAAAATTTTTAGTTTTAAACGTTTCTTTTTCCATAAGAGTTTTCAGCTACCTCCACCATTCTTTTCTCCTAAATAGTCAACACCAAAGGCTCTCTTCTACCAACCCCATCTCTCAAACCCTAACCATTCCCAAGTCCTTCAATGGCCTCTGCAAACCCCTCAAATCCCAACCCTCTTGCTCCATTTCTTTCACTTCTCGTTCTCTCCCGCGATGCAGCAGCAGCTTCGTTATCAATGCCTCTCGCTCAAACAAGCTCTCTCTCTCTCTCTCGGTTCAAGCTCTCTCATCTTCTCGGTTCAAGACACCGCCACCACCTCTGATGGCCGAAGCCCAAGATCACGAGCTAAACAAGATGATGCCACTAACAATCGAAAACCTAGATCTTTCATCTTCTCAGTTCAATCTCTTGATGTCTAGTTCGTTCTCTCTCTAATTCATCATCTTTGTCTCTCTCTTTAATCCCATGGCCAATCGGTAGTGATTGGGTGGTCTATCGGTCTATATCTAAAAGAGAGAGAAGCATAGAGGATCCAGGTTTTCTTTGGGGTTTGTTAAGGATCTGTGGTTTGATGATGTAATTTATGGATTTTGGGTTGATGATTGGGTTTTCTCTAGGGTTTGTTGATGATTTGTGGTTTGATTGGTGCTATGTTGTTTTGTTATTGATGTTGGATGATTTAGATGTTTTGTTGTTGATTTTTCTAGGTTTTGATTTATTGGTTTTGGAGATATATTTGGGATGAAATTTTATGTATTTAGTTGAATTTGTGTTATGAGAAATGTTGGAAAAGTAATTTTTTGAGTACTATGCTCTTCGTTCTTATGAGTTGGGTTTGTGTTCTTGTAATTTGGGTTTAAGTTTTTGTTTATTCATGTTCTTCAACATAAATTGAATTTATGTGTTTTTACATTTTTAATTTGTTTTTATGTTTTTTAATTTTGTTAAAATTGATAAATTAATTTTTAAAAGTAAGATGCTAACGTGTATGTTGATGTGGATGCTGATTGGTATTTTTTAAATATTATTTTAATAGCCACGTCAGCATTTTCTATACCGACTGTGCCTCCGTCTGCCACATCAGCATTTTTCGTTAGTGGGCTGACAGTAAGGACCAAAATAGAATCTATTTTCTTTTTTTAGGGATTACATTAGTAGCAAAATAAATTTTGGGACCAAAATGAGAATTGACCTAAAATATAGGGACTAAAAGTGTATTTTCGCCTTAATATTTTGATGTTACAAAAGATTAGGCTCTGTTTTTAAAAGGTAAGGGTACATATTCATAATTATTTTATTAATTGGGCCTATCTAGAATATAAGTTTTTGGAGGGGTGGTAAGTGTAAATTCTAAGTTTAAGGGTGAGTCATAACCCCTTCTTCTCTTAGTAGGACACGTGCCCCACCAATCCTTTCTCCCTTATCTGCTTGCTGCATCAAACCCTCTTTTCTTTGTTTCTTTATTCCTTTTATTTCCTTTGTTCTTCTTCCTCTTTGCTTGTGCATGATTCGGCCATCCTTCACCTCACCAATAGCCACTCCTCTCTCACAACAATGACCTTCTTCTCTCTTTCAGCAAATAATCACTATATCTCTCTCTAAAGAAGAAATCAAAAGCTTAACACTAAAGTTTTAGCTTCAAAGTTTGTGGGTAAGTAAATAAAACTATATCTTGTTTTGGGTATTTTGATGGTGTAATTATTTGCTTTAGTTTCCATTCTATATTCTCAAATTTGATTGTTAGAAGCTAGAATTTGTGATATTAGAGCATAAGTTATGATTCTATAGACTTTTAGATATACGTAAGTGTTTTTTTTTTAGAAGTCATAAAGAGTAGATTGGGTAGATTAGTAAATGCATATCTCTTCGAAAACATTTAAATTTTTGTTATGTGAATTTTGTTGTGCTCTATGTTTGTATAATTGCATGCCTAATTAACGCACATACATGTTATGTTTATTATAATGTCCATAATTATGAATATGTTAAAAAAAAAGGGTATCTTAGTATGTAAGGTATCATTTCTTAATAGGATGCAAGCTACAGAATTAAGTAATGTATGCAACCAAGTGTTGGAAGAAATTGCCTAAAGGGCAACCAATATTGATCCTCTAGCTGGAGTAAGTCAAGGTCCTACATAAGAGGTTTTTCTAAAGCAAAGGCCTCCTTCTTTTAGTGGCACTATTGATCCACTAGAAGCAGAGAGTTGGGTTTTTAAGATGGAGAATGTTTTTAAATTCCTTGAATGCACGAATTCCCAGAAAGTGAACTATGTTGCGTATATGTTTGAAGGTCCTGCTGAGATATGGTGGAAGAGTTAGGTAGAATTTGAAGAAGTTTTATGACTAATATTTTACAGAACGGTTTAGGGATAAAGAAGCCACAACTTTTGATGGACTTTTTCAAGGAAGTATGGGTGTTGCTCAGTATGAAGCAAAATTTACAGAATTGTCTTCAACTCAAAAAGTAGTTAAACGTCGTCTGATTTTGAAATAGAGCCCTTCACAAAACTTCTTAATCCTTAGAGCTTTGGTAGTAACAAGGTGGGGAGCAAAACGAGAAAATTCTGTAAATTAACACCCATACTTCCTTGAACAAGTCCGTCAAAAGTTGTAGCTTGTTTATCCTTAAACTGTTCTGTAAAATATTGGTCATAAAACTTCTTCAAAAATTCTGTCTAACAAATCTGGGCATTACCACATTTCCCTTCTAATAAAAGTCTTTCTTCATACATCCACCATATCTTAGCAGGATTTTCAAACTTATACGTAGCATAGTTCACTTTCTAAGAATTCATGCATTCAAGGAATTTAAAAATCTTCTCCATCTTAAAAACCCAACTCTCTGCTTCTAATGGATTAGTAGTGCCACTAAAAGGAGGCCTTTGGTTTATAAAAGCCTATTGTGTAGGACCTTGACTTACTCTAGTTGGAGGATGAATATTGGTTGCCCTTTGGGCAATTTCCTCCAACACTTGTTTGCATACATTACCTAGTTCTGTAGCTTGCATCCTATTAAAAAAATGATATCATACATACTAAATACCATTTTTTTTAACATATTCATAATTATGAACATTATAATAAACATAACATGTATGTGCAATAAATTAGGCATGCAATTATATAAACATAGAGCACAGCAGAATTCACATGACAAAAATTTAAATATCTCCAAAGAGATATGCATTTACTAATCTACCCTAGCTACCCTTTCTGACTTCTAAAAAAAAAAAACTTACATCTATCTAAAAGCCTATAGAATCATAACCTATACTCTGATACCACAAATTCTAGCTTCTAATAATCAAATTAGAGAATATAGAATGAAAACTAAAGCAAACAATTACACCATCAAAATACCCAAAACAAGATGTGCGGCATCCAAATGCTTAGGCCCACTTAGTCCCGGATCTCCGCTTCAAGTGCACGGTGCTTGGGCCCAACTCCCATTTGCCCAAAAGCCCAACCAATTCTAACGTGGGCCGGGGGCCCAAGCCTCACTACTAAATACATACTCGTTTTGCCCGGCACATCATCCTCGTTTTGCCCGGGTAAATTCCTCTAAGCACCACCGCCGAGCTATCCACGGGAGTGGGCACCAAGTCCCAAAGCCATCCAAGCTTAATTTCCCACTTATCATCCCCTTAACTGGACCTTCCGTAGCACTAAATACGCACCGACTCTGCCAAGCTATCAACGGAGGTGGACACCAAGTTCCAAAGCCACCCATACCTGACCTCCCACTTACAGAAGACCCTACTGGACCCTCTGTCGCACTAACTATGAGAGCATTGAAGACCTGCCCCTGAATTTTGAACTATAAATAGAAGGGGAGGATAAGATGGAAGGGTTGGTTGGAAAAAAGGAGTAAATAGAGAGTTGTAAGGTCAAATAGAAGAAATCTCGAGGAATGAGGAGGAAGTAATGCATTGCTAAAGAGGAGAAAAGTGATCTCATTGAGCCTTTAGTTGGAGAACGACCCATAGTAGGAAATTCAAGCCCAACACATAAATAAGTTGTGAGCCCAAGTGGGGCTGGGTCCATCAGCCTCATTTACGACCTGCACAATTGGCGCCGTCTGTGGGAAAATTCTACATCGTTGTGGTTCAACTGAGGCTCGCACACGAGGTAGATGTCCGGAAGACGTTCGGGGAGTGACACTGAAAGTGGCTCGGTCGGATCCTCTCGGGGGTCGTCCTGGCGAGAACGAAGGCAGAAGTGGCGCGAAGACAGGCGTCATGAGAGGGCAGAAGAGAGTCCCGGACTCGGAGAGGGCTCGTACCAAACGCAACGGACAGTATTCGGTGCCTCGAGGCATAGGCGGTTTGACGAAAGAGACGAGGAGCTTGAACGGTTGCGTAGGTTGGTAAGAGATTTAGAGTTGGAGGCAGAAGACAGGCACCAGAGAATGGGCTAGGACAACTGAGCAAGAAGACCAGGTGCCGGAGAGGAACGACAAGGAGCGGGGTCCAATCAATCTAGATACCGCCGTCATCGAGAGCACTCACATTCGCGAGAATCTCGCCTACGCAGGGGTCAGTGTCGAGATCGCTCACGCTCGCGGGATTATCCCGACCGAGGCTCGGATTCTCCGAAAGAAAAACGGCCCCACAACGCAGCTATGGACACAATGAGCTGTGCGTTGCCCAAAGCTGCTCGGTCGCCGTTCTTAGCTGATATCGAGCACGCCCCAATGCCAGACAGATTCACGCACCCCCCGTTCAACTCTTATGACGGGAAGACAGACCTGGTGGAACATGTCAGCCACTACATCCAAATGATGTCATTGCATACCCGGAATGACGCGCTAATGTGCAAGGTATTTCCCTCAAGCCTGGGCCGCACTGCTCTTAGATGGTTCAATGGTTTGCAAAAGGGTTCCATCTGCAGTTTCGCCGAGTTAATACAGGAGTTCGGAGTCAGATTTGTTACTTGCAGCCGTGTACCACAACCGGTAGATGCAATACTGTCAATGAAGATGAGGGTGGGGGAAACCCTTCGTAATTACGCCAGCCGGTATTGGGAGCTTTACAACGAGATCGGCAGAGGGAACAAAAAAATTGCTGCGAGTACTTTTAGGATGGGGTTGCCCGAGGATTCAGGCCTAAGGGAGTCATTGACTAAGAAACCTCCTGAGAACATGAGACAGCTAATGAGGCGCATCGAAGAGTATAAACGACTAGAGGATGATCGGCTGCAAAGCAAAGGCAAAGCGCCAATGATAAATCATCCCCGGCAGAACAGTTTCCTGCCAAGGACATGAGGGAATATGAGGATTCATGAACTAGAGGCGCCGGCGGGGGAGGTAAATGTGGCATTCAAAGAGCCGGTGCATAAGATTCTAGACAAGATTAAGCATCAACCCTACTTTAGGTGGCCGAACAGGATGGGTGGTGACCCTACGAGGAGGAACCAGAACCTGTACTGCACTTACCATAAAGATAAAGAGCATACCACCGAGCAATGCCGAGTACTGAAAGATCATCTTCGGCAGCTGGCCGGAGCCGGGTATTTAAAGGAGTTTGTGACGGATACAGGGGACCAAGGAGCAGGGCAAGACACTCCGCATAGGGGCAACTTGCTTCCACCCCCTCTCAGGATAATTGAAGTCATCCACACACCTACCAAGAAATGCTCCACGGCAAGAGGGAAAGGGGTGTGGACATTAGCAATGGCAGCGAAAAGTCAGGACAGGCCATCATACGGGAAGAGGATGAAGCTCTCCAAAGAACCAATCGCCTTCGATGTTAGCGATTTGGAGGGAACGGTCCAACCGCACGACGACGCGCTGGTAGTCAATGCCCGGATAGGCGGTTTCTTGGTAAAAAGGGTGATGATAGATCAGGGAAGCGGAGCAGACGTGATGTACCCAGACTTGTTCCGAGGACTTGGACTGAGGAGTGGGGACCTCTCCGAGTACGGCACACCCTTGGTCAGTTTTGATGGTAAGGTTGTGATCCCTGAAGGGCAGATCTCTTTGCCCGTGAATATGGAAGGAAAAGAAGTGGTGGTAACCTTTATAGTGGTAGCTTCCTTCTCCCCGTACACTGCGATATTGGGAAGACCGTGGATCCATGAAATAGGGGCTGTCCCGTCCACTTTACACGTGAAGGTAAAGTTTCCCACCGAGCAAGGTGTTACGGAGGTAAGAGGAAGCCAGCAGACGGCGAGACAATGTTTGGTTGCATTAGTTGACTGGAGGAAGGAAGCAATCAAACGAGGAAAGAATACCGAAAAAGAGGAAGCGCAGCAAAATGTCCCATTATAGCAACTACAGAGTCCCCGAGGTGAGAAGGGGGACAGACGTGCCGAAGAGATGATGAAAGTACGGATACTCCCAGACTACGATAAGTGTTTTTATATAGGGGAGGGTATGGGTGATGAAGATAAGGTAAAAATGTTGTTACTGTTGATACAAAACGTGGACTTGTTTGCTTGGAGCCCTTATGAGGTGCCCAGGGTGGATCCCGAGTTCATCGTTCATAGACTTAATGTTGACTCCTCCCATCCGCCCAAGAAACAGAGGCCGAGGAGATCGTCCAAGGAGCATGCCGAGGCTGTAAAGGAAGAAGTCCAAAGGCTGAAAGAGTCTGGAGCAATAAAGGAAACTTATTTCCCAGAGTGGTTGGCAAACACTGTCGTGGTGAAAAAGAAGAACGGCAAGTGGAGGGTTTGTGTGGATTTTACAGATCTGAACCGAGCATGTCCAAAAGACCCATTTTCCGTGCCTAAGATTGATAAGTTGGTCGATGCCACGTACGGTCATCCTAGGATGAGTTTTCTAGATGCTTTTCAGGGGTACCACTAGATCACCCTGGCACCCGAGTATCAGGAAAAAACGGCATTCATCTCCTCGGAAGCCAATTATCATTACACGGTGATGCCCTTTGGGCTAAAGAATGCCGAGGCAACTTACCAGCGAATGATGACAAGGATGTTCCGCGACAAAATAGGATGCACGGTCGAGGTCTACATTGATGATATGGTGGTAAAGAGCAAGCAAGAGGAACAACACACGAGCGATCTCCAAGAAGTATTCGAAACACTAAGGCGACACAAGCTGCGCCTTAATGCTGAGAAGTGTGCGTTTGGTGTGGGGGCTGAAAAATTCTTGGGATATCTGATCACGAGCCGGGGAATAGAGGTCAATCCCGATCAAATTGTAGCAATAAAGAGACTGAATCCACCGAGCAATCCGAAGGAGGTACAGGTTTTAACCGGGATGTTAGCAGCTCTTAACTTATTCATCTCCAAATTCGCGGATCGCTGCCGCCCATTTTATCAGCTTTTGAAGAAATGGATAGGGTTTTTGTGGAACGAAGAGTGCAACAAAGCTTTTCGGGACTTGAAGGATTACTTGGCGAGGGCACCCATGCTAGCCGCGCCGGAGCCTGGTGAAGATTTATTTATGTACCTGGCAGTATCTGACCACGCCGTGAGTGCCGTGCTGTTGAAGGATGGGGGGATCCAACAACCCATGTACTATATCAGCAAGACCTTGGTCGATGCCAAGAAGAGGTATTTGCCTCTGGAAAAGCTAGTGCTGGCCCTTATCCATGCCACGAGGAAGCTGCCGCATTATTTTCAGGCCCACACAGTCTATGTGTTAACCGAGAACCTTTTACAGTCACTTTTGAGAAGATCTGACTTCACCGGACGGATAGCGAAATAGGGGACTAGGCTGGGCTCTTTCGACATACGGTACCGACCTCGACATTCGGTGAAGGGCCAAGTCCTTACAGATTTTGCCGCTGAATTCTCGCCTAGGAACGGCGAAGAGATGATCTGCCGCGTAGAAGCTTGCCCGTGGAAGGTGTTTGTGGACGGAGCCTCAAGTTCCCAGGGAGCCGGTGCCGGGATCGTTATCTTTTCTCCTGAAGGGATTCGGCTGGAGCACTCTTTTAGATTGGGATTCAAGGCCTCCAACAACGAGGCCGAGTATGAGGCCTTACTCACCGGACTAAGATCAGCATTGAAGCTAGGTGCTTGGGAAGTGGAAATATACTCAGATTCTCGGTTGGTTGTCAACCAAGTCCAGGGAAGTTTTGAAACAAGAGATCCTCGGATGAAGGCATACGTATGCGCGGCAAAACTGATTATAAGCAAGTTTGTCTCGGTGAAAGTATCCCAAGTGGGACGGGCGCAGAACAGGCACGCCGACTCCTTAGCCACGCTAGCATCATCAAGCGTCGAGGATATGCCTCGGCTAATCAGGGTAGAGCTTATAGCTGAACCAAACATTCAGCTTCCCGACGACATTGCCGTCAGGGTGGATAGCGTCGCCACAGTTTCATTGCCTGCACCGTGTTGGATAGATCCCATCGTCGCTTTCCTGGCCGAGAATAAAGTCCCGGAGGATCAAAAGGAGGCCAGTAAGTTACGAAGGACGATAGCTCGCTATTGGTTGTCAGCAGACGGCAAGTTGTACTGAAGGTCTTTCAGAGGACTGTACCTTTTGTGCTTGCACCCCGAGAAAGTTCCTGAGATTTTGGCCGAGCTTCACGATGGGATATGCGGGAGTCACGTGGGGGGCGTTCCCTGGCACATCGGGCGATGATCCAAGGGTTTTGGTGGCCAAGGATGCAAAGGGACGTCGCCGAGTATGCTCTAAAATGTGAACAGTGTCAAAAACATGCCCCCTTGATTCACCAGCCTGCCGGTCAACTCAATCCGATCAGCTACCCATGGCCGTTTGCACAATAGGGGCTGGATATCCTTGGTCCATTTTCGCGGGCTACAGGGAACCGCCAGTTTCGTGATTGTTGCCGTCGATTACTTCACTAAATGGGCGGAAGCCAAAGCCCTAGCAAATATCCGGGACACAGATGTGAAGAAGTTCGTTTGGAAGAATATAATGACTAGGTTTGGGGTGCCGGAGTCGTTAATATCCGATAATGGGTTACAGTTCGACAGTAGAGCCTTACGCACCTTTTGCGAGGATCTCGGCATCAAAAACAGGTACTCTACCCCGGCGTACCCTTAGAGTAATGGTTTGGCAGAAGCTACGAACAAAGTAATATTAAACGGATTGAAGAAAAGACTGGACGGCGCAAAGGGGGGGTTTGGCCGAGGAGTTGCCGAACGTGCTTTGGGCTTACCGAACTACCCCCAGGAGATCCACGGGGGAAAGCCCGTTCTCCTTAACTTACGGATCGGAGGCCGTCATACCAACCGAGGTAAACTTATGTAGCGCACGGGTCGCGGGGTTCAACCCCGCCCAAAACGAGGAGATGATGGTCGGGCTCTTGGACAGGTTGGAGGAATGCCATGAGGCGGCCACCGCGCGACTCGTAGAATACTAGCAAAAACTCACTAGGAGATACAACCAAGGTGTAAGAGTCAGGGAATTCAGCGCGGGAGATTTAGTCCTGAGAAAGGCCTTAGGGAGTATGCGAGACACCAACTCTGGGAAGCTGGCCCAAACATGGGAAGGACCTTACAGGGTTACTGCAATCGCTGGTGCGGGGGCATATTATCTGGAAGACCTAGACGAAAGACCTCTGCCGCGGCCGTGGAACGTTCATAACTTAAAAAAGTTCTATCACTGATCGGCCGTGTAAAAAAAAAAGAAGGGGGAGGGGGATGTTTGAAGCACCACTATTGTATGAAGCTAATGAAAATGGCGATTCATTCTGATTACTGTTATTTCATTTACCAAGAATGTGGCAGCCCTATTATATTTATCCTAAGGACAGAAGCCTGACTCTCGGCTCGATCTACATCGCCGAGCAGGTGTAAACCTTATAATTTCTATCCTAAGGACAGAAGCCTCACTCTCGGCTCGATCTACATCGCCGAGCAGGTGTAAATCTTATAATTTCTACCCTAAGGATAGAAGCCTCACTCTCGGCTTGATCTACATCGCCGAGCAGGTGTAAACCTTATAATTTCTACCCTAAGGACAGAAGCCTGACTCTCGGCTCGATCTACATCGCCGAGCAGGTGTAAACCTTATAATTTCTATCCTAAGGACAGAAGCCTGACTCTCTGCTCGATCTACATCGCCGAGCAGGTGTAAACCTTATAGTTTCTATCCTAAGGACAGAAGCCTGACTCTCGGCTCGATCTACATCGCCGAGCAGGTGTAAACCTTATAATTTCTATCCTAAAGACTGAAGCCTGACCCTTCCAAGGCAAAAGACCGGTGAGCAGGCCAAATCCCCGCCTTACGACGAAACAGGACTTGGCTTACAGGTAATTATCGCACAAACACGGAACAAAAGAAAAGAGAAACAGTGAGAATTAATTCGAAGTTAAACCATTATAAAAACTAGGAAATCACTGTCTCGGCTGCAAAACAAGGCAGCCATTTAAGTATCAAGACCAGCAGAAAATTAAGATTGTTTAATCACCACAACCCGGTGATATGGGCAAACCAAATGACAAATAAAAAGAACAATAAAGAAAAGCTCTTAACAAAGGGGGCAAGGTTCGGTGATCATGATGCTGAATCTGCAGGTTATTCTCGGGCCTCGGTCTCAGTTGGTTGCTGCTGGACAGGATTTTGAAGGGGGGCCTGGCCGGGCTGATCTCCAAAGCAAGGACGGCTAACCACTTCCGGTTCTTCCATCTCCACATGGGAATCGATCTGCTCTACCAATTCCCTCAGACTGGTCGTGTCTTCCTCGTCAGCATGTCCAGCGGTGTTCGGCGTTCAGGCGCTGGGACTGGAAATGGGATTTGGCCGGGGTTCCTCAAAGGAGAATCCTCAGGGTCCCCCAAGGCTTACAGAGCGGCCAACCAACCCTCCTCAAAACCAAGCCGCCGTGCGTCTTGAATGACCGGTTCTGCCGAATTTTTCGCATCCGCGAATCCCTCCTAGTACCACTTATTCTCGCTCTCCTCCAAAGCCGCCCTCATATCGACCAGCTCCTCGGACCGTGCATTGAGTTTGCTCTCGGCCTCTCCCAATCTGAGCTCGGTCTCCCCCAATTGGACCTGCAGTTCCTTGTACTTCTTTTCCACGGCCAACCTTGCCTTCTCCGCCGTAGCAGCTTTCTTCTCGGACGTTGCAGCAGCCACCGCTTTTTCCTTCGTATTCACCTCGGCCACGTCCTTTAGGGCTCTCTCTCAGCCAGCATCCTCCGCCAGATCTGTGACACGCTGGTCAAGGATGTAGGCCAACTGTGCCGCCTAGTAAAGCATATGGACGAGCATTAAAAAAAAAAAAAAAAAAAAAAAAACTTAGACTTATCGCGACGGTGTGCCATTGCAGCCGTCTCCCCATCGATTCTTCTGTGCCTTTTTCGAAGGCACGCACGTCCTCAAGCAACAGAAGCCCGCGGGCCAAGGTCTGGGCGACGTGGCCACCGGCTCCTTTTCCCCAGACTTGCACACATGCATCCGAGGGAAGAGGTTTGCCGTCCAGCATAAAGGAGGGCTGCCACGCAGGCACGGCACAAGATGAAGATGCCACGTTCAGCCCGGTATGGGTCGCGGGTTCACGAATTACGATGCCGCTGGATGGCCACGGGGGCGTCTTCGACCACATATCACTCAGGCCTACTTGAGTCTGTTCGGTTGTGCGCGGCCTCTTTCTTTGCCAAGTAGGAGCTGTCTGCGGAGGTGGAGTGGTTTGGACGCGGCCTTGGGGTTGTTCTGGTTGCTGCTGATGCCCAGCAGACCGGGCTCCGGGAATAAAGCGATTGATTGACATTACTTTCCGAGTCACCATTGCTTCACCTAAAGACTCACCAACTACTTCGGTATCTGGGGGTGGGGGTTCTTGGTCAACTTGAGCTTCTTGTTGGACGGGGGCTTCTTGCTGAATCTGTTCGTGCGCACGTTCCCTTCGAGCCCGAGAGACACGCTCGGCTGATTCGTCCTTCACGGGTGGGAGCTCGTCAGAACAAATATACCGAGGACCTTGGTCGCGTGCCTCACCTGCTGAAAACTTGGGGGAAAGAAAGTTCGCGTGTCGAATGTCTATGTAAGATAGAAGGGGGCTGTCGACTAGCAAGGCTTGACTAAAATTCTGCCAAGTGGAGTACACGGGGTCAACCCCGAGTATAAGGTGAGAGGCTCGAAGCTACCCGTCCGTGTGAACGAAAATCTTGGACCTGAGGACGAAATTAAGGTCCCTTACGTGCACGGCCCTGACGTCCGGGACAAACACTCTGCCGTCTGCAATAACCAACATAGATGAACGTCAAAATAGGCAAAATGCTTGTGCATGTATGTCCGAGCATAAAACTAAACAAAAAAAAAATATATATATGTATATATATATAATAAAAAAAAAGAGGATTAATGATCGGGACGAACCCACTTCTCGTCTAGTAAGTAGACACGGGAATTAACCGACAAACCAATTGCCGCGCACCATAACGAACTCCCCAGCAAAATTTCTATTTGAATCGGGCAGGCAGGATATCAACCGTACCCTCTTGTCTCTAACTTTGAGGTAGTAATTTGTTTTCTTATTTCCGCATAAATTGTACATATGGTTTATATCATGCTGGTTTAGCTGTAAACCGAATGTCTGGTTCAATCTACTCACACAACTCACTAACCGATAAAAATTGGGAGGAAGTTGGTCCGGGCACAGGCCGTAGTACCTAAGGGTGTCTATTATTAGAGGGTCTATGGGAAACCTCACCCCACCCTCCAAAATGGCCATTAAGGGGAAGAAGGCAGTATTGCCCCCCCTATGAAGTGTCATCTCACTCTCGTGACAATACGTAACCTCCACATCGCTAGGGATGTTGAAGGCCTGCCTAAAGGTGGCTAAGGCCGTAGCCGTATCTAGGAGATATGAATACCCCATTCTAAGACCCTAAAATTTAAGTCGAAATGGAGATATGGAAAAGTGGAGTGTAGAGAACTTACTGTGGGTTCTAAGGTGGGAGGAAATTCTGGGCTGGAGTATGAAGACGCAGATAAATGCACGGCAGAGAAGAAATCGCAGAATACAGAGTTTGTAAAGTAAAAGAATAGTCTGGAGCATACCTTTTATAGTGAACCGAAAACGGTTGGGCAGCGGTTAATCAACCATTATGAAAATTGATTAGCAAGCTTTTATGACTCCAACACCCAATAAAAACTACGCCTCCTCGGTTCACGAAGCGTCAGGCAATGATGAGAATTGAAACGAATGGCCAGATCCAGCGCGCCTTTTTAGGACGCATTAATGGAGCCCTGTAACGCCACAGACGTCGCTTCACTGAACTCATAACGTGCGCCCTTTGAATTCCTTGATTCACGCCGGGCTCCGAGCATGAATCAAGTGGGGGCTAATGTACGGCATCCAAATGCTTAGGCCCACTTAGTCCCGGATCTCCACTTCAAGTGCACGGTGCTTGGGCCCAACTCCCATTCGCCCAAAAGCCCAACCAATTCTAATGCGGGCCGGTGGCCCAAGCCTCACTACTAAATACATACTCGGCAGAGCTTTACGGAGCATGTCAGTAAAGGTAACTGAACGGCACATCATCCTCGTTTTGCCCGGATAAATTCCTCTAAGCACCACCGCCGAGCTATCCACGGGAGTGGGCACCAAGTCCCAAAGCCATCCAAGCTTAATTTCCCACTTATCATCCCCTTAACTGGACCTTCCGTAGCACTAAATACGCACCGACTCTGCCGAGCTATCAACGGAGGTGGACACCAAGTTCCAAAGCCACCCATACCTGACCTCCCATTTACAGAAGACCCTACTGGACCCTCTGTCGCACTAACTATGAGAGCATTGAAGACCTGCCCCTGAATTTTGAACTATAAATAGAAGGGGAGGATAAGATGGAAGGGTTGGTTGGAAAAAAGGAGTAAATAGAGAGTAGTAAGGTCAAATAGAAGAAATCTCGAGGAATGAGGAGGAAGTAATGCATTGCTAAAGAGGAGAAAAGTGATCTCATTGAGCCTTTAGTTGGAGAACGACTCATAGTAGGAAATTCAAGCCCAACACATAAATAAGTTGTGAGCCCAAGTGGGGCTGGGTCCATCAGCCTCATTTGCGACCCGCACACAAGATATAGTTTTATTTACTTACCCACAAACTTTGAAGCTAAAATTTTAGTGTTGAGCTTTTGATTTCTTTTTTAGAGAGAGATATAGTGATTATTTGCTGAAAGAGAAAAGAAGGTCGTTGGTGTGAGAGATGAGTGGATATTGGTGAGGTGAAAGATGGCCGAATCAAGCACAAGCAAAGAGGAAGAAGAACAAAGGAAATAAAAGGAATAAAGAAACAAAGAAAAGGGGGTTTGATGCAGCAAGGAGATAAGGGAGAAATGATTGGTGGGGCACATGTCCTACTAAGGGAAGAAAGAGTTATGACTCACCCTTAACTTTTTAGAATTTACACTTACCACCCTTCCAAAAACATATTCTAGATAGGCCCAATTAATAAAATAATTATGCATATGTACCCTTACCTTTTAAAAACTTCATTCTATATCATTAAAAATAGAGCCTAATCTTTTATAACATCAAAATATCAAAGCCTTATGCACTTAAAGTAATTAAGCTAGTAATAAGTATATAAATCCATAAAATTAATCATGCAATTAGGTTGGGATGTTACATCCTTCCCTCAAAAACATTTTCATCCTCAAAAATTGTACACATACCCTTAACAAAGAGATACAGATATTTTTGTTTCATTTCCTCCTCTGCCTCCCATGTTGCCTCTTCTATAGAATGGTTTCTCCACAGCACCTTCACTATAGGAATTGTCTTGGTGCGAAGAACTTTCTCCTTACAATCTAAAATCTTAATTGGGATCTTTTCATATGACAAGTTCTCTTGGTTTTGAAGTGGTTCATACTCTATCACATGCTTTGAATCAGGAACATATTTTCTAAGATTAGAGATATGAAACACATTATGTATCTTAAATAATGCAGGAGGTAAGGCAACTCGATATGTAGTTGATCCAATTCTTTCAAGTATTTCAAATGGTCCAACAAATCTAGAACTTAGCTTATTTGTTTTCCCAAATCTCAGCACTCGTTTCAATGGTGAAACTTTGATAAAATCCAGCTGATTCAAGAATGGCTAAAAGCTACTTAGAGTAGGCAAAAAAGCTATGCAGATAAGAAAGACGAGGCATTGAATTCAATGTGGTGGATCATGTATATCTCTCATTGAATTTGTATCTCTCTCTCTAAAGAAGAAATCAAAAGCTTAATACTAAAGTTTCAGCTTCAAAGTTTGTGGGTAAGTAAATAAATCTATATCTTATTTTGGGTATTTTGATGGTGTAATTGTTTGCTAGAAGAGAGAAGGCTGTTGGTGTGAGAGAGGAGTGGCTGTTGGTGAGGTGAAGGATGGCTGAATCAAGCACAAGCAAAGAGGAAGAAGAACAAAGGAAATAAAAGGAATAAAGAAAAAAGAAAAAGGGGTCTGATGCAGCAAGGAGATAAGGGATGAAAGGGTTATAACTCACCCTTAACATTTTAGAATTTACACTTACTACCCCTCCAAAAACTTATATTCTAGATAGGCCCAATTAATAAAATAATTATGCATATGTACCCTTATCTTTTAAAAACTTCTTTCTAGGTCATTAAAAATAGAGCCTAATCTTTTATAACATCAAAATATCAAGGCCTTGTGCACTTAAAATAATTAAGCTAATAATAAGTATATGAATTCATAAAATTAATCATGCAATTAGGCCGAGATGTTACATAAAGTACCATCTTTGCATGCTTATTTGAAGGTTTGTCTTGAGTTCTAATTTTTGCATTCTTGCTATTGTTGGAAAGCTTGTGCAAAGCACCTTTTGAAAGTCCCAACTTTTTGCAATTTGGTGTAGTGTGCAAAAAGCTATGCATCTCTAAAGTTGGGTGGAACAAATGGGAAAAATTCTCAAAGTTGGTTTTTGCCATTTTTACCCAAGCGATTTCTAACAATCCAGACATTGTCTTGATATGCATTTTTTCCAAGATGTAGATAATCATCTCTAGTTTAAGAAAGTACCAAATTTTTTGAAACATTTTTTTCATGAGCAATGAGAAATTTGTGTGCAAAGTTGATACAAAAACCTGATTTTGGACATTTTTTATTAGTTTCCCATGATTTGTCATATTTTTATGAACATAATTTTTGGCCTTTTCGACCTCCGTTTTGTTTAAATGTGATGCTTGAAAAGCTTGTGATCTCTACTTTCTAAACATGTCAACTTCATGGTTCTAATTTTCAAATTTGAAAAACTAGATACCTTGGAAGTTAGAATTAAACTCATCTTTTTGGCTTAAAAATCCCATTTTGGTATTTTTTTTTTTTTTTAAATTATTCGAAGGGAATTTTTGGCAATCCAAGCATACCAAATTGAAGTTTGTCATAAGAACTTTCCAACTACTCCTTATTCAAACCAAAGCCATTTGATTATAATTCAATTAAGATTAAACTATAATTAAACTTTAGGACAGTGTCTCAAAAATGACCTAGTGTTTTTTTTACTTTTTTATTGTTTTTGCTCTTGCTTGTTTTAAGTCCTATCTTTGCCTATAAACTTTCATTTTAAAGAGAATTCAGTTATTTTCGATACGAGTTCAAATTTATCTCAATCATATTGTCATATTTTTGCTCAAATTGTGCTCAAACTCAGTTAGTTGTTGTCAAACTTGAAAAAGTGTTTGGAAATATAAATTTTGATGTAAAATGGTGAATTTTGGGGTTTGTTTGATTGTTGATCAACTAGGTCAAAGTTTGGCCTACAAAGGACATTTTGGTCATTTTGACTATTAACTTGTAAATTTAACTAATTAGATATCCAATTTGGATAGATTAAGTTAATTTTGACATTCCCTTAATCCCAAGGTCGATATTGTAAATTTTTTGAATATTTAAGTTTAAATCAGGAATTTTGCATGCAAACTAAGGTCGAATAAAATAAGATGTCGACAAACCTATCAGGTCAATAAGTTAAAACTTTTCTTCAATCCATTTCACATGTTAAGGTTCTATCTTGACCAATTTTCCCAATGATCGAAAATCCCTTATATATATATATATATATATATATATTCATTCATTCAAGTTTAGATGGATTAATGATTTTGGGTCCAATTTTGGCAAATCATAGTAATTGGGTTTATTGGATTATGTTTAAGAGTTTAGCTCTCCTCTTGTTTTCTCCTATTTAAATATAGATGAATGACACCCAGTAAACTAAGAATCTAAAGGCAAAAAAGGCCCACGTTGTTCGCTCTTAATTCTGTCTTTCTCTCTCTCTCTCTCTCAAAAAAAAAAAAAAAATTGCTCTTGTGGTAACATGTATACATATTTAGAGGTTCATAAAAAAAAAAGTATACATATTTAGAGTTACATAAGTGTCAAATAATAACATAAGTATACATATTTATTATTTTCTCTCTCAAAAAAAAAAGTGTCAAATAATAACTATTACGCACCCTTAGCATAGTGCTCATTTCATAAATAATAATTTTTTGTGGGATGGAGGAGCAAGACCGCAAAAGCTACATATAACTTAAGTTAAAGTAGAATTTTTATCTTATATATAAAAAAAAAAAATTGAATAAAATTTTTATCTCGTATAAAAAAAATATATATTGGACACCTCAACTCATCATGCATAAAGTGCTTGGGTTGTATTTTGGGAAAATGAAAATCACCTGGGATTTTGTATAGTTTTTCTTTCCCTATTAATTAAAATCAAATGAATTATTAACTAACTGATAAATACAAAAATCAATGTTTATACCAAAAAAAAAACCTGAAATTTATCCGTTTTTAGTAAACAGAGTCTATTTGAGGAGTAGAAGAGAACAGCAGTAGTCATAAACATTGCGAAACGGGTGTACTACCTAATAAAATGGTGACAAATAACGTATTATAACGTAGGCTCTTCGAGATTGAAACTTCACTCTTTAAAACTAGATCTTCTCCTCTCTCTCTCTCTCCCTCTCTCCCTCTCTCTCTCCGATTATTCTTTTTCAAGGTACGTTTCCGTTTCTGTATTTACCGCAATTTGTATAACTCATTTCATGTGTTTCTCTGTTTGGTTGCTGAGAAAACCAAGGAAAACAGTGGAAAAAGAGAAGGGAATCAAGAGAAAAATTTGGATTCTTTCTCTTTCCTGCATTTTTTTCTCAACAACCAAACAGAAACTTGGATTGCATTATTATTGTATCAGTTATTGGTTTTTTTTGGATATTTGCTGTTTTGCTTCAATTGCATCTTGAGCTTTATGTATATATATGTGTGTATTTTAGAAGATCAGGCAATTATTTGATGGAAATGTAGAGCTTGCAAATTGTAATTGCGTGTGAAGTTTTGTCAATATGTGTTTTGAATTTAGAGTGAAGAAGATGAAGCTTAAGCCTTGTAAGCAGTAACTAGAAGTGCTACAGGTCACAATTAAGCAGCATTTTGGTTTAGGAAAGACTATGATTTTAGGGTTCATAGGTTGGAAGAGGAGGAAAGAGTCTTATAAATGAATTAGGTGATTTATAAAGTTTTATGGTCTTGATTTGTTCAGTCACCTTAAGGAAAAAGGTGGACTTGGGAAAATCATTTGGGTTGTAAAATTAGGTTGATGGTTTGAAAAATGAGTGTCACAATAGGTGGTTGTGGTGTAATCGTCTATAAGAAGACAAATGAGAGATGGAGAAGAAATTCTAAGCCTCAGGTTCAGTTAGTTGCATCATGAAATCGTCTTTAAGCGTATAAGTTTCCATTGAATTGAGAGTACATAGGTACGGGTATTAAACATCTCTCATTTCCATTAGGAATAGGATTGAAAATTTGTAAGTATTCAATTCCAAAATTACTGTCTTTGCAAAAATTGTACTACAAAAATTAAGTATAAAAGTTGAATAATTAAATTCGATTGCTAAAGAATAGAATTGTAAAAGTCTCAGGCTATCTAAGTTAAGTGCACAGGTTCGATCTTGAGAGTGGCCACTCCTGCAAAAATGGTTAAAGGTTATGTTATTGCCAAATGTTGCCAACTATGACCTTGCTTGGCATGACAGACTCTGACTGAGGAGTGAAGATCTTTTGTTCTTGCTAACAAATGGAAACCGCAAATATTTATATATAAAAAAAATGGAAACCACTAATACGTCCCACTTATAAGAAATTATTGGATTATCAAAATATCATTGACTTAAAACAATTTAAGAAAACGTATACAAGCATAAGTATTGACTTCTAACATCAAGGAAACTTAAAAAACCCACTTGAACTTAAATGATTTTTCTACTGTTTGTTAGCCTCGAAGCTTGCTCTTTGTTACTTCTTTTTCTCATTTGCATCTTTTAAATGTGGCTGACCCTAACCAATTTGTTGAGGATCTATAGCTGATCCCAAAAATTTGGGATTAAGGCTTGTTGTTGTTGTTTTTTCTCATCTATATCCTATGGATATTTTTGATCGCCTAATGAAAGAACATTTTAGATTTATCGGTTTATAGTAAAACAAATCTGCAGTGTTTAATGCATTAATTTTCCCTTTGTTAACAGTTTCATGCTCTTGCTGGAAGTAGATATTATTTACTTTATGTTTATTTGGCTAGTGAAAGTGAGAAATTCAACCTGATTAAGCTAAATGGTTTTGTTAGGGATAGCTGGCTGGAGGTTTTTGTTCCCATTGGTTTTGAATATTGAATATTGAAGGTCAATAAATCTCATTTTAAATATTTTGCTGCTTGCAGCCATAACAGCTATAAACGTTAACAAGCTACAGAAATTCTACATCAAAATATAGCCTCCATGTTGCATTTATGTCATATTTTGTTATTTTGAAAATTCATTCAGAAGAATCCTCAATTCTCTGTATCTTACTTTGCAGTAATGTGGAAGCGTGGAATCAAATCAAAGGCTTGGAATGGGCCTCAAAAGTTTCGAATCACAATTTTACTGTCTGTTATTCTGATTCTTGTACTTTTAATATTGTTAGTTCATGATAATGGTAGAAAAAACATATTATCATCTGGACTTCTGAAGCAGAAATGGAATAGCTTTGAGTCTTTGGTGCAATTTAATCCAACAATGGAGGTTCTGAATGGGACAGAATTGATTTGGCAAATACCTGATACACCTAAGGCAGTTCTTTTTCTGGCACATGGGTGCAGTGGCAGAGCTGTTAACTTTTGGGACAGATCTTCTACCTGCCCTAATTGTGTTGGTTTGCCTGAAGAAAGGCTACTCGTCCTTCATGCTCTTACTCAAAAGTTTGCTGTTCTTACCATATCAAGTGCAGGTAGATGCTGGACATTTGGGGAGGAGATGTTCATTGTTAAAGATATTATAAGGTGGTGGGTTGAGAAAAATAAGCTTCAAAAGCTTCCTCTTGTGGCTTTGGGGGCCTCCTCTGGAGGGTACTTTGTTTCTGTTCTTGCCACTCAGTTGAAGTTCAGTAGTATTACACTTATGATTGCCGAAGGCAGATTTGATCAAATGGATATCACTGAGGATTATCCACCTACACTATTTGTGCACATGCCCAAAGATCAATTGAGGCAGCAGAAGATAGATGAAAATTTGGAAATTTTGAGAAATAAAGGTGTTGATGTTGCAGAGATTGAATGCATGGAGTTCCCCTTGTCTTCACACTTTTTTGCCGACAGAATTCCAGGTATTGACCAAACTGTTTCTGCTAATTTGTTTGAACTTTTCCAAGAGAAGGGCTTCATTGATGAAAATGGATATATGAAAAATGATGGACGTGCTACACGTTGGAAACTAGCACTCAAGGAGAGTAATATCCATTTGCCAGATAAGCATTTGGCACAACACATCCAAGAGGAGTTGAATCTTGCATTTGCCTACCATGAAATGATTAGCTTACATTCTGACCAGATCTTTAAATGGTTTGAATCTCATATAAGCTGATCAGAACCTATATAGAGCCACATTTTCCTCGGCCTTTAAGATTTATGTGGAATAAAGTCTGGCCAGAATCTGAAGCAATTTGGTTGTACAGCATATCACTAATTTTATCGGCAATCTCTCAAATTTGAATGAGATTTGGAAAGTTTACCTGGTGAGATTGTTCTTCTGAATCAATTAGAATTTTAGTGAATCACATGAAGAAAAAGCTATGGCATTTTCCCAAATGTAGACGCCTTGCTAGAAGCATGCACACTGAAGTGTTAGGTAAATGATGTTATCCATGGAAAGTAAAACAGTATTGAATGTAAATGCTTTATTATTCAACATGTTATGGAACTACAATAGTCTCTGTTGCTTTAATAGGATCTTCGCATGATTGCTCTGATTTAGGATACAATTTAAATTTCCATACCTGTCCAGACTAAAAATCCATGTTGAACATGTAAATTGATGGGAAGGATTTTATTAGAATGGTGTAAAGAGATTCAATATCCACTGTTTATTCAGTCATTTTTCTATGAAGAATATTCAGTATGTGAACTAGATATGCTGACATCAATTCCTTGTTCTATGTGTGTTGAATTTGATGGATATATTGCCTTGGAAAATATTTTAAGTGGTACTATTATGGGTTGCAGCGCTGTGTCTGGTGGTGGTTTGGGGGGCTGTGAGAATTTTTAGTTTTATTTTTATCTTTTTTTGTTGCTTGGTGTAGCTGTGGGGTTCTGCTGTTGGATGATGGGGATAGAAGAAAGGTAGGTAGATAAAATAGAAAAATGACTTCCTAACAAAAATTTAGGTAGAACCTTTTAGCTCTTAGGTCTTCTAGTTTGACTAGTAAACTAAAAACCTAATAAAAAAACTAACCTGGACTCAAAGAAACTAAATCCTAAGAAACTTAGGATCTTAAAAAAAAATTGTAGCTGTGGGGTTCTGCTGTTGGATGATGGGGATAGAAGAAAGGTAGGTAGATAAAATAGAAAAATGACTTCCTAACAAAAATTTAGGTAGAACCTTTTAGCTCTTAGGTCTTCTAGTTTGACTAGTAAACTAAAAACCTAATAAAAAAACTAACCTGCACTCAAAGAAACTAAATCCTAAGAAACTTAGGATCTTAAAAAAAAATTGTAAACATATATAAAATTTTTAAATACCCTTAATTTGCAACAGTTGTTGAAATTATAGTTTTGCCCCTGACTACAAAATGACCATAATTTATTAAATAAAACCCAAATTAAAAAATGTTTTTCCTAAGACGCATATAAGTAGACCTTTGAAACCACGACTCTTACTTCAATTGAACATTACTTATGGGTCCCATGAAATAAGTCTTGAATAGGTGAATTTGCGAATTAGAAGCAAATTAATCTTCCATGGAGAATTTACAAATTCATACTTTGTGGGACTGTGGAGCTGCCCAAGATGTTTGGGCCAGCTGCTCTGTGCATCTCCAGAAGTGTTCCCATGGTCAAGAGGACATGCTTCAACTGGTGGAAGAGCTGATTTCTCCCCTTGAGCCTTCGGAATTGGAGCTGTTTCTAGTACTGACATGGGTCATCTGTCACCAACAAAATGCAGTGACTTGCGGAACTGAATTACAACAGCCACAAACTCTCAATGCTTGGGCTAGGGACATCCTTGAGGAGTTTCATTGTGTGCAACAATATAATTCAAGACCAGCTCTACAACAGTTGCTGTCTTGGTGGTTTCCCCCAACACCAAATCTCCTTAAAATTTCGATGCTGCTATTTTCAAGGAGTCCAGAGCAACGGGGTTTGGTGTGATTGTTCGTGATGAGAAGGGAGAAGTTATGGCCTCCATCAGTGTGAGTTAGTGAAGAGGCAGAGAACCTTGCCTGCAGGAAAGACAATCATTTTTGCAATGAAAGATGGATTTTTAGAGCTTATAGTCGAAGGTGATAGTTTGTTTGTTATGAGCTCATTATCTTCCTCAGGACCACACTTCTCCGGGCTGGGATGTATTCTTCATGAAATCCAATATATAGGATCCGTTTGGTTAGACGTTTTGAGAGATTAAAAGAGAGTTTTTAAAACCCAAAACTCTGTTTTGCAACTACAACTCCTCGTAGCATTTTTTTACAAATGCTCATTTTAAACTCAAAACACAATTTTCCAATGGCTTATACAAACCCACCCATAGTAGCAGAATTAAGAGTTTGTCAATTTTCTTTGTATAAAGCACACTGGTAATTCAGTAGGCCACTCGTTAGCAAGGCTTGCCAAAAATATAGATGAAGACCTTATTTGTATAGAAGACTCACCTCCACGCGATGGAGACTTTGTATTTCGATATTTCTGTTCGGCTATGTGGAGCCTAGTTTATGTTTGATTCGGATTATGACTTGAATTGATATAAAAGTGTTACAGTTTTTAACAAGAGATTTTTTGAGGCTTAGTCCATAGAGCAGAAGCTTGGGCCAATAGCCCAAGTTGGCCCGTTTTTGGCTCATTGTGAATCGCTTGTATGGGATATAAATATTGTTGTTTCAGATTAGGGTTTGGTTTGTGTCGTTAGAGAGACAGAAAAACTGTACTACCACATCTTGTATTTTCACTTGAAAATAGTAAGGGGCCGTTTGGTATGGGATTTTGTTGAGTAACAATTTTTAGTTTTTAAACAACATTACACGTAATTTTACACACTTTTTCACCCACACATATTTCCAAAAAATACAAACAACATTACTAGAATAACGTTACCAAACGGGCCCTAAATCACCGCAACTCCGTGAGCGCAGGCAAATTGCTGAATCACATAATTTCTTGTGTCTTGTGATTGTCTCGTGTGTGTGTTCTCTCACAAATATGAGAATTCATGCATATTCCCTACAATTTCTTCCTCTGATTAATGAAATAACAACTTTCCTCCCAAAAAAAAAAAAAAAAAAAACCTTCCAGGCGGCTGCATCAATATAACACATGTTTATCTATGCTATTGATACATCAAGAGTCAACCAAGCTTGCTTAGTAGTTAGTATATGTTGCAAACATAAACAGTTTTGATAAACTATCATTAATTCAAAAGCGTAAGCTATTAGGAAATAGTGAATTTTATCATTTATGCATTTATTATAAGACTATTCTTCACTCGTGGGCCCTAATGGATTTTTAACTTTTTAAATGGGAGGCAAAATAGAGATAGAGTTTGAACTTAGGACCACCAGCTCTACTACCATGATAAACTACCACTAACCCCTAAAGCTTAGGGTATTAGGATGTGGTAAATTTAATTGTTTAATAATTTATGCTGACATTTCAACCAAGATACCCATGAATTCAAACTGTTATGGGAGTCTATGTACCCTTTTATTGCTAAATCTTCGACAATAAAATAATTTTATTGTATTGTGTTGGGTTGTAAACCAAAGCTAAATCCTAGGTCCAAAATCCTGAGCCTAGTTGTAGTTCATGCTTAGGTGAGTTGGTTCAACTGTTTAATCTGATCTTTGTATACAATATACATGATAGGTAGCTTATGCATTGTCCCAATGGAGATCCTCAGACTTCTGTCATCTAATCCAATATAAGATTTCTTTCAGTATCCATAGGAGCTGGCATGTGTTTTTCCATGTATGTTGCTGCCTGTATTTATTCAAATATCATATCCATATTCCTCGAAAGTAATTTTCATCATAAAAGTTGCAGTTTTGCCATGTTCTTTTCAATTAAAAGGCAGGTTTCTGGCATTTATGTATATGCATGTTGTTTGTACCTTCAATATTGCAACTTCATGTTGTTCATATGAGATAATGCCAACATGCCTAATCTAACTATATTTTAACTACCTATTTGTATTCACTTGTCAAAACTTTAAGAAAATTAATGTTCATTGTGATCCAATCATCCCAACTAAAAGCCTCTTCACTCCATTCTTTTATTATCCTGGTTATCTTCTGATTATTATGGAAGCTTTTTTAAGTTCTGCAAGCAGTTCAAAAAGTTGCACTTTATTTATTTATTTTTTTTTTGGGTCAAATGTTGGTTTTGAGGTTTGTTTAGATCAGGGTGAAAGCATTGCTTTCATTAAGTATATTCTTTAGCCCATAATAGCAAGGGCAATACCTGGTTATTGTCTAACAATGCAAGGTTTTTGGAAGGGAATATCTGAATATGGTGTTCCTTCAGCAAAAGTAGCCACTCTCAAGAATTAGACCCATCCATTCCAGTTGCATTTGACATCCTAAACCTTTGCCTGTTTGGTAGGTTAGTTTGAGTAATGTTATTTGAGTGTTTTTGATATATGTGTCGGTGAAAATGTGTGTAAAGTTGTTTAAAATGTGAAAATGTTGGTTAGAATTAACCAACCAAACAGGCCCTAGTATTTCATTTTTAGCCTTTTGTCTTCTAGAAATTGAAAAAAACAAAAAAAGCATTTTGCATCCTGTAGCTAGTAGCCACCTTTTACTTGCTTTATTTTTTTATTTTTTATTTATTTTTGTTGAGAATCATTTGCTTTAATGTTAAAGCTATATTTGAGAGGTGTATGTATATATAAAGTTGCTGGGTTCACCAGAAAATGGTTAACAATGGAGGTTATACAGAACCTTGTAATCAGCTTGACTAGAAAGTTGAGATAATATAGTTTATTCTTTCTTTGAGTTACAAATCATGCTTACTCTATTTAAAAACTATAGGTCAAGAACATAAATCAAGATTTACATTTGAATGCATAAAATTTCAGCAATTAATTGGAATTAGTTTAGGTCTTATTGTAAAAACAGGTGAAGATTGAACAGTTACGTGGATTCTTTCATGATGACAGAAGAATCTCCCCCCCTCGAAATTTTGCGTGATAATGACTATCAGTTTTATCTAGTTGGACAGTCCAAAAAAAGAAAAAAGGAAAATAGAGAAGGTTTTAGGCAGTAGGATTCTGATTGAATTTGAAAAAATTTGAATTTGACAGCTTCACACCACCATCCTTTTCTTTACCAACCACAACATGGTACAGTTGGGAATTAATGTCATACTTAGTACACTAGGGCCTAGGTACATGATACATATTGACCAAACCTGGAATGGCTTTGTAAAGGACATCTCCTATTTATTATTGATATTATGCTTTAATAGAATTTGCTACATCAATTTTAGAAATTCTCATGCTCCTCTGGTGGTGGTTGTGTCCCATTAAAATATTTCTCAATATACGCATGCAATTCTCATAACTTGCGTTCCAGCTCTCTGTTCTTTTGGCTTTCTCTCTTTTATTATAAGTAAATATCAAGTTTGTTATTCAATTAAATTCCATTCAGCTGATTTTTCTGGATACCAACTTGAAGGTTCCACTTGCCAAATTTCCTATTATATTTGCTAGTAGTCTTCATATCTGTTGATGTGAAATAATGTTTTTCAGATTATAGCTAGCTTGCTGCTATTTTATTTTTGCTGTATCTAGAAAGCATTTAGTGCCACTGAATCATGGTCTTCCATCAAATTAGCCCTCTTCCCCACCACCTCCCCCACATAAAAAGAAATGAAAAAGAAAAATGGAAATGAAAAGGAACTAGAATCATGGTCTCAATCTAGATCTAATGAAGCATTGCATTAGCCATTAGAAGAGTTCCAATCTGGGACCACACTATATTTGAAGAAATTGTAATTGTATACTCCATTATTACAAGGTATTTCCTTTCTTTTGTTGTCTTGTTAGTTCGGTTGATATGCATTTATTATTATGTTAAATTACTTCATCTGTTCTCTGCAGATATGTCAGATGTGTTGTGATGGGAAACTATTTTTGATCTAGGCATGCGTTTTATTTATATTTAACAAAAAATTGCAGGATCTGTCAACTGTTATAGTTTAATTTGGAGTTCTCTTTAACACATGACCAGTAGTGAAATTAATCTTTTACTTCAATCATATTGTTTGCTTGCTAATGGTTCTATTTTGGTAAAGATGTCTATAACAGGGAACCAATTTATCTACCCTTCTTTGAGTTGTTGAAATTTGTTTCTGTGGGCGTAGAGAATTTTGTTCATGGTTGGTTTTAATATATATAACAGTAGAGAAAAACAGAGAAATTATCCACATAATTAATGTTATAAGAAAAGTCCTGAAAATCATCATCGAATTGAAATCATTAGCACATTGTACATGTGAATTGGGTTCACATCATACAACCTCCATTCAAAAGATTCAAACTGTTGTTGGAACCCTTCATTAGATAGCTCTAATATCCATAAACTGCTGCAAGTCTATATTAGGGAACAGTGAGATGATAATGAAGCAAAATTATTACATTCTTGCATCTTATAGCTGAAACGCTATCTTGATTTTAAGGATATTAAAATCTTTTATACTAATATAATCATTTTTGCATAAGTGGCAGCGTTATGCTGCAGGCATTAACATGATAAAGGGTGTGGTGAAAATCAACATCCACCCACCCTCCACCTTCTGTTCTCTGCCTTCCCTCACCCACCAAATGGTGGGAGTCGTAGTTATAAATAAGATGGATATTTTGACAGATAAGGCTTGTATTTTCATTTTGTAAGTTCTTTGTTATGTTATGTTCCTCACATTTTTATTGAAGGAGAATTTGCTGTTTATTTACAGTCAAGATATAATGAACGTTGTCTTGAAACAGTGGAAATTATGAATGATTAGGAGCGACCAGAACCTATTGAATTCTAAGCTGACACGAGTTATGTGGTAACTAATCTATGATTTAATAACGCTAAGATTTAGTTTTGCTAGTACTGTAATAGCATTAGTGACCTGAATCTTAGGACTTTCTTATCCCAAGCTGCTTAGAGAACTTGAATGGGTAATTAATGGCTTTCCTAATGCTGTTCTAGATGCTAATGCATACCTATGCCTGAGTCTAAATTTTCCTTTTTGCTGTCATTATAGTCTTTATAGAGATACTCCCTTCAGTGTATTTATCATGCCACTATGCTGCCATTGCTTTGGATAACAGCTAAGATGGCTCTGTGTAGTTTTGAAAAAGAACATTGAAAATATTGGTCTTTTGAAAAGTGGACACTGCTTTTATGTGAATGTGCTTGTCATGCTAGCACTTCTAATGCATGCACTTCATGTATGACACCACAGCTACGTCTAATTTTTTTTTTAGGAAAAAAAAAAAATTATTTTGCAAAAGAAATGCTTTAGATGGTGTTTGATACATTTAAAAACTAAAAACATGTGTTTAAAATTATGTATGAAAATATGTGTGGATAAAAAAGTATGTGAAAATATGTGTAATATTGTTTAAAAACTGAAAACTTGTGTTTGAGTGTGTGTACCAAATGGGGTCTGTTTCTTGTTGATTTAGCAGCCTAGAGCGTGGCGTGATTTGCAAAAGGTTAAATTGTTCTCCAAAGTTTGAAGTTAAGTGTTTCTATTTTTAGCAATCTAGCTGTGCCTACCAGTACGCAACTTTTGGCGAGACTAGTGATTTTGATGGGCTATAGAGAGAGAGAGAGACACACACACACTAGTTCTAGTCCAATGAAAATATTAAATTCAAACTAAAACACGAATTTATTTATAACTAAGAAAACATAGGCTGAGCATAAAAATTGTTGACATGGTATCCATCTTAACATGCTATGACATCAAAGATATAATAAGATACTTAGAAGACAAAAAATCCTAAATAACACCACACTGATAGAGTCTAAAGATAAAATGCTTTCACAAACTGATGAACCAAATACTTCTAGTCTCTGGGCTTGAGTTTGCCCTCATTTGCCTGCTTGAAAAGATGAGCCTGAGCTGCTGCGGCCTTGTTTGAGCTGAGTGCTGCCATAAAACTCTCCCTGACCTGCTTTGTTGTGAAAGGGAATCTATTGTTCACCATGGAGTTGAGCAAGGAAGCAGTCCCTTCTCTATATAGTGCCCCAAGCCCATCAGTTCGTGTGTTGGAAAGTGCTTGCTGCAAGGTGAGGTGTGCTCCAAACCCTGGAACGCTAGTCACACCAAATGCATTGCCCATAGTTCCCCACCAGCCTAACAGACCCCAGATAATTCCTGGGTGAGTCCTCCAGTAACTGCAAATCAACAAACATCCATGACATCGTTAACCTAGTTACCATTAGTATATTTCGGGTATATTCATGCAGGTGTTAAGTATAGTAACTTACGTGCATGTACCAATGATGGGTGAATTAGGATCAGGGAGGAATGGAGGTGTAGGTACGAGGGGGCTTGGTGGAGGGGTGGTGGTGCTTGGCGGGGTTTCGATGATTGGTGTTGGGGGGCTACCTTGTGAAGTTGGTGGGGAATTGTAGTAACCACCACCTCCTGAAGGAGTAGATGGTGTTGATGGAGTTGGATCATGATGTGGGGGGGTTCCACAATTTGAAGGGCTTGGTGGTTTTGGGCTGTGGCCTCCGTGATGTGGTGGATTTCCATGAGAAGGTGGTGTGCCTCCATGTGATGGTGGTGTGCCTCCATGTGATGGTGGTGTGCCTCCATAGCCTCCATGTGGTGGTGGTGTTCCATAGCCTCCATCTGGTGGTGGGGTGCTTACATAGGGAGGACTACCTGTAATCGGGGGACTACCTGTAATCAATGCAGTGCAGATTGTGGGATGAGAGTGAAAATATTATAATTCGAGTGACGTTAAGCTTGATGCAATATATTTCTGATATAATTACCAAATAAAAAGTGACATACTGCTAGAAACATGGCCATCATGTTGACTGTGGCTACACAGTACACACTAGTAAGGCATAGAAGCTGAAGAAATTCTACTTGAAAAATAATCAGCAACTTTAAGCTTGATGCAATATATTTCTGGTATGGCCGTTACATTGACTGTGGCTAAGCTCTAGTAAAGCATAGAAGCTGAAGACTTTTTACTTGAAAAACTAGCCATCTTGAGGGGAAATGTTTTGACTTAACTACAGTTATTTTATACCAAAAACACTTTAATATTCTATAAAGTGTAATCAATAGCACCAAAACTTGTCCCTGTGTGTGAGGATGTAAGAGAAAGATATACCTCCGGGGAAATGTGGGTCTGGGGGGAAGTAGAAGTAGTTCCTCTGATCTTCAAAGCTTGTTGACACTACATGCATCACCAAGTTCTGAGAGAGCAATGCAGCGACCAAAGTCCATGTGAACATGGAACTAAACTTGCTTGTCTGCCTCACCATCACTGTGTGCTTCTAAAGAACTAAGACTGAAGGGAAAGAGGAAAGTGTAGAATGGGAGTGTTTGAGACAAGGAAGTGGTGAATATAAAGGCTAGACACGGTGAAGTAAATACAAGCAGGTGAAGGAGGGTGTGGTTAGTTGATTTGTTGCAGGAGCATTTACTCCTACCATTTACTACTTCAATTGCTTCAGTAATGCTTGGGTTTAAAACACCAGCCAAGCATTCCAATCAGCTTTGCCTAACACTACTAGCTATTCCTCTAATATAATATTTATGTATTCCACGGTAAATTATGTATTGAGGTTGATTGTCTCGTCTGGTGTGGGTTAATTTTGGCTATGGATGCATATAAGTTGTCACTCTTGCTAATAGTAGTGGAGCTGAGATTGGCTAATAATTGCATGTCTTCTTTTTAAGTGTTAAATTATTGATTGTCCCAAAAATTTAAGCTGTTAGGAAATGGTGAATTTAATCACTTAACCATAAGTCTAACACTTCCCCTCACTTGTGGGCCTAAACGTCCCCTTAATAAGTGGGGGCCCAACAAGTGGGAATTTAATATTTTAAATGGGAGGTAGAGTGAAGACAGGGATTGAACTCAGGATCTCCTGCTCTGATACCATGTTAAATTACCGATTGTCCCAAAAGCTTAAACTGTTAGGAAATGGTGAATTTAATCACTTAACCATAAGTCTAATATTAAGAAATCTAGGGCTTTTCATTTTCCCCCTTAAGATTCAGTGTGTGTGAAATAGTGAGAGCTTAAACCTTAAGCTTATACATAATTAAAAACTGGAAAACATGAACATTAGTTTCTCAAAAAAAAAAAAAAAAAAAAAAAAAGGAAAAACAAGAATATTAAATTTTGAATAACAACAACAAAAAAAACTCCCATTGTCCCATCCGGAACAGAAAATAATTGACTTTTGGTAAATATCATCACAAAAACAATTCATAGATGCAAAAATGCCAGGGGTAAGTATAAGCAGATAGATATGGCAAGACCCGATATCAAAAAAAAAAAGAAAAAGAAAAAAAAGAAGGGATATCAGGATATGGAAAAACCTAAAGACTAATTAACAGTACTAATAAAACTTTGAAGCAAATACAAGACGAGCTAAATTTGTTTCTGAAGAAAAGGCTAAATTTTTAATGAAATAGCAGATATGATAATAAAAAAAAAAAAAAAATCCATTATATGACTTTCTTACGAGTATTGACATACGTAAGGAAGGAATATCGTTTCGTTGAGTCCTAGAAGTTGGTGAGGACGTTTAAGTTTGTAAGTTCCGCATCAGATCTCATCAAAGCAGTATTAAAGATGACAACTACAAATCTTTTATGGGTGCAATTACTTATATTATTAGAAGAATAGATGTTTTAAGAACTTCCTTTTCCTCCCATAGAAAAAAGAAAAAGAAAAAATAACTTCCTTTTCCTCTATTTATGTGACCCATTTAATTTATTGGGTCATGTTAACATTGTTAATTAATAAATCATATTAAGAAAGTTTTGACATAATTTTTATGAAAAATATAAAAAGTTGTTAACAAAATTAATTATTTTGTCATTTTTCCATAAAATATTTCTAAAAATAGTTCTTAAACCAATACTCTTAGGGAAATTTTTTAACATTTTCCTAATTTATTAAGGTGAGCATACCATAGGTCGCATATCACTTGGACCATAAGAAGTCAACAGTAATTTTCTAATACTCGCACCCCCCCCCCCCCCCCATGACTTTTCTCTCACTTTCTTGTGTTCTTATTAATTTGAAAATAAGATGATCGGGTCCCAATTTGAACATCATATATAGATTCATTTTTCAACAATATATAGTACTAACTTTAACTTGGTAAAATTTAAGCTACCTAGTGGACTTGACAAGATCTACACAGCAATACTGCATTATAGAAAGATCTAATCTAATCATATTGTAATACTAGTGGGATTAGGTTACTTGTCTTGCAAGTAGTATAGACTTACAGGGACGTGGCCTTTACAACAAATTTAAGCTCTTGAACCCTAATAGATCTAACACTCCACCTCACACTCAAGGTTCCAAATCTTTACCAAGAAATCAATGCATCACCTAGCTAGATGCATATCCAGTGGTTGAACAATGATTAGCAAATCCTTTGCCTAGTCAGCATCAAGTAGGTTTGTAGTACTAAATCAATGGTAGAAAGGAAGAAAAGCCCATAAAAAAGTATGCCTTTGAGATAGTGCATGATGCGGAGAACAATAGCAAAGTGAACAAAGCATGGAGCAAACATAAACCGGCTGATGAGGTTCATAACATGAGAGCTGTCAAGACAGGTGACTGTTAAGACTTAAGAATACAAGATTGCCAATTCATTGCCTGTAGCATCATGAAAAGTCTTGCCGTTCGTGACAGAAAGCTTGATAGTTGTGTCAGTAGGCATGTCAGCAAGTTTACAATTAGTGAGACCCACACAAGAGATGAGATCATAGGCTTATTTTTCTTAAGAGTGATAGTAATCAAGGTTGTCAAAATCAAGATCTTACTTAGGACTGCAAGAGATAGATAGGATGGTAGATTATAGGATTGGATCGTAAATCGTAAGATTCTATTTCTTTTCATATTTAGAGAAAAAAACACATTGATAGTGACTTTGTATATTGAATAATCATGCAAATTATCCACACAAAATTTTTTTTTTGATCATATGATGTAATTTGCATGTCCTACATCGCTACGTCTGTACTAATGAAACAAATATATTTAAGTTTTGATATAATGTATTTATAAAGTTCAATGAATGTTTAATTAGAAATCAACTAAATACCAAAATACTAGCACGCTTTTTCCCTTCAGCAGCAGCTCTTGAACCCTTATCATCATCTAACATTGATAACCAAATAATACAATAGTGATCACACACATTCACACTATACACATGTAACTTTTGTTTTTATTTTTATTTTAAAATCTATAAAGGAAGACTTTAGAATTGTTACTTCATTATTTTCAACAAAATCTTTATCATCATCTTTTGGTCGACACCCTTTCCTAAACACTCATCATTCGAAGACAAGTTCTTCAAACCAATTTCTTCTTTTGCACTTGATGGTTTAGGTATTTTCTCTTTTATCTTCAAGTTTTACATAACAAATACCAATTCAATCATTTTTTTTTTTTTTTTTTTGGGTTTAAACAATTTTCTCATTTTTGGGTATACTTAAAGTTGTACTAATTTTAATAGAGATTTCTCAACTAGGGGATAATATACCAAAGTCATTTGGTCTTACTATTCCAAATGTACTCCAATTACTTTTATAACATGAAAAGCTATATGTTAAGCTCAATATTCTTATAGCAAAAATTTTCAATTCAAGAAAGTCATCTCTATATGAGTCCTACCACTTAGATGATACATTTATGAAGTACAATGTCTTAGTCTTGAGATTACAAATTACAACTTATAAAGATAAACATATAAAAAAAAAAAAAAAAAAAAACCTATTTTTACGTTTTGGTAGGATGGATAAGATCAGTAGGATTCCATACGATCCTACGATCCTACATACGATTCTACAATTTTTAAGATTCTTGTGCAATTCTAAACATCTTGGTGAGGTGGGATCGCAAAATCATGTGACCCTACAATCCAGATCGCGATTTTGACAACTATGATAGTAACTGTTATTAGAATACATGACCTTGTGACCAAAAAAATATCTAAGAGTTCCCAAATCCTTTATTTTGAGGTGATGGCTGAGTAATAGCTTAAGTTCCTTAAACCATGCAAGATCCTTTTCAGTAATAATCATGATATCAACATATAATACAAATAAAGTAACACCGTCATCTGTGAGACGAAGATAAAGGGTAGAGTCATAAGGATTGAAGGAGAAGTCGAGTTATAAAATTATAAAACTAAATCAGGAAATGTTAATGGATGCTTTAAGGGCATCAGTTCACGAACTATTTTTATAAACATTTTATGGAAAAATAATAAAGTAATTAAAATTTTTGACAAATTTTTTATATTTTTCATACAATTGGTGTCAAAACTTTCTAATATGGTTTACTAACAATTGTTCTAAGAGCGCTCATTAACATGATCCAACTAAATTTGGCAAACCAAGCTCAGAGGGTATGTTTGAGGCTATAAAATGTTTTGCAAAAATAGACTAATGATATGCGATGAACACTTATAGGTAAGAGGAATTTACATGTAGATTTCTTTAGTAAGGTTGCCATTAAGGAATTCATTTTTTGAGGTCCATCTAGCTATAACAAGGAGGGACCAGACTGAGGTAAGTCAAGTAATAAGAGAAAATGTCATCATATAGTATATGCAATACTCCTAGGTGAATATTTTAGCCACAAGGCAAGCCCTGTACATGTCCAAAGTACCATTAAGTGAGTTTTAGTGTGTGTTTGGCATTGGCTTAAAAAATCAGTTTTTTTTACTATTCAGTTTATTTTTGTTACTATTCATGGGTTCTATTATACTTTTTGATATTATTCATAGGTCTCACTATATTATTTTAACTATCTTTTAGTTTTATATACAGTACTTTTAGTAAAAAAATTTCAGTTTTAGTTAAATAAGTTATTCCAAACAGACACTTAATCTTATAAACCCATTATAGCCAACTATAAACTTTCCCAAAGGCAGCTGAATGAGATCTCAAGTATGATTTTGAAGATGAGCATTAAATTCTTTTGCCATGACAATTTGCCATATACAGTTGGAAGAAGCCTCAGGATAGGAGTGAGGTTCATGAAGTGTAGCAAAGGCACAATAGCAATGATTGTTTTTGAGACAGCAAGGAGATGCTTTTATCTGAGTAGGGTGAGATGGAACATGGGAGCAATGAGGTTCCTCATAGGACATCGATGTGTAATGGGAGAAGATGCTAGAGCCGACACGGTGGAGGGAAGACCATCTATAGAAGATGAAAGGTCTTCAGTGAAAGAATTTCTAAAGAGAGGAGAAGGATACAAGGCATGTGGAAATTGGATAGGTTAGAGAAAGATGTGTTTTCCCAAAAGATCACATGTTGGGAAATATGTAGGGAGTCATCATATCAAGAATTCAGGAAGGAATCTGATTCACGGAACAGATTGTAGTTATGTAAACTTCACCCCATAATGATCCGAGTATAGAGTCTGAGATGATTAGGGTACGATCAAAAGTGAGTATTTGTCGATGCTTTATTTGCTTATATTTAGCTAAACCATTTATCTTAGATGTCCCAGGACAATAACAATGAGATTGATTCCCATGAGCATTCAAGAGATTGATAAAATTAGTTTGTTTGTTTTCCATGACATTATCAGAACGAAATATTTTAATTTTTGGAAAATTGTGTAGCAACCATTTTTGTGAAATTGCAATTAATATCGAGCACTTTAGACAAATTTCATTAGATAAAATCATGTATATATAACGGGAATAATCATCCACAAAGATTATAGAATATTAAGGGACTTTCCATAGTGGAAATATATAGGAGAAGGCTACCAAAGAGATCAACTAGTCTTAAAATATAAGGTCGATCCAGTGATGCACCCTCAACTTTGTCTAATTTTATATTTGTGGCTGTGGGACAGATAAAGAAAATATGTAGTACCATAAATTATATAACTTTTTTGTAGCAATTGTGATGTGGCCGTGTGAATAGTGAAAAATATAAGTAATAAGCAACCACTCACAATCTTCCGCGTCATATAATAGTGATAAAAAATTGTGTAATAATATGTGAATTGTGAATCAAGATCTCTATAATTTCAGAACAAAAAGAAGAAAAAATCTATATGATGAAGTCGGTTGGGGTCTCGGATATTGGACAGTTGGCCTTGGCCCTAGACTTTACGACTATTTCCTCTACGTTTGTCTTTGGTTACCAGTCAAAAAAACAAAAAAACAAAAATTAACCCACTATGTAATAAATACCCTCTTTCAATAATTTTTTGCCTTCTTTACTTGAGAGGAAAAGGAGGGACAGAGAAAAGGGTCCAGAGGACTGAAAGTATTAGTTAGTTGCTGTCTCAAAATTTAATGACATTGACAGAGAGGTAGGTGAGGTTACACAAAAATGTTGGGAGAGGAGTAAAGAAGGACAGCACATGTAGTATGTAGCCATGCAGGTTTGTGTCTTTGGGGTTTGTAAAGTTTATCATTAATGTCAAGCTTGTGTTTGACTAGTTCATTTTTATAGCATATGAGAGGGAAAGCTCATTTTTAATTCAAATTTATTTGTTGCGTAAAGAGACAGGTTGGGAAATGCCACAAAGTGCTTTGTGAGCTGTCTCAATTTACAGCCTAAAATGAATGCCAACAGTAAATTTATTGGAAAGAAAGGTAATGTTTATGCTGTCATCTAATGAGAAACCACCTAATTAATATTGTTTGATAATTTCTACTATATTAAAAAGCTGTCAACCTTGTGAGTTGTAATCAGTTGTGAGTGTTACTATTATAAGAAAAGAGAGAGAAGAGAAGACATTATTGTCACAGTTTTGGAATTTTAGTTTTGGATTTTAATTTGGCTGCATATTTGAAAAGATATGAAATAGTTCATGTGAAGATTGGTCGAACTAATTATAAAGAAAGTAAAAAAGAGATTGAATCTGTTTGCATTCTTTTGGTTAATTTTCTTAGTACAACTTTGGATTCTGTCTTCAATTGCCACATGGTGTACTAAGAAACCTTGTGGACAGTCCATTTTAGACTCTGCCACTTTCCAAATCTAAGGTCAAGATTTCCAGTATACTGGAATATTAGATGGGATATCAGGCCAACAGGAAAATGTGTCGTGTCAAGTCCGGTGCTCAAATGTGGACAGAAAGCAAATTGTTAGGATCTTTAGATTGTTGACAAATTCTATGACAACTTTGGATGTGATTTTTGAAAGCTCTCTTTGTATTTCAATGCTTAACATGAGGTATATTCTGTATTGGGTTCAAGTAGAAGTTTGAAAGTGCATTCTTAAGATTCTCATTGGAGCTTGGAGGGTCAAGCAAAAGTGTCTGGTAAAATCAGATTTTGAAAAACAGCTAACCAGTGGATTCGATCACCTGACACTTTGTCAAGAAAAAATGTCAGGTTCACCTGAGAGAAATTTGTTACGAGTTTATCTGCTGTGCCTGCCCTTCGCACATCTAATTAAGCCTCATTTCCCACGAAATTTAACACTAAAAAATTCCCCAATTGAAGTGTTAGGGGATCAAGATAAACTCTAGATCATAAATCTATATCTTTCGAGCTTCTCCCTCTCCACAAAGCCATATATATACTATGAGAGGACCATCATTTTCTACATTACCTCAAAGTTGTGTGAGTTAATTGGTGATTGGGAACCACATCGGAGCAGCCCATAATTAGCCATGATGGGTTGAAGTTGCAGTTGGAGCACAATTGCGGATTCAGATGCTAGAGCACGTAGCAAAAGGACTTGCGAGTCAGTTGCATGCAGGAGCAGAGGGTTTGAGTACATCTTTACTACATTGCTCGGAGGGTTTTGTGAGTAAATTGTACTACAATCAGGGGCGGCTTGATGTATTTAGGGGCTTAAGGCGAAAATTGATTATCTTGTTTTAGATGCAAAATTACTACTAATTAACATAAACTACGTAGAATTTTTTCTTTTTTTAGAAATTTTATAAACAGATAAAATTTGATAAAATTTTTCATACTTGTTGATATGGTAGATTGATAATAGTAAGTAAATGAGTAGTATTAGTGGTGGACTTAGACGAGAACTAGTAAAAGTTTGCTAACTAAACTCTTATTATTATTATTATTTTTTTAGAAGTACAACATTCACAATATTTTTTTACAACAAATCCTAGGTTTTAAGTTGTTTTTTTTTTCTTTGAAAATATCACTATAATTATTTTTTTGCCATCAATAACAGGTTGTAACAACCAGCTACTTAGCATAATTGTAAAAGTGTTGTAAAAAATATTGTAGACGTTGTATTTTTCTCTATTTTTTATTTGTTTTTCATCTAGTAAAAAAATATTATTTTATTTATTGATTATAAATAACTTTATTGGTTAAAATTTGGAGGCCTTTTTTTTATTTGGGGCCTTAGGCGACCGCCTCTCTTGCTCCACTATTCAGTCGGCACTGACTACAACTGTCTATTCTCATACATCATTTTTGGTAGTGAGACCGCGGAAAGGTTTTTACGCCTGATAAAGTTTTCTCCTTTGATAACACATCTGTGTGATGTGGTTGTATTATGATTTCCTATGGATTGTTCATTTTATATGTTTATATTATCATTATTTATGCTTATGTTAATTGGTTAATCACTTTAATTTAAATTGGTTAAGCCGTAATTTAAAAGTTGGGGTCTAAATCATAATCAAGTTAAGTTAATTTCACCCTCAAAAAAAAAAAAGTTAAATTAATTTGATTGTTATTACAACTCCCAAATTACTAGCATGCTTTGAATTTTTTTTCCACTTTTTATTTCTTATATATATCTGTCGCAGTGAATGGAATTGGAAGAGAAATTGGAATACAAAGGCTGTGATTTAACTTTTACTCAGTTAATATCTAACAAACAATTAATTTCCTTTTTCAATTATTCTACATGGCTGAAAAACATTATGTGCCCTATCAGAAAAAAAAAGCACCTAACCTACCTGCCAAGGCATAATTAAGTTAGAGCCATATATAATAAACATATATACGATGTGTACAAGTGGCTAAAGAATCAATGTAAAATGTATGCAGAAAAATCTAAACATACTATGGTTTATTTAATTTGAAAATGTGCCTAGCTAGCTGATTTTATGCAGATTGTAACAATCCATCTCGTAATTAGTGGTATTACAGTTAAGCAAATAATATTATATGGTTTAATTAGAAGCATTGCGGTGTATATCTTAACTATAAAGTATAAACTCAAGAATTTGGACTGTGCGGACATTAATTGGGAGAGTGTATTCAAAGTCTCACATTGGATATATACCGACTAAATTAAAATTCCACCAATTAATGTGTACAATCATGGCTAATTCATTTGAAAAATTGCATACATGCGACTAATCCAACCGACAAATGTTATTATATAGTAACACTAGTGAGGAACTAGACCGACCAATGATTTGTTCATTCTTTGCTTCTTACTATGCTAAATCCGTGGTCCTGCCAGGCAGGCTTGACTTGATCCTATTATGGCCGTACATCTTATGCCCTAGTAGAAGTTGCTGTACGCTATAATTTCCAAATTTTCCTTTTTCTTAGAATCCCATATGAAGAAATGAGTTAACCAGTGCAGCCAAGTATTTATCGATGTGATCTGTGATTAATTTTTTTAATTATATTATATTTTGTTAGATATATTAGTATTATCGTATAGAACAATTATAAACGCAAGTGAAGTATTTTATAAATCAATAGATGTATAGAAAAGTGTCTATCAAAATTAATAAATATATGTGATAAGAAGAGAATATATTAGATGCCTTTTACCTATTTTTGTTTAATTATCATGCAGATACTATGTAGCATGTAGGTATAAAAGAAAAGAAAATTTCAAAAAATAACTATTCCAATTATAAAATTGTAACTTACGTCTATTTTAGAAAACTAAACTGTTTTAACTTTAAGTTTTATTTTTATTTATGAGGGTGTTGCGGATGAATGTAGCCAAGAGGCTTTTGACATATACATTTCCTCCTTTTGGATTTCATGAAAAAAGCGTTGCAAACATTTAACTGTTTAAGAGACTTTCTTCTAAAAAAAAAGAAAAAAAAGCTGTTTAAGAGTTCTAGGTAGTTGATGGTAACAGTCAAGAGAGAATGAGGCTAACAGCCTAAAACAGTGGTGGGCTTGACAAAAAGACTGAAATGTCTCTTCATGATCCAAACCCTCTTGTTTAAAGAAGCCTTTAGCCACTAATCTGGTCTTGATTACAAGTAGCAATAGAGCCATCATTATGACGTTTCAACTTGTAGACCCACTTCTAGTCCACAAAATTTTTACCAACTGGAGTTGGATCTAAAGTCCAGGTCTGTTGATGTTACAAGGCACTAAATTCTTCATAGCCATTTAGGATACTAGCTGGAATCACCCAAATATGGGAGTTGTATAACATTATAGTCTATTGAAACTTTAAAACAATGTTTAGGTTTGAAAACACCACTCTGGGAGTGGGTTTGCATAGGATGGACAATATTGGTAGCAAAAGGGTTAGGAAAATTTGATGCAGTGACGGTGAGGGTAGGACAGGTAGGGGCAAGAACATTAGAGGGTTGAGAGGGCATTGAATGATGTGACAAATTATGAGGGTAATTATTATCTTTTGTTAACTTTTTTTTTTTTTTTTTCATATGTGTAATTTTCATAGTTTTAGAAGATAGGATTTTATATTCTTGATTTTAGGTGTTTTTAAGGGGTTGTTAGTCAAAATAGAGTCCTATTATGGTATTGTATTAATTATAATATGTTTAGGAATATTTTTAAGAAATTAGTTTTTTAGAGCTTTTAAATAGGCATGCAATATGCAAAACAAAAATTTAGAGTTCAGAATATCAATAATATTTTTAAAGAGATTTTTCTCTTTTTTATAGTGTATTTCAGAGTTCTATCTTATGGCTTTAAGAAACCAAATTTATAGATTTAAGGGTTTGAGTCTTGCTAGAATGATATCTTTGTCTCGTCACGCTTTCCATTATGCATTAATTGGTATCAATGATTTTGCTAGCATCCTGGTACCCATCTGATCATGCTTTCCGTTATACCTCACTAAGTACATATTCATACACCCAGTGCCGAAACCAGAAATTTGGGTCGGGGCAAGATAAAAGACAAAATTGATAGTAAAAAATTAATCTAAAAAAATTAATCAATATTAATAACAAAGTACATAGCAAACTATATGCTAATGAAATTCTCATACACAATCTAATGTAAACTTTAATTTATTTTTTCACACCTATTTTAATTTACTCAATTGCTCTCGATGATTTTTCATATTTTGAAATCGCTGCATGATTTTTTCACACTCAGTAGTCTTGAATATATTTTTATCAGTATACATGACTAATCAATCATTTATCCATTGATCTCCCATTCAATTGTGTAATCAATTTTTAATTATGTTCATTGCTAAAAACATTCTTTCAACAGTAGTTGCTGCAACTTGTAAGATCAATGTTGAGGTCACTAACATGTAAAACAATGGATATAAAACATCAATTTTCATTTCTACCATTATTTTAATATACTAGTTGTTGGAGTGTAGGTCTATTTATGTGAGAGCACTAGCATTGGTGGTGCTAAAAAACCATATTGCTATTTTTAGCACCATCAATGCTAAAAAGCTAGCTGCAATGGTGGAGGAAAAGCCAAAAATTTTGGCTGTTGAGCTGTAGTGCATAGTCAAAGATGTTTGTGCACAGTAGCTAAGATGGTAATATATATATATATATATATAATTAAAAGTTATATTATTTTATTGTGTTGTTGGTGGTGGTTGTCGTTTATTGTAGTAGATATATTATTTTATTGTGTTGAATGTTAAAATAAAATCAATGATATTGAGTGTTTTGTAAAATTAAGTGATAAAATAGATAAAACAGTTTTTTATGGTGCCAAATTGTGAAATTTTTGGCACCACTAATGATGCTCTAAGAGAAGCTGCCTTGGGAATTTAAAAAAACAAAAAAGAGGAAAGTTATTTGTTCTTTTGTGGTGTAGGAGGGCAAATAAGATATTTTTGAACAATATAGTAATATTATAGAGAAATATTTGGAAGTTCAGGGGGCAGTCCACAACGCACCCCCCCACGGGCCGCGCGCGCGTACACTAACATGCAAATGCATGTATTACAAATTACAAAAACAGCAAACATGTAATCTTCATTGCATGCATATCCCCACTTGTATAGATACATCAAAAGTCAAAACATCTGATTGCGTAGATAATATATACCAAACATATGCAAGTAAATGTGAAATCTATTTACTCGTATATACAACTACATGTGACAGTGGAAATGAATACTACTTCCTAGCTAGTTGTTATTCATCCTCTAGCTTCATGCTGCTTGTTTGACTGAGATTGCAAGATACCCATGAATCCATTAGTCGTGAGACTTAGGCCCCGTTTGGTACGCCTACTCAAACACACGTTTTCAGTTTTTAAATAACATTATATGTATTTTCACACACTTTTTCACTTACACATATTTCCACACATCTACTCAAACACATGTTTTCAGTTTTTAAGTGCATGTACCAAACATTCCTTAATTTTACTAGCCTTATCTTTTAGATGGAAATCCACATATATAGATCCAAAAAATCTTGCTCCTAACATGGGTGTGTGATACTTAAGGCGCCCCCATTTATTGCTTAGAGCCACCCTTCACTAGCTAGCATTTGAAAAATGATTTGTCAATTACCTACGTTCTTATCAGTGACAAAACCTCAAAATTCAGGAGGTGCTGAAAATCAAAACTGAAAAAGCAAAAGTGCAGCTGAGTTCCACGGTGGATTATCCCTGCTTATCTAAGCAATGTTGAAATCAGCAATAATGGGGTACGGTAAAAGATTCCATTTTTCTGCGTTTTGACTTCTGAATGAAGAAATAAACATTTTCAAGAATTAGACTTCACCAGATATTTAGGGATCCTTGACTTATTATATTGTCAACAACAAGGTTTCAGAAAGAGGAAGAGATCTATTGTGTAATCTTTCAGATGAATTTTTCAGAAACACTATGACGGTGACGTGTCCTTTTCAGGGGGGGTTATGAAGTGCACATGCGAGGTCCATTTGCACTGTTTCGGTGCCCTACTGGGGATATTCTTCACTGATAGTCAACTTAATCAAAACATCACAACCGTTAATTTGTAGATTAAATTAATTTGTTGGACGGTTATGACTTCATGATTGGTTGACTTTTGTGATAATCAACTCGGTTTGACTCACAAATTTTCTTCCTATGAGCACAGTTCTTCTAATTATTTATCCATGCTCACCTGAGAACATGCTGGAGCTACTATAAATTTCGAAGTTGTGTCAATGTTCCTCACACCAATAACAATGGCTGCACAACTTGGCTATGCTGTTTCTTGTATATTCTCTCTCTTAGTTGCAATAGTCTTTATCACTTTCACTTTCTTGAAACACAAAAAAAGCTATAAAAAATCCAAGAAGCTACCACCTGGGCAGATGGGACTTCCTTGGATAGGTGAAACAATGGAGTTCTACAAAGCTCAACGTAAGAACCAACTTTTCGAGGAGTTTGTTCAACCTCGGATTACGAAGTATGGGAAAATATTCAAAACAAGGCTAATGGGGTCACCGACAGTAGTGGTGAATGGAGCTGATGCTAATAGGTTCTTCTTGTCTAATGAGTTCAAGTTGGTGATAAGCTCGTGGCCTTCTTCGTCGGTTCAGCTCATGGGCAAGGACTCTATCATGGAAAAACAAGGCGAGAGGCACCGATGCCTTCGTGGGCTTATAGGCACAAGTCTTGGCTATGCAGGGCTTGAGGCTTTAGTGCCTAAAGTTTGCAACTCTGTTCAATTGCACCTAAAAACAAAATGGCATGGCCAAGAGAAGGTTAGCCTTTACCGTTCCACAAAGGTTTTGACATTTTCCATAGTGTTTGAGTGTTTATTGGGGATTAAGGTAGAGCCAGGAATGCTTGCAACTTTTGAGAGGGTTTTGGAAGGGGTTTTTGCTCCACCAATTAGGTTTCCTGGCTCTAAGTTTTCTAGAGCAAGAAAGGCAAGGCTGGAGATAGAAAAGATGTTGATTAGTGCAGTGAGACAGAAGAAGAAGGAGATGGAAGGAAGGTTGGAAGGAGGAGAGGAGGATGGGTTGTTGATGTCAAGATTGGTGTCTGGGATGATTAAAGGGGAGATTAGTGAAGAAGAGGTTGTCGATAACATGGTCTTGCTAGTTTTTGCGGCTCATGACACAACTTCTTATGCCATTGCCATGACATTCAAAATGTTGTCTCTGCACCCTAACTGCTATGCCCTCCTCCTTCAAGGTACTCTTATTTTTGAAGCTTTTATACAGTTCAAAGTGATTTTTTAAAGAGTAATTATTCAGTATTTTAGAGTACAAAAAGATAATACTCTTTCATCTTAAGTAATAGTAGATTTCAATATTATACACGTAAGAAGAGAGAGTATAACATTTGTCACTGTACAGGGAGAATACTTCATAAATTTTCCTTTTTCTAATTAGCTGTTATACGAGTTTCTCGCAAAGATTTGACCTTTAACTAACTTATTATATTTGAAGTAACTTCTATCTGAGTTCCTACTCACATTGGAGTATCTCATTTCTTGCCAGAACATGTTGGTATAATCAGCAACAAAATACCGGATGAGAATATAACATTGGAGGATATGAAGAAGATGAAGTATACTTGGCAAGTTGCTCGTGAAAGTATGCGGCTGTTCCCTCCTATCTTTGGTTCATTCAGGAAAGCAATTGCTGACATTGAATATGAAGGATTCACTATTCCCGAAGGATGGAAGGTGCATGCTGGATTTCTTCCTTCTTTATTACATATGATAGACCAATTGAAGTTTGATAGCAATCCAATACCATGATTTTGAAGTACTAAGCACCTAGATTGATACTGACAACCATTATTACAGGGCAATGATATTTTTACATCCACTTTTAACATTAATTTTCAGTATGGACATTTTTTTTTTTAACTTTTTAAGATGTGTATATTAGCACATCAATTGTGGATATTGTGTAAAATAGGAGATGTAATATGAGCTAAGAGCTTTTAAGTGGGAAGTGTACATATGTTGGTTCAATCTAATCTATTCAAGTTTCAATGTGATATGGACAAATCGGTGAATCTATGAAAACTTGAGACATAATGAAAATAAGACAAAATTAACCACATAAAATTTTGAAATTCCCCTTAAAATGTTTTTGACATTTGGTTGTGGTTCTCTGTAGGTACTGTGGACAACATATGGAACTCATTATGATGATGATTATTTTCAAGATCCACTGAGTTTCAATCCAAGTAGATTTGAGAAGCCCATACCACCATATGTATTTCTTCCCTTCGGAGGAGGCCCAAGAGTGTGTGCAGGGTACCAATTAGCCAAATTGAATATCCTCATCTTTGTTCATTTTGTTGTAACCCATTATGATTGGTCCTTACTATATCCAGACGAGACAATCACCATGGACCCCCTTCCATTTCCTTCGCAAGGAATGCCCATAAAGATTTCTCCTAAGTTGCTATAAAGCAGCCAAGGATATTGGGGATTCATATAGTGTAATTATGCAGTTCGATTTAGCGCACACCAGTAAATTACTTCAGTTTATATTAACAATCATGGTTATTGGAAGATCAAGTCTTCATAAAATTTAGGTTGGGCTACTTCTAATCAATTCATCAAGCAGTAATGCCAAGTCTATAATCTAATAAGTCTACTATTGAATTTTTCGTTTTGCAGTCGTCCCATCGTGTGAATTAAATTAAATAGCTCTTAAGTAATAGTGAAATAAATAAAAAATTTCATAAGCACCAAGAAAAAAAATTCAGACCAACGTGCCAAATTTACCTATATTAAAAACATGAGACAAGATTGATCAATACCTATAATAAAATAGATATCACAACGCTCAATTTTATACCAAAAAATTGAGTTCATAATAAATTGGAAAAATGTAAGAAATATCTCTCTACAAATTAAAACAATGTCATCGCAAAAAAAATGGAATCTGATGTAGTTATATTTGAGACTCTCTCTCTCTCTCTGTGGCAACGCTCTCTGACTCGCTGCATTGGACTCTCTTGAGGTTTTGTAGTGTTCTCACATCACACCACACACACCACGACTTTATATAAAGAAAAAAGTTGCCACCTTACTTCCATCCTATTTCTAATAGAATAATATGGCTTTTGGATTAGGAAAACAACAGAGACCTTGATCAAATCTTTCAAGTGACCTTGAAGTGTTGAAGAGATCACATTGGTGATTAGTGTCTCAACTTCCGTTTTGGAAACTATGAAGAGAAACCACTATGGAGACTATGGAGGCTAGAAGGAATACTCTCTCCGGTTTTGGTATTCTGAAAATTTGCTAACTAAATATAGGTTTTATTGTCGTTCTTATGTTGAGTACAATCAAGAGTTGGTTGGCTACTAATATAAACTGGAAAAATTGATATGCTTAGTCATGGTAAATCTCTCGCTCAACCAATGTTATGGAAAACTTGATAACTGAATTTCAAATCACGATAATCTCGCTTGTCTTCTCACATGTTCCCTTAAAACTTGCTTGATCAAGTTCCTCAACATAGAGCTTTGAACCTCTTCTTTCAGCTCTTTCACCTCAAAGACACAAATCAATTACAACTTAAATAAAATGAATACAGGAAAATATTGCAATTACCTTAGAAACATTGACACCAAATTTTCCAACGCACTATTAACCTAAATAGATTACTAAAAAAAAAAAATTTTTTTAAAAACCAAGGGAGAAAAGAAGCACATAATTACTACATCAAGCGTTGTTCAATCGTAAACTGAAGGTAAGCATGTCGACCACCTCCAATGTAGGTGCTTTTTCAATAAATAGCTTCTTGGAAACCTCTTGCATGGTTGGCCTAGATTTTGGATTGGTTGCCAAGCATGCCAATGCAAGCTTTGCATTCAAGACCACTTTGAATGTGACTTGATTTCTAGGAGATTTGAGGCGTTGATCTAAAATGTCCTTCAATTGTATATCGTGGGCGGTTGAAGTTGTTGCTGATGATGAAGATGATAATGAGAGAAATGAAATGAGGTCTCCTGGATGATTTCCCATAATCACTTCCAATGTTAACACTCCAAAGCTATAAACATCACATTTCTCATTCACTTCCATTGTATATGCAAGCTCTGCAAAATATAAGAATCAAACTTATCTAACTTGGTATGATACTGTGTAAACCTAAAGTGTAGTTTAGTGTTCCTTCCCATGTAAACTTATTTTTTTAACTGCAGCTATCCACCCTAAATTAAAACAGTTTTTATAATATGTACCATAAAAATCATAATGTTTCAACCAACACCTTGATTCAAGAATATAATTTGTGATATTCGCCAACCATCCAAATTAGTGGTGTAAACTAATGGTCTCATTGTATAGGGTGCACATTTCTAATGCAATCAAAGTTTGGTGTGGATATTACCCAATAGAGTTTTAATTTAGATAGTGTGGTGAAAAATACATTTTAATGTCGAAACAATGTTGATTGTAAAATTTTGAAATTTCGGATGCATATGTTCATATAATTTTTGCGGATGCTTATAATTAACCCTTATTTTTATTTTTTCTTTTGGGTTAACTCACACTTTTTACTTTATTTTTATACACAATTACTTTCAATGAAACAGTGTTGATTGTAAAATTTTGAAAGTTAGGATGCATATATTCATATAATTTATGTGAATGCTTATAATTATCCCTTATTTTTATTTTTATTTTTCCTTTCGGGCTAACAAACCCTTTTTACTTTATATTTATATACAATTACTTTCAGTGCATGGGTTAAAGCAGGGGGCTTTTCAAATTCCTCCCTTTTATCTCTTTTTTATATTTTAATAATATTATATATATATATATATATATATATATATCACTTATTAAGCCCTTCATCTTTTTTTTCTCAAATGGATAAAAATTCATTTATGGTACATGTTAAATGAAATGTTTCCACCCCCAGGGGCGGACCTACAGTAGGGCAGGGGGGGGCCATTGCCCCCCCCCACCCCCCCCCCCCCCCCCCCCAAAAAAAAAAAAAAAAAAGCTTATATATATGTGTGTGTTGAAATTTTAAATTTTGGTCCTAATAGCCCCCAATTAAATAAATAAAAAAATAAAAACTGGTATATATATGTAATTTGAAAAATTAAGATTTGCCCTTAAATATATATATATATATATATATATATATATTTTTTGGATCTCCTCTGAAATAACGTCGAGTTCCATTTTGACAAATGTGTTAAAATATTTAAGAAACACTTATTTTATATGTTATACTTTGTTGACATTTTTATAATATCAAATATTTAAGAAACACTTATTTTATACGTAGTATTTTGTTGAATATGAAATAGATATTAGTTTTTATTTTTATAAAAAAATTTTGTTTTAAGCTTTGGCCCCCTCATGTTCAAATCCTGGTTCCGTCCCTGTCCACCCCCTAAGGCAGTTAAAGCATAACTTTCAAAAAATATAGGGGAAAAGCAATATTCTCCTTTTTATGTTTAGAGTAGTTCACATTTCCCCCATTTATGTTTGGAACTAACCAATTTTTCTTTCTATGTTTCAGAAATGAGCAACCCCAATTTTGTTACTCTCTCTATTAATTCTAATGGAACCGTCTGATTCCTAAAATTTTATATTATGCAAAGTCTAAAATACTCTCAACTAAAAATTAAAAAAAAAAAAAAAAAAAAAAAACCTCCTATGCTCTCTCTCTTCCCTCCAAATCCGGATATAGTAAAGCCAAAAAATACAGAAGTTTGATCTGTTTGTTTAATGGGCATGGGAAACATTATTCAATTCATTTTGTTGAATATGCCCCTGGGTTTTGGGGGAACAGAGTGTGGATTATGATGAGGTTCAACATAGTCCATTGGAGGACCAATGCCAATCTCAACAGCAACGCCAAGTTATACAATTTGTTTTGTTGAATATGTCCCCGGCATGGGCGGCATTGTTTTACAGTAGTTGAAGACATTCAAAGAGTTAGTGTCACAAACCTGGGTGATGTGAGTTTACAAAAATGAACTTTTGTTTTTCAAGATACATTGTTAGTACTCTTTAACCCTTAGCCTATTTAGTTCTCGAAACTTAAATTGATCACTTTTAATTCCATATAAACTTTAAAATTACTGTTTTAGTCTGTAACAAACTTCTAAGTAATCTTTTTTAGTTTCCATAAGTGATTGTTAAAAGTTCTTAATTTGTCTATTGGAGTGATGACATGTCAATTTTAAGTTGGCCATGCCATCTTAAGGACTAAAAGAGATTAGTTTAAAATAGGAATGGCAACGGGTCGGGTTCGGGCCGGGTTTTTCTATACCCGGACCCGACCCGCAGGTCAAGACCCATGGCCCGGACCCGGCCCGTTAACTAAACGGGTTTTTTTTCCGGGCCCCGGACCCGCCCCAGCTGGGCCCCGCGGGCCCCGTGGGCCCCGTTAAAGGATTGGGCCCAATTCGTGGCCCAACCAAAAGAAAAAAAAAAAAAAAAATTCAGATCCAAACACAACCACAATCACAATCACAGAAATCTTTCCCTTTCAAAATCATAATCCAAACACAATCACAATCACAGAAATCACAAACTCAAATTTCAGATCTACATTTTCCCTTTCAAAATCACAATCCAAACAAAAATTTCAGATCTATGATTTTCATTTTTCCCTTTCAGAAATCATAAACACAAACACAAACACAAATTCACATGATTGAGGCGAACTGAACCCAGAAAAAAAAAAAAAAAAAAAAAAAAAAAAAAAAAAAAAAAAAAAAAAAAAAAAAAAAAGAAGAAAAAAGAAAAAAAAAAACGGAGACAGTGCGACATCGGCGACAGCTCGTCTGATGAGTTCATGATGCTCATGACGCTATACATACAGCTTGTGGCCGTGCATGTGACGGTGTGAGATCGCTGAAATGAGGGAGCGTCGGAGTGAGGGACTGAGGCGAGGGACGGACTGAGCTGAAATGAGGCCGGAGGCGAGGGACTGATCTGGACTGAGCTGAAATGAGGTAGTGAGGCGAGGGAGGGAGGCGAGGGAGGGACTGAGCTGAGGCCGGAGGCGAGGGACTGATCTGGACTGAGCTGAAATGAGGTAGTGAGGCGAGGGAGGGAGGCGAGGGAGGGACTGAGCTGAGGCGAGGGAGGCTGAAATCAAATGAGGGAGGGAGGCGAGGGAGGCTGAAGAAAAGAAATGAGGGAGAGGGATAACCAGATTAGGGATTAGGGTTAGAATAGGTTTATATATATATAAAGGGTATTTTCGTAATTTAGGGTTCTGGGTTTTTTAACGGGTCAGGTTTCGGGCCGGGTCTCGGGTCGGGTCTCGGGTTTTATTTATAAAACCCGGACCCGACCCGGACCCGGTTCGGGTTTTTTTTTTTAAACCCATACCCGACCCTATTTCTAATCAGACCGGGTAAAACCCGGCCCATTAGGGTCGGGCAGGACCGGGTACCCGCGGGTCGGGCAAAAATTGCCATCCCTAGTTTAAAATTTCAATGACTAAAATCACTCCTAAACTAAAGTTTAGAATAACGATGCATTTTTGTCCTAGTTTGTTTTTTTTTTTTTTTTTTTGTATTTAAAGACTATTTTTTTTAGTAAACTGTAATATTTATTAGAATACATATGAAAATAGTAATATTAGTGTTTTAAATCGGGTTTATAATACATTATTTAATCAGAGTACAACTACAAAATGACCTAACCTGTGTAGTTGTAGACTGAGATTATAAACGGGAGTTTTAACTTTTAGCGTTTGTCTTAATAATAGCTCTATTATCAGACCAAGACACTAATAATTTTTTTGTGTATTTAAAGACTTAGGGGTATGTATGCATTAATTCTTTTATCTTTTTCCATTAAACAAGTTGGAACATGTTCTAACGTTGTCTTTCCATTAAAAAGATCACTTTTAATTCCATATAAACTTTAAAATTACTGTTTTAGTATGTAACAAACTTCTAAGTAATCTTTTTTAGTTTCCATAAATGATTGTTAAAAGTTCTTAATTTGCCTATTGGAGTGATGACATGTCAATTTTAAGTTGGCCGTGCCATCTTAAGGACTAAAAGAGATTAGTTTAAAATTTCAATGACTAAAATCACTCCTAAACTAAAGTTTAGAATAACGATGCATTTTTGTCCTAGTTTTTTTTTTTTTTTTTTTTTTTTTTTTTTTTTTTTTGTATTTAAAGACTATTTTTTTTAGTAAACTGTAATATTTATTAGAATACACACGAAAATAGTAATATTAGTGTTTTAAATCGGGTTTATAATACATTATTTAATCAGAGTACAACTATAAAATGACCTAACCTGTGTAGTTGTAGACTGAGATTATAAACGGGAGTTTTAACTTTTAGCGTTCGTCTTAATAATAGCTCTATTATCAGACCAAGACACTAATAATTTTTTTGTGTATTTAAAGACTTAGGGGTATGTATGCATTAATTCTTTTATCTTTTTCCATTAAACAAGTTGGAACATGTTCTAACGTTGTCATCCACCGGCAGATAAAAAGTTTTATTTAGTATTGTTAATATTACATTTATCTTATTTTGCGTTGTATAAGTGAAGACACTTAAAAGACACACTTGTTGTTTAATTTATTTGAAATTATTTGATGTGTATACATTTTGTATTTTCTGAAAATATTATTATAATATGTAATCTATAATTTATTTAACTAAAAATAATTAATTTAAAATATTCAAAGAATATTAATTGTGATTACAATTAATTAAAGGAAAATTATTCATAATTAGTGAGATAAATATTTTTGTCTTGCAATATATAGAGTTGATTGGATGAAATTTATTTCATACTAGTTGCATGCTAACCTATGCGATGCACGGGAATAACTGCTGGATTAGTTTTAGGAAAAAAAACTATAATTTTTGAGTTGGAGTAGTAAGCGAAAATGCACGAAATTAAATAAAAAGATATTGAAAGAATAACACAAAGTTTTATTAGTTAGACAGAACAGAGTAATGTTGTTTTATTTATTAGTTTTTTGTAGGAAGTAATAAGAGATAAAATATTGCATCTCTAGTTTAGTTTGTGTTATACATATAGTTATATACAAGATAGGTTGTAATATATATACCGAAATGAGCCTATTGAAAAGTTATAACCCTTTAAATTGGATATACCAAAATGTGTCTATTGAAGTGTTATAACCCTTCAAATTTAATATACCAAAAGGTACCTATTGAAATGTCATAACTTTTATATTAGATATACTAAAATGCGCCTATTGAAAAGTTATAACCATTCATATTAGATATATATTAAAGGTGCCTGTTGACGCAGAAGGTGTCTATTGAATAAAAATGTATCTATTGACCGAAAATATGTCTATTGACTAAAAACGTGTCAATTGACTAAAAACATGTCAATTGATCGAAAATGTGCATATTGAATGAAAATATGTCTATTGAGGGGTCATAATCCTTTGGATATAAACAGTAGTTCATATTTATTTGATAACTTCTTCCTCTTCATCTTTCTTAGAAACATAAGAAACCTACGGGTTTTCTTCTCATATTTTTCATTCTCTTCCTTACGTCTTATTGATACTTTTCTCTCAATGACAATTTTTTGTTTTAACATATACATCTTATGTGAAACAATGAGTGTATAGTGAAACTTAACGGGTAAAATGACAAAGGTACTATTGTTCGGTATTTTTAAATGTATATGTGACACAAATTTATGTAAACATGTGGCGCAATGAGGAATAATCAATAAAAAGTCATATATTTTGCTTTTATGTTATATATAGATAATAAGTATTATTACATATATTTAAAAGAATTCATATTAAAGATATGCCTTCAATATAGATTATACATTAATATATATATATATATATATACATGTTGTTTTGTTGTTTTAAAAATTATTGATACATACAACTTGACCCCATTACAAAATTTATGACTACTGTTTCGTGAATTATTAATTTCATTGTAATTTGTAATTATAAAAAAAAATTTTGAGTTATCATTTCATATTGAAAATGTTGTAAAGTATTCATAAATTGATCACTTAGCTATTACCTAAGAGATAAATATTTAGAGCGAATTCCATGATCCTCATGTTTACCTTCATGACGAAGCTTCAACAAAAATGAAAATTTGGATAATGAAATGGCTACAACATTGAATATAGTGAAGGATAAAGTTTAGCAACAAACTTGATTACACTTTCTTCTTACATTCTCCATAGTTGCAAAATTTTTAGAATATAAAAAATTAATAGTTATATCATCAATCAAATATTTATATTCAAGTTTTTGTAGTCTAAAATTATGCATAAAGAAATAAGTTTAAAGATCGATAGTAAATAATATCTGATTGGCTCAAAATTTGACATGCATAATAAGAACATAAAAGACATACAGTCTATTAATTATATTTTCCAAATATATAACCATATTAATTTTTATAGTGAGCATTGTAATTATTAGCTACAATCAAGTTTGTAACCAAATTTTGTCCTACTGTGAAATGAAAAGCATATTTTACCACTATTTATTATGATTTTCACTACATTAAATAAATTGGAGACAAGTATTTCTAGAGGGCTAAGCATGGCAATAAGGAAAAAATTATATTACCTGGAGCTGTGTATCCAAATGTTCCAGCAAATGAAGTCCAATTGGATGAGTTAGGCTTCAAAAACTTAGCTGTGCCAAAATCAGAGATATGTGCCTCATACTTTGAATCCAACAAGATGTTCTTGCTAGATATGTCTCGATGAACTATAGGAGGTGAGCAATTGTGATGCATATAGGATAAAGCATCACCACACCTCTAACAACATTTGCCCTTTTGATCCAGTCAAAACTAACTACCTCTTCTGTGTTACTCAATAAATCTTTCATACTACCCCCTTCTAAAAACTCGTAAACCAGAAATGATTGTTGTGGATGTGAGCAAAAGCCAAAAAGCTTTACCACGTTCCGATGCCTAATTTCTAGAAGAGCATGAATCTCATTTTTGAAACCCTTTGCGTTGGTAATATCACCATCTTGTACTGAATGAAGTTTTTTCACAGCAACAACTTGACCTGATTGTAGCTCTGCTTTGTAAACACTTCCACACCCTCCCACTCCAACGCAACGTTTAGAGTCAAATTCCTCTGTTTCTTCAATGATGCTTTCATACACCATTTTCCCATCATAGCTCCAGATTGCAAACATATTACCATTTTGTGCTTCTCTTGTATTATTTAGCTTGTTCCTTAGTCTTGTGCGCTTCAAAACAACGTAAAGAATCCCAAATACTATCATTGAGAGAAACAGTATGCTTAAGATAGGAACAATAAACATAATTACAACTTTATTTCGCCTTTTCTCACGGGGATTCTTGCTCCAAGTAATGGAAGAGGGACAAGCCTTTAAACTAGAGGCATTACCACACAAACCTTTATTATTTCTTAATGCTTCAAATGGAGCCTCACTAAAGGCCTTATTGTTGGGTAGAGGACCTTCCAAGCAATTGTATGATATATCAACATTGGTCAAGCTTGACATTTCACCAAAAGTGGCTGGAATGGAACCAAAGAGCTCATTATGGGAGAGATTCAGTGTTTCTAAGCTTCGCAATTCTCCAAGCTGCGGTGGTATTTTTCCAATCAACAAATTCTCACTCAAATCAAGCACTTGAATAAACTGTATGTTGCCAATCTCAGTGGGAACAGTCCCCCTAATTTTATTTTTGCTTAAGTTCAAGTTCAATAATTTTTTGCACTCCAATAATTTTTTGGGAAATGATCTAGTTAAATTGTTGGCTGAAAGAATAAGAAATTGTAGATCGGATAGCATTCCAATTTCCGATGGAATACTACCAGAAAGTTGATTATCACCCAAATGAAGGTGAAACAATGATGTCAACTTTCCTAATTCCTTTGGAATTTTCCCAACTAGATGATTGAAGGAGAGATCAAGTACGTGTAGCTTGGTGGATCTTCCAAGCTCGGGAGGTATTGCACCAGATATTTTATTATTGGAGATTTTTAAGCTTTGCAAACTTTGGCACTGCCCCCACTTTTGAGAAAGTTCCCCATAGAAATGGTTATAACTCAAATCGATATACGTCAAATTTGGGTATATGCCAAAGTCTTCTGATAAATTTCCTCTTAACTGGTTCCTCTCAAGCCTTACTCGTACTAAGCTAGTGCATTTTCTCAGACTTATTGGAATGGAACCTATGAAATAATTACCAAATGCTGTGAAGTTTCGAAGGGATCCACCATTACAAACATTTCGTGGAAGATAACCAGTCAACATGTTTTCATCTAATCCCAAATACTGCAGATTTGTAAGATTATTAAATTCGAATGAGATGGAGCCATTAAGCTCATTCGTAAACAACTATAAAGTGGTAAGAAGTTTGAGCTTTCCTATTTCTAATGGGATATTGCCTGATAGCATATTTGTACAGAGATCCAAGACTGTGAGATTCTTCATGTTCCCGATTGAGGATGGGATAGATCCCCAAAAATTGTTTTCACTAATAGATAGTATATTCATGTTGGTCAGGTTGCCTATAGAAGTAGGGATTGGGCCAGAAAGATTGTTCCTATACAGATCCAACTCACGAAGAGATCCCAACTTTCCAATTTCTTGAGGTATGGGTCCAAAAAGTTTGTTTTCAAAGAGTTGGAGAGTACTCAGGTTGCCTAAGTTTCCTATAGAAGTAGGAATTGGACCGGAGAGATTGTTATTGAACAAAGCAAGATAAGTAAGAGATCCAAGCATCCCAATTTCGTTACAAATAGATCCAGAAAGTTTGTTTTCACTAAGATCTAATCCGGTTAAGGAGCCCAGGTTCCATATAGATGCAGGTATCGTGCCCATAAGGATGTTTCCATTCAACGAGAGACTCCTAAGAGATGTTAGCTTTCCGAGTTCTTCAGGAATGGAACCAGAAAGTTTGTTTTCACTAAGAACTAATTCGGTTAAGGAGCCCAGGTTCCATACAGATGCAGGTATCGTGCCCATAAGGATGTTTCCATTCAACCAGAGACTCCTAAGAGATGTTAGCTTTCCAAGTTCTTCAGGAATGGAACCAGAAAGTTTGTTTCCAGAAAGATCCAGAATGATCAAGTTTCTGAAGTTTCCTATTGACTCAGGGATTGAACCTGTGAGATTGTTACTATACAAAGATAGCTCATTGAGCAAGTTGAGTTTTTCAAGTTGATGAGGAATGGATCCAGTGATGTTATTTTCATGGAGATTTAATATGCGAAGGCTTGTTAATTGGCATAATTCAGATGGAATTCTTCCAGAGAGATGATTGAATGATAAATCAAGGTAGATTAGCTTAGAAAGGTTGCCCAAGTGGGAAGTAATGGTACCGAAGAGTAAGTTGTGGCTGAGATTAAGACTTACGAGACTATGTAAGCATGAGAAGCTGAAAGTGTGGAGCGTACCTTTTAAAGCAGAACCTGTGAGGTTGATATGAGAGATGCTGCTAAAGTTGTTGCAAGAAATTCCAACCCATTGGCAAGGGACGTTTCCAACCCATGAGGACAACTGAAACTGGCTATGGTTATCAAGGCTCGCTTTCCATTCCAATAGACCCTCTGCTTCTGGTCCCATATTGGAAGGAGAAGTTGGAAAGGGAGAAGAAATAGCAAATTGGGAAGAAGAAGCCAACACAAGAATGATAATTAGGACTGAAGAGGATGAATTTGGGCTTGAGATGGGCCTGGCGGTTATCTGTTGTGGTCCAATAGAGGACGGGCCCATTATCTGCCAAATCTATGGAAAAGAGTCTAGTATAAAGTATCAGTGGGTCCGAGGCACATGAGGAAGGCAGAAAGGCCCTTGGTATGTGATACTTGCGACACACTTCATAGAGTCCTATATAAGGAAAGGATTCCGCAATCTACGCTCATAAGGACTCCTATAAGGAAAATACTTCTACTCCAAGGAAGGGAGGTCCACCCTCTACTACTATAAAAGCCCCAATACCCTCACAAATCGAGGTACGCATAATTCACCCCTTTCTAGCACTCTAGAGTTGAAAGAAGCTCTAACTTGACCTTTGGAGGGTATTTGGCTGACACCACACCGGTGCTCTCAGTTAGGTTTTCTCCTTTTTATTGTGCAGGTGTCGTTTCGAGCGTACAGGCGTTGTGCAACTCACTGGTGATATTTTCAGCATCATCAGTTGGCGCTGTTTGTGGGAAAGAAGTAATTAAGCCATAATATCGTTTCCTAGACTAAAGGGTTGCATGGTACTCACTCGCTCGATGGCAACTACTAACGACGTTCAAGGAGAGGAACCACCCACGACTGCCCTCAAGAGACAAGTTCGGACTCTTGGTGCCGCCGTGGAGCGTCTCACCAAACAAAACCACGACTTGGAAGAACAGCTGCGCCAGAAGAATGCAGCACTGAATGACCAACAAGAAGATCAGGAAGGGACTAGCGCTCCAAAGAAAAATAAGGAGAAACCTGAAGGCAGCCACGCCCCAAGCAAGCCGGAGAGGCAGAACTTGAGCATGTCATCCCTCACGGATGCGACTCCACCACATATTATCGCAGAGATGCAGGCAATGAGGGAACAGATGGAGGTTATGATGAACGCACTCAAGGGGCGAGTTTCCAATGATCTTGACGATTTAGTCAACCGCACCGACTCGCACTTCACTGTGGCTGTGAACTCCTTCCATCTACCCCACAAATTTCGCATGCTGCATATAGACAGCTATGACGGAGTGAAGGATCCTTTGGACCATCTAGAAACTTTCAAGACCCTAATGCATCTTCAGGGGGTAGCAGACAAGATCATGTGCAGGGCCTTCCTCACAACACTCAAAGGCCCCGCAAGGGTATGGTTCAGCCGATTGACGCCCAACACCATCAGCACCTTCAAGGAACTAAGCGCTCAGTTCACCACACACTTCATTGGGGGTCACAGGTATAAGAAGTCCACGGCATGCTTGATGAGTATCAAGCAACGAGAGGACGAGACGCTAAGATCCTACATAACGCGCTTCAATAAGGAAGCGCTATCGATAGACGAAGCCGACGACAAAATACTTGTAGCAGCCTTCACAAATGGGTTGCGAAAGGGTAAGTTTTTGTTCTCCCTATACAAAAACGACCCGAAGACCATGTCAGAAGTACTCTACAGGGCCACTAAGTATATGAATGCTGAGGACGCGTTGCAAGCCCGAGAAGAAAAGCCGAGAAAAAGGGAGAGGCAGGAAGATGCACGACAAGATCAAGGGCAGAAGAGGCCAAGAACAGGAGATCGAAGGGACGAGAGGCGTTCTAAAACTCCAGGTGGAAGGTTCACAAGCTTCACCCCGCTAACCACCCCGATAGATCAAGTCCTAATGCAAATCAAGGACAAAGGGGCTCTGACCTTCCCTGGAAAGTTGAAGGGAAATCCTAGCAGGCGTTCTAAAGACAAATACTGCCACTTCCACCGAGATCACGGCCATGACACAGCCGATTGTTACGACTCGAAGCAGCAGATTGAGGCCCTTATAAGACAAGGGAAATTGCAGAAGTTTGTAAGCAAGGAAAGAACGGATCCACCACCTCCAGAACACCCCCCCCCCCCCCCGACGAGACAATGATCGTCCTAGACGTCTCGTCGGCGACATAAGAATGATTGTAGGAGGAATGGCTACCGAGTTGTCCAAAAAGGCTTGGAAGACGTACCTCAGGATGGTCCAAAAAGCCCAGCTAACGGGTCCAGTACAAAAGGTAGCACGAAGGGAAAGCCCTGTTATCGAGTTCTCAAAAGAAGATACGCGACGTCTTCACCATCCGCACGATGATGCACTTGTTGTCAGCCTACAAGTTGGGGACTACAACTTACACAGAGTGTTGGTCGACAATGGCAGCTCGGCAGACATCCTATACTACCCGGCATGCCAACAGATGAAAATCAGCAGAGAACAACTGATTCCGACGAATGCCCCGCTCGTCGGCTTTGGAGGAACAAAGGTATTTCCCTTGGGCGCGATCACATTGGCTGTGACGGCAGGCGACTATCCTCAACAAATCACGAAGGACGTGACGTTCCTCGTGGTCGATTGTTCATCTGCCTACAATGCTATCCTAGAGCGACCAACCCTCAACTCATGGAAGGCGGCAACCTCGACTTATCATTTAATGATCAAATTCCCAACTGAATATGGAGTAAGAGAACTGCGTGGAAACCAGGTGGCCGCACGTGAATGCTACGTGGCTATGATGGAAATGGATGATCACCTCCAAACCATGAACATAAAAGAACACCGGAGTACGACGGAGCCCGTCGAGAAGCTTGAAGAAATACCCCATTGACGACTCCAGACCTGACCAAACAACAAGGATTGGAACCCTTGCAAGTCCCATGATCCGACAAACACTTACAGCCTTCCTCAAGGAGAATTAGGACGTATTCGCCTGGAGTCACGAGGACATGCCAGGAATAGACCCTTTAGCCATGGTGCATAAGCTGAATATATCACCATCCTTTCCACCCGTCCAGCAGAAGAAGCGGGTTTTTGCCCCAGAACGGGATCAAGCCAAAGTTGAAGAAGTCCGCAAGCTACATAAGGCAAACTTTATTAGAGAAGTCTACTATCCCGACTGGCTAGCAAACGTAGTGATGGTCAGGAAAGCTTCCGGGAAGTGGAGGATGTGCGTAGACTTCACCGATCTAAACAAGGCATGCCCTAAAAACAGCTACCCCCTCCCAAGAGTCGACACTTTGGTAGACTCTACGGCTCAACACCAGCTGTTAAGTTTCATGGACGCTTTCTCTGGTTACAACCAAATCAAGATGCACGACGATGATCAAGAAAAAACTTCGTTCGTAACCAGCCAAGGCCTCTTCTGCTACAGAGTAATGCCGTTTGGTCTGAAGAATGCGGGCGCAACATATCAAAGGCTTATGAACAAGATGTTCGCACAGCAGATCGGGAGAAACATCCAAGTCTACGTAGATGATATGCTGGTAAAAAGTCGAAGGGAAGAAGATCATTTAGAAGACTTCAGGGAAACGTTCAACACTTTTCGCTCTTACAACATGAAGCTTAATCCAGGAAAGTGTGCCTTTGGGGTGATGGCAGGAAAATTCCTAAGATTCATGGTCTCCCAGAAGGGCATCGAGGCCAATCCGGACAAGATCCGGGCTATAATGGAGATGGCACCACCGAAGAATGTGAAGGAAGTACAAAGCCTCAACGACAAGATAGCAGCGCTAAACAGGTTCGTCTCTAGGGCAACGGACAAGTGCTTACCCTTCTTTCGCATACTAAAGAGATCTTTCGAGTGGACCACTGAGTGCCAACAAGCGTTTGAGGAATTGAAAGCTTACATCTTTTCCCCACCACTACTAAGTCCCTCGCAACCAGGAGAAGAACTTTTTCTCTATCTTGCCGTCTCCCCAGCCGTCGTTAGTGCCGCCTTGATCAGAGAAGAAGAGAAAGTATAGAAACCTGTGTACTACACTAGCCGAGCACTACGCGGAGCCGAAGAAAGATATCCACCCATGGAAAAGCTTGCCTTCGCGCTAGTTATGGCAGCACGCAAACTAAAGCCATACTTTTAAGCCCACACAATGATCATCCTAACTGACAAGCCTTTACGACGGGTAATGAGCAACCCTGAAGTTGCTGGGTGGTTGGCACTATGGGCTATAGAATTAAGCGAGTTTGACATCCAGTACCGCTCGCGAACCGCTATTAAAGGACAGGTCGTTGCAGATTTTATAGCTGAGTTTACAAATGGCGAGGACAGGGGGGCAGAAGAATCTCCCCAATGGAGCATACATGTAGACGGATCTCCCAACAGGCAGGCTGGGGGAGCCAGCGTCGTACTGCACTCACCCAAAGGAGACATGGTCGAGTGTATGATCCGCCTTGAGTACCCTACCACCAACAACGAGGCAAAGTACAAAGCTCTAATAGGGCTTGACCTCGCCAAAGCTGCAGGAGTCGAAAGAATGGTCATTCACTGTGATTCTCAAGTCGTGGTCAACCAGATAAATGGGGATTATGAGTGTAAAGGCGAAAGGATGAAAAAATATCTGGACTAAGCGAAGTGGAGGGTAAACGAGCTGAATGCCGAAATTACACAGATCCCCCGGGGACAAAACGAGCAAGCTGATCGACTAGCCAAAGTCGCTTTAGCCGAGCATATGGCCACTTTTGGTAACGTACTCTCTTTCGTTCAGCTCTCTCCACTTATAAATGCTGTCGATGTACAGGAGCTTAGTTCCAAAAGTAATTGGATGGCGCCATTAGTTTCTTACTTAATGAATGGCGTATTACCAGACGGAAAGGAAGCTGCAAGAAAACTGAAGGTCCAAGCAGCGAGGTTTGTCCTGATAAGAGACGTCTTGTACAAAAGAGGCTTCTCTCGCCCTTACCTAAGGTGCTTAGGACCCGAAGAAGCAGACTATGTCATGAGAGAAATACACGAGGGAATCTGTGGAAACCACTCAGGGTCGAGGTCTTTAGTACACAAGCTAATACGAACGGGGTACTTTTGGCCAACCATGTAGAAGGATGTCGAGGACTATGTAAAGAACTGCGACAAGTGCCAAAGATTCAACAATATCGTCAGACAACCACCTGAGGAACTTACCCCGATGACGGCACCATGGCCGTTCGCTCAATGGGGACTGGACATCATGAGACCGTTTCCTACGGCAATACGACAACTGAAGTTTCTAGTAGTGGGCATCAACTACTTTATGAAGTGGGTTGAAGCTGAAGCCTTGGCCACCATTACAGAGAAAAACGTACGCAGTTTCGTTTGGCGATGTATCATATGCAGATTTGGCATCCCTAAAGTCTTAGTCTCGGACAACGGGAAACAATTCGACAACGACTCCTTCCGGGACTTCTGCTTGTAATTAGGGATACGGAATCACTACTCCTCCCCCGCCCATCCTCAAGCCAACGGACAGGTCAAAGTCACGAACCGATCCTTACTAAAGATTATCAAGACTCGGCTCGAGGGGGCAAAGGGTATATGGGCTGAAGAGTTGCCGAGCATACTTTGGGCCTACAGGACTACGGCTAGGACACCAACAGGAGAGACACCATTCCGACTAACATACGAGAGCGAAGCAGTCATCTTAGCCGAAGTCGGCCTCACAAGTTACAGGGTGCACAACCATGACGAAGGGAAAAATGACTAGGCCATACGACTACAGCTTGATCTGGTGGATGAAGTCAGGACAGCGGCAGAGCAAAGGCTCGCACAGTACCAGGACCGCATGGCCAAGCACTACAACTCCCGGGTTAGGCACAGAGACTTCCAGGTTGGAGACCTCTTTCTAAGGAAAGTCATGGGCGCAACAAGAGACCCAACCCAAGGAAAACTCGGCTCGAATTGGGAAGGACCTCATCGAGTCACGATGCGACAGAGGAAGAGCACCTACCATCTGGAGACACTGGACGAACGGAAGCTACAACACCCATGGAACGCGGAGCACCTACGGAGATACTACCAGTAGGGACGACATGAAAAGCATTGATGCTTACCTAATTTCCAGCCCATCACTGAGTTTTTATAAGTTTTTACTTTGAACAGTTGTTTCTATTATTTAGTTTTGCTATCGCTAGTTTTTACTTTAAACAATTCTACAAGTGTTTTTTTAAGCCCAAGGGGGCAGGTACCTTTTTCTTCTAAATGATTTTCTTTCAATAAAAGAAACATTCAGACACACTGTGTTTCCTACATAATTTAAACTAAGTCCACAAGGGGGGCGATTAGTCCACAAGGAGGACGAGACATCCCAAGAGGATGAAAAATTCTAAGCCCACAAAGTGGACGAATATAAGCTAAGTCCACAAGGTGGACGGATCATCCCAACATGAAAATTCAAAATCCACAAGGTGGACGGATCATCCCAAGAGGGTGAAAAATCACAAGTCCACAAGATGGACAGATGTCCACAGAATGGACGGATATAAGTTAAGTCCACAAGGTGGACAGATCATCCCAAGAGGATGAAAAATCCAAAGCCCACAAGGTGGACGGATCATCCCAAAAGGGAGAAAAATCACAAGTCCACAAGATGGACGGATGTCCACAAGGTGGACGGATATAAGCTAAGTTCACAAGATGAAGAGATATAAATAAAGTCCATAAATGGACGGATCATCCCAAAAGGATGAAAAATACCAAGTCCCATAGAGGACGGATAAGACTTAGCCCGCAAGTGGACGGATCGTCCTAAGAGGATAAAAAATCCAAAGTCCCTAGTGGACGGATAAAACTAAGTCCAATAGAGGACGGATCATCCCAAGAGGATGAAAAATATCAAGTCCCATAGAGGACAGATAAGACTTAGCCCACAAGTGGACAGATCGTCCCAGGAGGATAAAAAATCCAAAGTCCCTAGTGGACGGATAAAACTAAGTCCAATAGAGGACGGATCATCCCAAGAGGATGAAAAATATCAAGTCCCATAGAGGACGGATAAGACTTAGCTCACAAGTAGACGGATCGTCCCAGGAGGATAAAAAATCCAAAGTCCCTAGTGGATGGATAAAACTAAGTCCAATAGAGGACGGATCATCCCAAGAGGATGAAAAATATCAAGTCCTATAGAGGACGGATAAGACTTAGCCCACAAGTGGACGGATCGTCCTAGGAGGATAAAAAATCCAAAGTCACTAGTGGACAGATAAAACTAAGTCCAATAGAGGACGGATCATCCCAAGAGGATGAAAAATATCAAGTCCAATGGAGGACGGATAAGACTTAGCCCACAAGTGGATGGATCGTCCCAGGAGGATGAAAAATCCAGTCCCTAATGGACGGATAAAACTAAGTCCAATAGTGGACGGATCATCCCAAGAGGATAAAAAATATTAAGAAGACGGACCCCCCTATAGTGGGAGTATCTATCAAGTCCGCAACATGAACAACCAGAAGTATGTAAACAAGATGAATGGATACAAATTACAAAAAGCATACAAAGTAGCAGACGAATCAACACAACATATAATGAAAACCAAATATTAAGTGCCTACATGACATCCATGACGGATGAAAATTGTTCACAATATCTTTACAAACAAAAATAAATAAATAACAATAAAATTGTTTCAATTCGCGGCAGGGACATCTGTTCCCTCCTGACGGACCTCCACGTCATTTGGATCATTCTCGGCAACGATCATATCCATTTGGGCCCCGTCGACTTGCGCCTCGTCACCAAATAGCTGGTCAGTGCCATCAAATCTGGCAGGCTAAACGGATGTTTACTCGGGAACACTGATATTGACGGAGGATAGGTTAAGGTCTGGATATAAACTCTTCACCTGACGAAGTGCATCGTCAAAACCGTCATTGTAGGAGGACCCTAGCTTTAATAGAAGGGCGTCGGAGTCGCGATACTCACGCACCGCGTCTACTTTTGCCTGACGGATATCCTTCTCTTTGTCCTCCAAAACCTTGGACAACTCCTCCGTCCTCTTGATGTACTCGTCCCTCGCTTCCTCAGCCATTTTTAACTTCTTTTACAGGACGACCCTCTAAGCCCTCAGCTGTGTTAGCTTGTTGTCCGTCACTTCGGCTTTCTCTCTAAGACGGCCCAAAGTTGTCTCATGACTAAGGCACCGTCCCATCAGCCCCTTCATCATGAGCATGGCCTGAAAATGAAAAGGAGTTAGATAATTATTAAAGTAAAAAACAAAAGCATAGTAGACGGATTGATTACCTGAGCAATGCTGAATAGGCCTGTCTCCCCCATAGCCTCGGTTGAGTGGTTGCCTAGGTCTTCATAGTCATCAGAAGAGATGACGGATGAAAGCTTCTCCAAAGCATATTTGGGGTCCTCGCGAAGAAGGATGGGCGCCTTCTCCTTCTGGGGGGACGGGCCCTTCATGAGACCTTTTCCTGCCCCATGCTTCACGGGAGTTGTGGTTTTGGCACCCCCAGCCATAAGACCCAGAACAGGCTCCAGTGGAACCTTGGGCTTTTTTGGGGGACGGTCCTCTCTAGACGGCACTTTACTTTTTTGTTGAAGGCTGGAACCCGTTCCCATGGGATCTGCCTCAACGGACTCTTTCTTTTTGGCAGCGTTTGCTCTGATCAAGGCCCTCCTCTTGGCGTCATCCATTTCTGCGAAAGTAGACGGAGCAAATTACAAGAAGAAAATGGTAGACGGATAAAATTGTTGGAATTCGGTAAGAAGCTTACGATGACGGATTTTGTTGTCGTATTTCTTGGCTGCAGGAGAAGGTTCGGGTCCGTCACAATACCAATAAATGGTGTCCAGTGTGACGAGCTTAGCCCAGGTCCTTTCCTCCGACGTGGTCTTTTTAAAAATTTTCTCCAAAAAACTGAATTCTTCAAGTTCTATCTGTGGGCGTTGACGGACTGAAAAAGATAGAGTAGACGGACGTTAAATTCTCATGAAAAACAATAAATAAAATAAAACTGAACTGTTTTCATATGACGGAATATACCAGACTCATCTAAAATGCCCCATGTAGTATCAACGGGTATGTGATCCGTCTCCCCTAGACGGCATATCCAACCGTCTCCTTCTAAGAAGAAGTATCGGCTCTTCCAGTCCCTATTTGAATCTGGAGTTTCAAAAATAACCTTCAGGACGGAACTCCTAGGGACGAAGCTATACATTCCCCTTGACTTGTCTATTTTGTCTGGACGGTAGCAGTGAAGGAACTCCCGCACCGTCAGCCTATGTCTACCACCCGAGATGGCTCTGTACAATACCTCCATTGTGATAAAAACTCTCTAGGCATTTGGGGATATTTGGCTGACGGACAATCCCAAATACTGTAAAAGTTCACGATGGAGGGAACTCAATGGGAATCTAAGGCCAGCCTTGAGCACCTGCTCATATATTCCAACACCGTCCACCCCCTGGTAGTAGCATTTTTCTGACTGGTAGGGTAGACGGATGGGAATATGGTCAGGGATTTGGTAGTTGTCTCTAATTGTGTTGAAATGTGGCTCCTTGATGGTGGAAGTGAAAGCGTTTACCGTCCACTCTGGTAGCATGACGAACTGCCTAAGTCCGTCCGCACCCACGACGGATCTAATTCCTTCTACTAGTTCTTCAACTATTTCTACGAGCTCCATATCCTCATTTGTTGAGGACGGGGAAGATGCAGACGGACTCCTATCCTCGCTCAGATCGTCTCGGTCTTTATGACTTGACGGATATGCCTCTTCATAATCCGCTCCGTCGCGAACGACAAATTGGTTACTCGACACACTAGACATTTCCTACAGGTAACGACAAAGCCTAAGGCTATGACGGATGTTGGAAAATATGACGGGAAAAGAAAAGGAATTTTTATTCATAAGTTTTAAAACAAGAAATAAAATATAGACGGATGGAAATGACTTACCAGCTAAAAGAAGACGGATGAAAGTGCTTGTGACGGTTGCAGTAACTGGACGGGCTGGTCTCTGACAGATGCGATGGTCTCTCTCTGACAATGTACTTCTTCGTGAAAGTAGAAAAATGAAAGGAGAAGGGGGCAATATTTATAGGAGAGGTGCACGGAAGACGAAGCGACGCTTCGATCTCATACAATTACCAGTAGAAGTATGACGCGTGTCACACACCATTAATGCTTTCCAGATCTTGTCAGCAGCACTAATTACTGACGGTGTACCTTGGAGCCGTCAACCTTAACGACTTGGGGTCGACAACCCACAGGCCTCTCAACCGTCACCCCCGTTAATGATAACCGTCACCCCATGTTTCCCTCCACTAAAGTATGACGGACCCATAGGGTGAAGGGAGCAACTGAAGAGGATGAATTTGGGCTTGAGATGGGCCTGATGGTTATCTGCTGTGGTCCAATAGAGGACGGGCCCATTATCTGCCAAATCTATGGAAAAGAGTCCAGTATGAAGTATCAGCAAGTCCGAGGCCTATGAGGAAGGCAGAAAGGCCCTTGGTATGTGATACTTGCGACACACTTTATAGAGTCCTATAAGGAAAGGATTCCACAATCTACGCTCATAAGGACTCCTATAAGGAAAAGACTTCTACTCCAAGGAAGGGAGGTCCACTCTCTACTACTATAAAAGCCACAATACCCTCACAAATCGAGATACGCATAATTCACCACTCTCTAGCACTCTAGAATTGAAAGAAGCTCTAACTTGACCTTCGGAGGGTATTTGGCTGACACCACACCGGTGCACTCTATCAGGTTTTCTCCTTTTTGTTGTGCAGGTGTCGTTTCGAGCGTACAGGCGTTGTGCAACTCACTGGTGATATTTTCGGCATCATCAAGGATAGTGGCGAACATAGCTCTAATTAGATTATTGATGCAATTGGGCAGCGGTTTCTCTAGTAAGATCATGACTTTTATAAGTTGCATGCGAGAACAGAAACGAATTGGGTGATCAGAGAAGGAATGGCTTTATGGTTTTGCAGAGGTGCATGGAATGAACAAGTTTATCTAGCAAATTCTCCACATTCCATTAGGTGAATCTTCTGTCAAGAGTAGGACTTCCACATTATTTTATTTTATTTTATTTTTTCCTTGTAATTGGTTACAAGAGATATCACTAAGAAGTAGATAGTGCTTGAAATTTAAAAAGGGAGGAGATGAACCTTTCTTTAAATTATGATGACTTTTTTTCTTTATATTATGATGACTTTTTAAAAAGTAATCATAATTATGATGAATTTTTAAAGAACGGTTCTTCTCCTCCCTATATATTCCGAGACGTAGTATTTATTTTTATTATATTTCTATTGAGCCACATCATTTATATATTTTCAACTTTCTCTTATTTTTTTTTAACTCTTTCTCTTCTTATTAATTTCCAAATTATTGTTATACTTTTTCCATTTTTCCAACCTTTTCACTCTATTTTACATTTTTATCTCTCAATTACTATCTACGATAAGATTACTCTTCCTCTATATATACTGATACTAGTGGTGGCGCCACATTAAGGGCAGGGTCGTCCCAAGACAATCTTGACCTGAAATTTTTTTTTTATTTTATATATAATAAAAAAAATTATTTGAATACCCTTTAAAAAAAATTTGAGAACACCCTCAATTTTTTTTATGCCAATAAAATTAAATTTTGCTCCATATTTTGTTCTCCTTTCAAGCAAAAAGAAAAAGCTCCAAAAAAAAAAAAAAACTAAAATCTAAAAAAAAAAAGTTTAACATAGCAAGCCCACCCCAAGGAAAAAAAGCCCAACATCAATCCTAAACAAAACTAACCCAAACAGATTCTCAAAAAAAATTTAGTTAAATTTTTATTAACCAAAGATGTAAGATTTAGATGAGATAAATTGAAATCAAAACTGAACTCCAAACCTAAACGAAAAAAAACCTCATCAACCAAGCTCCAAGCACATCAACACGACGGCGCCTCTACTTGGACCACCTTAAACTCGAGTAACAGCGACGGCAAGATCGGAGATCGGATCAGAGATTGCTTGGCTTGCCTCGTCACCTCGACCCTCGTCCCTCGAGTCCTCACCTCGACGTGCTGCCGCGGCGCCACCCCTCAGGCCTAGAGGTATTTAAGTTTTTTACTTATCTCTCTTTTTCTCTATCAGTCTATCTCATCTAAATCTTACATCTTTGGCTTTGCTAATTGCTGTGCTCTGATCTGAGAGTGACAGAGTGAGAGCAGAGCTCTCTTTTTCTTTCTCTTTGAACTGAAATGAGATTCTCTTTATATCTCTGTTTCTCTATGTCTAAATGTCTAATTGCCTTTACTTTATAACTTTATTTGACATTTTGAATTTATTGGTTTGTGAGTTTGTCATTTTGTGTATTGTGAATTTTTTGTGTTGTAAATGTTTTATGTGTTTAATATTTTGTGGAATGTTGATTGGCTCTTGTAACTCTTGTTTGTTGAGTGGGCCGTGGATGGGGGCCATGGGGCTGTGGGGTGGGATATTTGAATTTGGGAAGTGGACAGGTAGAGGCAGTAAAGGCTGAAGGCATGCAGAGCCCATATAAAAGACAAAAAATTAAATTATGTTAAGCACTACGCAGTGGGTTGAGTCATGGATAATGCACATGGGGTGTGTGCTAGACTGCTAGTAGTTAGTAAAGAAAAATAATGAAGCAATTAAATAACAATAATTAATAATTTAATTAACCAATACATTATAAAAGACAAACAAATTAAATTATGTTAGGCAGTGAGTTGAGCCGTGGATAATGCACAGTAAATTGTATAATTTATACTCCTTAAGAAACACCCTGAGAAAAATCCCTAGAGGCAGTATTGGTTGATACCATATTATTTTATGGATGAAGGAAAAAAGGGGAACCGTTTTGTCAATAAAGCCACAGTGTTAAAACTTGACCTTAAGTCAATAAAGCCTGAAATTGTGGGGAAATTAAATTAAAGCTTGACCTTAAGTAGCCATGGACCATGAGCTTGACCTTTAGTATCGTGAAGGGTACTAATTTTGTAACAACCATTTTTGTAACAACTAATTTTGTAACAACTAATGAGCTTGAGATACAAACTAATTTTGTAACAACTAATTTTGTAGCTACTTTGTAACAACCCTACCAGGACTACTTTGTAACAATTAATTTTATAATTAAACTTTTTTTTAAACAAGAAAGAATAATGCTAGAGATATAATTTTTTTTTTAAATTACAAACTGCTGATGTGGTGATTAATTATTGGTAAATAAAAAAGTGATGTTAATGATAGGCCTATATAAAAACTAATAATAAGTTGACCACATCAACAGTTTGTAAAAATATTATAAAATAGTTTGTGATTGTAGTGTTACTCAACAAAAAATTATACATAGTAAACACTATATTATAGCTTAAGGTTACAACAAATTTTGTAACTAATTAAACTTTGTTCAAATAAGAAAGAATAATGCTAGAGATACAAACTTTTTTATAAATTGTTTTACAAACTACTGATGTGGTGAATAGTTATTATCTTATTGATAAATGAAAAAGTGATATTAATAGTGTGCCTATATAAAAACCAATAATAAGTTAGTTATATCAACAGTTTGTAAAAATGTTGTAAAATAGTTTTGACTGTAGCATTACCTAACAAAAACTTATACGTAGGAAACGCTAAGTTATAAATAGTTACATACCCCCTCAGAGATTTTGAGAACGTAAAATATACTATTCGTCTAGTTAGTTTTCTTTCAAAATTGTTTAGTTGTCCCTTAAAATTCATTTGGGCTCAAATTTCAAATTGATTTAGAAAAAACCTTTAAAAAAAAATACAAAAAAACAAACATCTTGCCCATATCTATCCAAATCAAGGTAGTCAAAATCAAGATCTTACGTAAGATCGTTGAATGTAGGTGGGATCGTAAATCATAAGATCAGATCTTGAATCGTAAGATCCTACATATTTTCATATTTAAAGCAAAAAACACATTGATAATGACTTTGTTTGTTGAATAATCACGTAAATTATAAATTCATCCATAAAAAAACTAAGATTTGCATCATATGATATAATTTGCATGTCATATATCACTAAGTCTATACTAACGAAACAAATATATTTAAATTTTGACCCAATGTATCTAAAAAGTTCAATAAATGTTTAATTAGCAACCAAATACCAAAATATTTATCAAAATGTATGGAAAATATTTTCCAAAATAAGTTAGCAAATGGAAACTAGCTAACTATAATATGAAATCCAGAAGCAAGATGAATATTAAGGTGAAGTGAACATTTAATTATTCTCATTCTAAGATTCTTATAACCACCGTCCTAAATTCCTAATCATCATCATTCATTTCATCATCTATGTAGACATTATATATTTGTATACTACCGCTGCAAAGACATCAAGATATAATTTCACACTCAACTATTCAAGTTATACCACTCAGCAACAATTAAAGAGCATGCTCAAAAAAATCAATCAATCAATATACAAATACAACTGTACAAGCATAATTGATAAAATTATATATAAAAAAAATATTTTAGTAATATTAAAACACAAATTAGTATATTGATCAAATAAATTTAACAACATTATAGCTTAAAAGGCAGCAAAGCCAACATCAAATTCTTCCTACAAGTGAACTAGAAATTAGAAAACATTTGCTTAGGTTAACATAATTTTATAAAAATAAAATAAAAAATCATTCCATCACAACATGAAAAAAATAAATAAATAAAACCCTTAAAGTTTCATCAAAACAAAAAATTTATCCCATAACCAACAAAAAAAAAAAAAAAACAAAACAAAACAAAAAACAAAAATTTATGTTTTTGTTAGGATCGGTAGATACGGTAGGAACTTATACGATCCTATGATCCTACACGACCCTACTATTTTTACGATCCTAGAGCAAACCTAAACGTTTTGGTGAGGTGATATCGTAAAATTGTGGGATTTTACGATCCAAATCACAATTTTGACAAATATGATCCAAACACAAATCAAAAAACAACTTTTTAATAAATTCCTAAATCAGCCATTTAGGGAAAAAAAATACCTTTGTTTCAAGGTCTCCTCTTCCATGTAAATCATAAGTATTCCTAATAAAGGGAAAATCTAAAACAACTTTTTAATAAATTCCTAAATCAGCCATTTAGGGGGGGGGGGGGGGGGGGGGGGGGGGCGGGCGGAACCTTTGTTTCAAGGACTCCTCTTCCATGTAAATCATAAGTATTCCTAATAAAGGGAAAATCCTTACACGGTGGTCACCATTTTGAGTTCCAGGCCACCTCCGTCCAAATCAGTAATAACAGTTTGGTCTGTTGCTCTTACTCTCTTTCTCTCTCTTTTTTTTTTTTTTTGGGTTGCTAACCTATCTCTCTCTCGCTCTCAGCAATCAACTCTCTGGTTTTGTTTGTAAATAAAACCGTGTGTGCATATGTGAAAGTGTGAAATTCCACAAAAGACTTTGATAACTGTTTGGTTTGTGCTTTACAGCTTGCTTGCACTTAAATGTTTTGATGATATTAATTTTTCTATTATTTTATTTTATGTGTAAAGTGTTTTGTTAACCAAGTTGTGTTACCGCACCCTCAAAAAAAAAAAAAAAAAAAAAAGTTGTGTTACCTATGTACTCCCTCCGTCTCATTTTTTTTGTCCTCTATTCTATTTTGAGATGTCCCAAAATATTGTCCTGTTTCTAAAAATAAAAATCATTAATTTACTAATGTTCTTATTATACCTCTATTAATTTACTAATTCAATTTTTTGATAAATTTTTTTAAGGGTAGTTTTTGGAAACTTATACAATTTAAAAAGTAGACAAGACAATAAATAATACTCCCTTAAAAAGTTTGACTTTTCAAACATGACAAAAAATATGGTACATAGGGAGTATATGTTTTGTAACCATTTATGTTTTACTTTTACAGCTGAATCTCTTCATGTTCTATTACTTTATTTTATATTAGGTTTTGATAATTGTAATATGTGTAACTATTATATTGAGGTATTGAGAGATAAAGATGAATTCAATTTACTTGTTTAATTTTGTTTGATTGCATACACTTCACTGTTAACACTTTCTTTTGTAAAAACTAAAAATTGCTATATAAGTAATTTATAAATTTTAATAGTTTATATTTCAAAATATGAGTAATTAAAGTGGAAAACATTCACACTTGATGAATATTAATAAAGAAAAAGTACCCTTAATATATCATTTATCACAAATGTTAAAGCTTTTTGAATCCTTAAAAATGCTCAAAGATGTAAACCTAAAGAAATAGATATTGCTTCCTTCACCTTAAAATGTGGTTAGAGATTAGGACATGAATATATATCAAGGTAGTTAATACCGAACCGGTACCGGTTGTACCGGCCGGTATGTACCGTATCGGTATGTATATCAGTATCGAAACATCAACGTTTCGTACCGGTTTAAATACTGGCCATACCGGCCAATTTCGGCCGATATCGGGCGTACCGGCCGGAACAGAAAAAAGTTTATTTTTTTATTTTTTTTGTATTTTTAAGTTTTGTAATTTTTGAATTTTTGTTAGTGCAGAATGGTAACTTATTTGCATTAACTTATTAGTATTATTTGTTTTCTTAATATGCAATGATAACTTTTAAGCTTTCTATTTTTTATATTATGTTTTTTTTATTCTTTTAATTTATACTAAAGTCTAAAACCATGAATAATTAGTTCTGAATTGAGGAAATGTTTTATGATAAACTTTTATATTTATTATAATATATATATACACACACACACATACACACATACATACATATATATATATATGTATGTATATTTATTTATTTATAAATATAAAAAATAGCAGTAAATCCGAAACGGTACACCGGTATTGACTAGTATCTAAAATATATCGTACCGCTGGCCAAACCAGTATAGCCTTCGGTACGGTATTGACTCCCTTGATATATATATATATATAGTTAGTTAGTTAATTAGTTAGTTAGTTAGTTTGCCCCCTTTAAAAAATTTATTGGCCCCGCCATTGATACAAGTACAACAATTATTATGACACAAAGAAGACTATCTCCTGGCCAAAGGATAATGAATCTCTTTGTTAATTTTTATTTAATTATTGCCTCAAATTCGTTTTGTTATTCAATTCAATTCTATTCCAGACTAATCATCTCAACATATATTGGGAGGTTTTTTTTATTTAATTTTTTTATTATATTATAAATTTGATTTGTTAAATATATTATTAACAATGCGATGTGTTATACCACGTTGTATATGCTAGAGTAGATGCGGAAGGAGAAGCTTGAATAGGAACATCGAGAACATGAGGGTTATGTGGTTCAGTCTTGTCGGTCTACATCTATGGAGGAATCTCTTAACGGTTATATTTTTATTGTATAAGAGTGTAGTACAATAACCTGGAGATAAGAGTGTAGTACATCTTTATTGTATCAGCTTAATGAAGGTCAAGATAGGCTATTTTGGAAATTTTAACTTTTGGTCAAAGGTCAACGTAAAAGTCAAAGTTAACGAAATTCAACGAATCCTGTCAAAGTCAACGATCAGTGCTCACGGGTCAGATTCGGGTGGTCCGGGTCAACGGTCAACTAGGTGACATGGTGCTGACGAGGCGACACTACTGACGTGGATAGCTGACGTGGCTAATGACGAGTCTAGGGCTGACGTGGCATTTTGCTTGCGTGGTCGCTGATGTGGAGTGATGACGTCATCCAATGATGTTAGTAGGGGTTCTTAGGCACGTGGATGGTGTGTGCTTTTGTTACAAGCGCGTGGGGCCAACGGCAAGAGTCCAAGAGGTGCGTGAGAGCGTGTGTAGTCTCAGATGAGGACCAAATTTTTATGCGTCATAGATCGGCAGACGACAAGGCCTATACATCGGCGCGTGTAGCCGATGGATGAGGTGCACATGAGGAAATCGTGGCGGTGTGTGGGAGAATGAGCTGGGGACTCTGTTCGTGCATGGCGGTGTGTGCAACTTCCTATGGTTGTCGGACTTCTGGGCTCAGAACCTCTCGGCTTCGGAGACCCACGTAACTACCTTGCCAAACGGTCTCCGTGAGCAATTCGACAACCCAGACCCTCAGTTCCTCAAATATGGGTCGCCCCACCCTGAGCTAACAAACCACGCTTTGATACCATGTTAAATATATTATTAGCAATGCGATGTGTTATACCATGTTGTATATGCTAGAGTGCATGCGGAATGGGAAGCTTGAATAGGAACATCGAGAACACGAGGGTTACGTGGTTCAGCCTTGTCGACCTACATCCACGGAGGAATTCCTTAAGGGTTACATCTTTATTATATAAGAGTATAATACAATAACCTGTGTTACAATAAACCCTTACATGAGTATATATAGGCAACTAAACCCTAGACTACTAGTACAAGTAGGACTGAGCTTGGGCCTATTACATTGGGCTAATATGTCTAATATATCTCTAACATGATCCAAACGAACAATATTCTAATTTGCATAACTCATCCTAATGTAGTACGATAAAAATAAAAATAAAAGTGTGGAATACACTTGAGCATGATCACACCAACAATTGTCCCAAGGTAATCTCGCCAAACATCTCTGACAGAGGTGATCTTTCAATAGATAGCTCCCGGGAAATTTGCTGCATGGTCGGACGAGATTGAGGATTAGTTTCCAGGCATGCAAATGCAAGCTTTGCAACAGAAACCACTATCCTTGTGACTTGATTTCTAGGAGGTTCAAGTCGTTGATCCAACACATCCTTCAATAGTATACCATGGGCAGTTGAAGTTGTTGTTGATAACGACGATGATGGTGAGAGAAGTGAGATGAGATCTCCTGGATGCTTTCCCATGATCACTTCCAATGTCACCACTCCAAAGCTATAAACATCGCATTTCTCGTTCACTTCCATCGTATATGCAAGTTCTGCAAAATCAAAGAAATCAGCTCATCCATTTCGAGTATGGTTAGAAGGTAACCTCTAGTTGCTATATATCTTATTGTTGGATTGCATCCCTTTAACTTCTTCATTTACTATGACGGTGGATAAGTTGAAAATAAAAAATTTATCTCAGCAACAATTTTCCTCATCTTTTGGACTAAAATGGTGGTACCTATATTCCTGCACCATGCAAATCTAGGGAACAAAGCACATTTAAACCCTACCATTGTCTTCAATAAATACTCTTTTCTTAATGAAAACAGAGTCTTTGCTAAAACACACTATCAGTCCCTAAACTTTAGCCTATTTTAGTCCGTAAGTGATAATTTTTAACTCTTTACAAACTTTAAAATGATAATTTTTGTCTCCAACAAACTTTTTAGTCTTTAAATTTAACATGATTGTTTTAGTTCTTAATGTATAACGTGGAGATGACCTGCCATGTTTTAGTATGGTTACATCATCTAAGTGACTATAAAAGATTAATTTAAACCTTAGTGACTAAAAATCACTCACATTTTGTATTTAGAGATTTAGGGACATGCATGCATGGATTTTTTTTTTTTTTTTTTTTTTTTTTTTTTTTTTTTTTCATTAGAAGAATTGATGCTATGATCTTTATAAGTTTGCAACATGTTCTACGCTGTTATTAATAAAAAAAAAATTATTTATTTATTTAGTATTGTTATTCTTATGTATATCTTATATTACATTGAAGAAATTAAGGCAAAAAAGAAAAAGAAAAACATTTATTATTTAATTTATCAGAAATTATTTGATTTGCACACATTTTATGTTTTCAAAAATGTTATACTCAAATATGTAAATTATAATTTATTTAACAAAAAAGGCTTAATCTAAAATGTTCAAAGAATATATTAATTGTTATTAATGTAATTTAAGGCAAAATTACAAACAACTAATGAGAAAAAAAATGTTTATCTTTAATTATATAGAAGTGAGTGGATGGAGTTTTTTATATATGAGATAATAATAATAATAATAATAATAACAACAATGACAATAATAATAATAATAATGTTAAAAACATGATTTAACTCTAAATTCTACATACAAACATACATACCTACATACATACATACATATATGTGTGTGTTATTTTGTATTTTTAAAAATTTGTGAGATATTTAGTTTATTGCCGTGAAAAATTTTGTGACTCTTCTATTGTTTCAATGACTAATTACCTGGAGCTGTGTATCCAAATGTTCCGGCAAATGAAGTCTGATTCAATGAGTCAGGATTTAAAAACTTAGCTGTGCCAAAATCCGAGATGTGGGCCTCATATTCCAAATCCAACATGATGTTCTTGCTTGATATGTCTCGATGAACTATCGGAGGTGAGCAATCATGATGCATGTAGGATAAAGCATCAACCACGCCTTTTACTACATTCACCCTTTTGACCCATTCAAAATTAGCTACCTCTTTTTTATTGCTCAATATCTCTTTCAAGCTTGCCCCTTCTAAAAACTCGTAAACTAAAAATGAGTGTCGTGGATGTGAGCAAAAGCCATAAAGCTTTACTATGTTGCGATGCCTAATTTCTAGCAGAGCATGAATCTCATTTTCAAAAGCCTTTGCAATGGCAATCCTATTATCCTGTATTGAATGAAATTTTTTCACAGCAACAACTTGACCTATTTGTAGCTCCGCTTTATAAACATTTCCACACCCTCCCACTCCAACACAATGTTTGGAGTCAAATCCCTCTGTTGCTTCAATGATACTTTCATACACCATTTTCCCATCATAGCTCCAAAGTTCGAACATATTACCATTTTGAGCTTCTCTTAGATTGTTTAGCTTGTTCCTCTTACCTTGGCGCTTGAGAACATGGTAAAGAATCCCAAATACAATCAATGATAGAAACATTGTGCCTAAGATAGGAACAATAAAGAAAATCACAACTTTATTTTTCCTTTTCTCACCATAATTCTTGCTCCAGGTAATAGAAGAGGGGCAGGCCTTCAAACCACTGTTATTTCTTAATGCTCCAAACGGAGCCTCACAAAAGGCTTTATTGTTGGGAAGAGGACCCTCCAATCGATTGTATGATATATCAACACTGATCAAGCTTGACAGTCCAGACATTTCACCAAAAGTGTAGGGAATGGAGCCAGACAGATCATTGTGGGAGAGATTCAATGTTTCTAACTTTTGCATATCTCCAAGTTGAGGTGGTATTTTCCCAATAAGTGAATTCTCGCTTAAATCGAGCATTTCAAGAGAGTTTAAGTTTCCAATCTCAGAGGGAATAGCCCCTCTAAGTTTATTTTTGCTTAAACTTAAGTTCAACAATATTGAGCACCCTTCTATTTGTTTAGGAATTGATCCAGTTAAATTGTTGGCTGAGAGAATAAGATATTGTAGATTGGATAGCATTCCAATTTCCAATGGAATACTACCTGAAAGTTTATTATCACCCAGATTAAGTAGAAACAATGACGTCAACCTTCCTAATTCCTTTGGAATCTGCCCGACTATATGATTGAAGGAGAGATCAAGCAAATGTAGCTGGATGGATCCTCCAAGCTGAGGAGGAATTATACCAGAAACTCTGTTATTGGACAATTTCAAGCTTTGCAAACTTTGGCACTTCCCCCACTTTTGAGAAAGTTCTCCATAGAAATTATTATATCTCAAATCAATATATTTCAAATTTGGGTAAATGCCTAAATCTTCTGATATATTTCCTCTTAACTGGTTCCTCTCAAGCCTTACTCGTACTAAGCTAGTGCAATTTCTCAAACTTTTTGGAATGGAACCTATGAAATAGTTGTCATATGCTGAGAAGTTTTGAAGTGATCCACCATAACAAACATTTTGAGGAAGATGCCCGGACAACATGTTTTCAGAAAATGTCAAGTACTTCAAATATGTCAGATTATTAAATTGAAAAGGGATGGAGCCATTAAGCTCATTCGTAAACAACTCTAAATAGGTAAGAAGTTTTAGCCTTCCTATTTCTGGTGGGATATAGCCAGATAATTTATTTATGTGGAACATCAATAGAGTGAGCTTTGTCAAGTTCCCAATTGAAGCAGGGATTGAACCAGTGAGATCGTTCTTGAACAGAGCAAGATAACTAAGAAAGCCCAACTTTCCAATTTCTTCAGGTATGGGTCCAGAAAGTTTGTTGTCGATAAGGCCTAAATTGGCTAAATTGCTCAAGTTTCCTATAGAAGAAGGGATAGATCCACAAAGATTGTTCGCCCAAAGATAAAGTGTAGACAAGTTGCTCAAGTTTCCTATAGAAGCAGGTATTGGACCAGAGAGATTGTTCATGTACAAACAAAGCTCACCAAGAAATCCCAACTTTCCAATTTCTTCAGGTATGGGTCCAGAAAGTGTGTTATTGCTGAGGCGTAAAACACTCAGGTTGCTTAAGTTTCCTATAGAAGTAGGAATTAAACCTGAGAGATTGTTTTTATACAGATTAAGCCAAGCAAGAGATCCAAGCATCCCAATTTCATGACAAATGGATCCTGAAAGTTTGTTTTCGCTAAGGTCTAAATTGGCTAAATTGCTCAAGTTTCCTATAGAAGAAGGGATAGATCCACAAAGATTGTTCTCCCATAGATAAAGAGTAGACAAGCTGCTCAAGTTTCCTATAGAAGCAGGTATTGGACCAGAGAGATTGTTCACGTACAAAGAAAGCTCTCTAAGAAATCCCAACTTTCCAATTTCTTCAGGTATAGGTCCAGAAAGTGTGTTATTGTTGAGGTTTAAAACACTCAAGTTGCCTAAGTTTCCTATAGAAGTAGGAATTGAACCTGAGAGATTGTTGGTAGATAAATCAAGGTATATCAGCTTAGAAAGGTTTCCCAATTGGGAAGGAATGGTACCATAGAGTGAATTGTTGGTGAGATTAAGACTTATGAGACTGTGTAAGAATGAGAAGCTGAAAGTGTGGAGTGTACCTTTTAAACCAGCACCTGGGAGGTTGACATGAGAGATGCTGCTAAAGTTGTTGCAAGAAATTCCAACCCACTGGCAAGTGATGTTTCCAACCCATGAAGACAACTGAAACTGGCTTTGGTTGTCAAGGCTGGCTTTCCATTCCAAAAGAGCCTCTGCTTCTCGTCCCATCATTGTTACTATATTGGAAGGTGAAGTTGCAGAGGAAGAAGAAATAGCAACATGGAAAGAAGAAGCCAAGGCAAGAATGATAATGAAAGCCGGGGTGTATAAGCAATGGGAAATCGGTCTCTCTATGAAGGACATCATGACTTTCATAAGTTGCATGCGAGGATATAGATTGTTGGTAGATGGCAGAAAGGAATTGGGTGATCAGAGAACAAATGGCTTTATGGTTATGTAGGTCAATAGGTGCATGAAGTAGTAGTATATATAGACATTCTCCACATTAATTAGGAGAATCCTCTGAGGGCTTTAACGTAATTTTATTTGTTTTTGCCAGGTGTAACATAATTACAGTATGTCGTCGTGTGAATGATTTTTTTTATTTTTAACTTTAATTATTTTATAAAAAAATAGAAAAATGAATATGCGGCAAGGTATTATTAGTGGTGTATAAAGTTTTTTTTTTTTTTTTTTAGTGATAATTACAATATATTGTTAATTCACAATTTAAACATTTTTTCCTTTAAATCCCTGGACATAATGTACATTGGGAGGTGCCATATGGTTTTTATTGGGTGGAATCATATAGTTTGAAAATTGAAAAGGGAGAAAAAGAAGAAACATACAAACAAACAAAACCTCGACCAACATAGTTAAATAAATTCTATTTCTACCACCTATTTCGCCTAATTTTTGTTGCATATAAGCATATTTCTTAGTGATGGTTTGTGATAGCTATTATTTTAAATGAAATTATTTTTTTGTACCAGTTTGCTTAGTGGCTTGTGATAGTTTACATTCATTAGATTAAAAAATAAGTTGCACCCAAGGGTGGAACCACTTGTAGATCGGGGGGCATGGCCCTAACTTTTTGAAATTCTTTTTGAAAAAATTGATGTTAATGCTTTTATATTCATGACTTTTAGGAAAATTAATGCTTTCCCCCTCACAAATACTTTTAATTTTTAATTTTTTTTGGTAAATTACTGCTAAATTCTAATTGTACCTTAAGTAATGTAAAGAGACATATAAGAAAAAAAAATCTTCAAAAAATTAAGTCATGGCTAAAATGTATGCCCAGTGAGTGTCTCTTTGACATGATTAATTTTGCCAATTTATTTTACTATTCAGCTTATTTTTACTACTATTCATGGGTCGCACAACACTTTTTGGTACTATTCATAAGTCCATTGTAATTTCAACTAACTTTTACATTTATTTACAGTATTTTTAACAAAAAAATTTTAGTTTTAGCAAAATAAGCAGATTCTAAATGAATTCCAAAATGTAGAGACCAAATTGACTATGAACCCAAAATGTAGAAATCAAAATGATGTTTTCTCTTTTATTTTTACTATGCTTCTATTGAGTCACATCAACAGTTATGTCGTCCACCTATTTTCAACTCTCTCTTTTATTTTTTAACTCATTTTCTTTTTATTATTATTAATTCTCAAATTATTGTTACACCTTTTCAATTTTTCCAACATTTCCACTCAATTATACATTTTCATCTCTCAATTATTATCTACATTAATATCACTCATCCCTATGAATAAAGGGAAAAAGGGGAATCGTTTTGTCAATAAAGCCACAGTATTAAAGCTTGACATTATGTCAATAAAGCCTAAAATTGTGGAGAAATTAAATTAAAGCTTGACCTTAAGTAGCCATGACCATGACCTCTTTTATCAATTATCGTGATAGGGGTCTTCAAAAAATATATTTTATGCCACTAGTTGCTATTAATAACCATGAGCTTGACTTAAGTCAATAAAGCCTGGGCCCTATAATAGAGAAATTATTATTTATACTGGAAGAATTGCTTACGTGGTCCTCTTTGACCAATAAGATGATGTCATTTATATAAATGTATGTGTGACATTCCTAATCAGCACAAGAAATAAAAAATAAAAATTACTAGATGATGTCACATTTGCATAAATAACAGCATTTTATTGGTTGGGAGGTCAAGGAGGACCACGTCAATAGTCCTCCGGGTGGACCTAATAATTTCTCTCTATAGTGACTATTTTGTTTGGCGCCCTAGACACGTCAAATAGGTTTCGGCTTAATTTTCCACCTAAAGACCCCAACATGGATAGCATGTTCGGATGAACCTTAACTTAACCTGTAAGTTAACCATGTGATACACGAATAATTTTGTGATATTTTTTGTAAGAAAATTTTGGAGAATTTTGTATATATATTATAATGAAAAAGTAAAGTAAATTAAAGTATAAAAAAAAATACCTTTTGAGATATTAAAAATTAGCTCAGTAACTTCATTGCACATTTGTAACATTCTTAAGGTAAGATTAATTTCTTAAAAAAAAAAAATTAGGACACCAAAATTAAATGTAAAAGAGCAACAAAAGCATGAAAATCAAATAATTTGTGTTGTGTTCATAGATTGTGTACCATGAAATGAAAATATGCCTAACTCTCTTACCAGCTTCCACCCATCGATAATGCAACATTGAGACATGGTATGGGCAAGTACATATGCATGTGTCTTATAAATAGTTTAAAATCATGGTAGAATATAGTTTTACATTACGCACCAAATATTCTCTCTACTTATATACCCAAAACAAAAAATATCCAATCAAATTACCCAAACCAATATCGTATTTAACCTCTAATTTAAAAAAGAAAAAAGAAAAAAAGATTGCCAATGGTAGGCTGGGCCCTATATTGACTACTTTGTTTTATGCCCGGGAAGCGTTAAATAGGCTCGTCTTAATTTACCACATAAAGGCCCCAACATGGATAGCTATTCAAAATCTGATGAACTTTGACTTAATTTCTATCCATAGAAATAATTGAGTAGTTATGGATTCTAGTTAACTTAACTAGTAAGCTTCTTATCGAATCTCAAATTTATTGATATCTTGGCTTGATGATAAAACACAATCATCGATGCCATAAATTTGAAACACTATCATAAATTTAAAAGTAAATAATAAATAATAAATCAGTTGCTAAACTATCCAATTTTGAGTAAAAACTACATTGAGGATCATATATGAGTTTGGCTTACTTCTAGTACTTTTCTAACTAGAATCTCCTTTTGTTTTAATGAAAAACTGACCGCCACATCACCTATTAACTAAATAAAATGTGGAGATTTAAAACCCACTACCATTTGTCATTGTGTATTTAAAATAAAAGGAGACCTCCAATTAAAAAAGTACTAGAAGTAGGTCAAACTCTACATACATTTAGTGTAATTATATATGCAAGCTTATTAGACAACTAGGATTATTTGTGGTTGGATCTTTAGATTCCATGCATGAAAAATAGAGAAATTTTAGAAGTGTATATATGTGTGTATATATATATATATATTATATAATCTAAAGTGTACAATATAATATAACATACTGAAATCTCCACACTGTAAGTCAAAATTCTATAATGCTTACAAACAATACTTCAAATTATACACTCCGAAGAAAAATGCACTCAATATACATGACTATATCCTAAAATACCACAAGATTCAACACAAAACATGATCCTACCTAGAATATGCAACCCTGGCAACAAATTTTTTTTTTTTTTTTTTTGTGTTGTATTTCTATTAGTTCATAATTTTTTTTTTTTTGTGAAGAAAATTCGAAAGTACTATAAATTTTACTGTAAAAAACTTACAAACTAATGTGACATTTCAAGAAAAGAATAAATAAATATTGAATTACTTATTGTGATTAGACATATTAATTTATAAGACTTATGTGATAAATTTTTTTTTTTAATTATAAAATAAAAAAAAAAAAAAAAAAAACTTACTGGCCCCATTTTAATTTGGGGCCTTTCTATGTTAGGGGACCTTGGGCCATGGCTTGAATGGCCTAGGCCTAGGGCTAGCTCTGGTAGGCAAAAGCTAAAAGTAATTGTTCATTTTTTAAACAGTACAAAAATTTAGAGAGACCGTTGGAGATATTACTGAGGAGTAGATAGTGCTTGAAATTTAGAAAGGGAAGAAGATGAACCGTTCTTTAAATTATACACTTATGTCAATAAAAATGAACAGTTTTACGACCATAAGCTATTTTACAATTTTTGCCATAATTTCAATACAATAAATTATGAGTGTTAACCTATCATTTACATATATATCGACTTACCTTTTTTTTTTTTTTTTTTCATTACTCAAACTTTGCCATATCAAAATTATGATAAAAAAAGTTGTGTAATAGTATGTGTTATTAAATTTTTTTTATTAGTGCTCCACTTAAGTTAATAAAGCCTAAATTAGTGCTTGTCTGAAGTCGTCTTTTTTTTTTTTTTTTTTTTTAGGAAACAGTGCTCAACTTAAGTCAATAAAGCGTAAATGCACAAGTAAGGAATTAGGACAAAAACATGAGCTTGACTTTAGTCAATAAAGTGTGGGCCCTATACAACCCATTTGTTACGGCTATTCTGTTTCGCACCCTAGACACGTTAAATAGGCTTTGTCTTAAGTGGAATATTCATCACATAAAAATTCTCATCGAGTGATAATGTCATATTCATCACTGAACGTAAACCGGTCCTAACCCAAAAGCCAGAACCTTACCACCTAAAGACACCAACATGGAAAGCATGTTCAGAATCTGATATATTGCTTTAGAGGCTATATGTACTATGTAGATGAACTTTGAATTAATTTCTATCCATAGAAATAATTGACTAGCTAAACTATCCACTTTTGAGTAAAATTTAGTTGCAAATACCTGCAATGGCCCCGGCCCCTGGTCCTATCCAAAAAATCTATTAATATTTTTTCTGTTATATTATATAATGCAATAAATGCATTTAGAAATTATATAAATAAATGGTTAATAAATATGATGGTTTTTTTTAACTAAAACCAAAACCAAAACCCTCTTGATATAACATTTTTATAATTACAGTTTCAAAATAATTTTTTTATGTAAATAAACCCCTAATAGATAACTAATATAATGAATATGCTATTTTATTTTGAATTTTCTTGCATTCAAATATTGCTTAATTTACACATGAATGAATTGTTATTTTGCAAATTGATCTCAAATACTATACACACATACACAAGCACCCACGCTTGTGACTTTGAGATCCCACTCAAAGGTTTCAAATCACCTTCAGTTGTTGATCTTTGTAGTAACAACTAGGTTCTACTACCGCTTGATTGTAGATCTTGCTTCGGTAGACACTTGTGTAGTTAGAAGGTACATAATATAATTCTAAACATTTAATTCTAAATCTTTAGAACCTAACTATATATATATATATATATTTGAGGTGTAGCATTTATTTTTACTATGCTTCTATTGAGCCACATCAGCAGTTATATCATCCACTTATTTTTAACTCTCTCTTATTTTTTTTAACTCTTTTTCTTTTTATTATTATCAATCCCCAAATTATTGTTACACTTCTTTGGTTTTTCCAACATTTTCACTCAATTATACATTTTCATCTCTCAGTTACTATCTACATTAATATCACTCTTCCTTTCTCTATATATACACACACGAAATCGAGTCCTATGAATAAAGGGAAAAAGAGATTGAGTCCTATAAATAAAGGGAAAAAGGGAACCGTTTTGTCAATAAAGCCACAGTTTTAAAGCTTGACCTTATGTCTTTAAGCCTGAAGTTGTGGAGAAATTAAATTAAAGCTTGACCTTAAGTAGCCATGACCATGACCTCTTTTATCAATTAACGTGATAGGGGCCTTCAAAAAATATATTTTATATCGCTAGTTGCTGTTAATAACCATGAGCTTGACTTAAGTCAATAAATCCTGGGCCCTATAGTGACCATTTTGTTTCGCGCCATGGACGCGTCAAATAGGCCTCAGCTTAATTTACCACCTAAAGACCCCAACATGGATATCATGTTCTTATACACAAATAATTTTGTAATATTTTATGTAATAAAATTTTGGAGAATTTTGTATATATATTATAATAAAAAAGTAAAGTAAATTAAAGTAAAAAAAAAATACATTTTGAGATTTAAAAATTAGCTTAACAGCTTCATTGCACATTTGTAGTATTTTTAATGTAAGATTAATTTCTTAAAAAAAAAAAAAAAACTCTGGAAACCAAAAATAAATGCAAAAGAGCAACAGGAGCATGAAAATCAAATAATTTGTGTTGTATTCATAGATTGCGTACCATAAAATGAAAATATGCCTAACTCTCTCACCATCTTCCACTCATCGATAATGCAACATTAAGACATAGTGTGGGCAAGTGCGTATGCATGTGTCTTATAGATAATTTAAAATTATGATAAAATATGGTTTTACATTGCACACCAAATGTTCTCTCTACTTATATACCCAAAACAAAAAATATCCAATAAAGCCTGAGCCCTATAGTGACTACTTTGTTTTATGCCCTGGAAGCGTCAAATAGGCTTCGACTTAATTTACCACATAAAGACCCTAACATGGATAGCATGTTCAAAATCTGATGAACTTTGACTTAATTTCTACCCATAGAAATAATTGAGTAGTTATGGATTCTAGTTAGCTTAACTAGTAAGCTTCTTATCAAATCTCAAATCAATTGATATCTTGGCTTGATGATAAAACGCAATTATCGACGCTATAAATTTGAAACACTATCATATCTTTAAAAATAAATAATAAGTCAGTTGCTAAACTATCCATTTTTGAGTAAAAACTACATTGGGGATCATACATTACATCTAATACTTTTCTATCTGGAACCTCCTTTTGTTTTAATAAGAAACTGACTGCACATCACTCATTAACTAATAAAAGGTGGAGATTAAAACTCACTATCACTTGCCATTGTGTATTTAAAATAAAAGGAGACCTCCAATTAAAAAAATACTGGAGGTAAGCCAAACTTTTCATACACTTAGTGTAATTACGCAAGCTTATTAGACAACTAGGATTTTCTGTGGTTGGATATAGATAATCCAAAGTGTACAATATGATATAACATACTGAAATCTCCACACTGTAAGTCAAAATTCTATAATGCTTACAAACAATACTACAAATTATACACTCCGGAGAAAAATGCACTCAATATACATGACTATATCCTAAAATACCACAAGATTCAACACAAAACATTATCCTACCTAGAATATGCAACCCTGGCAACAAAATTTGGGTTTAGCACACCAAGGGCCTACAACTTACAAGAGCCTAACCTTCAATAGACCTAACTATTACCTCCTTAAAAGATAGCAAGGCCATAATCATAACCCTTGATAGCATGAGTCTCCCAATCTATATAATCTATATAATATCTTAACTCGAAATGTAATATTTATTATTGCTACGCTCTTGTTAAGCCACATCAACCTAGCATTTCAATCCATTTCAGTTCACTTTGGTTTTTTTTAGCCCAATTGGTTCACTTCAGTCCATTCGGTCACTTTCAGTCCAATCGGTCCATTTATGTCTACGAGGTCCACTTCAGTTCATTTGGTCCATTTTGGTCCCTTTTAGTCTACTTTGGTCCATTCCTTTTACTTCGTTCCATTTGGTCCACTTCACTTTATTTTATATTAGTTCATTTCGGTCCACTTTATTCAATAGCTTTCATATTGTTAGATATGGACATACATGATTATATATATATATATATATATATACATACTTTAGAGAAATGCTTTATCTATAACATTATCACAACAAATCCTGGGTGATAGGTTGTTATTGGTTCTAATCTTGGCCACCTATCACTAATGTTGCTTTTTTACTCGTTAATAACGGCTTGCCATAGAAGATTTGGTGTAATAATCATTCCAAAGTTAGGAAATTTGAAGACTTAACAACTTGCCATCTAAGATTTATGATAATCTTTTGCCTCTTTTGTTAGCCTTTAACTTTTCTTTTTTCTTTTTCTTTTTTCAATTTTGGTATGGTCTTGGAGTTGGGTATAAGTTTTAGGTTGGGTATACTTTGAATATATTTTATATTAAATTGAATGAAATCACTTGATTTAAAACTTGATTAAAACTATTTTTGGGCTAAACTGGTTATGGAGTTAAGTGTTGTTAGTTGTGAATCTATTACTCTTTCAATTTATATGATTCTGGAGTTTGCTACACATTTGAGGATAAGTCTACTTTGATTGTTCTACCTATATATATACACTCTCCTGTATGTTATAAAGTTTGATAAATATATATAAGTTGCATGTTGGAAAGTAAGTAAATAATTATTTAATTGTAAAATCTATTAGTTAATAACTAAATGAGTTAATTTAATCATTTGTCCAAATCTATTAGGACATGAAGTCTTTTAAGCATTTTTAGAATTAATATTAATCAAATAGTAAGATCTTTTAAATAATGCATCTTGTGAATGTTTTTAGTCAAATTATTAATGGTAAAAGAACATTTTAACGATATTGTTTTCTAACTAAAAGATTTAGACAAAGAATTAGATATGGACTTAATTTTGGACTTTTTCTTTTACTTCAATTTTGTATTGTGCTAGTTAGACTTAGTGTTTGTAACTTATTCTTAGTATTTAACTTAGTGTTAGACATTTAGTAGTGTAGACGTGTAGTTGTAAATAATTTTGCCTTTTATATTTTTTTCCTCTACTACTTAGTACTTAACATAGTGTTAGATGTTTAGTAGTATAGATGTGTAGTTGTAATTGTTTTTGCCTTTTGTATTTTTTTTTTCCTCTACTACTTAGTATTTAACTTTGTGTTAGACGTCTAGTAGTGTAAATGTGTGGTTGTAGATACTTTTCCCTTTCTATTTATTTCCTTTTAATTATTTTAAATAAATGGAGGCATGGCCACTACCGCTGGTGGCTACTAAATGGCTAAGTAGTGTCTGTGCAGTGCTTTTATGCATTTATGTCTATACACCTAGCACTTTGGTATGTTGTCTAAATATTTTTTTATTTTATTTTTTTAATAAAAAGAAGAAAGTTTAAAAACGGGTCGGCGGGTTGATTGGGTAGGGTTGGGTTGTTCTGCAAAAAAATGGGTGAGTCGTAGGTCGGCCCGTATTTAGTTTAGGATAAAACGTATAGATTCAGGTGGAGTTAAAAAAATTTGACCAATTTTACCATACCTTCCTAAATGTACGTCAATTCCTATGGAAAAATGGAAAAAAAGGGGAACCATTTGTTTTGTCAATAAAGCCACAATATTAAAGCTTGACCTTATGTCAATAACGCCTCAAATTGTGGAGAAATAAATTATAGCCTAATAATTTCTGTAATTAGTGCTTGACTCAAGTCAATAAAGCCTGTATTGCAAAAGTAGCCATGACCTCTTTTATCAATTATCGTGATATGGGGATTATACAAAATAATATAAAAAAATAAAAAAATAATCAAGATATGGGGTTTAAAAAATATATTTTGTCCCGCTAGTTGTTAACAACCATGGGCTTGACTTAAGTCAATAAAGCCTAGGCCCTATAGTGACTATTTTGTTTCGCACCCTGGACGCGTCAAATAGGCTTCAGCTTAGTTTACCACCTAAAGACCTCAACATGGATAGCATGTTCTAATGAACTTTAACTTAACCTATAAGTTAGCCGTGTGATATATGATTAATTTTGTGATATTTTATGTAAAAATAATTTAAATAATTTTGTACATATATTATAATGAAAAAATAAAGTAAATTAAAGTAATATATATATATATATATATATTTGAGATATTAAAAATTTGCTTAGTAGCTTATTGGACATTTGTAGCATTCTTAAGTTAAGATTAATTGATTTAAAAAAAAAAAAATAGAAAACCAAAAATAAATGCAAAAAAGCAACAAAAGCAAGAAAATCAAATAATTTGCATTATGTTCATAGATTGCATACCATGAAATGAAAATATGTTCAACTCTCTCATCATCTTCCACTCATCGATAATACGACATTAAGACATAGTGTGGGTAAATGCGTATGCATGTGTCTTATAGATAATTTAAAACTACGGTAGAATATGGTTTTACATTGCGCACTAAATATTCTCTCTACTTATATACCCAAAACAAAAAATATCCAATCAAATTACCGAAACCTAAATCATATTTAAGCCTCTAATTTAAAAAGGAAAAAAAAAATTTACCTGTAGGGTTTTGGTGGCTTGATGGTGGTGGGAGGCCAATATGACGGACGGGACGGCCCCTCAAATCTCTCTCTCTCTCTCTCTCTCTCTCTCTTACAAATACTTTGTCAATCTTAGTTTTTTTTTGGGGTAATAGTGAAACAATGCATTTCCTTTAACAATTTACAACATTTTCGTTTCTCTCTGTCTCTCCCCATGACCTTATCTAGTTAGTTGTGGGGCCAAATAATCCTGTGGCCCAGCCCACTGCTTTCCTGGACCGAAGGCCCGAGCCAAGGGGATGATCCAGGTCCGGGGACGACCTCATCATCGGACGTCCGAGGGTCTGAAGGATAAGCTCGAACCGAACGGTCACCTCAGCATTAAATACACCTGACAATCACCCAGGTCGCCTTAATAAGGAAAAGACCTCACCAGTATCACCTTGGAGGCCGTGACTCCCAAAGAGACTGGGAAGGCGGCTGATGGGACAAGCACCTGAGCCAAGGGGGCTGATCGCTCAACAAATGGAGGGCTAGGATCAATTGTAGGGGGAATATATAATGTAAAGGAATCCTCCTGAAGAAGGGGAGGGAAAAAAGGGGGAAGCAATAAAAGAGAAAGAAGGAGAGAGAAAAAGGGGTAAGAGCCTCCTCGGCCCATGGCCGAGGAGCCCATCCCAGATGTAATTTTATCTAAGTCCTTTGTTCTTTAAATAAAAGAGGCCGGAGTCCACGCCGTTCGAGCGCCGGCGGGTGCCTAGACCTTCAACCCACTCTCTATAAATTCATTGCGGGGTTGTTGGGCTTTTGACCCGGGACCATTGGGCTTGGGCAGCCAAAAACCCAGTCCCCACAATTGGCGCCATCTGTGGGGAGGATTAGTGCACCGGTGGGCGCAATGGGTGACCATCCTAAGTAACCATTCTATGGAAGATCGACGGTGATGCAAAAAAAACCATAAAAAAGAAGAACATTGCAGAAAGATAAAAGTTGGAAGACAAGAGATTTATCAGTAAAAAAAAAAAAAAGAAGACTTTCTATTATTTCATAAAGAAAAATTTACAGATTACAATCAGAGGCTCAGGCAAGCTTGTTTTACAATTATTCCTACCAGCTAGTCCTACAATCAGAGGCCCAGGTGGACCAATCCTAAAACTAGCTAGAGGGAAGTGTCAACCCGTGCTCTTATTGGCATAAAGAGAATGGGAGAACTTGACAATAAGCGGGCTGGAGGGGGCTGGGGCTAGCTCGTTCCAAGGCCCTCAACGACTCCTTTCTCGGAGCGGCGGAGCTTGAACAAAGCGAGGAGCAGATACAGGGGCTCCGGGACGCCCTCCCCATGATGTTCCCTTGATTCTCTCCAACCTCCACGAGCGTTGGCCGTCGGTGACGGCAACACTCGGGCACTGCCCGTAATGAGAGTTCGCATGTCTCCTCCGTCGGGGGTGCGCTCTGAGGAGGGACGTTAGGTACTTCAACAATATCCCTCCGGGCCACCGTGCATGGCGCCATTGGGGTTACGCCTAGATTCTGCCGCACCGAAAGCCCAGTGGGGGCTGCGGCCACCACGGTTCTTGGCGCGAATGTCCTCACACCCGCCCAAAAACGCCTCATACCAACTGACTCCGGTCACAACTCCGGCGGGGTTATTAAAGGGGATGGAGAAGCTAGAAAGGTGTGTTCTTTCTGTTTGTGTTGGGTAGCTCATGGAGTATGAGGAAACCATTCCCCTCAGAAGGCCTTATATAGAGGTATAGGGTTGGTGAGAATTAATTCACGCGGAGCCCAAAAAGAGGGTTACCGAAGCGTTGGATAATAATGAAGCCACCAATTCACGAGGCCATTAATGAAGGCGCGTCTCGCGCACTGAAGCGTCAGGCGCGGAATACGAACGGCCAAAGGACGCTTCGCAAATGACAGAGATGAGGGCTCGAGATGGAGATGAGATCAATGCCACGTGCAAGATCATGAGCCTCCCGAAGGAGGAATTGTCCTCAGTAAAGCAAACCGAGGACAAACCCCTACTTCCAGATGCCAAGCGTTAGACAGAACCAAGGCACTGCATGGTCCTCGGACTCAGGCCTATGGGGAAACTAACCGCTCCAGATGCCAAGCGCTAGGCAGCAACTGTACCTAGGTCTTGCATGGTCCTCGGACTCAAGCCTACGGGGAGCTAGCCACATACCTTGAAGGCAGCAACTGTACCTAGGTCTTGCATGGTCCTCGGACTCAAGCCTACGGGGAGCTAGCCACATACCTTGAAGGCAGCAACTGTACCTAGGTCTTGCATGGTCCTCGGACTTAAGCCTACGGGGAGCTAGCCACATACCTTGAAGGCAGCAACTGTACCTAGGTCTTGCATTGTCCTCGGACTCAAGCCTACGGGGAGCTAGCCACATAACTTGAAGGCAGCAACTGTACCTAGGTCTTGCATGGTCCTCGGACTCAAGCCTACGGGGAGCTAGCCACATACCTTGAAGGCAGCAACTGTACCTAGGTCTTGCATGGTCCTCGGACTCAAGCCTACGGGGAGCTAGCCACATAACTTGAAGGCAGCAATTGTACCTAGGTCTTGCATGGTCCTCGGACTCAAGCCTACGGGGAGCTAGCCACATACCTTGAAGGCAGCAACTGTACCTAGGTCTTGCATGGTCCTCGGACTCAAGCCTACCGGGAGCTAGCCACATACCTTGAAGGCAGCAACTGTACCTAGGTCTTGCATGGTCCTCGGACTCAAGCCTACGGGGAGCTAGCCACATACCTTGAAGGCAGCAACTGTACCTAGGTCTTGCATGGTCCTCGGACTCAAGCCTACGGGGAGCTAGCCACATACCTTGAAGGCAGCAACTGTACCTAGGTCTTGCATGGTCCTCGGACTCAAGCCTACGGGGAGCTAGCCACATACCTTGAAGGCAGCAACTGTACCTAGGTCTTGCATGGTCCTCGGACTCAAGCCTACGGGGAGCTAGCCACATACCTTGAAGGCGGCAATTGTACCTATGGGGAGCTGGCCACTTATCTCGAGGGCGGCAACCGAACCAAAACACTGCATGGCCCTCGGACTCAGGCTAACGGGGAAGCTAAATGCTTGGGATGAACCTAAGTGTTAGGCAGAACCAAGGCTCTGCACGATCCTCGGACTCAGGCTCACGGGGAAACCAACCACCTTAGATGATCCTAAGAGTTAGACAGAACCAAGGCACTGCATGGTCCCAGGACTCAGGCCTATGGGGAAACTAACTCCTTCAGAGGATTCCAGGTGTTGGACAGAACCAAAAGCGCTGCATGATCCCAGGACCCAGACCTATGGGGAAAACTAACTACTTCAGGGAATTCTAAGTGTTAGCCAGAACCCAAAGCACTGTACGGTCCTCGGACTCATGCTTGTGGGGAAGTCAATCACATCAAGGAGAACCTAAGTGTCAACCTAAAGAATTTTCTACCCAGCCCTTAGGGGAAGATGGGCCCACTCAAGCACACATGCCTTCGCTACAACAATTGACGCCGCGACTGGCCACGGCGCAATTAAAGATAAAATTACACAAGTAAAGCAGGAAGGAATAACGTTCAAGAAAGTAAACAACCACAACAAACAGGAAAGAAACAAAGCTCGCGTTTCATTGAGTTCACAAATGTTACATGATGAGAACCACCTTACAGTCACGATACCATAAGAAAAAAGAAGAAAATACAAAAGGCCAGAAAGACAACAGGGTCGGAGGGCCTGCCTCACTCATTTATACTCCTCCATCAACCGGGGGCTGGACCATAGCAGCATCAAGGCTCTCTGAACTTTGGCCAGAGGGGACGGCCCGCGAAGGCGAAGCAAGAATGGTGGCCTCCTCGGTAGGGGGAGCTTCAGCTCCAGCGCCAGACTCCACAGCCTCCCGGGGCGCCTCCCCAACGGGGTCCTCACTTGATTCAGCCACCTTGGAAGGTTCACTTCCTTGGGCGGGCTCAGCCACAGGCTCAGCAGTTGATGTGTCTTCACCCGTAGCAGTGCCGGCTTCCTCCACAGCCTCGTCGGCCTCAGTGCCACTTGGAGCCGCCTCGCGGATGGCAGGGGGTAGTACACGTTCTCCTCCTTCCACAGGTCGGATGAGGCCTCGACCCCAGCCTGCCTAAGAGCCTCTCGCCAAACCTCGGCCGAGTAACGCCTGCACAACGCGGGGACTTCAGACCTGAAGGTTGCTGCGGTCTCTTCCATCCCCGTGGTGTAAGCCTCCTCCTCGGCCTCCCTCTTAGTGGCCAAGGCCTCCTCCTTGCCCTGGTCAGCCTCTAACTTGGCCTTAAGGGCCTCATCTCTCGCCCACTCAGCCGCCTTTTTGTCCGACTCGGCAGCGGCCACCTTTTGGGGTAGATCAGCTAACAACCCCCTTGCAGCCTTCAGCTGCTCCTCCGCCTCAGCCAGGTGCTTTGAGTAATCCTCGGCCTGCTTCTGAAAACCGACGAGGCCGGACAGTGCAGTATCCCGAGCACTGGTCATCGCACTCAGCTCCTCCCGGGCTTTGGACAGATCGGCCTCAGAGTGTTTCAAGACCTGGGTGGCCTCCAGACGTTTCTCGCGCTCTACCTCCATGGCCTTCCCCTGGCTCTGGGTTATGTCCTCCAACCTAAAGGTAGCCTGAACGGCCTGCCCAACAAAACAGACAAATCTTTAGCTGAGACCAAAAAAGCGAAAGAGGAGAGCTACACCTAGTAAAAGTCCCAAATTTTGAGGAGCTTACCATCCCCAAATATCGCTTGAGGCAGAAGAAGACCTCCCTGCTCCTCATAGTCGCCAGTTCTGCCATGTCGGCGGGGAGTAACAGGCACCTTTCAACCGCATCGGCCACGTATGTGCCCTCACCCTCGTTGAAATCTCTGAGGGAGGAGTCTTCCCTCAGCGGCGCCCCACGGAGCATTGGGGCCGGAAGCCAGGCCCTAGGCTCGGGTTGGTCATCAATCTGTTTGTCCGAGCCTCGGGAGCATATCTTCAGCTGTTTAGAGGGCCGCCGGTCATCACCCTCCTCCCGTGGGGGCTCGGACCTCTCCTCGGCTGACCTTTTGCCCTTATCCCTCCTCTGCTTGGGATCGGAGGGCTCACGCCTGGAAGGCAGACTCGTCTCGGACGGAGGGGGAGGAAGCCCTGATTGTGCGGAGGCCAACTTGCCCTGGGCAGAGCGAGTTCTCGGAGGAGGAGGAGGGACCTCTGACTTAGATTTCCCTGGTTGACCTTCAAGCAGTTCAGCCAAGCTAACTTGCGGCTTCTTCTTATAGCCCATTTTTCGCCGAGAAGAGGACCTGGACGCTGAGAAGTCCGCTTCGGTCAGTTGAGGGTCACCCAAATCTCCTGGAGGATCCTCGGACTGATGAGCTTGATCAAACACGTCAAATTCGTCCTTGGCGGGACCAAAATCAGCAACCTCCACTTCCCTCTCAGGGCCTGCTTCGGCGGGCTCCGAGATCCTAGAAGAGGAGGAGGGACCCGCAAGTGTTGCGCCTCCTGATGTGGAGGGCACTTCAGGGAACCGAAACCCGTCCTCGGTCACCGTTATCTGCTGAAGACGAGGATCCTTTGCTCTAATCACGTGCTTCGGCGCCGCAAATACCTTGTGAGCCGGGTCGTATTTCAAAATTTCGTGAGCGGCCCTAACTTGATTATCTGCTGCGTTCACAAAAACCTCCGCCCTCAGCGCCTTCTGCAGGTCTTCCCGGTTGATTAGGCCGAAGTGGCGCGTGAAGGCGTGCGGATCTGCAAAAGGAAACACATCCATATTAGAAACCAAACATTGTGAGAGAACGGGGGAAGAGAAAGGATGGAGCTGATTAGGGTCCTAGAACTCTCTCTCTCTTTCCATTTTTCCACTGCCCACCTGGGGTCCCCTCCGTCGTCGGGCAGTGAAGGCCATCATGCCAGTCTCCAGACACGATGAGGAAATCTTTGTTCAACCCCTTGCTGGACTCAGGGAGACACTGAATGAGCCGGACTCTGTCATCCCTGGTCTTCAGATAGTAGGTTTCGCCCTTCAGGCACTGGAGATTATAACACCAGTTGACGTCATGGTGGGTCAGTCTCAAGCCCATCTTCTCATTTAGGGCATCCACACAGCCCAGAACCCTAAAGACATTAATGGCGCACTGAGTGGGGGCTAGTCGAAAGTGTATCAGATAGTCCCTCATCACCGGACCCATGGGTATCCTCATGCCACCCTCGACGAAGGCAACGATGGGAATCACCACCTCACCCTCCTGCCTCCGAAAGCGCCACTCACTCTGCGCACAATACCTCAAGCCCACGTTGGCCGGTATCTTGTAATCGGCGATGAATTTCTCCATCGCCTCCTCAGTGAAGACATACTTCTTAAAAATACCCATCCCAAACGAAGCCTAGACGAGCTAAGAAGGTGTAGACGAAAAAGAGGCAGAGAGGAGAAAGGAAAAAGTTCCAAGGGAGATAGAGTGACTTACAGAAATGTGTAGAAGCTCCTCGGACAGGCCTTTTATGCTGAAGATGTGGACTCTTGGGTGCAAAGATGCAGAAGAACCGAGTTTTCAAATGGGTATTTATACCCTAAAATCAAGGAACGGAGCGGATTTTCCCACTCCCAACCGTTAGGCGAATCCCCACCGTTTGATTAACATCTTACCATTGCACGTGGGGAGCATAAAGCCGCCTGGATTTAATGAGGGGCACGTCGCGCCCTTCAAGGCATTTAGTAACGCTTCTGAAGCAGGCGAAAAGACTCCAATACCCCGAAAGGGCCAAACTCCAGCGGTACGTAATGCATGCCCGAGGATATCAAAATCCTCCTCTCCGCCCGAGGAGGCGGACAGCAAAATTTTGAGGGGCTATTGTGGGGCCAAATAATCCTGTGGCCCAGCCCACTGCTTTCCTGGACCGAAGGCCCGAGCCAAGGGGATGATCCAGGTCCGGGGACGACCTCATCATCGGACGTCCGAGGGTCTGAAGGATAAGCTCGAACCGAACGGTCACCTCAGCATTAAATACACCTGACAATCACCCAGGTCGCCTTAATAAGGAAAAGACCTCACCAGTATCACCTTGGAGGCCGTGACTCCCAAAGAGACTGGGAAGGCGGCTGATGGGACAAGCACCTGAGCCAAGGGGGCTGATCGCTCAACAAATGGAGGGCTAGGATCAATTGTAGGGGGAATATATAATGTAAAGGAATCCTCCTGAAGAAGGGGAGGGAAAAAAGGGGGAAGCAATAAAAGAGAAAGAAGGAGAGAGAAAAAGGGGTAAGAGCCTCCTCGGCCCATGGCCGAGGAGCCCATCCCAGATGTAATTTTATCTAAGTCCTTTGTTCTTTAAATAAAAGAGGCCGGAGTCCACGCCGTTCGAGCGCCGGCGGGTGCCTAGACCTTCAACCCACTCTCTATAAATTCATTGCGGGGTTGTTGGGCTTTTGACCTGGGACCATTGGGCTTGGGCAGCCAAAAACCCAGTCCCCACATTAGTTATTACTATTAGTCTCTTTTTTTTGTTTTTTTCTTTTTTTTTGTTTTTTTTTTAATACTAAAATGGTGCGTATGCTAAAAGACATGAAGAAGAGAAAAAGGTGTGGTGCAAATGAGAGATTAATGAGATAACAGTACAAATGAGTTAATGTAAACTTTTCGGTAATAGGTAAAAAAAAGTTCAATGAAAAGAGGTAAAAAAAGACTAAATGTAAAATTAGAGCGCCGCATGGCAGAATCTCATGTACTCCCACATGGGGTCTCTACTTATATCTATACTAATATTATACCCATGAGATGCATGGCTTAATCAAGAATTATGTGTAAATTAATGGAAAAAAAATTATTTTAATTAAAATTAAATAGATAATAAAAATAAAGAAATCTTTTACTCTATTTTTTTTTTAAACGAAATAACCTTTGACTTTAAATTATATAATGAATGAATATTGTGTAAGATTAAGCTTTTATTAATAAAAAAAAAAAAAATCATATATAAGGCCAAAATTAATTAAATGGAATATGGTAGATAACTATGCAACTTGAAAGTTCGTTTAGACCCCTTAAACAGATTTTTTAACCTAATTTATTAACTAAGTGATTACTTAGTTTAATTATTCAGATTTAGGTTAAACACAAATATATCATATCATGCAAAGATATGGAAAAGTAAATAACATCATGGTATGATTACCTAGGAAAACTGATGAAACTAACCGTTTCAAGGTAAAAACCTGGGGTGGATTTGATCTAATTATCCTCAAGGTAAACCAAATCCACTATAAGAGAATCAAAGTTTTTACAAAAGATTTAACTCTAAATCTAATGCTATCTCCAGTAGTAACTTACTAACACGATCACGTGTAAACTCCAAATCCACAGACTCCTTCTCTTCTTGGATTTACAGCAACACAACCCGCCTTGCTTGTGACTTTAAGACTCCACTCAAAGGTTTTAGATCACCTTCACTTGTTGATCTTGATACAGCAACTAGTTCTACCAATCATTGATTGTAGTTGTGAGAGACCGCGCCCCCGGCCCGTTTTAGAAAGTTGGGCCAAACCCACATGAATGGGTGGAGTCGTGTTATTGCCTCTCAAAATGGAGGTTCGACTGATTATATTTTCCCCTTTAGATTAAGGGTTTTACAATGGAGTCGCCACTTATTTAATTGTTGGAATAAATAAGAAAACCATAATTGAAAAATTCATCATTTTATTAATTTGAAATTGAATTTACATTGAACATAGGAAATTACATGACTTTGGTCCTAGATACAATCTAAGATAAAGTACATGGCTTTGTTTCCTAGTTACAATCTAGAAATTGAAAATTACAAGGATAAGCATTTGATCTACTAACCCTTGATCTAAGTTCGGAGGCTATGTTACAAGGTGGGAAGGTGTTAAGCACCCACCTTGCCCGGTGAAACCGGTCTTCTAGACTATGGTGGCCAACAATCATGTCACATCATCCAATATGTTATCAATCAATTTGCATGCTGAATTTGAAGTGTGTGCATGTGATAAACCCTAATTCAATTTATTAAGCACTTCATTTGGATTGAAAAATAAAATTCTAGTGAATGTGTGTGTATAGTGACATCCTAGATTCAAGGACTTGAAAGAATTATGAAACAAACATGTTTTTCATATTTTTGATATGGATTTAAGATCAAACTAGTGTTTATGCATGAACATGTGATGAACAATCAAGAACATGTGAAGAACACATAAGAACAATTAAGAACATTCAAACATATTCAAAAGAATTTAAATAATCACTATCATGTTTTAATCCTAAATTCTCATCATGAAAACACAAGAAACAAGTTAGGGAAATGGATTATACCTTCATGCAAGATCCATACAGTGGAGGAGGAGACTCTTGGTGGAGGTTCTAAGGGTGGAGAAAAGAAGAAGAACTAGGAGAGGGAGAGTAAGTCTCACTCAATACCTTGAGTCTCAGGAAGACCAAGATATGACAAGACTACTCTACTTCACTAGAACTCAAGAGAGGAGAAGAGAGGGGGGTTTTTTTTGTGTGCCTTGGAATGAAGGAGGGGGAGGGTTTATATAGTAGTAGTGGAGGGAATATGAATGGAAGGCCATTTAATGAGGGTTGACAAGGATTATGAACCTAGACCTCATTTTAGCCTTGGGGAAAATCTGGTGCATTAAATGGAGAGATTGGTGGGAGTGGGGAACAAGCCAAAATTCGGTTTTCCCGTAGCTGCTGTAACAGCTTGTAGAGCCAACTTCAAAAAATCATATCTGACTCAATTCTGATCGGAATTGTCTCGTTCTTGTACTCAAATTGAAGCCCTGGATGTCTAGTTTCTGGGAAAATTAACCTCATTCACAGATTCAAAATATTCTGAGAGATATTGATGAAATAGTGAGCAGAGGTCATTTGTTAGAAAATAGTTTCAGCACAATTAACATTAATAGGTCCCAAATTAGCTCCCAATTAACATTAAATGGCTCCAATCACTCCCATTTCAGACTTAATTGGCTTCAAATTTACTCTAATTAAAAGATAATTGCATAAATTACTCATTGAATAATTAATGTTTAATTATCTAATTAATTAGGTATATGCAACCTCACCATAAAATGTAGTCCTAACCAATCAAATTATGACACGTCATTAATCTCAAATTGATTACACTTATAACCAATTGAAATCAATTGTTCATAATCACATATAGTCGGACTCAATTTGTGATAATACATCTTAGCCATTAAAACTTGATTTGATGATAACTTTCAATCTGATGGTCCGATTAGGGCTTATGACCAGTCGATTTGATCGTTACAACATCAAGATCATTTTAGTGAAATGAGATTAAGGATCTAATGGCTAGAATCAAGATGCATATTTTCAAGGCAAAATTACCCTTTTACCCTCCATGTGAGGTTAAATACGGGTTGCAAAATGGGGTGTCAACAGAATGCCCCTCATTGGCAGAGCTTGAAAAGCGAATGTCAATGTATGAAAGAGACACCTAACTTTGCAATCAGTATTTAACCGTGGTAAATGTATGATGCATGTAGATAAAAATGCAAAATGTCATGTTGTAGATCAAAATGCGGACCGAATCTCGAGAGAGATTGCCTACGTACCTCTTGGTGGGAGGATCAGGTCCGAACGTAGTTCATGCATGCAAATTTTTTTTTTTTTTTTTTGAATAAGTGCAAGACATGCTTACCTGAGGTCAAAAAATGGAGGACCAAGGATCCTGGCTCATGTTTTCAGAGGACCTAGGATTTTTGGATCTTGGCTCGTGTTTTCAGAGGACCAAGGGGTTTTTTTTTTTTTTTTTGGCTTTGGCTCATGTTTTCAGAGGACCAAAGGTTTTGGATCCTGGTTCATGTTTTCAGAGACCTAGGATTTTTGGATCTTGGCTCATGTTTTCAGAGGACCAAGGGTTTTTGAAGGCTTTGGCTCATGTTTTCAGAGGACCAAAGGTTTTGGATCCTGGCTCATGTTTTCAGAGACCTAGGATTTTTGGATCTTGGCTCATGTTTTCAGAGGACCAAGGGTTTTTGGAGGCTTTGGCTCATGTTTTCAGAGGACCAAAGGTTTTGGATCCTGGCTCATATTTTCAGAGACCTAGGATTTTTGGATCTTGGCTCATGTTTTCAGAGGACCAAAGGTTCTGGATCCTGGCTCATGTTTTCAGAGACCTAGGATTTTTGGATCTTGGCTCATGTTTTCAGAGGACCAAGGGTTTTTGAAGGCTTTGGCTCATGTTTTCAGAGGACCAAAGGTTCTGGATCCTGGCTCATGTTTTCAGAGACCTAGGATTTTTGGATCTTGGCTCATGTTTTCAGAGGACCAAGGGTTTTTGGATGCTTTGGCTCATGTTTTCAGAGGACCAAAGGTTCTGGATCCTGGTTCATGTTTTCAGAGACCTAGGATTTTTGGATCTTGGCTCATGTTTTCAGAGGACCAAGGGTTTTTGGAGGCTTTGGCTCATGTTTTCAGAGGACCAAAGGTTTTGGATCCTGGCTCATGTTTTCAGAGACCTAGGATTTTTGGATCTTGGCTCATGTTTTCAGAGGACCAAGGGTTTTTGGGACTTTGGCTCATGTTTTCAGAGGACCAAAGGTTTTGGATCCTGGCTCATGTTTTCAGAGACCTAGGATTTTTGGATCTTGGCTCATGTTTTCAGAGGACCAAGGGTTTTTGGGACTTTGGCTCATGTTTTCAGAGGACCAAAGGTTTTGGATCCTGGCTCATGTTTTCAGAGACCTAGAATTTTTGGATCTTGGCTCATGTTTTCAGAGGACCAAGTGCTTTGGCTCATGTTTTCAGAGGACCAAAGGTTCTGGATCCTGGCTCATGTTTTCAGAGACCTAGGATTTTTGGATCTTGGCTCATGTTTTCAGAGGACCAAAGGTTTTTTTTTTTTTTTTGGGCTTTGGCTCATGTTTTCAGAGGACCAAAGGTTCTGGATCCTGGCTCATGTTTTCAGAGACCTAGGATTTTTGGATCTTGGCTCATGTTTTCAGAGGACCAAGGGTTTTTGGAGGCTTTGGCTCATGTTTTCAGAGGACCAAAGGTTCTGGATCCTGGCTCATGTTTTCAGAGACCTAGGATTTTTGGATCTTGGCTCATGTTTTCAGAGGACCAAGGGTTTTTGGATGCTTTGGCTCATGTTTTCAGAGGACCAAAGGTTCTGGATCCTGGTTCATGTTTTCAGAAACCTAGGATTTTTGGATCTTGGCTCATGTTTTCAGAGGACCAAGGGTTTTTGGAGGCTTTGGCTCATGTTTTCAGAGGACCAAAGGTTTTGGATCCTGGCTCATGTTTTCAGAGACCTAGGATTTTTGGATCTTGGCTCATGTTTTCAGAGGCCTAGGATTTTTGGATCTTGGCTCATGCCGATGTGTATGGGCCTTTTACCCTAGTACCTGCAAAATAAATATTTTCAATTAGTAACAGAGTTATTCATTGAAAAGAATTCGGCATACCTGGCGAATGCCCCTAGTTTAGGAAATATTCCATTCTTCGATGAATGCTGAGGGTAGACATTTAACTTGATGTTGCACCACTGGAGAATATGAAAGAGGATCATAGCTTTCTGTTCTTGAAAAAGAATTTAATGAATATTTTTTTTTTTTTAATTTTGGAAATCTTGAATTTTTTGAAGGAATTGAAAATTTTGATTGATGATTTTTTTTTTTTTGAAAACAACCTAGGAACCCGATGCCCATAGTCCCAAGGCTTTTTGAAAATTTTTTTTTTCTCTTCTTTTTTTTTTTTTTTTTTCTAAGCAATCCTAGGAAGCATGAGCCCCTAGTCCCAAGGCTTTTTTGAAAGATTCAGAAAGAATTGATTTTTTTTTTTTTTTTTTTTAAGTAACCTAAGAAGTAGAAGCCCAATGCCCAAGGCTTTTTTGAAAGATTCAGAAAGAATTGATTTTTTTTTTTTTTTTTTTTTTGAAATATGAAGATTTGTTCATTGAAAAAGATGAAGATGAAGATGGAAAAAAAGTGATGAAGATTTATTCATGATGATGATTTTTTTTTTTTTTTTTTTTTTGAAAAACCTATCCTTTGAATGAGAATAACTTTGGCTGGAAGTTGATGCGGATTGCCATGTCCTTCCTTAATTCCTGCAAAAAAAAAATAGTTTCAATTTAGCAATGGATTTATTCATTGAAATGAATTGGAAGTACTTACCCAATGCCCCTAGTTTGGGGCATATTTCATGCTTAGATTGAAGCTGAATTTATTTGATGTTGTGACCATTAGGGTACATGAAAGAAGATCATGGTCTGCCATCCTTGGTTCCTGCAAAAATACTTTCTTTCTCTAGCTTGTTAGAAACCAATTATTGTGAAAACTTGCACACAATATAAATAGGCCAATGCCCCAAGTTTAAACATGCTTAATGCAAACAAATGGGCTTAACCTAACATGCACCCAAACAATTTTGTCACATTGTTTTGATTTTGTTCTCCAAGGTTGTTTAGGTGAATGGGACCGGGCCTTTGCAAGGCTGCCTACGTACCTCTCTCATAGAGGATCAGGTCAAGACGTAGTTCAAGAGAACTGGATTTTGGAAAAGAATTTTTTTTTTTTTTTTTTTTTTTTTGGAACAAGATGTGATCCTTTGAACAACCATTTTGGCAAATCAAAGTGTTTAAGAATCAAACAAATCTCTTTGATTAGGAAGGATCAAGATCATTAAACTCATGTAATCAAATTTGCTTCATCCTTTTGAACATCATCAGATTGAGTCTTCACAGGCAATCAAGAAATGTAATGTGATAATATTTATGAATCACATTGTTGGGTGCAAACAAGGAGAGTGCTCCAGGTTTGGAAGTTCTTTTGAGTCATTTTGAGGATTTGAGAATTTGAGAAATTTTGTCCTCGAACATATCATCCTGTGGGGTTTAACAATTTTAAGCACTTTTCCTTTTTAATTCAAGAGAAAAATATTATTAGAGTTTAAGATGCGCCTACAATTAACAAGACTTCAAGGAGGTCTTATTCATGGGTTGTAATGTAGGCCGGGTTTAGGTTATGAAATGAATGATATAAAAAGGCTCAAAATTCCCTATGATGTTCCCCCAAGTATGCATTACCCAAAAATCAAGTATTGGAGAAGTTTTCCCATTTCTTCTTTGCAATCTTCTCACTAGTCTTCATTGATCACCTGTATCAACGTTTGTTTTTATGCTCATTCCCTTGAATCATACCTCTAGACTTTGTAAAATCCATTTCTTTTTAGGTTACATCTTCAAGTTTTCAATTTGCTAGGATTTTCCCTTTTTTTTTTTTTTTTTTTTTTTTTTTTTTTTTGGCCCTAACTTTTGCCTAGACCGCCCTTTTGGGTTTTCAGCCTAGCGGGATTTTTTTTTTTTTTTTTTTTTTTTTTTTTTTTTTTTTTTTTGGCCTTAGCTTTTGCCTAGACTACCCTTTTGGGTTTTTAGCCTAGCGGGCTTTTTTTTTTTTTTTTTTTTTTTCTTGATTGAATGATCTTTTGCCCTCCTTGTATTTCTTAGCTTAATGATTTTCGGTCATCTTGATGCACTCTCTAGACTTCTTTCTTGCCTCAATGCACTCGTACCTTTCTATGCTTGATGAATCTTTTCCTTTTTTGATGAACTTTCTTTTGGATGAACCTTCTACTCTTTTTGGCATGATGAATTTTAGGTTCTTCAAACTTGATGCACATTTTTTTTTCTCTCACATTGATGGAATTTCATTTCTCTTTCCTTGATTGAGTGAAAACTTCTTTTACTTTGATGATCTCTTATCTTTAGCTTAATGAATTCTCTACTTGTCTTTCATGTCCTCTAGGAGAGATTTATCAATTAGCTTCAAAGCTCAAGGTCAACTCCTCCTTAACATGAGATTTAAGCATGCATACTTTGAATTTTCCCACCCTAGGTTTAGATTTTAGTGGGTTCATGCGAAAAAGAGGCTAAGTGTTTAAAGGCTCAAATGGGCTAGCAATGGATAATGATCATTCTAGGTATTAAGGTATAATCTTGTTTTACCAAAGACGGCCTCCTATCCCTAGCAATGCTTGCTTGTAGGCACAGTTACTTGAGCTCTTTTAATAAATTCCTCTTAAAAGAAAAAGTATGAATGCTCTATTGTTGTGAAACAAAAGATCTTTGAAATCGGTTTGAGTGCATGGATTCTTGGGATTTTTTGACGGATGGATTCTTTTTGATTGCCTTTTAAGACCATTTCTTCTTTTATTCAAAGTAATTTAGCAAAAGTGTTTACATAGATCAAATGAAATCAATCATTTCTTAGTACAAGTTGATTGTTCAAGCCTTTAAACATCTTAATTTAGAAAAAGTTTTCTCCAAGGGATCCTCATGTACCTTTTTGAAAAGAGGACTTTAAAGAATCTTGAAATTTTTGAAAGAAAAAAAATGGGTCTTTTTGAAAAAATCACTAGGAAGTCTAATGCCCTTAGTTCAAAGAAATTTTTTTTTTTAAATGACTTAAGGGCTCAATGCCCCTAGTCCAAGGACTTTTTTCATTTGAATTTTTTTTTTTTTTTTTTTGGGAAAGATTTGGAAATCTTGAATTTTTTTTTGAAAATTTTTAAAATATATACATGAACAAAGTACATCAAATGCTACATGGATTTTTAGAATTCAAAGAAACATAGAAACATGGAATAAACAAACAAACTTTAAGCTTAACCATGATGTTACAAACCAAATGTGGAGTGAGGCAAAGTTGGGCCACTTGCTTCTTCTTGGTCCATTTTGGATGCTTGAGGCTTGGTGTGCTTGAACCTTGATTATGATGAAATGGCTTGGGCTTGCATTTGGAAGACTTGAACCTTGATTATGATCTTTTGGTATTTGCTTGAAATGGCTTGGGCTTGCACTTGAAATGCATGCATCTTGTGAGCTTTTAGCTTTTGATGTTGATCATGTGTATACACCTTTGATGGGCTCAAGTATTGGGCTTAGACTCATTCAAGAAACAATTTTTGGCTTCCATACCAAGTAGAGTTCAATCATAGGCTTTTGGGCTTGAGTTCATTCACATCATACAAGGTTCAAATAATCATGATGGGCTCAAGCGTTGGACTTGAGTCACCATGGTTCAAACAATGGCCAAACAAATGCATAATGAGATGCAATTTACATGGACCAACCTAAAGGTAGGTTCTATGGGTCATTACAACATGGGTAGAAGGTAGGTTAAAGGTCTCCACAAGCTAGGACGTCGTACCTCCCAACTTGTGACGCCAGGAGCGCCGCGTTGGTCCGAACGGTACAGTTTGTCCCTATGAACCACCATGGCATAACCATGATGATCCTTGTCGCGGTGGGTGGTAGGTTCACCGCTGGGTATGTGAGTCTCAGGAAGACCACAATCCACGGCTAATACTACCGGGCTTCCGGGCTAGCACACAAATAAAATAAATTCCATTCGAGCAAATGATGCATGATATGCAAAATAATGACATATTAGACATATTATATACAAAAAAGTAATAAACAAACAATGACATGGTTGGCCACCATAATCTAATTGAAGCTTAGCCCTCAATATCCCCAGTGGAGTCGCCACTGTGAGAGACCGCGCCCCCGGCCCGTTTTAGAAAGTTGGGCCAAACCCACATGAATGGGTGGAGTCGTGTTATTGCCTCTCAAAATGGAGGTTCGACTGATTATATTTTCCCCTTTAGATTAAGGGTTTTACAATGGAGTCGCCACTTATTTAATTGTTGGAATAAATAAGAAAACCATAATTGAAAAATTCATCATTTTATTAATTTGAAATTGAATTTACATTGAACATAGGAAATTACATGACTTTGGTCCTAGATACAATCTAAGATAAAGTACATGGCTTTGTTTCCTAGTTACAATCTAGAAATTGAAAATTACAAGGATAAGCATTTGATCTACTAACCCTTGATCTAAGTTCGGAGGCTATGTTACAAGGTGGGAAGGTGTTAAGCACCCACCTTGCCCGGTGAAACCGGTCTTCTAGACTATGGTGGCCAACAATCATGTCACATCATCCAATATGTTATCAATCAATTTGCATGCTGAATTTGAAGTGTGTGCATGTGATAAACCCTAATTCAATTTATTAAGCACTTCATTTGGATTGAAAAATAAAATTCTAGTGAATGTGTGTGTATAGTGACATCTTAGATTCAAGGACTTGAAAGAATTATGAAACAAACATGTTTTTCATATTTTTGATATGGATTTAAGATCAAATTAGTGTTTATGCATGAACATGTGATGAACAATCAAGAACATGTGAAGAACACATAAGAACAATTAAGAACATTCAAACATATTCAAAAGAATTTAAATAATCACTATCATGTTTTAATCCTAAATTCTCATCATGAAAACACAAGAAACAAGTTAGGGAAATGGATTATACCTTCATGCAAGATCCATACAGTGGAGGAGGAGACTCTTGGTGGAGGTTCTAAGGGTGGAGAAAAGAAGAAGAACTAGGAGAGGGAGAGTAAGTCTCACTCAATACCTTGAGTCTCAGGAAGACCAAGATATGACAAGACTACTCTACTTCACTAGAACTCAAGAGAGGAGAAGAGAGGGGGGTTTTTTTTGTGTCCTGGAATGAAGGAGGGGGAGAGTTTATATAGTAGTAGTGGAGGGAATATGAATGGAAGACCATTTAATGAGGGTTGACAAGGATTATGAACCTAGACCTCATTTTAGCCTTGGGAAAAATCTGGTGCATTAAATGGAGAGATTGGTGGGAGTGGGGAGCAAGCCAAAATTCGGTTTTCCCGTAGCTGCTGTAACAGCTTGTAGAGCCAATTTCGAAAAATCATATCTGACCCAATTCTGATCGGAATTGTCTCGTTCTTGTACTCAAATTGAAGCCCCGGATGTCTAGTTTCTGGGAAAATTAACCTCATTCACAGATTCAAAATATTCTGAGAGATATGGATGAAATGGTGAGCAGAGGTCATTTGTTAAAAAATGGTTTCAGCACAATTAACATTAATAGGTCCCAAATTAGCTCCCAATTAATATTAAATGGCTCCAATCACTCCCATTTCAGAATTAATTGGCTTCAAATTTACTCTAATTAAAAGATAATTGCATAAATTACTCATTGAATAATTAATGTTTTAATTATCTAATTAATTAGGTATATACAACCTCACCATAAAATGTAGTCCTAACCAATCAAATTATGACACGTCATTAATCTCAAATTGATTACACTTATAACCAATTGAAATCAATTGTTCATAATCACATATAGTCGGACTCAATTTGTGATAGTACATCTTAGCCATTAAAACTTGATTTGATGATAACTTTCAATCTGATGGTCCGATTAGGGCTTATGACCAGTCGATTTAATCGTTACAACATCAAGATCATTTTGGTGAAATGAGATTAAGGATCTAATGGCTAGAATCAAGATGCATACTTTCAAGGCAAAATTACCCTTTTACCCTCCATGTGAGGTTAAATACGGGTTGCAAAATGGGGTGTCAACAGTAGTTTTAGCTCCAGTAGATTCTTATGTTGTTAGAAGGCATAGATATTCTCAAATCTTACAAAGAGTAACACACAAGTCTTCTTTAGCACCTCCAAAACATGGCTAGGGTTTTCCTTTTATATGTGGAGAAGTTTAAGTGAAATCCTAAATGTTTTCACGGGCTTGGGCCTATTTAAAAATTCAGCAGAAAAACTATGTCTGCGATTTTCGATCAGTCGAGCCTAATTCTCGATCGGTCGAGAAAGGTAGGACCTCACTTTTCTTTTTTGCAAACAGCTGGACTTGAAAACTTGAAACACCCTTATTTAAGCATTGCCTAAGCACCTAGACTAGACATGTTTTGATCTCGAATTGCCAACACAATACAATAATGATTCTAAATATTTAATTCTTGACTCTTTAGAACCTAACACAACTAATATAAAAGGAGATGCCTAAAAATATTATAAAGGGAGTTTGCATAATTAAAGCCCATATTAAAATGAAAAACCTTGAATTCAATAATTTTTAAAAATGATTGAAAGCATATTTAAGTGATAACCTCAATGTAATAGTTAAGAATTATGAACAACTCAAATTACTAAACATTAAAAAATAAAAGTAGATAAATTTACATAAGAATTGAATTTTGTCTTTGAAAGTGAGGGAGGAGGCACCGAGTTTCACCCTATCAAAACCAAATGTGTAAATATAAATTTCAAGAAATTTTTTTGAGAAAAACTCAATACCAAGATTATTGTTTGATCGAGTGTTTTGAAACCTCTAGGAAAACTACCTGAAAAAAAAAAACAAAAACAAAAAAAAAAAAAAATTTGGGAGTTTACTTTTTGAAGCGATGGTAGATACTTGGACATTCAAAATATTAATAAGAAAAAGCATGAATTTGGCCTTAATATTTATAATGACTTGAAAATCTAAAGATGATAGCCATGGTATAATAAAACTATTGTCCATAATCATTCCAATATTTATCCAACAAACAAAATTTCAACCACGGAAAACTTCAAAAAAAAAAAAAAATGTTGATAAAAAGTTGTTCCTATTTAAAACAATAAATTTAATTGGTGAAGAAGTTGATATAAAAATCAAGTTGTTAACGTTAAGTACAAATATTTTTTTTGTTATACCGTAAAAATCAAGTTGTTAACATTATTAGCTTTTTTTTTTTTTTTTTTTTTTAAATCCAAAAATTTGATATTTATCCAAAAAAATAAATTAAAACAAAATATATTTGAAAAAAAAAAAGTAGATAATAAATTTATTATCAATTCTTCCCTTGTGTATATCCTCCCAATGAAATTGTTTTTTTTTTTTTTCTTTTTTAGTTTCATGGAATTAGCTATACTTCTACGTACACAACTACACATTTTAATATTTTATGCTTTGGATTTTTTTTTCTTTATATCCTATTATTTTAGGCTTTGTTGATAATATTTAGAAAGACACAATTGTAGGTTGTAGCTGTATGACACCAACCAACTAATATATATATATATATATATATATAATACACTACACTTAAAAAATAAGGATTATTTTTTGAAAAAAAAAAAAGTCAACTTTTAGATGGATTAGATGGATTAGATTGAATACACTACACTTGGCGCTACTGTGGTTTTTAAACCCAACTTTTATTATATAGTATATGATATTAAGTAGATGTGAGTTCCAAATTAGCTTAACTAGTAAAGTTTCTTGTAATCAAATAAGAAATTTGATATTCAATCCGTGCTTACATGAAAAATCAATTGATGACTTGGTTTGATGATAAAACATAATCATCATATATGGAGCGAACGCCATAAATTTGAAACACTATCTTATCTTGAAATAATAATAATAATAATTGAGTTACTAAACTATCCACTTTTGAGTAAAAACTACTTTGGAGATTCATACACGTAGTATAATTATGCAAATTAATTTAGTGCACTCCAGTTAATTACTTCTTTTTATATTAACAAGCTTATGCTTATTGGCAAGGATCAAATCTTTAGTACAAACGGCTGATCAAGCCTTCATAAAATTTAGGTTGTGCTACTTCTAATCAATTCAACAAACAGCAATGGCATGTCTATAATCTGAAAAGTATACTTTAGATTATAGAATAAATTAAATTAAATTACTCCAAGTAATAGTAAAATGATAAATCACAGAAGCACTAAGAAAAAAATCACACAAGAACATGCTAATTTTTTGTGGAAAACCCTCTAATATGGAGGAAAAAATTCGAGTCAAACAGGATCAATCTCTATAATAAATTATATATTAGAACATTCAATTTTATTTTTAAAAATTGAGTTCATAATAAATTTGGAAAAATAAAAGAACAACACTCTAAGAATTGATACAACACTCTAAAAATTATTTATAATAAATCTAAGAAATTTAGAAATAGAAAATTGGGTTAATAATATGCATATTATAGACATTTTTCTAGTTAGTATTTTTTAAAAAGATGAAGAAATATTTAATTTCGATACTTTTCTCAATCCTACTTGGTTGTAATAATAACAATATAGACAATTCAAAACATGGAACAATTAATATTAAAATTATTAAACCTAATTCCATTATCTTTTATGTTGAATCCAAACAAATAATCAATCAACCAAAAATCATAGTTTTAATTAAGAAAACAAAAAAACACATGAACCCAAATAAAAAACATTTAAGGTGAGGAATTAAGATCAACCTACTGAAACACAAATACCAAAAACTCCAAGACTTAAAACTTCCAAATTTATAGAATCCCTAAATTCTACTTCAAAACCAAATAAAACCCTTCAAATTCAACAAATTTATATATAACATACCAAATAAAGCTTTGATTTTTCTCCAAAAAATAAGAGATGCTTCATCTACCATATACAATATAAAATAATTAGTAGATATTTCAACCCAAAAACCAAACCCACGAAAACAATATCAATATAAATATGGAGATTAACCCAAATACTCAAAAGAAAATCAATTCTAAACATAAAAAAGAATAAGATAGAAAAAAAAAATCTCAGGCACATATGAAAGCAAATAAAATATTCAACATAAAAGATAAAATTCATTAATAACAATATAAACAAATATCCACATATGTTGAATTGAAATTCATTAATAATAACTGTGGGTGGGCAGCAAGACCTGCTTAAAAGAGCAAGTACTTGGACCCTCAACTTATTTGTTGGTGGGCTTAATCTAAATCTTACTTATGGGGCTCCAACTTAGGCTTGGTTGTTCCCTCTCAAGCTTTGATCACTCACCTTACCCCCAAATTTCCATCCCCCAAAACAATGGCCTAGTCCCCCTTTTATATACATGAGTGAGTGGGGTGGTCATCATTTTTATTCCCACTCACTCACGTATTCCCATATCTCCTAGAATCCCAAGGGATCCTCACGAATTCAGAGGATTCCCTTGGAACTTGTGCTTGACGCAAGTTAGTGCTCGGTAGTGGATTCTTTTCGTTGTGGTTCTTGGTTACCGATCTCATTTGGACCAAGTACGAGCTCCTTTTATGATTGTTCCCGATTCCCCTTGGGAAGGGCTAAGCGAAACTCCTAATGCTCAATTGACAGTCGGGTCCAATGTGAGGAAGCCTAGGACAGTCCTTCCATGACATCCCAAGCTTATCACACTTAATGGGCTCTAGGCCTTGCGTGGGGCCTTACTCATGTGGTCAGCCTAATCATCCCGGGCTCATCACACTCAATGGGGCTTGGGCCTTGCACTGGGCCTTATTCGTGTGGTCGGCCCAGTCCATGGGGCCTGGTTCACCCACAATAACAATATAAACAAATTCGATATAAAATTCATTAACCAAAGAAGCAATCACCTTTCATCTCAATGGAAGGACCTTATTTTCTGGTTGGAAGATAGTTTGAAGATTTGGAATGTCACTGTCATGTAGTTTAATGAAATTGTATGAAGATGGTACCTAAACATCACATCCATGCTTGGAAATTGTAGGTTTACTCATGGGAGCCGTTAATTTGTCATGATGTTGTTGATATGGGATGGTCAACACTTGGTGACCAGTGTATTAATGACAAAAAACTTCTGGCTTGCTCATACTATCGCAATTCTGTTGGAGTTTGGGTGGCAGATGTATCGGTGCTTCCTGATCAGGTTGAATTCGTTATATATATATATATATATATATAGATGATAATGATGAGTTTGAGTTTAAGTTGGACTTGTTAATAAGATAGAGTTTCACTCCTTGTTAAGTTTGGACTAAACAAAAATAATTTTATTTTAAAAAAATAATGATGATTTATTTTTTATTTTTTAAATATTTTGCTGATGTGGAAAATCGTGAGAGTTTTAGAGGTTTCGATTATATATATATATATATATATATATATTTGTATATATAGATGATATAACATACTGAAGTCTTCGCACTATAAATCAGAATCCTATAATGCTTACAAACAATACAACAAACCATACACTTCGAGGAAAAAAAAAAATAGACACTCAATATACATTACTATATCCCAAAATACCGCAAGATTCAACACAAAATATGTTCCTACCTAGAATATGCAACCCCACGAACAAAATTTGGGTATAGCACACCTAGGGCCTACAACCTACAAGAGCCCAAACTTCAATAGAACTAACTATTGCCTCCTTAAAAGATAGCAAGGCCAAAATCGTAACCTTTGATAGCATGAATTCCCCAATCTATATAATTTATATAATATCTTAAACTCAAAACATAATATTTATTATTGCTACGCTCTTGTTGAGCCATATCAATGTAGCAATTCAATCCAATTTAGTCCACTTTGGTTTATTTTGGTCCAATTGGTCAACGTCAATCTATTCTGTTCACTTTGGTCCATTTTGGTCCACTTCACTCTATTTCATACTACTTTGGTCCACTTTGGTCAACAACTTTCATATTGTTAGATATGGACATACATGAATATATATACACACACATACTTTAGAAAAATGCCTTATCTATAACAATTTTACAACAAATCCTACCTGGCAAGCTGTTATTGGTTCTAATCTTGGTTTATCACTGATGTCACTTTTTTACCCATTAATAATAACTTATCACCTAAAATTTATTATAATAATTGTCACGCCCCGAACCCAAGTAAGAGCTAGGCACGTGACAACAGCCACACACTTATAAAGTTTACACCCTACAAGTGTGTAAGGCCCTCTTAACAAATAAAGAATTATCCTCAAGAAAATTTTATCAATAAATTCAAAAATATCCTCAATAAAGCAATTCTCAAAAGATCTCCAAATAATAATCTTCCAATATCAAATAAAATAAACTAAATCCTTTAAATCCAAAGGACAACACAAATGGCAATCTTAAACATAAAAGTTCAAGTCTTATTCCATTGATTTCCTAAACTTCACTCGTGTGCACATCCCAGCAGAAGCCCAAACATATGCTACTTTTCCTGATCAAAATCTGAAAGGAGAAAGAGGGGGGGGTGAGTTGACAACTCAATAAGTAACCAAAATCCAAATAAGTTCTATCCAGCAATAGATTTGTAAAGTAATAAGATGTAATATGAATCTTCAAAAGCTATGATATGCTATGGGTTTTCAAAAATAGCTAAAAAAGTTTCATAATCTTAAAGTAGTACGTTGCAAATAGATCACACACTTTAATCGTACAATTATATCGTAGATGGTTTAGAAAGTAGTTAATTTACCATTTATCAAAAACTATAACTTACAATAGGTTCCAAAAATACATAAACAATTTTAATGACTCAAAATAGTTAGATATTCAAATGTAATTCATATTCTTAACAATCTCATGACTATGGTCACGTTATATCCCCGTGACTGGGCATCAGAGTACCAATGAATAACCCCTATTAGCTGGGTATCAGAGTACCAATGAATAACCCCCATTGGCTGGGTATCAGAGTATCAATGAATAACCCCCATTGGTGGCTTGAGTATCAGAATACCAATGAATAACCCCCATTGGCTGGGTATCAGAGTACCAATGAATAACCTCCATTGGTTTGGGTATCAGAATCAATTCATAGTCAAATTTTCCATAAAAATATATCTTATTCAAATACATATATATATATATATATATATATAATCATATATTCAATCTCAAATATATTTGTGATATTTCTACACTCTTTACTTTAAATCAATATAGCTAAAAAAAACAATGCTCATATATAATTGTGAAAATTCTTTATTCTTTACTTTAAATCAATATAGCTCAAAACAATTAAATAAATTACATCATATATTCAGTGATCAGATATATTTGTGATAATTCTTTACTTGAAATCAGTAATACAATAGAAATAAAACTGTAACAACTGTAACCAAATTTCAGTAGTTAAATTATGCAAAATAAAACCAATTAGGATGAGGTTACTTACCTCAACTAGCTCACCACAAAGAACTTCTTCCTAACACTTTCTCTAAAATCCTTAGATCTCACCTAACAATTTATAAGCACAATTTACTTAATAATCAAAATAATAAGAATAACTTGCAAGTTACTTGACCAGAAGAGAAACTTATAAAGTACCCACTAATTTCTCACTATTAACTCTCCTACGGTTTCTCTATGGCTGTATTCCACTTTCTATCATTTGTATTAACTCTATTTGTTTCACGCAAAAATTCCCAAGCACTGTGTAATATAAGACTCTCTCCTCACACGATTATTTAGGCTAAAAAGTCAAAGTATTCATAAGGTTTGAATACTCTGTAAAGCTGAGTAAAAATTTCTAACCAAAAAGCCTTTGTCTCTTATTATAACCACAGACTCTAAAGTCAAAAAGGCTATTGGACTAATGGTGGTCGAACCAATAATCCACTGTTTCTTATAATAAATATTCACAAAGAGTAATATGCACCCAAAGCAACTCCATGCCCAGCAAAGCACCAAAATTTAAGATATTATCGAGGAAGACGTGCAATGAAAAAGGGGTTTTATCGCCTAATTCCAACCCTTCTCTATTTACCCTTACATCGTAAAACCCATAGAAAATCTTTTTTTTTTTTTTTTTGATAATTCCGCTTGGCCAAAAATACCAACATAAAATATACTCTAACTCTAAATAAAGTTTAGATTTGACAAGAAGAGATTTTTAGACTCTTACTTCAATTGTACGCTGACTTAAAATTAGACTATGTAAACTAGGGTTTTCAACCTTATTTTCTAAAAAATCCCTTAGTAATATTAATTATAAAAGTTGATCCTATAAATAAAATTACTTAAATACCCCTCCTTTTATTTTTTTTTTCCGGGTATTACAATAATCATTCGGCAGTTAGGAAATTTGAAGACCTAACACCTTGTCATCTAAGATTTGTGATAGGCGTTTTCCTCTTTTGTTATCGCTTAAAATTTTTTTTTTTTTTTTTTCAATTTGGGTATGGCCTTGGGAGTTCTGTATATGTTTTGGGTTGGGTATACTTTGAATATATTTTATATTAAATTGAATGAAATCACTTGATTTAAAACATGTTTAAAAATATTTTTAGGCTAAACTGATTATGGAGTTAAGCGTTGTTATTTCAATTTATGTGTGATTCTTTAGTTTGGTACACATTTGAGGTTAAGTTACTTTGATTGTTCTTCCTATATATTCTTTCTACTGTATGTTATAAACTTTGATAAATATATGCATGTTGTATATGTTCGAAAGTAAGTAAATAATTATTCAATTGTAAAATCTATTAGTAAATAACTAAATGAGTTAATTTAATTATTTG